>KE546979.1:282050-882050 GCA_000442125.1 Opeltia flavorubescens
CCATCCCCCGGAAAAACATACAACCCCCCCGGCACCGGCGCCAATCTCGGCCTCCTCATCAAAGTCGGTGCGCCAAGTACCTCTCCGAAGCTCAACTCCCCCACCTCCGTCCCCGCCATAGAACTACTACCCACATCCGTCTCAATGTCAAAAATCCCCGCGTACGCTAGTGTCCCCTTATCCTTTACACTGGCTAGGAAGGTGACATAACTCCTCACACTATGTTCGGTGTTGGATTCTTTGAGGTCTGTACGCAGATGTGCGGCGATACTGCTGAGGGGTAACGTGGTGAGGGAATAAAGGGTGAGAAAGGAGGCGGATTGATACACCATCTGTCCCATGTAGCCTGCGGGGGTGTGCAGGGTGAAGCGGGTATCTATTGCGCGGGAGAATTTCCATTTCTTCTCTTTTCCATTTTCTTGGGGGAGGAGGAGGGAGGGGGTTAGGGAGAGACGGATATGTGCGAGGCGGGACCAGTAGAATGCGGAGAGGGCGTCGTTTGTGGATATGAAGTTTTTGGAGGGTTGTTGGTCGGAAGGGGAGGACGAGGTGGAAGATGGATGTGGAGGGGGAGGTGTTGCAAGGGCTTTGATTTCCGCGATCTTCGTTTTGGGGATGCGCCAGTAGGCCCATTTATACGATGGCCGGGCTTGTGGAGGAGGCGTTTGCGCCGGTGTAGGTAGAGCCGGAGCGGGCGGGCGGCGGAGGTGGTCGTGGTTCTTCATGGGTTCGCCGGGAGGAAGGAGAGGAATAACACCCCTCCGATCCAAATTCGCAGCTTCCACAATCTTCTCTGGGAGCCCTTCCCCCCTCATCGCAGCCGCAATCAGCATGATAAAAGTAAACAACCCCGTCGCATCCATCACATTATGCTGATTCGAGAAATTCAGCAAAACGCCGCCTTTGATGAAATTCGCCTGTATCGCTACCGGTGGTGCCGGCCCGATCTTAGCTTCCTCGTAACTTAGCGGAAAACCTGGAAAGGGGCAGAGAATGGAACCATCGAGCATTGAGACAGGTGCTCCTGCTTTGAGTAACTCGGGGTAGGAAGGACAGATATCAGAGCAGTCTTTGACGTAGATTCTTGATTTGGGGTCGGAGGGGACGTCGGATGGCCATGGTGCGGTGGTGAAGTAGCCTGAGTCACCTGGTTTTTTGTCTTTGTTGATGACTTGCTCCTTTAGCCAAGGAATTGAGGATGTGACTTTGTCCCAGGCTGCCGCGAGAGCTTCGACGATTTCGTTTCGGGAGCTTTCATTCTCGACTGGAAAGCAGAAGAGACCATGGTTGTACGTTTTGAGCTGGGGGAACTGTCCGATCACATCTTGGTATCTGGCCTGGTCTTCCATGTCGCCGATTTGAGATCAGGGAATCAATAATTGCGAGTGGTCTTTACGATTGAATCCGAAAAGTTAATGGCTTTCCTAGCAATGAAGAGGCAGCTTCTCACAAAGTAAGTAGGAACACCAGGTCTCGTCGGGTAACCAGCAGAGGTTACATGTGCGCGGAGCCCCAGGACCAAAGCTAAACATTGCCGAAAGGCAGAACGTCGATATTGACTCCTGCTGCCATAGAAAGACTCAGACTCAAGCTCAGTGGACTTAGATCAAGGAGGGATGGACAGAAAACCAATAGAAACTCCATGGTAATAACTCCGGGCTCCATACCAGGAAGTCCGGAGAAACTCCGGTGAAGATAGTCCATTAAGAATCAGATAACAGAAACGAAAGTGTGAAGGCGCAGCTCCGATTGAGAGATTAGTACAACTCCATGTATCCTGCGGACTGCGGACTGTTGTGTCAAAATTTGCTCACTCCGTACCTTTAATTCCGGGCCAGTAACGTGACAAGGTGACACAAGCCTTCGCGCTGTGCGAACCTCTTCCACTATGAGCAGATACTTCTTGAATGATTTGAAAATTTCTTTGTATTCTGACCCTAGATATGCCAGGTGTTTTAGCAGAAGAAAAAAGGCCACTTGAAGTCGCAATCATCGGCGGAGGCATTGTCGGCATACCCCTCGCATTAGGACTGCTCCATCGAAATGTCAACTTTACAATATTCGAGCGAGCCCAAAGCGTCAGTGAACTCGGCGCAGGCATCGGGTTCACACCAAATGCAGAGCGTGCGATGATAGCCCTGAACCCAGCCATCCACAGCATTTTCAAGAAAGTAGCGGTACAAAACACCGAGGACTGGTTTCAATGGGTAGATGGCTACAATCATGACGATATCCTGGATAAGGGAGGTAATAAAGAGGAATTGATCTTTAAATTGTATTGTGGTGAACGAGGCTTCGAGGGTTGTCGCCGACAAGACTTTCTCGAGGAGCTGGTCAGACTGTTGCCGAAAGAGAAAATCAAATATGGAAAGGACCTTCAATCTTTGACTGACGGAGAAGATTATGATGCTGTTCTGCTGCACTTCCGGGATGGGACAACAGCGCAGGCAGACGTAGGTAAGCAGAGCCCAATTCGTTTTCGGGGCCCTACCGCCTGAGTTCTAATCTTATCTGGCATACCTAGTCATCGGATGTGATGGTATCAGGTCAAGAACGCGGCGCTTGATGCTGGGGGATGATCATCCAGCATCAAGACCATTATACACTCACAAATTTGCTTTCCGGGGGCTTGTTCCCATGGATAAGGCGCGCGCAGCACTCGGCGAGGCCAAAGCATCAACGCGATTCATGCATCTCGGGCCGAACGCACACGCACTGACATTTCCCGTAGCGATGGGCACTGTCATGAATGTAGTAGCCTTTGTGACAGATCCCAGTGATTGGGCAGCGGAAGATGGGAAATTTACAGCACCGGCTACCAGGAAAGAGGCTGTTGAGGCATTCTCTGCTTTCGGTCCTGCTGTACGTGCAATCATGGGTCTCCTACCCGATGATCTCGACAAATGGGCCATCTTTGACACAAGAGATCATCCGGTGCCAAAGTACAACAAAGGCCGTGTTTGTCTTGCTGGTGATGCTGCACATGCTGCGGCACCTCATCATGGCGCTGGAGCCGGCCATGGTATTGAAGATGCACTCGTGCTCGCAACACTCCTTGAAGCCGTAGAGGCTACTTCAGCTTCAGCTTGGAGTGGAGCAGAGACGATACGCGCTGCACTAACGACATACAATGACATCCGATACGAGCGGACACAATGGCTTGTGGACAGTAGCCGTATTGTAGGGGAGTTGTTCGAATGGCAAGATCCTCGCTGTGGTAGCGATCCCGAGAAGTTCGGCCGTGAAATTGACTGGCGAACGCATCAAATTTGGGATTTCGACGTGGATGAGACGGTGCGTAGTATGGTTGACCAATTTAAGCAGAGGACGAGTTCATGACGGTGTTGCTAAGCCCAATTAGCCGAAGGAGACAACAAAGCAGAGATAGTTTTACTCATGAGACTGTAGATGTTGATAACGTCTTCCGTCATGATGTATGGCACGAGTATGAATCGAGATATCGTTGCCTCGGTACCTGGAGAAATTTGATAGTATCTGCTGTTTGACTATGTATATTGCCTGCTAAAGGTCCGCGTAGCTCTAGCATAGCCTGGGATGCATAGTTTAAGCTGCAAGGAGGATAGCATCAATCTAAATACTGGAGAGATTTTTCTGCTTTCCAGGTAGATTGACCAAGATGAGACGTCATAGACTTTGCATTAGACCCCGGACTTACTTTCATCCGGGAGTGATACATATATGTATCTGGTCTCCTCGGCAAAGGACAATGATTGTGTAATTCCAAGGCAACGACTTAGGGCCCATTATCTTCGACTCAATCCACTATACACGAAAATATGAAACCCGAAAAGCAAGACGACTATACGATCGAATTAGAAGATCGAAATGCAAGTGGGTCAATTGCGTCTTCCCGGGCATCAGAGAGGAATTCCATGGAAATGGCGGAGCTGCCGCTTGACGAGTCACAAAAGACATACGTGGGAGGCCCTAAGCTTGCACTCATTCTCGCTTCAGCGACTATTGTCTTTTTCCTGATGATGTTGGACATGTCGATCTTGGCAACAGTGAGCCAGTGTCCGCCGTCACTTATGATCTCGACCGCGTCTTGACTTTTGGAAAGGCGATCCCCTACATCACGAACGAGTTCGATTCTTCGGTCGATGTTGGCTGGTATGGCAGCGCGTACCAACTCTCCAGGTAGGCTGTACACAGGTTGATCCTGAATTTTGAGTCGCTGCGCACTGACAGATGAAAATCTTAGTGCTGCTTTGCAGCCGTTGACAGGCAAAGTCTTCTCAAGGTTGAATTCGAAAGTACTACTCGCATCAGAGAGCTTCGGAGACGCGGCTGTAGTCGCTGACATCGACAGTGGTCTTACATCACGTTTCTGGTTGTCTTTCAGGTGGGTTCCGCGATATGCGGCTCAGCTACCTCATCACCAGCATTGATCATCGGTCGGGCGGTCGCTGGCCTGGGTAGCTCAGGGCTTATGAATGGCGGGTTGACTATTCTGAATTCATGTTTACCTCCACCAAAACAGCCAGGTATTTTGCATCGAGTCACGCTCTCCTCCATAGTCTTCTTTCAACGCTGATTCATGGACAAAGCACTGCTCGGTATCATGATGGCTCGTAAGCAAGGATCAAGCTCTTTGATTTTCCAAGCGACTGATCTCTGGCGGTCAAGTTGGATACCTAGGAATAGCTTTTGGGCCACTTGTTGGGGGAGCATTCACAGAATATGCGTCTTGGCGCTGGTGTAAGTCCTCTGCACGCACTCATCCGCACATGATTCTGACAGCATTGACCGTTCTGACAGGTTTCTACATCAATCTCCCTATTGCCGGATTGGTCACGCTCCTCCTCATGTATCTCTCAATCCCCGACAACATACCAAAACCTGGTTGGAAAGATGTGTTGCGGAGACCGCTGCATGAATTTGATTTGATAGGTTTCGTGGTTTTCGCTCCAGCAACAATACAGTTTTTCCTAGCTTTGCAGTACGGCGGAAACCAGTTCGCCTGGAACAGCGCTACAGTCATCGGTCTTTTCTGTGGCGCAGGTGCGACCTTCATGGTGTGGCTTGCATGGAATTTCCGACAAGGAAATCAGGCCATGATTCCCTTTTCGATTCTGCGGCGAAGAGTCGTGTGGTCGAGCTGCGGGACGGGCCTTTTCTTCGCTGGTTCATTCTTCATCACAGGATATTACCTTCCAATATACTTCCAGGCAGTTCGAGGAGCATCGCCGCTGATGAGTGGAGTGTATATCTTGCCGAATATTCTGCCTCAGATGCTAGTGACCATGCTTGCGGGAAAACAAAGTGAGTGTCCCTGTGATACGCGGTAAGAGAGCAGTGACCAACCAAGATATCCAGTCGAGAGATTCGGTTACTATCTCCCCTTCATGCTCATTTGTGGTGTACTCAATGCAATCGCGAGTGGTCTGCTCAGCCTGTTGTCTCCATCGACTTCGACGGGAAAGTGGGTTGTTTACCAGATTCTTCTTGGAATTGGTCGTGGGTTTGGTCTGGGGGTGGTAAGTCTTTCTCCTTGTCAAGTGGGCGGTCTCATAGCCTAACATGTTCGAAGCCAATCATAGCGATCCAGAACAACTCTTTAGCGGTACCTCAAATACCAATCGCCATGTCTCTTCTGGTCTTCTGCCAAAATTTTGGAGGGGCCATAATGGTGTCCCTCTCTCAAACAATCTTCACAAACAGCTTGCACGATACTATACCTACGTACGCACCATCCATCACCAACCCCGACACCATAAGCGCAACTGGATTGACCACGAGCAACCTGAAAGGAATTATAGCAGAAAGTGAACTCCCTGGGCTTTTGAAAGCCTACAGTGTCGCCTTGGACCGGATATTCTATCTGTGTGCGGGTATTGCAGTGGCCAGTTGGATACTCTCCTGGGGAATGGGATGGACGGATATTCGTGTCAAGGCAGGAGATAGAAAGGAGGGGCGGGCTACGCCACAGGATTTGCAACCATAGAAGGCGATTAGCTTCCCCAGCCGGTATCAATGAACGCGAGCCGGGTAGATACATTAGGGATCAAATAAATTCCACGATCAGTGTTGAGACGCTGTTGTTTGTACATCTCGCATCATACTGATGGTCTAATTACTACTTACTCTTATCTGCAAATGAGGTTGAAGGCAAAGCTTGGTTCCAGGGTCTACAATCCCGAGCTGCTTACTAATCTGATGAGCTAAGCCGTAGCAGGCCAAGCCAAGAGCATCGATCGACGGGGAGCGAAGCATTATCCGGCTATGTCAATCGCAACAAGGAGGAGCAATCCTAGCTTCTGGATAAGGAGGAGCGCACTATTTCCTGATGTAACACGACTTCGGAAATCTTTGGTGTGTTTACGTGAACATCACGTGACTGCGATTTGCTGTCCATGCGGCGTGCAAATGATTGGCTCCGGTTCGCCATATATTTTCCATCTCTCTGATTTTTCGATAAGTCATAAATGCTAATAATAGGCTGATTCTCGGTTCCGATGGGCCGGGCAGTTACGCTAGTGTCCCGAATTTGGTTACTATCGTGAACCAGGCTCGCGAGACTCACGAGGCTCACAAGGCTCTGAGGCAGACGTCGCGCGCCCTTCAAAAGGGCCGTGGATCTCGCTTACATCTTCTTTTCCCACACCATGCCTTGAATGTCAGTTACGTCCATGATGTCGACACTTTCGCGTCCACAACCGCCTCATTTGTTGGATCATCCTGCATTCGAATCTGAATTGAAGAACTTCATCGAGAGAGAATGTCAATTTTACGATCGCATTGATGAGCGGCCGCCGTTCGTCGTCAATCGCAACAGCCGCCTTCAAGGTTTTTCAGCGCTGCGAATTGACGACAGCGGGAAACGCACAAGGGAGAAAATCCACGTCGAGCCGCGGACCTGGAATGACGCTTGGTCTGTTCTGATAGCCTCCATCGATGACAAGAAGCGCGTTGTGCAGAAAGCGGTAGGAGGTAGCGGTGGCTATTCACTGCGTATTTGGCTTGGTCATGAGCACTATCCAACGTCTAAGCTCATTGCAAAACCCGAATACGAGCCGTCGAGCGATGCGATACCCCAAAAGAAACGTCCACACTCAATGCATGCTCGCTTCTCAAGCGACTCCGATTCGGATAGCGTCGACACCCCGTCATTGGCTTCCTCGCTCGATGAACGCTTGTTCGAAGATATAGATCCTGCGAAGAACATTAACCCGGCGGCAAATGATACAAACGCCAACCCGCCAAACCCACCTCGTTCAACCAGAACCATGGATGAACCACCATCAAATTCGGATGCAAACCGTATCCATCGAGATCAAGACGGTCATGTATCAAAACGATCACGCGCCGATGCACAAGCACTAGAGAATATGCGCCAGGGGATAAGGGACCGAAAGGCCAGGCAGATGAACATGAGCGCAGAAATGGTCGGCAACTCCGCAAATCCATCCGTTAATCAACCGGCAAATGCTCCGGTCCAAGGCTCACGTGATCCTTCAACACATGCCCGGGCACCAGTTGTGGCTAATCGCACAATACCTTCAACATCTGCAGCTAGGACACATCAGGACGGATCGAATGCCCAAGCAGGCAAGAAGTCGCAACCCAACGCTGATGAAGATAGCGTTGGCGCTGCAGGTGCGGGCGGATCTTCCAAGGATCATCGATATACAGCACCTGCTGTTTCTCCGGTAAGTCTTTGTCTCCAAACGTGCAGCCTTCGTCGACCTAATCTTAAACTTAGATCCGAAACCGGGAATATCTCCTAAGGAAAAAACTCGAACATCTAGAAGCCCTGCAACGATCAATGAACTCCTATCAAGACTCGATGATCGCATTGCAGAAGGAATTGATCGAGACAGATGTAGGAAGACTTTGCCTTGGCTAGATGGAAAGCTAATGCTGTACTTGCAGAATCAACTCCTGGAGCATGCGTCACGTTGAATCATCTCCTAGATAGATTTTTGCCTCCTTCTGTCTTAGAATTTTGGCTTTGGCTCAACCTCCTCTCCACACCGATATCAAAGATGGGCTCACAGCGATGTCTGGCTGCTAGAAGATTTTCCCGGCCGGCCGTTTCGTGTCTCAGGTGGTTTTCAAGATCTCTAGGTAAGGAACGCCCGATGGAGTCAAGGCAAGGGTTTTACGTATTTATAACAGATTATGGGTACTGTTAGACTATTGAAGTATAGACAATCGACAATGTTTGGATGTAGTTGCAGTATTTGCGGCCGCGTCTATAACAGCGGAAATTCGTGTAAATAATGAAAAGAGAAAGGCGGGACAAGCTACGCCACAGGATGTTCAGCGCCAAAAGGTAGATGGCTCGAATATCGATTCCACTATGAGTGGAGGGAAGAAATAAAGAATGAATATCTGTACATTGCCTGGCAGGGGTTGCCGGTCCTAGACTGCGGGCTAGCGCCCTACCCGCGTCTACCATAGTTTGCGCAACATTAATTGATCTTTCTACTGTCCAATGCCTCAACTATCATCGTTTCCCAGTCTCAATCGAATCGAGATCTTGATCTATCTAAATGACGTCTGAGTTCAATGATTCATTAATGTCACATTCGATGAATGGGTTTACCTTCGATTCCGAGTTGGAAGCGTTTATTGAGAAAGAATGTCAGCATTTCAGATCCATCAGTAAGCGACCTCCTTTTGTAATCAATCGTGACGGGCCCCTCAATTCAGGTGGATTCTCTGCGGAACGAGTCGATGACGCTGGTTCACGGACTGTTGAAAAGATTCGCGTGGAGCCGCGTACCTGGAACGGAGTTTGGTGTGTTTTCGTGGCTGTCATCGATGGCAAGCAGCGCCTTGTTATAAAAAGTGTAGGTGGCGGAGGTTTTGCCTTGCGCCTCTGGCTCGGACATGATCAAATCCCCAGCTGGAAGCTCATTGCAAAACCCGAATTGGAGCCGCCTTGGGTGACAATGTCTCGAAAGAGACAACAGTCGTCATACGTCGACCTCTCGAGCGATTCGGACTTAGATGATGACAGCACTTCATCACCCTCGCCATCAGTCGACGGCCGATATGAAGACCCAGGCAATTTGAATACGAAAAGACCAACTACACACCATGCAAGTACTAACCCGTCGACTGCGTCACCTGCAACGGGAGATGTGACTACGTGGTCAGCTTCCTCGGATGGACATCGCACTGGTCCAAGGCAAGGACCTCGTTCTGCCAAACGGCCGCGCCTAGAAATCCAGGATCGAAAGGCAATGCAGACGACCATTGGTGGGCAACCAGTCCATGCTACTAATCAACGCCCACGTCGCTCCTCATCAAACGCACAAGCACAGGCTGAAGTTGATCGTACGCTACCCACAGTAGCCCCACCAGCTACTCATCAGGATCAACCAAATGCAAAGATAAGCCAGACGCCGGAGGGAAATTCTCCCGGACCTTCGGCTCACGATTCGGGCCCTTCTTCCCACACTCTCCATCAAACAGCACCTATTACTTCAACGGTCAGTGAACATACCAATTTCTATGATTTCCGTCACATTAATTCTATCCCCAGGCTCGAGAACGTGAAGCGCTGTTGAAGGAAAAACGTGATCATCTGGTAAGCTACTGAGGACGATCACGAAATGAAAGCCTAAGATCACTGACTCTAAACACAGAAGCAACTGATTGAGAGCGAGAAGGCATTGATCGAGCTCGACGTAGGTCAACCTTTGCTTTATTCAAAGTTATGAAGCCATCAATGCAGAAGCACTCGGAAAGCTAACGCTTTGCTTAGAACCAACTTATTGAGTATCTACCCCATTGAGAATTTCAACGAGGAATCATCAATACAGGAATTGAGGAGATCTGGTTCAGAAAGGGTAAGCCTAATAGCCAAAAACGACGCTGGCGCACAGGAGCAGAAGATAGAGCATCTTATGATCTACAGCAGTACTTTTGCTATCGGAGCTGCGAGAGCACATATGTGATCATAGGTGCTTTTGGTAGTAGCAATCGCTTAGAAGCATTCTCACATAACTGTTCAGTGTGAGGAATCACATCATGTTTCAGCCCTGGCCACTGTTCCCATTTCACATGTGATGAGGTTTCTACCTCTGACGGTGTCACGGGACTATTTCAGCTTGATGTCACATATTGAACTCCAGTTCATCTATAGATAATGATCCTATCATGTTCCAATGAAATCCCCAACCGTTCGATATCCAGAGTGTATGGATGATCGATTGTATAAGTGTTATCATTCTCTCTCTAGTAGAGATGCCTGCTACCTCCAAAATCCGTTTTCAAATGTTGGTCCTCGGACAGACGTTGCGAAGGTAGCGGTGGATCCAACCCAGAATCTATCAACGTCGGGACCGTTCAGTCACAGCACATGATAGAGGTAAGATGTCCATCCTTACGCTTGCCGATGTGCAATACATATTGGGGTCCACAGTCGACCTCGTTTTCATGAAGTGACCGGTGGGAATGGGAGCACGGTCCGTTACGGAGCCAACACTATAAAACTTCGGATCACAGCAAAAATAAGATCACTTTCCTACCCATGGGTCTTCGTTTTCTACCAGCGTAGAGAAACTTATAGGGGTAGTGCTGGCAGGGCCAGGCAGGAGCACTAGCTAGATGACTATAACGCCCGCTGGGTCCATCTGAATATGGAAGTCCATTTTGTGCAGCTAGCCAATCAACTTGAAGGTAGTGGAGCTGTGAGACGTGATAAAAGCTGCGACAAGCTAGTAAAGGCGCTTGGTAGCTGCTTTTCCTTGTCACAGAGGTGCTAAGCATGCAATAGATTAGTGTAAAATGATGAGTGATGGTCATCTCATCCGTTCCGCCTTCCCCGCCTTCTCCGCCCCGGAAGCTGGACTAGATTTCCAGCGGAATTAAAAAGGAGGTCCAATCCGGGTGAGGAGCAGAGAAGAGCTTTTTGAAATTAACATGGCATAGAATATCATTTGTTCCCCCGCTGTACTCTGTTGAGAAATTCACTGGACGCTACTTGCCCTCCGCTCCGCCGGCTTTCTGCCGCGCGCCTCTCTCCCTTCCACGTTCTCTCCGGTGACCTTTGTTTACTACCATCACTCTTTAAATCGGACCACTCTTGTTCACTACATTCTGTCTTAGGAAACTCCAATTTAAAATTATCAGAAGGTTCTCCATGCAGCCCGGCTCGCCAGCGCCCGCTGCATACCCTTCTCATTTGAATCTTCCTGCACTTGGGCCCAGGGCACCATCTGGAGCTACCACGAATTTCACGGACCGAACTAGATCTATTGCAGACTTTGTTGCCGAGGAACACGATTATTACGGCGATGCACGTCCACCTTTCATCTTGAACAAAAGAAGGCACCGAGCTTCTCAAGAATCCAAAGCTACAGAGTACAATGCGGAGCTCATTGACCAGAGCGGTAGTCGGACCAACAGAATGATTCCTATCGAGCGCCGAGAGTGGCTTTGGAACCGAGAATGGATCTTTCTAGTCGGCATCGTAAATGGGAGGGAAAGAATATTGCAAAGAACATCAGGGGGCAACGGAGGATATCGATTGTATCTCTGGCTGGGACATGGACAAGGAAAAAGCACAAATCCAATCGGGAAACCGGCAACCGGAAACTTGGACAATGACAGAACCCGCGAGGAAAAGCGCCGTTCATCTAACATACCTCCGGCAACTAATACACGAGATATAGCATCAGAGGACGAGCGTGCATCCGAGCGCCGGAGCCGCCATCGGCTTGATAATCCCATTTCGAACGCTGTTGACGAGTTAATGTCTGCAGCCAACTCAACAAGCCAAAGAAAATTTACAGCTACAACTAGCATGTTCAATGATCCACCGGCCGGGCCAGACCCAACAACACAAACGGCAACTTCGCGATCATCTTTACCGTCTTTTATCGGTAGAAGCGGTGGGAAACAGGTGCTAGGAATCGACATTCAATCCAGCTTAAACCCGGAAGCGCAATCAGCTCTACGTGAACTCAGAAGATTGGTCAAGAGTCGAGAAGGAACTGGAATTCGGACCACCATGCAGCCCGACGACAGTTTGACAACTGCCTCACTGGGCCAAGCGCGAACGAATATACCGCCGAAAACTTATTTCACGGCTCCTTCCAGAGGTCGAGGGCGAGCCAATTTGCAGGTCGATAGCACTTCCACTGTTCCTTCCACGGGCGGAGAGCATCACAATCCTGCCAGAGATTCACATGTGTCGCCAACAAATAATCTGGCTTCTGGTATAGCCAAGAACACTCCGATTCCAAGTCTAGGTGAAAGTCATACCCGAGTGGGTGGATCCTCGCAACCGGATGCTCTCGATGGCCGCGTCGGACCGGGCCTCGACACTTCTCGTACGGTCGTTCCTGAGGCGAATACTCGTGGCATGAACAATCCAAGCATCAACACTCCCAATGTGAATACCCCTCACAACAAGCAAGCACCACTCCCCGCCTTGACAGTGAGTACATTCCCCATCTCCATCAAATTCATCATCGCTGAACATCAATCGCAGTGGGAGGAATCCCTGCTACGAGAGAAACGTGAGGTCTATGTACGTTTCAAGAGCATTAGACATCTTTCTATCCCTCATATTCCTCAAACCCATTATATACAACCACGCTGACTTCTCGGCAGACACAATTAAGCAAATCGAGGCCGCTAAACATCGATGAAAACGAGGATCGCTTGGCAACACTGGTATGTGGAATAATTACTCTCTTCCTTAACTTACTCCAATATCCGATCATAAATCTGATGAATAGTATAGAATGGACTTCTCCGGATGGCAAAGCGGGCAGGATCCAGTACACATACTTCGAACTAGAAAACGATACTAGCGATGAGAGGATTGAGTAATGGCTGATATCGCACAATCAGTACAGACCGCGAATTGAAGCTGTATGATTCCAATTCCTATGATGCGATGTTGTATAAGTTAATACCCATAGTCGCTGAGAAATTCACTCAGTAGTCCTTCGCCAGTCTTTCTCCTTGCCGCGAGTTGTTCCTCGCTACTATTCCTCACCATCACCTCGTTACAAAGCTTGAATGGAAGGATCTGCCCCGAGAGCCAAAAGAGGTCGGACAGAGCTGCAATGTTCTCAATTGTACTGGGTCTCTTTGCACCCCTTGCACGAAGTGCATCATCCCACGCTTTCGCACTTGGCCAATGTACGTCACCATTAGACGGGGGTAATTCGTCAGGAAAGCCCGCAAGCATAGCCGTGCGCAACCTAAGAAAGTCTCCGGACTCTCGTGACGATGGAAATTGGCCAATACCAGCACCCAAGGACCTGAAGAACTCATCCGCAAAGGTTGCGATGTGGGAAAAATCAAAGTCGAGCAAAGCGGTAAGACGCATGGTACCGACGTCGTATAAGAAATTATCGGGAGCTCGGTACAAGGTCAGCATAAAGATCCGGTCAGCATTTCAGCCATAATACCTACTGAAATCAGCATGCACCAGAACTTTTGGGAAAGTTCCCATATTCTCCATAGCCACATGAAGTCCTTCTGCGATAAATCGATCTAATCGATCTCGAAGGCCGTTTGCTCGCCATCCTTCCACTTGCGGGTCTACATCAGCTTTAGCGAGCTTCGACTGAATTGTCGCTTTGACGAGGCCCTCATAAGTCGTAAACGGGCCTGCTTCCATGATGCTCAGGGGAGCACTAACGTACTCTCCTGACGAACCGAAACCTAACCCTCCGTAGCCTTGAATTGTAGGGGGTATTTGATACTGCTGGAGAACGGCAAGTACGGCTGCCATCTGCCTCAACATAGAACCCTTGTCCTCATCACTCATCTGATTAAAGTCGTCCATGAGTGGGTTTCCTGCCATATATTCTTGTAGGATCCAACCTTGGCCATGTCGTGCGCTTCCCCAGCCGAATACACGAGGGATCAAGCCGGGAAATTCGGCATCTAAGGCATCACGAGCGATGGATAATGCTGCAACCTCATTCTGTACTCGCATTTGATCATTGTAACCAGATATCGGATTGGGGAGGCGTATTATGAAAGTATCCAGCCCATAAGGAATGACATGTGTACCTGGCTGCCGCTGAGCCCTGTTCCGTGCACTAGAAACCTCGCGAGCAAACTTCACAGCGTAGACGAAATTGTTGTAAGGAAAAGGGAAGTTCTCTTCATAGGCAATTGGTATGATTTCTCGCGGCTAGTAGTTATCAGCTTTGACTCCCCTAATAGTTTTTTTTCTCTACTATCCACATTACCACAGATCCGAAGACTTGGTCTAGCACAGAATTGACAAAGTCCAAACGCTGTGACTTGCCAGCATCGTTCTGGTTGGACGACTTGGTTGCCATGGGTCCAACAGCGTTCGTACTAAGTGTCGAGTCACCTAAAGGAAAGATAGAAAATATACGGCCTAGGAAGGTTCTACGATAATTGGGCCGCCTCACCACTAGATTGAGGCAGCCACGTCTCTCGAAAATGGGCGAAGTCAATCGCTTCTCCGTGGAAATGGCGGTAAAGGATCAGAACAAAGTTATATTTTACGGTAAAATTCAGCCAATTCAATCTGCGCCAAGCCTGAAGGGGCCGTCTCGCTAGGGCGGGGTAATGCCAAGCCTTCTCCTCTCATTATATGAAGCTCCAGAATATCTATCATGAAAACCCTTGTGATATCTTATGCCTCTTCGTGAACGAGGAAAACGCAGGGTCTATATACGTTTCAAGAACATTAGACCGCTTCCTCTTCCGAACCCCTACCAATTTTGCCCTCGCGTTACTTCTTGATCATCCTCAAATGCTCCAGAGTATATCTCATTGGACATGTCGATCGTGTTAGGATTATTTCAGAGCACAGGAAGGTAGCTGGGTCTATGTGCTTGCGCCAAGACATCAGAGTCAGACGACGCTCCCACTGTTCTGTATACTAGTAGGTTGGTGCCCCCTTCTTAGCGTCCTTCAGTGCCAGTCTTATATAGTGCAACTGGCCTGTCATTCGATAAACGGTAATCCCATGTATAGAACCCATCTGCAACACTTCCACCTCAAGCAGCATGTAATCACCTTGAAGATTCCAGCGCTTTCCCGTCTACCACAGAGCGCTGTTGCAGATTCTGAAATTGGGCTATAGAGATACGTCATAGTGCGTTTATGCGAATCTGCCAGCATTCAAAGGAGCTGTAAAGCCGCGAGCGGGCGAACTTTGCCGTCACTGAATGGATAAGAAGAGTTGAGGAGCATGGCAAGTCCGTTGGCCTTTGAGTTAAACTATATGCCTACATAGGTGTTAGTGTAGAAGCATTGTAGCCGTCGAGGTGTCGACTGACAAATTCATCCTGCTCCCCGCCATGGGATATCTATGTGCGGTGTCAGGTGAATGCTAGCTGAAAATGCTAGCTGCGGTTTGTGATGTGAGCCTCTGGCTTGATCTATATGTTCGCTTTTGCTTCAAAGGCTGTGATTGCTAATGCGAGGCTCCTTCAGAAGATCCTCGCGCTGGACCGATGGCATACATGCGGATATGGGCTACAGCTACGAAGATTCTCGGCACTTTCGCAGAGCTACTTGTGAGCCTCTGGTGTGGGGAAGAATGGTGATCTGGTTGAACCTATGGTACGTCTCACGAGCGGTAACACTACACAGCATCCTTAACCATGCAAATTTCTCGGCACATGTGATTGTAAAGTCATATCTTGCAAAGAGTGATAAGAATCGGCGTTGTCAAATGCTCCTACATACAGGGATATCTTCATAACGCAGAGATAGGAAATGGTGAGAACCGAAATGTACACGGTAAAACTTTAACCGAAACGTAAAGGGTGGAGATATCAGCAGAGAGCAGGCTGGACCACGTAGTACTAGAACCATCCGGATTATGCCGCCGTAGACCGTTGGTTATCCCACACTCAGTCGACGACGCTGGAAACGTTTTCTAGTATCATCCGTCATAGGGTGCTTTTCTGCTTCCTCGCCTTCTCGAGAAGTATTTTCTGTGGGTTTCATTAGCACATGATCTGACGTCGAGCTCAAGTCGGCTCTACTCACCAAGGTTGCATGGCGATCTTCGGTTTCATCTAACTTGAGCGGCCTCATTTTACGGAGGTCCATCTGAGATATATATATCAGTATTAACGCATCCATCAGGTTTTACGCAAATATATAGAGAGAATGGCTCATTTCGGAGTCTTACCATGTTTTCATGAAACATCATCAACAACTCGTCCTCGTTCACCGACTGCAATCGAAATCAGTTCCGTGGGTCGGGTATATTTTCGGATACGCACTAACCAATTCATATGATGATTTAGCTTGCTCCTTGTTGTGAGAAGCGGCCACTTCAGATGCACCGAGTCCACCGGTGCTTATTTGCGATGATGTTGCCACACTCGGAGTCGACTCGCCTGGAAGCGTGGTCGCAGTAGACATTTGGACCGGGCCTTGACTGTTTGTACTATCTGTATTCGTTTGTGATGATAGTCCCACAGCGGAAGCGAGCCCACCAGGATATGACGCCGTTGTATTTCGGTCACGGTTATCTGTGTCATTCGTACTCGTTTGCGACGAGGTTGTCTCAGTGGAAGACGATGCGTCGGAAGTTGTAGCCGCTGCCGAGTTCTGCGTGAGGCCATGGTTGTTAGCAATTTTGGTCCAAGATGCCCGCATGCTTCTAACTCGATGCTGTAGATATGGGACAGTATCATGAACCTTTGAGTCCGTCAAGGTGATTGTAGAGCCGTGGCCAGGTCGTATATTGGTACAAACCCTACCTCCGTTCCGTTTATTAACACTTCTTTCTAGGGCGCGCCGCATAGCGAACTGCGCTTGCGCTGGTAACTCTGGAGGGTTGGAACTTCCGTATTCCCCTTGAATGCGATTACTGGAGCCACTGTCCCGAAAGGGAGATGGTTCGGTTACGGCTATCCCTGGGTTCGATCCGGTTGATGAGTAGTCATTTGCATTACTCCCAGATCCGACTCTTCCTGGGTCTGCTGCCTGGTCTGTAGGCACGAATTCTTCGGTAGCTTCTGTATAATGATTAGGTTTTTGACGTTGGCTTCTTCGTAAGTGGCCGCTTTCTTCCTCCAACGTGATGTCTGAAGAATCTTTCAACACCTCAGGACTCCAAGCTGTTGATGGAGTCGATGCACGGCGTTTTCTGCTCGCAGAAACTGTTTCACCGAAGTTGCTATCGGTAGAGTGGCTCTCAATGGATCTGGCGAGTGGTTTTGAGTCTCGCCCCTTCTCGTGACCCAACCAGAGATAGTAGAGTGTTCCCTCCTGGCCTCCTGGTGCACCACATAAGACTCTTCTGGTTCCGTTCACCGTGGCCACCAAGAACACCAATTCGGGTTTTCCAGGCTGCGTAGGCCACCGTCGGCGCTGGATGTTGATAACTACGTCTGTTCGCTTCCCATCGTCACCGAGGAGAGCCAGTCTGTCGTGCATTTTACGACCTGATCTGACTCTCTTATTCAGCACAAATGGAGGACGTACATGTGGTACTCTCGCGTAATAAGCTTGTTCGTCGCGGATGAAAACCTCTATCGGTTCCTTGGGATTCCAGGTATATGAATGAGGATTGAAACGCAGCTGGGAAGCAAAACTGGGATTTTTGGATGGAGAACTCGCCATATTGTCTTGCGACTCCAGCAGCGATGAATATGCTTCAAACGAATATGGATCGGGCTCGGCCATGACAAAATATGGCAAAGAGGGATGAGCACGATCAAAGGCTAATTGACTGATAAATTTGATTGAGGTAGCTCTTATTCGTACAGAGTGAAATATCTTGTGAGAGGAACTAAATGGCTAAGTGGTCTTTAAGTGACAGAAAATCAAGGCGAACGCGGCGGGGAAACGGGTGTGGGCGTCCTGGTCCAGTAGCGCGTTCATCCCCTGTCTTTCACCTATCAAGCCCAAGTATTGCTTTGGCAACCGATCTACAGGGGTCCCAGCTTGTGTCACTTTCAGTTCGAGTTGACCATCTCATTGAAATGCCCCTGGTAATCGATGCCTCTGACATGATTTTACGTTTCACTTTTCAGATATCAAATCCTCACTATTGGCAATTATTTGCTACAGCAGTGGTGAGTCACGTCATGATACATGATGATTTCTACTAATCTAATTCTATATTTAAAGAATTATTAAGTGTCATTGGTATTTCACGTTCCATTTAGATCAGTTATGCTTTTCGTCGACTGGATTGGTAAGGTTGATATACAATAGTCTTGGTCTTTCAATAAGTTTTCATTCAGAAATACTTTATATTTGTCGAAGGAAGTATACCTGTAACATTAATTTCAAAGAACTCGTCTAATATAAAGAAGTATTCATGACCCTTGCCGATTGATTTCATGATTGTATATGGAACAAATATTAGCAAAACAAAAACTCTGGAAAACCGACTTTGATACTCTGTTGAAATAGAGTACATTGATATAGACCTCCGGAAATACGTTTGCTATCCGGCTAGAATGTTCAAAATTGGTCTTACTTTGGCGGGAACCTCGCCACTATCGACGAATGCTTCGAGAACTTTAACAATGATTGCCAAAGGCGAACCAGCCTGAGATGATCACCGGGAACACGATCAAATAGATATACTATTAATATCGCTATCGGACTTAAAGCTAAAGAATAATCTTGATATTAATTCGCTATTGTACCTGCAGAGCAATTGTATCCAACCGCCGAAAAACTGCGGAAGATGCCTCCGCATATGATTCGTAGAATCTCAAACCCCCAATGAGTTCACTTTCCTGCTCGGCCGATGGCATTGTTCCTAGGTAATTGATGGATGGATGAAAGGATGCAGCAACTGTATGAACGGAGAAACGTACTGGGGCCTTTCTCGTGGTCAACCCTTATTGTTTGATTTTTGTTCTTCGTCCTAGAGACGCCGATGTTGTGCAGCAAGCCAGTCCCTGTGCCCGCAATAGTATCTGTAATTAGAGAGGCTTACAACACCTTCCAGTTTCTTATAAGCATAGGCTTTCTGTCCTCTTCTGCATCAGCTATCATGCTTTCGATTTTGTGAAGCCGAGGGTAATATGACGCACCTGAAGTCTGATCTCCTGTTCTTCGCCCTTTGTTCGGTCGTCCTTTTCTGAACATGCAACATCGAACCATTCGCACCATGAAGAATATGAATGGTATACCACAGGCTTATCACCAAACCCATCTTCGACCCCCAGCCACGGAAAATATAGCTTAGATTCGTCCCCATCGAAATTGACGATATAATGCTTGCCATGATTTTCCAGAGTCCAGATCCCCCTTTTTTTTGTTTTTCCATTGCCTAGCCAGCATTGCTTTCCGTCAGGGCTGTACCCCCGGACCAGTCCTTTTCGGTGGCTGCAGTGATGAATCTCTAGAACTGTTCTCATACGATAGAGACTCGAGAAGTTGATCCTGAGCAAGATATTAGCATTTATTATACATATGGCACGGTTAATTAAGATTATGGGATGAGGGCTGAGCTTTCCTACATCCGCATCAACCAATTTCTTGCCGGCTGCAAATAATTCATTCTGCTCAGGAATTAGAAATTGTGACTTCCAGTATGTACTGCAGCTTGGGAGCCACCCGATGATCACGTTTCTCCTTTAATGATATTTTGCGGTCTCGGAACTACAGTCCAAGTCAGTTCGATAGATCTTACAAGATGTAGTGTATGTACTGACCATCAAGGAGGCAGCCGGTGCTGTATGTTCATGGTCATTGAAGAATGTGCCCGCACCAGTCCCGCTAAGACCCCCAGCACTGTGCTGTGGGTCATCGCTGTTCTTGCCAGACGCTAAGGATGCGTCACCACCAGATCCGCCAGTACAACCACTATTTGACCGCAACATGTTGCTTGCCTCAATGTTTGTTCGACGCTGATTTGCGGGAGATTGGGATGCAGCCGGTACCGTACAATCAACCACATTTGGCGAAATCGTGCTAGAATTTCGATCAATAGAAGGAATCGTTCTATCTTGTGGGGCTTGTGCATCGAGCCTTGGCCGCCTTTTTGAATGAAGGGGCGTCTATTCGATAGGGCGAATTGTCTGATCCTGATTCTCACTGAATGTGGCCTGATCAATGGGTGCAGCGATGTATCTGCTTCGGAGACTTCATCGCTCGTGACGCAGGTGGGCGGTGGTCTTTTCTGCGATACCACATGAGTCTCTCGTACAGCTGCTTTCCAATAACTCTCGACCTCGGTCTGTGCTTGTGTCCGAGCCAGTGATGTAAAATGAATCCTCCGAGGCCTTCTTTCGTTTTCACGACAAGGCAATGCTTACCACCGATCATGGCTATAAGCACTAAACACCTTGTGCACCAGCGACGTGGCTCCACCAGAATCACTTCTCCAGTGCGCTTCTAGCTTTCATCGACTCGGGCGGCTTGGAGCTTATCATAGTTCCCATTTCGACTAATTGCAAACGGTGGACACGCTTTGTAGTGTAGAAAAGGATTAGCAATCAAGGCCATTAATTCCGGATCAAAAAAAAATCTTGAATCACACGAGATGGTGAAGGAAGTGATGATGTCGACATTGCCAAGAATCAGTGATACGAAGTGCAACGGACGCGATAATCGAGATGCTGTCTGAAGTAGCAAAGCTGTCAGGGTCTTCTAGAACGCGCAAAACTTGTCGAATGAATTTGCCAGGCAACCATGTGTCTGGAATAGCAGTAGCAGAAAATTGATCTCCACCCAGACCCTGCTTTGTGATTGGCACTGTCCGCCTGCAGCGGCCAGACGTGGAATGGAACTACTCTTCCTATTGGAGGATGAATGAATTTTGTTACATTTCCTGACCAATGGTCTCTATCAGGATGCTCTATCGGAGCGGTCATGCCAATCAATGCCTCGATACGCGTCATCATGCGAAAGTCGTCGGCGGGGGGAACGCGTTCCGTTTAGGCACCAGCATTCAGCTCGAAGCTAGGTTCAACCACACCTCAGCCTTAGTTGTTTCGGCCCCAGAACAAAACGAGGTGCTTCAAGATGGCACTTGCTGATAATATATCGTCACAATCAACGTCCGTCAAATTGTATCTAGTAAATCTTGACGACATTAAACCAATGTTCCCTCAATGGCTGCTCTCTGTATACAAAGCGCTGCAACATCTATTACTTCTGCAGACTCCTTTCGTTTAAGCACAGACCGCCAAGGGTATAGATTCAAAAAAGCGGGGCGCAGGCTAGATTGAATCTTCCGGTTGCAGATCTGTCTCTGCCTTGACTCTCGAGCCCGTTGGTTGGTGGTCTGTCCTGCAGGCTTATCTGTCGAAGGATGGCCAATATCTTGTCCCTTTGCTTCTGAGTTTGTGTTCATTCGGGAGAGCAATACTGCTGGTCTGCTTTACTTAATTGTAGCTGGACTCGTATATCAATTGAAAGTCAATCGAGACTATTGCTTCCCAGGCCATGGCACTGCCACGCGTGGCCTGGGTAAGAGCACGTGTTGATGTTGATGAAGGCGAAAGACGCGCTTCTCCAGTCTACTCGAGAGTCTGCACTCATCTGATACAGCGAATGAACCCGCTACGCAGTTAATATCGCAAGAAATTTTATTTGCTGAAGCATACAAATCATTATCCAGTTACTTCAAGTCTCCTATCGATCCAGTCCACCAAGAACAATTCTCGTTCAGGTTTCGTATAACAATCTCTTTTATTATTACTAAACTGAAAGTGTAATCAGCTTATAGTAGAAGAAGGGAAAATTTGCGCTCTAAGCGCTCGTAAGCTTCTACGAGCTGGTTTTTACTGCTTATTAAGCGAAAAAAATCATTGAAATCGTCTAAAAGTATAATGAGTAAATTAGATCAATTTTATTCTTGAAGTTTAGTACGTATTAGTGCCCGTTATATTATAAAATATAACAAAAAGCTATTTTTTAATTAATCTGCAGCGCTAGCGTTCTATAGATAAAACTCATAAAATCTAAACTAAAATTATTCTAGTATTCCTTCTTCTAAAATCTCTTCCCTCTATAAGGTAAATAATTATAGCTATTTCCCATTAATTTTTAATTATTCAAACATGATTTTTGCTGCACAATTGAAATATTTCAGCGCTACAAAAGATTTCATGATTCTATTATCACAATCAGTATTCCAAGCTCATTTTTTCATTTCAAATGGGTTTTAAAGCATAGGTGCTACAGCTAGGTATATTAATATGATTCTCGGGCTGTGGTTGCTAGAGTCTCAATTAGCGGCCTGGAAAACGCGCCACTCGGCTTGGTATCCCGCGTCCGGCTTCGAAATTTTCACAGCGGCCTCCAAATTACTTTCCGGACAATCTCATCCATTACATTCAGTTGAGTCATTTTTGGCCTCGCATGAGTATGTCTCCCTTGAATTCTGCTATAGATGAATCAAATCCTGATTCTTCGGGACTTTCATTCTCAGGCTCGGTTTCCGAAGTCACTACCCGGAGCCCGGGGTCGCACGTCTTAAATCATCCTGCATTCGCTTCCAGGACACAACCCAGACCTTCAACAAAAGCCATGAACGGAACACATTCTTTTACAGATATCGTCGCTAAGGAACACGATTACTACGGCAATGAAAGGCCGCCATTTGTGATAAACAAATTACCCCGAAATGAGCGAAGGCAGTACAAAGTGGTGCTTGTTGACAGCAAGAAGAGGCGAACAAGAAAGAAACTTCACGTCGAAGAGCGGGAGTGGAATCGACAATGGGTTTTCCCGGTAGGGATCGTGGATGGTACAGAAAGAATCCTACAAAGAAAACCAGGAGGCGATGGAGGCTACAGTTTTCATCTCTGGCTAGACCAGACACACCAGTATACCGAACATCCGCTTGCCAGACCTGTTGTCGATAACACGATCAAAGATTCAGCGTCGAAGGGAAAGCGCCGCGCCTCTACATCACTTGGAACCATTCAAACTCAAAACGCCGAGTTGGAAGATAATAACGCTTTTGTGCGACGAAGCCGCCGCCACATGCACGCAGATACCGTAGAGGAGTCGGTCAATTCCGGCCATCCTAGAGATACAATGACTCCGAGATCTCCGTCTCATCAAGATCAAACTTCATCAGCCGGCCAGGGCTCGGCAACAACAGAAGTCGAACCAACAACAACGTTCCCGGAAAGGAGCCGCCCGGGACAATTTCATGCGACAGTGCAGGATGAGAATTCTCTAACATCGCGCGCCGAATCGCACTCAGGCTTGACTGGGCTTCCTAGAGATATAGAGAGGGCGAGTGCAGTCCCCCTTGACGCGAATACCCGGGCCAGTTTTTCAGTTCCCTTTGCTGGTCGGGCAAATCAAGACCCTGCAGGAAATTCACACCGTGTATCGAACAATAGCCGAGCATCCAGTACAGCTGATCATACTCCATTCTCGACCTTTGCTATGGCTTCAAACCCGGCTGGGTCCATTTCCTCTCGGCCCATCACCGGCGGCCCCCATGCGTCCAGCGTGGACACTACTAATCATAATCAGCAGGCTAGGCCTACAGCCTTGACAGTCAGTGCAATCTCCAAACCCTACACATGCAAAGCGCTGACATCAATCGTAGTGGGAGGAATCCTTATTGATCGAGAAGTGCGAGGTTTATGTACGTCTCACGAATGCTGGGGACCGCTTGCCCTCCCAGGCCTTTTACCAATCTTCGCGGCTCTCATATACCTCACACCCAATATATACAACCCTGCTGACTTTCTTGGTAGGCGCAGATAAGCAAATCAAGGCCCCTTAACGCCCACGAACATGAGGATCGCTTGGCGGACCTGGTAAGCCCAACTATTTCTCATCCTCGGCCCCCCGATGTTCCAACATGTACTGATAGGTGATTCAGAAGGAACTTCTTCGGATGGAGAGACTGAAACATCATGCATCGACTTAAAAATTGGTATAGGGGTTGGGATGTCAAGGATGGATGACAACTATTCGGGTGAGGGCCGAGTTCGAAGGCGGTAAGCGCCGGCTTGCTGGACTCATGGGAACAATCTTGAAGATCTCGAATCAGTCTACAATGGGCCGCTATGTCCAGAACCCGCGATCTGCCTCAAGATGGAGCTTTTACACTGTGTGAGAGCTAAGGGAGATGGGTTTTGGCCGGATCAATTAGGAGACGGGGGAAGCAACGTTTGGCAATTAAACTGATCTTACGGAATGGAACTTCACTTCCCTTGAATTACTGTCTCCATCATGTGTTGTTACTGTCAACGACCAGGGGTAGTGGTGATATTGCGCAGTCCTATATGCTGACGGCTTGGGGAGGATATTATCAGCTTTTCTTAGATAGCGAATCTTAGATCGCAGTAATCCGGACAACCGTCCTGGTTCTGCTCTTTCATCGTAGTGGTCATGGGACCTACAGTCGCGGTGGGTGCTTCCCTGGTTTGGCGACTCTTACGACATGTAGACTTGAGCGATACATCTCTGAAGCCCGACTTGATCGTGAAGATTTGGCATAGTAATGTAAGACATCTGCAATAAACGTTGTACACCAGGATCGCTCCTTTGCAGATGATATTTCCCAATATGGAGACAGCTCGAGGCAATGATTGGTCAGACAGGGATTGCAGAGTGCACTATTGAGCCGTGGGGCGTCTTGGATTTTCTTGCCCCGACAACAGCATTTCTTCCTCTTCTTTTTCTCCTTCCTCTTCTTCTTCTCCTCTTCCATTGTTCTCTTTTCTACTTCCTACAAATCTGATCCACAAGCGCTATCGTATCAACATCAGCCTCAACCTTCCATACCAGCCTCAAAACGGAATGGACGTAACAAGTTCTCAATTTCCAGACTCCCTTTCACCTTCCAACTATCAACTTCAATCGCAGGGCCAACCATCACACGTCTCCAATTCTTCTATCCTTACCCCCGGAGAATCATTCTCTGCTCTACTCTCCAGGGAAAGAAGCTACTACGCGTTCAAAGACCAGCGTCCACCTTTCGTTCTGGCCCGACGACGCTCTGCAGACTACCCAGAGTATAACGTTGTACTGCTTGACAGCGATTTGGGACGCACTGACAAGCGACTTGAGCTGGAGATCTCCATCTGGAATTCGAAGAGGCATTGGTTCTATGCAACGGCTACCGTGCATGGAAACCAAAGGATCCTCTACTTAAAACAAGGAGGTGACGGAGGGTACTCACTGCATCTTTGGCTAGGACATGAAAATGGCTACAGTCAAGACGCAATTGCAAAACCGGTCCTCAACAAATCGAGCAGCGAAGATTCTCGGAAAAGGAAGAGAAGCTGCGATTCCTTATATACTCCATCAACCAGTAACGATGTTATCTATATCTCGGACGACCTAGCGAACAACATCCAAAGCCGCCATGATGGCATTTATGTTGATTCAGAGGGAGAACAAGACGATTTGATCGATGAGTCGCTATATGTGGCCACTCCGATACAAAATTCCCGCCATCGCCGGGTCTGCTCTCCTGTTCAATATGCGGAATCTTCGGATAGTGAAGCCCTTCCAAGTACACCTTACCATCGCGGTAATCGCCTTTCTCCCACGGCGCCTGAATCATCAGACAATGAACTTCCTCCAGACTTTTCCATCTTGTCCGACCAAAATCCGGACGCGGTCCACGAGAGCGGCAATGATGGGCCAGTATCGGTCCATACAAGGATCGAGGACAATTTGTCGGCTGGATTAGAACATGGAACACCCATAGCCGAATCATCACTGTCCTCGAATCGAAGCCACCACACGGCGGACCTGCTGACAGACGCGCAGATAGTCACTCCTGATATTACTGTCCACACGGACTCTCCAATCTCTTTCGAGCAGCCGTGGAATTCCGCTACCATTGGAGATTTGCGAATTAAGCGGATTGATCGACCCAATCTCCCGCCAAGATTGACGTTCGGGAACTCAGAACAAAGGTCAGCAGCGAGGTCAGTCAAAGCTTCGGGTAAAGCGCCCGGGCCCGGGCCGGTTTCCGACATAGCTTGCCGCTCTGTTGCACAAAGAGTTTCGCAAAAGGAGGTCGAAGAGCTGCCAGAGCTGGAGTACAGTCGTATCCCCGCGGACGCTCAACAAAGGCCGGTTCCTGCCACGGTCAGCTGCCCCCTCTCCTGGATATGGAACATGCTAATAGATCCGGTAGAATACCGAAGTTGTCTTGCGCAAACGTCTCGACTTCCTGGTACGTCCCCGAGTCAAACAACTATTCTTATCACACATTTCGAAGCGAGCTCGCTAATATCTGGCTCCAGGTCGCAATGGACAAACTAATATCTGCGAAGATCAAGGATTTGGAAAAATCCTTGGAGATCTGCGTCAGTCGAAACATCTCTTGGCACATGGATCCAGTACTGATCAGCATTCCAGGAACAAATTCTCGGTACCTCGACATCGAAAGGGAAGGGGTCCACCGCCGACGAGAATTTGCTACAGAAGAAACAACTCGATATTCTGGTAGGACCCAGCAGTCCTTATCCTCGTCACGCTTTTCAAACCGGATTGGCTTACTAGATGTCTAGGAAGAGCTCAAACAGGAGAGATCCGAGAAAAAACAAGTCTTCAGAGAGTTTGAGCAAGTCTATGTAGGTGGACCTCTTCTCTACAGAGCCTTGCCGGGAAAACGTTGACCATTGCATAGCAGCAGCTCATGGATCTCTTAAGAGCACAAGAGTAGGGAACACATCAGTAATTCTCCAAATACACGGAGTAATCTTCGAGCTTACGGAGCGTCCAAAGTTTCCCTATCACCCGCATGTTGAGATTGGATATCATCATTTCAGCGTGGGTGGCACTGCTTTACAAGACCTTCAGGTTTGATCGGTTTGTCCCTCGAATCCCGCAGGATTAGCAAAACCCGGCTGTCGGATTTTGCTAAATTCCTTGGCGTCTCCAAAACACATGCATAAATAAGGGAAGACATCCACCAAGACGCGCCAAGATGATATATCATGTATCTTCCTCCCCATCAAAAAATCAGTTGTATCCTACTATATTCCAATGCAAAAAAAATTTACCTAATCTTAATTGAATGGGCTTGCAACGGAAATTCTCCGCGTGCGCACAATTGAAGCACCTTATTCCCAAACAAGGAATCAGGGCTGAATGTGCTACATGACTGCAAGATTTTGGGTCCCCGGGTCACTGTGGCCATACTCTAATTCTCTGCACCAGGGAATCAATGTATACCTACGGATCAGTGATATTGACCATCTTCTCCATTACGCTGCAACTACGTCATCCTTCAATTCAGGCTCTTAAGTACAAACTCTCAAGTGTTCGGTCTGACAACTATCACCTTCTCACTCTCAATACATCTCAACCCGAAAACTTCCATTGCAAGCCCGGTTGTAACGATCTGATATAACAGCCAGCGGCTACCTAGAGATGACATGGCGGCGGGGCCAGAAAGATGAGTCCGCGGCTGGTCTTCCAGCTCTCTATAACTAGAACATGTAGGGATGCACTCTCTTAGCGGAGGTATACCAGCTATTTTGTGGCGGAGAAGATACGGGACTCGAAGATACTCGCGGATCCTAACCCGATCTATGGTAGCGAATGTGCATACCCGATCCCTTGCATGGTTTCCACGCGTTTAGGATTTCTGTAGCTTCCGTCCTGGCTTTTCCAAGTCCGGCGGATCAGGTAAAACTTGCAGCGGCCAATTTAGCGGGGAAGGTGACCATGATATGGGGAGATGGCATAAATCTTCGAGCCTGCTACATTCAACAGTGCCAGAACCTGGCAAGAGCCATCATAATAGAGCTTTCACGCCACCGTCCTCACTCGACTTAGAGATCATTCCCAGGCCAACGGCCCAATCGTCCCTTCCAGACTCCTTGATCAGCTGGTCTACCATATCAAGCCTTCTCCTGTAGGAGATTGGCTTTCCCTCCGTCCTTAGCACACGCCCGTACATGATGCTGCCCTTGGCTAGCCCATTTACCAATTCCAATAGCCCCGCCGATATGAGTAGCAATACAAGCAATATCAAATTTCCCGCGGTAGACGAGTTCACTGCCATCACCGCCGCCAAGTACACAGTCATCGTTGCTGCCGTGACCACAAATCCCTCCGGGCCGGTCATATCTCGAAGCCACTGACCGGATGTGACGGCCTTGAGATCGTCCACAAACCCACGTAATCGTATCCAGCGATCCTGGCTGAGCAGAATCAAGAGATCGCCACGCACTCCCGGTTCCGAGGCGCCTTTCCATCCAATGCGGCTTCGCCTTTTGATAACAATGACATTACATATACGTGCGAAGATTAGCATACATAGAACCCCCAGCGCCCACCAGTCGTGAATCAAGCAGACAAGCACAATAGACACCACAGTCATCAATGAACCAAGAACATAGAGGGTCAGCGACATGTTTCCCGGACTCTCAAGTAATGCCATGTATTTTAACCACAAATCCGGAGGTTCGGGGTCAACAACTACATTGACGAGATGGCCTGATACGCCCATAGCCTGCATGTTACACACCGTAGCCTCATTTTCGACACGGAATACGTACCCGGTGGTCAGCGCACCAGTGGGTGGATATTCGGCGCCATTGAGTTCCGGTGCGGCCTGCTGCCGATGGATGCCTGGGGCAAGGAAGAGGACATCGATGATTGATGCGGAGCCCGTGATCGTAGTCCAGCGGGCTATGGAGCGTAAGTCTGCGAGTGCTAATAGGCCAGCTGCTTCGAGTTTGATGTTCCCAAGGTGAAGTGAGGTATTGCGAAAAGTGATGTTACGAACGTCCATTGCGTCTTTCGTTTTTCTGAGATAGTATTAGGCAAGGAGGTCAAGGTAAGATTGTCCGGATATAGCACGTGGTAATAAATAGCTTCTATTCATTGAAAATAGTGTGTCGGTTCCATTCGGAAGTGTGCGTCTGCTCACGCGGCTTAAGGTCTGAACTGAATGTCACAAGAAGGCACGTTTGATTTGGTGCAAAGTAAATGATGGCGTTTGCGGAGATCCTCGGCTACACCTTCCTTATCAACATATCTTCAGTGGGCCTGGCGCCTCTCTAGATTTGAGCACTCCATTTACAATAGTTCAAGGCACCTTTTGCAGTCCCTTGAATAGAATAATTGTAGATCTGTCAGCGTTGTACAATGCATAGCCACAGCGATTCGAAGCAAGGTACGAGGTACACGTATTTTCAAGCCCATACATTCGCTCAATCTGGTTTCCACAGAAGACGGGCTTTCAAGGAATGTAGATTATATCATCTTTCTCTTCTCTACGTCTCATTATCCGGATAATGGGTACTCAAGTGTCTGCGATGTAAGCCTCAAAGGGGCCAAACGAAGACTTGAATGGCTAGTTCAAGCGAGCTATCCAGGACTTGCAGTACTCGAAATCAGATGGATACATCTTACCTGCAGTGTGAAAGTTCTGACTATTAGACCTCTTGACTCTAGGATTGGACAGACTGGATCTTGATCTGCACATGATTTCAATGGACTATATACCTCCATACTATACCATACCCCACGTCTGGAGAAGCTTGGAGTTCAGCACAGAGATTGCTCAGTTAGAGGCAAAGCTTTTTAGTGACTAGAGAGCCCGAAATTAACTCATACAGATGTTGCTTTGTATTTAGAACAGAGCTCTACAGAATTGCGGATTGATGCTATATGTATTAATCAACCTCTACCACAAGAGAAGAATAGTCAGGTCGGCACGGCGCATGAGATTTATGAGATGGTAAACGCGACCACGGTGGCTTGGCCCCGA
The DNA here is from genome assembly GCA_000442125.1 of Opeltia flavorubescens. Classification (NCBI taxonomy): domain Eukaryota; kingdom Fungi; phylum Ascomycota; class Lecanoromycetes; order Teloschistales; family Teloschistaceae; genus Opeltia; species Opeltia flavorubescens. The sequence goes on from KE546979.1 coordinate 311,671, forward strand.
AGGTCTCAAAAATGTGAGGAGATTGGCTAATTATCTTAATGACAATGAATGGTGAGCTGTAGATGTAGCTGACTTTCCACGAAGTGAGAAAGGGTTATCCACGTTTCGTTCTTTGTTTGGCCCTGTATAGTTTGGCCTTGGCTCACTCTCCAACCCGTTTATTCTATTGCTATGCGAAGTCTATTCTTCCACCCCTGGTAGAGAAGGTATGGACCATTGAAGAAGCCACTGCAGAAGAAGGTCAATTTGATCTGTGGTTCGAGCCCAGTATCCTGGGAGCAACGAGATTTAATGATATATGTCCTTTGATACAGAAGATAGTTCGCCTCAAATGTCGATCACATGCCCTTTATCCAGGAGATCATCCAGTAGTACACCGGCATGGCTGTACATCGGAATGCGGCGCAAAACCTTCAAGGCGGTTCACGGTTAAAGTCGGTCTTGGTCAGGCATTGTCATAGGTCCATTACTATGGGTTTTAATGCTCCGATGCCTCTGACTGTGTCCATGGACTGTTGGGCATGGTCAATGGCATTGGCGAGACATATATTTTAGGATTAATGGAAGGGTTGTCTCAGCATTCGCGACTACGCAAGTTTTTATTCGGTTGGGAAGGAGCACGGGACTCGCTTTTTTCCCGGAAGCATGAGTGTCTATCTTAATGTACAAAAGTTTCTGGTGTAAGAGTCCAAGAATTGCCTGTAGAAGGATCTCACGATGTCTACCTGGCGCTCTTCCTTACCCCATTGGTGAATCATCCACACGCCTGCATAGAAACAGGCTTACTCGAGTCTTGCCAGATCGTTCAAAAGAAGGCTGACCATACCGCTGTGAGGTCGTTCATCATCCATATTCCAACCTCCACCGACATCATGTTTCTTCTTCCTTGCCAATTGGAGAAGTTCGTTCTGAACACTGCCATCAGCGTATACGCCCAGATATATCCAAAATGAAATACTTACCAAGGTTGTATAGCGGTCCTCGATCTCATGGGCTTCAAGCGGCCTGGCTTTACTCAATTGCATCTGCAGACGGAGTCTGTCAGTAATGACATTTATTGTGACGGATTTCTTAAAGGACTTCTAGTGAGCAGGGGAGGTTTTGAGAAATATACGTACCAGGACCTCACGCTTCTCCATCAATAAGGACTCTTCCAACTGTCGTCGTTATTAGCTTCCTGGAATTGTCGGGATTTGGGGATGACGAATACCGTCAACTCCGATGATGTAGTCTGCTCATCATTAGGTAGAGACTCTATTCCGACGCCATTGAGACTACCAACACCGGGTTCCGATGGTGATGGAGTGGTATCATGTTGATTCAGAGCCGTCACAAAGCTCTGCAGAGAAGTATCACTAGAGCTGCTAGACGCCCGACTGCTCAATGATTGACGGCGTGAATGTGGAGTTATGCCGCGATTCTCTCGATCTGCTTCGTAAATTGAAGGGCTGCTATGAGTCTGCTCGTTGGTGTCGAGACCGCTTGCGCGTGGATTACCATTATTCATTAAGAGGGATGGCAGGACCCGTTGTGCATCCGTAGACGAGCCTGCAGATGTTGAGCTTCGATCTGCTAGTTGAGTTTGACCACTAAGATTTCCGTTACTGAACGTGTCTGATAAGGCTGCTGCTACTGATGATCCAATTGACAGATCGTCATCGGCTGGGAGTCCAGATCTTCGTGAACGTGTTGACAAGGCTGGGGGCGCCGGTTCGTCCACAGTATCTGAAGTCCCATTGTGCATGCGACTGTCGCCGGCTTCAATCAACAAAGTTTTCTCACTAGTCCCCTGCCCGTGTGAATCTAGTGAGCGCTTTCCGGTCAGTCTACTACCCCGTATGCCGCCCCATGCGCCAATCACCGGCTTGGCGATTGGCAATGAATCTCGCCCTTTCTCATGCCCCAGCCAGAGAAAGTAAGGGCTTCCGCTGCCACATTTTGGTCTTTTGCAAAAGACTCTTTCCCTTCCGTGTACGGTGCCTACCAAGTAGGTCCATCTTGTATTCCAATCCCAAATTCGGCGTTCGATGATCATTGTCTCTTCAGTTCGGATGCCATGGCGGTCGACAAGCAACACCTTGCGAACTCGGTCATCTCGATTACGTTGTCGCCATACGACAAAGGGTGGGCGTTCGTCACCGTAGTAATCGTGTTCTTCAGCGAGGAAATCTGCGAGTGACATTGTTTCTTTCGACGAATTCAATGGAGTATTGGGAACGGTACCGAGAGTAAATGCCGGTTGATCCATAGTAAGGTTTGTTGAGCTTTCGGAATAAACTCGTAAGGTAGGTGATGTGATTTTGCAAGGTCCAAACTTGAGTTGCAAATAGTAGACTAAATTGAGAGCAGACTCAAGACGATGAGATATTTATTGGAGACGCCATAGCCAGTGAAATGTTTTATGACCTTGAAAGTATGGTGAAGTTGTCTGGGGTGTGAAGTGAATCTGGACGCGTATTGCTAGGCGCGTAGTCTCCCACTTTCGTAACCATCATTGTGTGCTCAAGTAGTGAGAAAATGGTAGAATGACATGCTGCTGAAGGCTAAGATGAATATCAACATCAGGACTATGCCAACATCTACACCCTAAACATCACACATGGTTTTAGAGTCAACAAACAACTTCTATTGCTTTGGCTCTGCCACCACGAGAAATGCTAACATGCATTTGTTGATAGGGTCTATGCTCGCGTGGTTTTACTCCTAAAGCGGTCGAAAACCTTACGTAGACCAGACCTTATCGCCTGAGCCACCGCCTCGTCTCTCAGTAGCCAGCTCATGGATCCCGGAACGTAGCAGCTGCCTGCACAGACTAATGTACAAAGACAAGTCCTGTTGTCAATTCTCCGCCTTTGATTTCTATTCTTCGATCTATAGAAGCTTATCCTGTGCACCTAATCAACACATATACTCTACTACGTACAGGCACTCAAAATCACACTGGCAACCCAAGCAAACCCTCATCTCTTATAGAAGAAGCAAACGAAAATTCTCGAGACACGACCTGCTGCTTTTCAGAATGACAATGAGCCAAACGGTGCCCGAGGATCGATTGACACAGGAGGTGCGCCGCTTGAGAGAAGACTACCAAAGAAAGCGGGATGAGACCAATCTCCTCATCTCGGCCGGTCCATCAATCGTCGATCTCAGCCTGGACTGGATGAACGGCGTTGTCTACTACACTTACTGGTACGAGCATGAGGATGGTGGGAAAGACTTGAACAGCAAAGACGGGGCCTCTCAAGACCGTTACCAATGCATCCGTCTGGCCGACGAACCGGGCACCCTTTCTGGTGACATCCTACGCCTTGAGAAGAATCTGCCGGCCTGGGTCTTGAAGGACAATTATGAGATCGTAGGCGACCAGATCCGCTCGCTCGACACAGTTCCCGCTCTTCCCGACCCAGTAGATGACTCTGAGGATCTCGGTCCGCTTCTTGATTCGCTCTCGGTTGTAGAGCCTGAGCCTGGAAAGCACTTCGTTAAGACCGGCAAGTACAAGAGCGAGATCCGAAACCTGCTGAAGTCTCAGAGCGGATCCTGCCCCGGAACCCCCAAATCCCAGAATATCATCCAGCTGCTCGGAAAGTCACCGGATAGAAAGCTGGTCTTTGAGAAATTCGAATCTCGCTACGTCTTGGCCTTCCTCAAGTCTCTCAAACAATACAAGACTTGGATTCTACAGGTAATATCCGGGCTAATAACCCTTCACTTACTTGGGATCGTTCATCGAGATCTTCGCATTGACTTCCTAGTCTTCTCTGCCGACGGTTCCAGAGTGCTCATCATCGACCTCGAAAGCCGCTGGGGAAACCGGCTGGCGCCCGAGGTATCCCGCGAACCATCCCTCGATGCCGGTTGGACGGAGAAGTCGGATATCTACGACTTGTGTTATCTCATCAAAGGCATGGTCTACGGCAACGCCCCAACAACGAACGCTGTAAACTGGGTCGTTCCTTCTCCCTTAGACGCTATTGTGGAGGCTTGCATACACAATGATCCTGAACAGCGGCCAGGCTTGAATGACCTGTATACTATGGTTGATGATATCGAGATCCTATAGTCATTCTTCACCATGCGAAGGATTCACCAGTATCTTTGACTGGCAGTCATCTAGTATTAACTCTACGTTCAAGCACGCAAATGACGTGCCAGACTTTTCCGGCTCACATCGCCACACCAGATGCGCCTTACAAGTTAAAGGCTCCACGTGCAGGAGAGAATGCTGAGCTCTGCAATCAGACATTCGTTGCCAAACTCAAACTACTTATTCCCAAATTATCTACTACTCCTCGTACCTAGAAGCTCGATGATAATATTGTTCTATTCCTCCAATGTTGCCACAGGACCTACAGACACGGTACTGATATCCTTAGGCAGGCTTTAATGGATCTCGCGAATCTCTGGAAGGATCTGACACTGGCTTATTCATATCCATACCCCCTACCAACATTAGGGGAATGGCTTGCCCATCGTGAGGAATACAAAGCCCTCGAGATTGTGCAAGAACTGCAGATATTCGTGGTGAGCCGCCTGGAAATTGTCTCTGACGGTTGGGTTCCAACAGACGCCTGGAAAGAGACACTGGAGGATCATATGAAGTTCATATGAAATTCGACAACAAGTTCCTGGAATATATGAACGAGAAAGCATCGGGGAAAATCTGGCCGTCTGACAAGCCATGTTCGAATTTAGCCGTCCGAGTGGAAGATGTCAGAGAGGCTGTGCTTGCTGCTGATTGGTGCCCACTAAGTCGTGCTTAAGTCCATTGCGGATATCCAAGTGGAAGCTCTGCCGAAAGACTGAATTCGTGGTTTCTCGGGTCACCCCCAACACCATACAGCTTAAGAGCAATACATATGTCAGCTATCCTTTCGACCGAATAGATAAAGACCATGCTAAAATCTACCTTCCTGCTACTGCGTATCCCATACCCTGCTACTCATGGCATCAAAAAGCTTGGCGCACATCATCTGTGCTTCTTCTTAGATGAATATATCGATAGATCGAGTTCCTGGAAGCCTTAAATACATGTCTGATAGACTGGTAACCTTGTCGACTACGAGCCTGTATAGTGGATAGAGAATGAGACGAAGGCGAGATAATCGTGGTAGCCCCTATTTTTAGTGCTATAGCAAGGGATGGGATACCTTTGCTACCATACTCGTCATGACTGTCAAGCGAACAGGGCAGCTACCACTGATGAAATCTTGTACCATTTTTCCGAGAATGACTGCTCTGAAAAGCCAAAATCCGCCGCCCCTGGCAGCATTCAGGATGACGCTAACAGCCAGCTTACCTTTGTTGGGAAGTCCTCAGGGAATTGGCTTATGATAACATCTGATGAGCTCTAGCAGACTCTCAAGGGCTTCCGAGCTTCTCACGAGTCTGAAGGACTCGAAGGAAAAAGCATTGGATGAAACCATGCAAGCCTAAAGAAAACACAAATTCTCGTACCCATGTACCTGCCATACGTCTATAGGGGATGGTGAGGAAGAGCTCCCAATGAAAAAGGTAGCTTGATCTCGTGCTTGTCAAAGACTGGTAACCTCTAGCGTTTTAGAATCAGCGAGGATCTGATAATCACAGACTAATTGCACGCTGCCTCTCCATGCTGGAAGGTATACCAAGACTACCTGGAAATGTTCAATTTGCAATAATTTTCTCAACTTCAGAGCGTAGAGGCTAGCTAAGCCGATCTGGATTGTGTATGCGATAAAAACTTTGGCATACTGCCACCTCAAAGAATTGGATTTCTGTGGCCGCTGTTGGACTTCCACTAGAAGCTGCAACGAAGACATGGTACGCCACAGAAAAATAAGACATAGAGTTGGGTGGAGTCAGATATCCCCAAGCTGGGCAGATTTGGAGAACAGAGAACGTCGCTTTCGAGGGCACAGGCTTGAATCACCATCACGCAGTGTGGACCGATGAATTTTTCATGGTCCTGGATTGTTGATCCCCTTTCTTGAGGCATGACCTCTGTCCAAAAGTAATAGTGCATATCGAGACTTCGGCATAATCTAATTACCATGCCCCCTAAGCAGGCTATGAGATACGACCCCTAGAGAACGCTATGTCCCGAAAGGTACTCCCATATAATAGGTGAACGGTAACATCATTGCCGAGCTCAGCAGACTCAGTTCAGTGCTCAAATCCAATCCATCAAGGAAACATCCCTGGACCGGATACCCCAATTATAGAGATGGATGAAACAGAAGCCCAACGAAATTTCAGAATCTCAATCCATTCTGCAGATTCATCATATAGCGAGGTCTCTATCTAAATTTCTCGTCGCTCGCTTCAATAATCGTAAATCTCCCGACTATCTTGATCCACACCCATGCCTATGTACATTCCTACCTTTGCCCAAAAAATCATAATAAACCAACCTAAAATAAAAGCTGGCCTATATCCAACCCCGGTTCTGTTTCACACCTACACACTGTGTCCATCCACATAATGAAACAACTCTCTCCCCAATGGCAAAATTAGGTGCACGTCATATGAATCCAGGCTTCCGATCAGATTTGTGATTTGGTCTAATCCACGGAAACTAATTATTGTCGCTATTTGCGTAAATTACACGCACTATGTGCACAAGCAGCATCTTACACGAGTGCTCTTGCCACTTGGGCGGCATCGCTTCCTAATCTTGTAAGAATTGTTCCCTATACCATGCCTCTGTACCTTGCATTCCAGCTAGTACCAATATGGCTCGATTTGGTTAAGGTTCGGAGGATTCCCAGGCCATGGTCTATTGTAGCGGGTCAGCGAGTGCAAGAGATGGAGCAGCAGATATCTGCGTGGATAGACGGACAAAGGTTAATCCCTCTAGTCAATTGCCCGCCTTTGATTTCTGTTCTTCGATTTGAAGGAGCTCATCCTGTGTATCCGATCAGTCTATCTGGTTGGCTGACTTCCACCCGCTTTAGCAGACTTACAAGAATCTTCAGCTTCTCGTTAAGGATGCGCTCGCGGGTCTACCAAAGATTAGCTTCGAGCGTGCAGGTACAAGGATATATCATGACTGACCGTGAGGCTACCCTTGGCTGTCTGATCATATTCCTCTTTCGGCGCGGAGGTTGCTTGACTCGAAGCCTGTGGAGCAGAGAAATCGGTGGATCGATCTAGGGTGGACTAAAGATTTATATTAAATCTATGTTGTTTGGACGGGCTTGGGTGACATATCATACTAGCGTGGATCTGATGGTAGAAGCACGAGCTTCACGGCGTGCCATTCGGGCGTCAGTGTCCCGATGCACTTCCGTATCCATCTCTGATTTGACTGATCGCCTAGCCCGTTTCTGCCGAGGTCCAGTGGCCACAGGTTCCAGTACTCGTTTAACGGCAGTGGCTGATGCATAAGGATTCCGAAATGCGTCTTCATCTATCTCTTGAACAGACAGAGACTCATCGCTCAAGTCGGAGTCTGTCGTATCAGCTGGATCCGTCGAGGCACCCTTGAGCCATTGACCGGAGCCCCACGCCACAGGTTGATGACCAAGGCCTTTCCCAACACCTAGCCACGAAAAATAGGGCGAATAACGACCGTTTTTGTGCTGGACGATAGTATACTTGCCATTGTCCTCAAGAACCCAGAATGCGTATTTGTTGTCCCACTTGAAGGCCGTAATGATGCCATATCTCGCCTCATTCGTATTTGAAGGATACCTGCTCTTGGAATTGGGAATAATAACGCGTCTTGAGTGATTAACCATAGTTCCTGCCGATACCTGGGTAAAAGGAGGCCTCTCACCCGCGCCAAAGTGTCGGCGTGCTTCTTGGAGTAATGGTAGGCTCTCTACTTGATCCATGTTGGTTTCTCTACGCTGTATGAGAATTGATGCTGTGCAAAACGGTGAATTGTTAGTAGCTGGGTCAGAGCTAATTTGATCTGACTGGGAAGATCCATTACCTAGAACTCTAGCCATTCTTCTACCGCGAGATGATAGCTGAGACAGTGAACGTGAGTCTTTTGCAGGGTTGCAAAGAGATGAAGTATGATGAAAGGTTTTGTAGATGATTGATGGGAAATACCGAGGTAAAATTCATATCCCAGATAAATATCTGGATGATGAAACCGTCTTGATGTCACTTTCAATGAACGTTGATATCGAATTGGCCAAAGAACAACGTAATTTCAATTTCCTAGCCATACCTAGGGAGATGATCAAGAACACGGAATGGTGGAGCAGATATCGAATTATACAAGTAAGAGAGTAGATACCCCCGAGCACCGATAATCGAATGTGATACTACTTTACACATTGAGATACATTAGTAGCAAACTTGACTTTGCGTCGCGTTTCAAGGACTACCCGCTTACATGGGTTGCTGATCGCTCGGGGTGAGAGTCGTGAGTTTCATACCAGGGAAATTCGAGATACCATGTTTCCTGCTACGTGATTGAAAGGAAATGCTGCTGGACTTTGGTGGCAACAAGCTACTCCTCAAACTTCTTGCGCCTCCTACGTGACATATCTGAGCATTTTCAACGGCTCAGGGTTGACCTCACCGTTTCGGATGAGAACCAGTCTCTCAAATCCTGAACGAGGAGTTCCGGACATTCCACTGCCGCAAAATGACCACCCCGATCATGCTCACGGCGGAACTTCTCATTCGCAATATGAGCAACCCAGTCGTACGGAGGTATAGATATTTCCCTCGGGAAGTGACTCAGCCCGATCGGGGTATTAATATACCTCGAAAACAAAGCCTTGGTACCAAATTCTCCCTTCTCACTGAAAGCCATCTTGTAGTATCGAAGACCAGGCGTCGCTCCTTGCATCCAATGCATCATGACAAATGTCAGCACCTCATCATCCGGCATTGTATAATTGGCGACATCCATCCACTCGTGGAATTTCTCGACCAACCAAGCAAGCAAGCCGACTGGAGAGTCGCCCAGGCCAAAACCTAAGCTTTGCGGTCTTGTACTTTGCACTTTCAGGTAGCCGTCTTGTTCCTTCTGATAGTGTTGCATATTCTTGATGCTGGCTAGCTCGCGGTTCGTGTATAGGTACGGCGAGAAGATGAGCCGACCGAAAGTTATGGGTGCTTTGTAGAATGGGGGAGGACGACACCTGCCGAGCGGTCAGGTAATGATACCAGCGAGTATGGGGGGAGCTAGGGGAGAGTGCTTACGGGAGGAAATTGTGGTGGCAGGCGCGGACATGTTGGGGAAATTGCATCGCCATCGATCTTGTGATCATTGAACCCCAGTCGCCACCCTGTGTCACGAATTTTTCATAGCCCAACACGTCAACCATGACAGTCTTGAACCCGCGAGCAGTGAGCATTGGTCCAAAACCAGATTTGGTGGGGGGGTCTCCGGGCCCGAAGCCTGGTATGCTTGGGACAACGACATGGAAAGCCTGCGTCGAGGAGTCAGGCGGGTCGGTGAGCGGCTTGAGAATTTTTCGTGCTTCTAGGAAAGAGCCTGGCCAGCCTTGGACGAAAAGGAGTGGTATTGCGTTTTCTTGCGGTGATTTATGATGGGCGTAATGAAATACTTGAGGGCCATAGCTGGGTATATCGACCTTCACTTTGTACTGGTTGAAGTCGGCGTTGATTCGGGCCTATCAAGCCATCAGGGATCGCACAAGGCACAGGACGACAGTGGGATCCACCTCTTCAGCCCTCCAGTCGTAGCCATTGCTCCAGTAATCGGCAAGTCTTTTGACCACATCGACTTTGGCGCCTTGACTCCAGTCATCACCGCCAACATCGGTTTGTTCTTCGGGGAAGCGCGCTAGCTGAAGCTTCTGCTTGGTAAGTTCCAGAAGATCGTCGTCAAGATGCAGTGTGAATGGCGTGGGTTTGTTGAACGTATCTTCAGGCATGGTCTTGCTGCTACTACACTGCTTCCAATCTGGTTGTTGGTACTCGACACCCCCTGCCCAGAATATCTTGAGATGATGTCAGGTCAAGCAGAGACAATCGATAAGGGCCTGGTGGGTCCAGCCCTAAAGCACTCCCTGAGCTTTGATAGGAAAGGATTGACCAACCTTCGGTCCTAACACGCCTCGGCTTGTCTGATCCAACTTCGCCTGCTGCAGCTACTCACTTTATCAATACATGCTGAGATGCTCTCCCCTTCCAGATCCTTCCGTTTCACGTGAAATTCAGATCATAGTATGATCTCTGACGAACACGACAATGGGTCGCCCGCCTACAAGGAGAACTTTCTCCAAGCCTGTCTCTCCGCCAACATCCTAACCTTTGGAACATACACGCTCAAGTCCGGTCGGCAGTCCCCGTACTTTTTCAACGCTGGATCTTTCTACGACGCAGACTTGTTGAGTGCTATTGCAACGGCATATGCTCATACAATCATCAACTTTCTGGCTTCGAATCCACATATTCCACGACCAGACATTATATTCGGTCCGGCATACAAAGGAATACCCTTAGCGGTGTGCACTCTCCTGGAGCTACGCAGAATTGATGGCGCAAAATGGGGCAAGGTCAAATACAGCTTCAACAGAAAAGAGAAGAAAGATCATGGAGAGGGAGGGGGGATAGTTGGCGCGGCTCTCCAGGGCTTAAATGTCTTGGTCATAGACGACGTTATCACGGCGGGCACTGCGATGAGGGAAACAATTGAGATTGTCAAGAAAGATGGTGGAAAAGTGGTCGGCTTTGTCGTTGCGGTGGATCGAATGGAGAAAATGCCGAGTGCAAATGATAATGATGGAGAACCCAGACCGAGCGCGATGGGCCAGATACGGAAGGAGTATGGAGTACCGACTGCCAGCATCGTGACACTGGATGATCTTATCGAGTTGCTGCGCGGGAATGGCAACGAGAAGGACATGGAGCGATTAGAAGAGTATAGGAGTCGTTACCGTGCTAGCGAGTGAGCATTGGCGGAGTGATACGCCAGAACCAATGTTCAGAGGTATACACGAAAGCGCTTCTACCAAAGGACTCGGTCAACTTTTGTCTGCATGCGTTGGTCACTCCACGAGAGCGAGTGTGAGGGGCTGAAAGGGGACTGAAGCCCAGAAGCTTGAGGCGCAACACGCATCGGACATGGGGAAGGACACTCTCTGAAAATGAGTCAACTGCGTTTTTCCAGCCGGGTTGGTGGTATTAGGTCTTTCTCTATCGAATATGCCACCGCAGAACGGCCTTCTCGGTKGCAATGATCTGGATTGAACTATCACACCAGTCGCCTATCTCAACCATTTCGGTCGTCCTGCGTTATGTATCAACTTGATTTCCCTTTTCTGCTGAGGGCTGATCGTTGATGACAAAAACCCTATCCGAGTCGGGGGTCCCCTTTATCCATCCAGTCGTAGGATGATTGCACGTCGATACACTGTTTGACATCTCAAACTGCTTGTTGAGGGTCTACACTAAGGTGTGGCAGCCCCATCATTCAAGCCAGTATTGTCTGTGGCGTCGAATTGCAGGACTTACCCCACCTTGAGTCGGACAAAGCATTGTGCTATCACAGCCAGTAGCCTGCTAACGCGATGATCATTGCTTAAAATTGGATAGTTTGTCCAATGCTCTCAAAGTGGTATAGCTAAGTATCAATTCGTCTTCTCATTCTTTTTCGTTCCTCGTATCCCATGAGCCATGAGCCATGTATCATCAAAATGCGGAATTCGACCCCGCTTTGAGTCTCGGACGGAGTTCCTCGAAGTCGCCGAAAGTTGCCCCACATGACGTGTGAGTAAACAAGGCGAAGCAGTTTGACAGGTTTTTCGACACGAACTCACGGGTAGGAGTTCCTGCATATTGTGATGAAGGCATGTCATGATGTAATTGAGGGAACCTCTCCATCACTACATAGACCCTTTGATTTCTGCTCTTGTTGTCATCAACTACAACTCCTCTAGGTAATTTGACAACCATTTCACACTCTATCCCAACAAAGAATATTCTTCAATATGCCCAAACCACTTACAAAAGAAGAGTTCAACTCCGGAACCGACCCCTCTGTTTCCAAACAGTGGGACGAGTCCACTCCCAAGGACGAGCAATTCAAGGATCTTTACAAGATCATCGATGGTCTAAAGACTAGTCTTCTCACCACCATTCGCCCTGATATTGGCCCTGTCTCCCGTTCAATGGCCATCGCAAAACGTGCTGGTCCAGATATTCTCTACCTCGCCAACACCCACTCCACAAAATTCGAGGACCTCAAGCAGAACAAGACTGCCCAAGTCACATTCCAAGACTCCAGTAGCCAGAATTGGGTCAGCATCAGCGGCGAAGCAGTCACTACGGCAAACGATGATCCCCGCATCAAGCAAATCTACAGCAAAGGTGTCAACGCCTGGTTCGGTGACTTGGGTGATGGAGTCCATACCGGCATGCCAGAAGACCCTCGCATGGCTTTGATTGAGATCAAGGCAAAGTACATCTCCTACTGGAAGTCTACTTCAACCAGCGTCGGCTTCCTCAAGGAGGTTACTCAGGCAAGCTTAACTGGGCAGGTGGCCGACACCGGTATCAACCGCCAGCTCTTTGAGGAGGACATCCAAAAGGCGAGAGAGTCTGATTCGTAGGCATTGGAGATATCATCCGGCAGGAGGCAATGGTTAGCTACTGCTGGAAGTTGATGGGATGATTGAGGATAGTCGCATGCTACTGGACACCAGGTTACTCGGCAGAGCCTAAGAAAACTAATCAAGCTGCCTTCATCCTTCTGACCTGAAAAGACGTAAATTGTGTGAACATGGCTGGTGAATCGTTGCTCGTCCTCTGTCGCTCCTTCCACTTTCGAATACGGTCATATGATACGTCATGGTGGACCCTTCTGTACAATTTGTCAATCTGCCACTTTTTAAACTGGCCCCCCAACTCTTTCCTCCCACAGCCTTTTCTAAAGGATCTGTACGATTACCTATTTCCACCTGTTTTCTGAAGTGTTGGTGCCGAGTCTACCATTGTCTTAGCTTCTGTGATGCGGAAAATCTCATCTTGCTGTCACAGAACCAATCACTGCATACCAAAACCTTGCTCTACTAGTCCGGAAGTTGGGAAACCAAGATCTCCTTGACGGGCGTCTACCAAAATACTGATGAGGGCGTTCATAGTGTGACTCTACTCGTTGCCGATTTTTCGCTGCCCTCGGTTACGAGAATGGACCCAGAATTGGCGAAGTGTCAAACACGCCCATAGCAATCATGCCCACAAGCTCACTGGGTCTACCAACTATCGTTGCTTCACGTGGCCCATTCTTGTCAGGAGAAGTCTACACCGCCGAAGGAGATCATATCGCGACCTGTCCTAATCTTTGTATGTGGCGTTTGAGGTTGAAGAAGTATAGCCAGTAGGAAGCTTTCCAACAGAAGAAGAAGATTTATTTGACGAGCCGAGACGTCGCTACACAATAAGACAATCATGAATCGACGTTTTGGGAAGAGCGTTGTCGAAAGAAAGACCAAATTTCTGAGACTAATTTAGCGTCGTCGTCCTAATGTACGAAGATCAAGAACGTTGACGGCTTCATCTGGTCTTGGAGCATCAAGTCTTCTTTATCTGCTATTAGCTTGTTTCCAAGCCATTCCTTCCTTGGAGCGATCTATCTTGGAGAATGTCGCCGTGGCTGAATGAAACGGTCACAGAGTTTCTCGCCAATCTGGCGGCTGGCAGCCATGCGCTTTGACCTGCAGGGACCTGATCATCTTGTACCTGGCGTCTATTCATTGTAGCTGGGCAGATCGGGAGCTAATCTCATCCTAAGGAAAAGGGGCTTAGGAGGAATCGTTTTTCCAAGTATGTGATCGCCCTTGCCTTGTCACCGACGATACGCGAGAGGATGACGACGCGCGCGTCGAAGGATTGCCGGGGTCAGGATCCTGGACCTTCCTTTGCAGGCTTGGACTTCACCCGGAGCAAGATTTCGGGGGCGGAGATCGCTGGTACTTGCCACCACTGGACGGTGGTCGGAACAAAGCAGGTCATCGCATCGGATTTCCAATATTTTCAAGATTGAAACCAGCAAAAGCATGTTCCCCAGACTGAGCGGACAGGGATGAAAGCAGATTGTATACCAATACTAATTCGCGATTCAACGCACGGATACACGACTAGTATCGATGAGATCTTAGTAGCCACGTTGTCGGGCTGCATGGCGTTCTGCAGCTACGCGCTTTGGGCACCTGGCTGAATCTCCTTAAGTGCTTATATTTTCTAGTGCCGAAAGTTCGAGACCCAATACCCTGGGTTCGGGTCAGGTGTTGGGGTAAACTTCCCGCTTGCTGCCGCCTCGTCTTTCAACTACAGACATGGGAGACGGCACTTGCCACGACCGACTTTGTTGTCAGCAAGCAAATTTACATACATATAATTCATCAGGCTTCCCATGTCCGGTTGGGCTGATGGTTATGTGGAATCCTATTCCGACCCTTCCGTGCCATTCCTTGCGCATCCTGTTGATTGTGTTAAGCATCGATCCTCACGGCAGGATCTCACTTCTCAGCCGGAGCGGGTTGGATCTCGTCGAAGGATTTTCATCATGACGCTTGATTGGCCCCTCGTCAAGGACCCCATTTCGAGATTAAGCTCACATTAGTACATCTCCGGATCTTTGGACCCGCTGCCAGTGCCATGGCTCAGGTGCCTGCCACGAGGTCGTCCTTGTGGTAGTCTGTTCACTAGATCAGATAGCGTCCACATGGCTAGCCGTAGGACGACATCCGTTCAGACCTAATTGAATTTCCGCCGGTTGAGATACTCGCTTCACTGCTGAAGCAAACGATCCCTTAGTGGAGCAATCGGATTTCATCCTCTCCGTCTGCGACCCGGGAGGAAGATGTGACTTCCCCGGCGAGCTTGCGCTGGTCCTTTCATTTTCGATTCACAGATGACGAAGTGGTGATAAGAAATGAAGTGGGCCTTATTTCACGAACAAGCAAATCTGAGCTCCACTGCTAGGTCAGTTGGTAAGATAAATTCTCGACCGAGAACCAAAATCTGTAATTCTTTGTTACTTCATCATTTCAAGCAAATTCCAATCTTTGTTTCTTGTTGCACTTGATCCTCTTCACTGCAACCGCGTCCTATCAAGCTCGTTTCCTGGTACTCGAAACCGCATAGAATTATCATCTTTTTTGTGCCCCGACTACATTTTTCACTAGCCCCTCATTCAGTAGTGAGTCTCCATTTCCTCAGGGACTCGAATGAACCAGATTCACGACTCATGCTTACTTCGTGTGTTCCGCACAGCCGTTGGGCGTCCAATTTCGTCAGCTCCATCCTTTCGCGCACAGACAGAGCAAAGCACCTTCACCGCCGCTCCGCCAGCATCCCACGCTTGTCATAATTCAACCCCCACGCACCACCACGTCAGCCTATTCGAGCCACATCTGTCAGACCGCCTGAATCCTACGAAATGGCCTCGTGCAACCACCGTTATTCAGCCATCAAATCGGACTCGAGCGTCTTGACCTTCATCTGCAGCATGTGTCACTCAGGACCTTATTGGGCCATTTTCCAATGCGAAATTTGCAAGAAGAAGGTGTGCGATAGTTGCAAGAACAAGCAGTGATGGCGTTTCAGGACAAAAGGTGTGTGGAATTCCGAAAAGCAAGGTCATTTTTGGAAAGGCTCGGACGCCGACGACAGCCCTTGATGCGATTGGAGAAGTCAGGGAAGATTTGCTGACATGGCGATTAGAATTCCAGATTTGACAGCCTTGATCAGATCATCGGAAACCGGGAAGGTTCCTGCATGCGAAATTTCTGGAACTGTTCTAGATCGGCTCTTGGCTTCTTCTGACGCCGATGGACGTTCTGCGACATGGTTGGTTTGACAGGCACAGTGCGTCATGCGTGCATGCATGCATCGGCGATCGTTCCAAGGTAAGGCTGAAAGGACCGAATGGTGCCTTCATGCTGTCTTTATGGGTGGTGGGGGCGTTTCAAGAAACAATCGGAACACAATAGACATACACATACACATGTTCGCAAGGACTCAATAATCAATAGAAATTTTTCCTTTGATATTCGATCGTCTGCCCTAATATCACTATTCCCAATCGTGAATCCCAAGGCTAAGACACGGATTTGCTTCGAGGCTGCGCTTCTCATTATCCATGACAAGGCTGAAAACCACGTTGGGGCCCAAAATTTGTATCCATGTGAGTATTTTGACCACTTTGCATATGGTTCGCCACTGGTATACATCAAAGACAACGGGGACGATGAGAACGGCCTACCAGTGTCATCATAATCCAGAGATCATGGCCCTATCCATGCTTCATACCGGCATGAGATCCGAGACAAACAAGACTCTCTTTCTGACCACACATACGATCAAGAAAGTGGAAAATAAGGCTAAATACTAGGAGATGACCAGATGGCGATTGTTCAAGCCCCCATTAGACCATTGATATTTAGACATGGACGTGACTACAAATCTTGTACCTTACTCCGAGATCTGAACATTCTGCCATTGACTGCGAGGTTGATGGCAATGAAAAGTAAGATGATACACCTGGGGAGGGACTCAAATGGCTAGGCTTCGAGGCACACGAAATAAATTCGTATTGTTTGGATGAGCTGGGTGGAGATACTGGTTAGGTAGAAGGTGAGGAGGGGTTGATATGTCAAGTCACTTGAGAGGCAGGAAAAGGAAAGAGGGTTTGTGGGTGGAGTCATTGGAGGGGCTTTTAGTCCTGCATAGGCTGGGGCTCGCCTGACAGATGGTGTCAGTAGGTTGCATCGATGTATTGACTTTGCGATGTGGAGAAATCGTCATCTTGGGATATCGTCGTCATTGGATGGAGATCTTGAAAGGCTGATTACGTCAGCTTGAACCTTGCCCTCACTCGCTCGCACTGAACCTCAATTACTTTCTTTTCATCTTCCTCAAGACATTGGCAGTGATCATGCGACGGGTCAAGATCTTCTCGGGATCGTCGCACCCCTCACTGGTCGACGCCATTTGTGAAAGACTAAGTACCCAACCTGCAAAATGCGAACTCAAGAAATTCAGCAACGGCGAGACTTCCGTCAGCATCGAAACTTCCATTCGTGACCAGGATGTTTTCATCGTGCAAAGTGGTAGCGACAAGGTTAATGACACAGTCATGGAGCTCCTCATCATGATCTCTGCCTGCAAAGGTGGCTCTGCCAAGTCAATCACTGGTTTGTTCACCTCCCCCTACGGGAGCATAAGATCTGGGCTGACAAGGTGCTCTAGCTGTCATGCCGTACGTCTGTTCCGCGTGGCCGTGATTTGTAGCCTCTCGCTGAGGAGACTACAAGGTACTTCCCATATTCTCGCCAATCGAAGAAGAAGTCACATCGAGGTGCGATCGCTGCAAAATTGGTTGCCAACCTTTTGTCAGTTGCTGGGATTAATCATGTCATCACTGTGGATTTGCATGTACGCTCACGAGTTCGAATTGGCCTTCGAGACTACGTTGACTGACTTCGACAGGCTCCTCCAACCCAAGGTTTTTTTGGCACCCCAGTCGACAACCTCCACGCCGAACCTCTCATTGCTCGTTGGATCCGCAACCATGTCTCAGGCTGGAAGGAAGCAGTGGTGGTCAGCAAAAACCCGGGTGGTAGCAAACGTGTCACGTCTCTGGCGGATGCTCTTAAGCTGAATTTTGGCATCATTACAACAGATCGGAGGAGAGGAAATATGGCCGGGAGCTCCATGATGGATATGAGCGGCTTTTTGGACCGAATGAGCGACGCCACGTTTGAAGCCAACCATATTCAGCGGTCTGAAACAGAGGCAGAAGCCTCGATTGATCCGACGGCAGACTTTGAGGTTTCGAGAGAGCCTGTGCGACAATCACCGCTTGTCAATGGTCTTGTGAACGGTCATCACCCTTCGATGGTAGGCTCTCATCGACAAGCGGCCGGCTCAAGCCCATTCTCCCAACCTAGAAGTGACCCAGAGTCACCGCGTCGTCATCGCACACAGATACCGCGCAGTGCGCCTGTGGATGAATCTATCACCGAGGAAGTTCCCACAGAGGAATTCACAGACGAACGGGCAAGGGAAGTTATCACGGGACGACTTATACAAGGCCATCTCGTAGATGACGATCATCCTTCTCCAGTCCTATCAACCATGTCAGGCTCCGTCGCAACTCTCCCCGGCGACATCGTCGGACCTCCTCAACTCGACGACCAAGATCCCATGGCATCTTCATTCATGTCCCACCTCTCAACCGTTACCTCGCACAACACAATCAACGGAACCAACCCAGCAGGCGAATCCGACGACGAAGACGAAGGCTTCAAGAACCCCGAACTCGAACACACAATCACCCTCGTCGGCAACGTCAAAGACCGAACCGTCTTCATCATGGACGACCTCATCGACCAATGCAGCTCCTGGATCGCAGCAGCAGAAACAGTCGTCAAACGCGGCGGCGCGAAGAAAGTTTACTGTATCGCTACCCACGGTCTCTTTGGCTATGACTCCCTAGAGCAGATGGAAGAATGTGAGTGCATTGACTACATCGTCGTTACGAATACGTACCCTATCGCGTATGAACGGGTGAGGGCGTCGAGGAAGCTTGTGGTGCTGGATGTGTCGAATTTGTTGTCCGAGGCTATTAGGAGGAATCATTATGGCGAGAGTATCTCGCAGCTTTTTCAGCATTATCAGGATTGAACAAGGGTTGCTTTGGCTTTTGCGGATTAGCGTGGCGTATGTAGGGGTGACGGGCTGGTTTTGCAAGGGTTGTAGCTGTGATTGTGCTAGGGCTTTCGATGGGGTGGAGGGCGAGGTATCGATGTCATGTGGGTAAAGTCATACAGTGAGTAAGTGAATGCAAACTTGAGGATTGCACTTTCTGTTCATCCCTTTTTCCAGCTGCATTTCTTTTTCTCCCCCATCTCTTTCTTCCTTCAAGTCCACGCAAATTTATTTTCTTTCTTAGCATCAGATTATTGCACTCTCCAAATACTGTTACGMGAAAATTCTTTCCTCAATAAATACAAATTCCCCCTAAAAACCAGCGGTGCAGGACCCCCTTCTTTTTTTAGAGAGGAATACTGCAAGGCATCCTTTTTTCTTCTCTGCTTCGATAGAGGATGCCTTAACGGAGCGTTGGCAGATTTACACTCTCTTTTTCCTTCTTCCTGTTTTATCCTGTATAGGCAAGAGAGGGAGGGGAAAGGGACCTGAGGAATGAAGGCACGTTATTCTGATCTTTTCTTGT
This sequence comes from Opeltia flavorubescens, assembly GCA_000442125.1. Lineage (NCBI taxonomy): Eukaryota > Fungi > Ascomycota > Lecanoromycetes > Teloschistales > Teloschistaceae > Opeltia > Opeltia flavorubescens. The sequence goes on from KE546979.1 coordinate 330,824, forward strand.
CTTTCCTTTTTTGGGGAGGGGAGGGGGGGTTGCTGGATTCTCGTTTGAGGGGGTTCGGGTGGATTGCGTGCAAGAGAACGTCTCGGAAATGTTTTGCTTTGTTTTTGGTGATAAGTGGAGGGGGGAGTAGATTCGAGGATGGGCAAAGGGGGTTTGAAGATGGGAATGGAGGAGATATGAAAGAGAGGAGGGTAGGAAGGGGTGTGGAGGGGAAGGGGATGATAGAGGAGAGGGGGTTCTTTTTCTTTAAGCAATTTCGATCGAGGATTCTATGATCTTGATTAATGGTTTTCAAATTTACATGAAGGGGAGGCCGTCTGTCGGTGAAGAAATTGGTCGTTTTCTGGCAGGAGAAATTGAATATCTGGGAAGATTAATGGGATACTCTGATTTCTTCCGAATTTCTTTCGAGCCTATTGAGAGAGAATAGGATGAATGAGATCTATATCATCGACCAAGATCGGGATATTATACTCAATGTCTTCTATCTAGTATTTCTTTCGATTCATGATTCGCATGGATATACCCTATCACATCCATCGCATCCATTGTTTTTTTTGGTAACGTGGAAAATACTAGTGATAGATGCAACAAATATCTCCTTCCAAAAAGTATCAATTCTCCGAGTTTGATCATCACACTGTCACATGTTTTCAATCTATCATATTGGAACTCCGGGATCGGTGAAGCATAACCGCTTCTATTTCACTAATCGAATAGATGGGTTCATATCACAGCATGTTCTTCTTCTTGATAAACCGGCAGACACATGCAACATGGAAACATTGACGCATCTCCAACTCATAAATGTCCGCTGAATGGGACGGGACGAGATGTATAGATATCAACCTGACGATGATACTGTTGTGGAGATGGAGAAGAGATAGGGTAGGGAAGGAGCGTTTTGCGACTGAAGGAGAGGTGGGAGTGTTGGGGATGGGACAGAGGTGGAGAGGGGAATGGAGGTTTTGTTGGAAAGCTTTCTATTCTTTACTTCTTACTTTACTGAAGATAGGAACTAATGTATACCTTGATCATAATCCGGAATGATGGGATTGAGGAGATACGGCGTGGGGCTAGCAGATGGTTTTACGTTGGAGACAATGGAATTGAAATATAAGGTTAGGATTTGGGGCCCTGAGATGAAGGAGGGAGCAGCTTGAGAAAGATGAGGTTGAAGAAAGATTTTAGGTATAGGATTTACATAAGTTAATCATCAAAGTATCGGATGATCGTTCGCCTAGATATTAAATGCTTACATCTCGATGTATCGATTTATGGGAAACGAAGTATCGACTTCAAACCTGCGTGCCTGCTAGTATATATTGCAACGCATTGGAGATAAGCTAATAAAAATACCGCATACGGCTTAGTGTGTCGGAATATCTTCGGAGAGATTTCAGATGCAGAATCGTGTGAGGAGGGTTTACTCCTGTCCTTCTCACGCTCCGGGAAATAGAGATTGGTAGCTAGGATGAGGAGCGATGATCGGTCGTTGCTAAGCTGGCTAAACATACAATGAGAACAGATTCAAATGTACCCTGGACTTTGCACTGATGATGGGGTACGATAATGATCAATGTTCTCGACTTATGTTGCGATGGGAATTTTCTGGGGGAAGCGCTGTATGATCACTCATGAGACAGAATTGAAAGGGAGTATCTGTCAGTTGTGCGGCATGTCAATGCATTAAGAGATGTTATCTCCGGCAGAGAATGGCTAAAAGCTTGAAAAAGTCGAAGGTCAAGTCGGATCTAGGAGTGAAATGTCGCTCGGGTACGGATACATAATGGGACAGTGAGAGGCTGAAAACTCATGATGATAAGAAGAGTGACCTCAGGGTATGCCATCAACATTACCTTGATGCTCCCCACTTTCACAGATCGCAAGCTAAAGACGAGCGATATTGTAGCTCACCTTTGGCGAAAATGCCACATATTGAGAGTTGAGAACAACAAAGGAGGTGGGGCTGCCGAAGAGGCATGTTGAACAACATTGGGGAGATGAGTAACATGTTGCTCGTGAATCGATGCTGCCGTATTGTGGTTGCCCTTCTGTTCCGGGGATTTCTCAAGATGATCGTCACGATGTCTGATATACTATTTTCTTGCCCTTCTTGCAACCCCTCTGTCTGCATATCTGTTCACAAATGCATTGTGGGTGTCTTTGATTACAGGAATGGAGATGGAGATGGATTGAATGGGCTTCGGTGCCCATGTACMAAGCCGAGATAGTGTCTATAAGTACCATAGAAGCAACTTTGTATCATGCCTAGGCATAGAACAAAGAGGGAGCGACAGCCAGGTGACAAGGTATGGCGTTGCAAATGCTGTGCGAGCGCTTCTCTGCCAATGACCCTAAGTTGAAACGATAGCATTGTGATTATGTTGTAGCTGTTGTTTAAAACCCCTAAGCTCTTTAAAATGCAACCTTTCTTGACAAGAAGGCATACGGTAGCGTTGTCCACCGCCCCGTTCTACTTCACTTCCCAGTCCACGTCGACAGCACTTATGGATGCTGTCTGTCAGATTTTAGAGAAATTTGGCAAGGGTAAGATGGCGGTCCAGCTATGGGTATTGAGCTCGTCGGTGGGTTGGTTGAGACGAACGAGGATCCTGAGGCTAATACTTTGACATGAAAGTACGCCGGACGGCGAGGGTCACTGCTGAGGACATGGAATTAGAGGTCGAAGGAGAGCACTGTAGGCCTATATAGCTTAGATAGAGGAGAAGGAACGAGTAGGTGACGAATACTTTAGTGGAAGGCGGTGGTAGCTGAACTAGACGTAAGCATAACATTCCCGCGTGCCAGAGAGCGTATAAAGGAGTCATACTTTGGTCATCTTTTCTAAGAGCGCTGTTTCTGAAACCGCTATTTTTAAAGCTGATCTGCTATGATAGGTATCAACCCTGAGCTGGAGGAGCCGATACTGCAATGCATTTCTTGAGTATTCGGATACTCGTAGTGATTGGGTTGTCCCTCGTGGTTCTCTTCCCCAGGCCATCGATCGTGGTACGACGATGTGTCCAAAAGAGCTAGCAGTAGTGAATTTGCGGCTTACAAAGGCATCGTTAATCAGACGAAGACAGGGAAGGACCCACGTAGAGAAGATTGTGATCTCAGAGGCTTGTACTACCGGTAATCCCCTCTGGCTTCCCTAATTGCCTTATTCTGCAGTCATACTCAGATGTAGAAAAACGATGTGAAGATCTGTTTCATCGATATCCGGCAATTGCGTCGGTATTGAAGTTATTCTGACGGGATCTTTTCGTGGGCATTACATGCAGCAAGCTCTCATCCTGGAGCAGTGAGGCAGTCACGGACCTCCGAAGGGCCATGGCTAAGGGTGATAGGCGTTCGCTTGATATGTTGCCGACGCACACCAGTGACGGGGCTCGAAACATTCCCTGCGAGTGTCCCTTAAGCGAGACGTAGGATCCGGGAAGAAGACATAGCTAGCGTCGATGATCAGAGAAACTAAAGACCAAATTAGAACGATCAACACCGACGTTAAAGCTGAGAAGCGGATCGTAGGCAAAATCGTGACGGAAAAGTGTGATTCCAGCCTGTGATGTAAGTAGAAGGTTTGAGGTAGGGTGGCGTTCGTATGGTATCGGAGGTAGGCGCGGCTATAACAGTCAAGGTGGCTCCGCATGTTTGACCAAGCCGCAGCGGAAGATTGAGCGAGTAGACTCTATGCGATCCGTGGTACCTGGACCTGAAAGTAGCCGATTTGGCCCTGACGTCGCCGCAGAGAGGTTCGGGTTATTTTTGATGAAACCTGGGGGGAAGCTTAGATGGCGTTTGGATCGGGAATGGTTGAATTCGACAGATCAAAACCTGGAATTCAAACCTTGAAGTACACCCGGCCTAGCTCCAGTCGCCAGAGGCTTTGCGTTAAGCATGTTCATGCCGGGTGGAACGGGTATCTGCGTTACTGTGGACGGCGGTGGTGGTGCATGTGGCGTGGTAATCGCTGCGCCATGGAAACACTGATCATTGAATCCTCCAATATGAATGGTGCGATGAATGATAAACATGATTTCATCTGTTTCAACCAGCTGGATGGTAGAATTGGAAACGACTAGATATGTACATCACAGATGGAATACCGATTGAGGAAAGAGCGAGAAGTCCAATTAGAGTAGGAGTTCCTTGGGCTTCCAGGAGTCCTCCTAGTTCGTCCAATTGTAGAGCGGTTCCTCGATCCAGGTCGAGTCATGATTGAAATGATGCACGTGTTCGTTAGAATATGAAGATATCTCCGAGTTCCTGACCTTTGTAATGTGACTAATGCACTCGTCCCTGCCGAATTCTGATATTGTGCAGCAAGGATTGTCAGGGTATATGCATTCTCGTTCACAAGCCGCTATCTCGACCGTGGAGTGACCTTTAGGACTGCCGGCAGCAGCAGATCCCTGTTCCATAAATCCCGGTCCATAGACTGTTGGAGGTTCAGATACCGTACCGCTGATCAGCTCGGTTCTAGGGACGGAAGACTTTGAGCACAGACAGAGCTCTGAGAATTAGGATGCTCGTGTAGAAGTGAGTGATCAGCACTGTCTTATGCGTATGCTGGTAACCCATGCTACTTCTCTATTCGCCGTCTCGAGTATACCTGCAACGAGCTTGCAGACTGATCCTGGTTGCACTAATCATCACAGCCTGTCCAGCTACGAGATCGTCGCCTCTGAAGTTGAAGCTTCTAAAAAGGTTCTGTTCGTGCAGCCATGTGGGCACATGCGCGCCACATAATGCCCGATCTCATCACGGTCGTCTCAAATCAAGTGGAGTTGAAAGCAAACTTTGCATGAGAAGGTGAACCAGGCAGCCATTACATGCAGATGGGTTGAATGGAATGTAGGACGATACGAGAAACAATATAACGTCAATCTTCGTGAAGTACAAGCCCAGCAAATCACTGCCTTGCAGACAGAGATAATGCAGAGCAGGATGCATGAAACGGCAGAAGCAAGACCGGCTACCGAACACGAGCATAGCGTTTCCCCCGTGTTTGGAACCTTCGTAGTTCGCTTTCATAAAGATCCGAGATCATCGTCCTTGTCTTTCTGCTCGAGGATCGTTGCTTAGGTTGCGTTGCGCCTCGCAGGCCAGAACGACGAAGAGTCCTAGCAACATTTTGGAACCCTATTCCTATCAGGCTTCCAGCATCACTATCCTTTCCTACTCACTTCGGCCCATTCCAATTCGGTGGTCAGGAATTGTCAAGACGAAACTATTTAGCCTTTGCCCGGAACATGGCTTCGCATAATAGTCAGGATGCTTTGCTGGCTCATGAGCAAGATGTTCTCGAAAGCTATAGCGCCCGGGCTTCAGATCCAGGACCTGGATACAAGGTGAGATCCTTCAAGAGTCTCTCTACATTGAGCGAAGGTGTTGGGAGCCGCTGCTCCAGTGAGCTTCAGAAAGGGGCGGATCAAGTGTTGTTGCAATCATTGGCGTGGTCTCAGCCATTTTTCGCATCCTGCCTTCCAACCAGATCTCGCTTACTAATGTTCTCTGTCGAGATTACCGTACAGGATGAAAACCAACATCGTCGAAGACATTCAACTCCGGCAGCTTTGATGAGCCAAGAAGACATTAAGTCCACCGGACACGCTTCTGTGGGTTATGAGTCGACAACCACGGTACCATACCACAAATCAGAGACACACTGTCACCATATCATGCAACAGTGGAAGGAGGAAAACCCTCGCGAAGAGCCATTCAGTAGTGTGGTGTACTATGCCAAGAAAGACGTACGCAATCCAGAGACCGGAGTCATCGATGGAGGAAACCACCAGAATGGGAAATGAGCTGCATAAGAACAGCCAAGCTCGGAAGCCGGTGTCTCGTTATCTGGCGTATGGTTTGTTTTGTTTCAGAATCAAGGAAATGGGTTGAGGTGAATCGCTGCGATGGCGTGTTAATTATTGGATATTTGACTTGCAGGTTCACATCTGAAGGAAGTCGGAAATAAAGAGGTACACATAGTAGTGAACGAATGAATGAAACTTCTAATACGAGATTGAATAGCTTTGAATTGAACACGTACACACAGGAGCCATGAGTGACTGGCCAGTTGCCCATACCTCGACTCGCTTGACTGTCAAGGATTCATTGATAGCCTTGTGGATTATGTAAGCAGGAATCCTGGTCCAAGCTCAGCTGAATTGAGACTAGTCAGGGGTAAATCGACGATCATCATCAGACGGAAGATTGCAGGCTTCTTCAGCCGAAGAGGCCCGCCTTCTAGTCTACTCTTTTTGGGAACCAGGGGTAAAGGGCGGCGTCGTTATGGCGGCGCGCCTCTATCCTGACGTGTACCGTATCAGGACCTTCCGCCCAAGAGTGGCTCTGCCGGTATTACTTGCGTCTCTGGCCTCCCACCTACACAATCTCCATTGAATCTTCCACCCCGCAACCCTCCATCAACGAATGGGTCTCGTTCAACTTCACCCTCGGTGAGAGGTCATCGCTGCCGAATTGAAGACGGAGATGAACTAACCCTCGCCAAGTCTAGTTTTCTCTGAGATTACATTTGCCGCAACACTCTTCGCCCCGATCTCCGCACAATCGCCATCCACATGAAAAATCTGAACAACTACCGCCCCGCCATCATTGTCGTTGGCCCTCCTTCAAGCTATCGGCCTGATCCCTTCGTACATGCTCCACAATCCTGAATCAGCAGGCAGATTCTGGAAGATCTCAACATGGAAGCGGCCTCCTTCCAAGGCGCCCAAAGTCCCGCTGGAGATGAATCACCATCCAGTACACGAAAGATCCGGCGTATTCATCGTCAGCGCATCAATACGCCCCCTAAATTTGACAAGATTGGACAGAATCATCAATCTGTCTTTGAGGAATCACACATGAAACGTCAAGCATCGAGGGGACGACTACTTGGTATTTTCAACAGGACAAGGTCGACCAAGCCATCTACAGTTACGGTCGATCAAGGTCTTGAACGCAATGTTTCGGCGGATCGGGAATCGAAAACAGTTCCAGTGACCTCCGAATCACCACCACCTAAGGAAATTGCCGATTTGGTGCCACCTGAACCAATTCCCGCCATCGAAGCCAGCAAGCAGCAGCCATTGAAGGCAAAGAGAACCAAGTCTTTCAAACAATCACAGCATACAAACAAGTCTATCTCTTGGGATCCACCGCCCTTATTTCAAGCTTATCCTCAGTCGGTCAAACATGCAGAGGTGCATGCACCAAACTTGTCTGCTGACACCATTTTAAGGTGCAATGAGAAGAAGCGCAAGCAAAAGAGGAGGGAGAAGACTTCCGAGTCCGATCAGATGAATGGTGCTGGTGGTGGAATTGCCTCACCTGGCGAGGAATGTCAAGATGGGATACATGATCTAGATATAGTACGGAAAATCTACGTGCTGGTCACGTCTGGCTATTTCTTACAATATGCGGGGGAAGGTAGCTTCGACAGGTTGCCGGAGAAAATCATGCCGATTGGACAGGATTCGACTGCCTATGCAAGCGATGCGATACCCGGGAAACATTGGGTCTTGCAGGTATCACACGCGTCAGACGAAAATGGAGAACCCAAGCTTGAGAAGTGGTCGCTGGCTAAGAGACTTGGTATGCGTGGCGATGGAAAGAAATGCTCTGCTTCCAACTACCTGTTAATCCTGGATAGCCCAGGGGATCTAGAGTCTTGGCTGAGTGTTGTTCGAAGAGAAATCGAAGCCTGGGGCGGTAAGAGGTATCAACCGGACTTAGTCGTTCGTCCTAGCCCTGAAGTACCCCAGACCCTACGACAAACGCCAAGTCGTCAATTTTTGGTCAAGAGGGATCCCAACCAATTCTCAAATATCCTATCCGAGTCGGGTGCCGATGGCCAGGGAATGGCCTTTGAAGGCGCATCAATTGCAGCAACTCGCAAACATTCTACAGCTACTCAAGACTCGATCCATTCACCTTCAACATCAAATATGACAACATCAACGGATCAGAACATGTTGGATCGATTAAGGAGCAGTCCAAGGATGTCTCGAGTCTCCACGGAAGCCAAGACGTACTCTACCTCTAGAGAATCATCGCCTGTACCATCTCCCACGAACCTAGCTTTTCACCTTGAGGACTTTACCCCCAGTCAGGAGCAATCGAAGACCGTGGACAGATCGACAATGGTTTCGGGTCCGACTTCACGATCGTTGCCTGCATCCAGGAGTCCATCTGTCCCAGCGTCTTCGAGTGGAGCTCCCAATTTCAGTGTACCTAGCTTTAGCAAACGATATTCTAGCGCATACAGTACCCCTCCTCTATCGACAGCCTCTTCGAGCACAAGCAATCCTACACGCAAGTCAGCATCGCCACCCATCATCAAGGAACAGCATGACGGTACCATCACACTTAATAGTATACGGACACAAGTGTCTGAGCCCTCTGGAACGTCGTCGATCAATGACATGTCTGGCAAAGAGAGTAAATTAGCACCGGGCTACCAAGTAAATATGGACGAATCAAGCCCAGAAGCACCGTCTTCTGATCGGCCGGTACCGCGCCGCTTTTCCTCTCTAGAATACTCCCGTGGTATATCCCCAATCAAGGGTCAAATACCCAGGACGCCTTCTCCGCACCCCCCACCTACTTCAGCTCTTCCAGCCTTGCCTCATTTCGGCAGTAAGAATCTAACGGCTCCATCACACACCCTACGCCGCCCTGTCAGCATGCAAATCCACACCTCTACATTACCCTCATCATCTGCTGATCCGAAACCCCCCCTTCCAACGATATTATCAACACCTGATAAAGGTTTGGATTCGCAACTGCCACCCCCGTCACGAGATCCTCCTCCACCTCCAGCGTCGCTTTTCACGTCAGTACGCAGTGCAGAGCAGCTTCTAGTCCCGCCAAGTAAGGTCCTCAATCGCCGGAGTATGCCCCACCTAGGATTACCCCCGTCTGCTCCTCCTACCGGGCCTCTACCTACTCCTCCGGTACCGAGGCTGCCGCCTATCAAGCTTTCCTCTGGTAGCCTGAGAAGGTCCATGGAGAGGCCTTTGAGAGCCGGGCTTGGCACCGGGCCGGGCGGGCTGCTTAAAGAGTGAACCTAGGCTTCTCTGCACCGCTTTTCGTACGAAATTTCGGTTTTCTCGAGGTTAAGAAACAATTTTGGCTGGATTCTCGCACCGTATACCCTTCTTATTTTCTGTATAACATATCTGTAAGAAAACTTCATGTACGACTTTCACATTATGCTTCTTCTAAATTTTCGCGTATCTTGATTGCAATGCCGCTGGTTCGGCGAATTTTTTGACGCCTTTGTTTGAGATTGGATATCTGGGCGATGGACACGATGCGGCATGAATATACGAGGCATGTCTTTGTACATCAGTGTGATTTGTAGAATACCCTTGGTTATATCAAATGTACTGGATGTTCGAGATTTTGTTCACTTTCGAGTAGATGGATGCCGTTTCGCATTGTTGAGGAAGACTGATGCGATAGGTTTTCTGGTACAGTCAACAACCTGCACGAAATCCCACGAGTCAGGTAAAAGGTCACGAGACAAACAAGCAATATCAATTTTGCAACTTCATGCGAACAGGAACTAGGTGTTCGTATCGCACTGGCTTGACCTCTTACTTGAGTCTAGTGACTGATTGGGATCTACAAAAGGGTACAAGCGACGATGCAACGCAATGATCAAGGAAAGTATATTTTAGGCACCTCCATCTAAATACAGTATGCACAGTACAACAGAACTCGCTTGGACAGGTCTCAATTGTCCGTCGAGCAAAGTCCAAGGTTGTCTTTAAGGAAAGTTGACAACCTGTACAACCATGATACCAAAAATGATTCCAGACAAACATCAAACCTCCATCTGTAACTTCCCTACAGAATGATGGATCAGACTTCAACCGAATCAGGAAATGACGCTTTACATACCATTCAGCACTTCCCATATTTGAACGTGATGCACGTGGTAGTATGGCCTCCATTGTCTCCAATAGGCATGCAGTTGAGCATCACACAGCGGCGGCCCACGCAAGTCTGTTGGCTAGGGCATTTCCCGCGCTTTTCGAGCAAGCCGGTGGCTTCGTTCCGGGTTTCGAGAACGTCGTCGGCGAGGCCGCTGAGGTCGACGTTGAAGGATTTTCCGTTGCTGGGTGGTTCGGCGGTGGTTGGCATAGAGGCGGCAAGGCCGAGGAGAGCCGCGAGGAGGATTGTGACCTTCATATTGGTTGCTGAATAGGTTTGGTGCGTCGGTCGTTTTGGGGGATGATTGGATTGAGGGGGATGATGGCGAAAGACGGATGAAGGTACGATCTGGTCCCTTTATATATGTGCTCAGGTATTCATCAAGGCCTGGGTAACACCCCTCTCGGCTTCTGGGTACGATCCACAAGTTGAGCCCATTTGGAAAGGTTACGTACGTACTTTCAGCTCGAGATCTGCATACAATTGACCATGGAACAGATGTCAATCCGAGATCTCACCTAAGACAGGACATACACAGGCTGTATCAAAGAGGCCCAGGCCCCTTTTAACCCCTTTCACTTGGCGGAGCGGTACTTGATACCACTTTCAGCTGCCAAGCATCATCTCCAAGACGGACGTAAAGCCTTTCTGAACAACCGCCAAGCGTAAGCAGGAAACACATTGTCAATACATCAAACAATTACGTAAAACAAAGACTTGCATCCAACGAGAAATCAATTTTCTCTCATTTCTTCCATGAAGATACGAGGAACATCTTGGTATTGTCCCTGGTCATCGTAGTCCTTAGGAGTACAAATCTGGCTTCTACCAAATACCGAATACGGCGAATCCAACAGGCGATACGGAGGGTCAAGCAAGATTGTGACGGGGCCGGATTGTGGAGTGCTCTAACGCCGTCCAGAAGATCCGGCCTAGTACCCATAAGTCCGAGTCGGAAATCTTCATTTTGAATGGAATTGAGACGGTTAGCACAACAATCAAGATCTGCCGAGCATATCGCCGTTATGAGCCTCATGATTAGGAGCAAAGACGGGATCTTCCATAATCCCGCAAATCCACCGGACACTCCTCGAGAGCACAAGAGGTTTCATTTTCTAGCACAGAAACAGTCCAGCGAAAGCAATTTCTATTACGTTGCGCTTACAGCTCTGTATGTTACCATCGAGTTGGCAATACCACTTCAAAGGCTCACCATACATCAAAGACATATTCAGGATATACATCGGTCCTCACTTGACCAGCTTTCCTCTTCGATCGTGTATACTTTGTAATCCTTGGCTGCTTCACTGTATAGTCCTTTCTACACTGGCTAGTCTTTATTTCATTTCTTGTCAATCAGCCTTCATATATCAAGTGCCTCTTCAATTTACTTGTCAGACATTTTCTTCCAAATTCTTTCGTCAACCAATTTGCGCTGACCCGTTAGCACCGCAACCAGCTCCCTCGTTGTTCAGGATTTGGGGGTCCAACCCGCGCGGGGGCTTGCTGGCCAGTCATGGGTTTCGGTTCTATACGAAGTATGTCTTAGATGGCTTTGGAAAATGAGAAAAACGAAGAAAAACCTGGCCGTCACTGTATCCAGGTCAACCGGATTTTGCGTTTTATGCTCACTGGTTTAAAAGGCTTCTCGCTGAATTGTTGTGCACGGGTCACTATACCCATTACATGGATACCGAAAAGAACTATTCACTCTATCATACAGAATGGTAAGATTTCGATATCAACGCAAGCCCGATATTCAAAAAGAGCTTATTGAAGAGCGCTCCAACATCCAAACGACAGTGTCGAATAAAGAAGACTAGCTTATCTGATGGTGTACCATCTCTGCCAACCACTAAAAGAATTAGAGTCACATCACGCGCCACAACACGCACTTAGAGCTGAACATGGGTGAGGTATCGATACATCGAAATAGACAAAATAGCCACGAATCACGGTGATTCGATGCTCTTCGAGTTCAGCGGCCTCCAAGTGGGACGGCACAGCTCAACAGAATTGAGGGGTATAAATCTATCAGAGACATATCAAGAAAAATCAAGAATCGTTCCGAAACACCGACAATGATATCGGTGGAGGTAAATTCAACTGACACTCAGCAGAACAGTATCAGAATCCTCCGGCCTCCGCCTATGCATTCAAATACGGGCGAAAGCTTATATAATCAGAGAGAAGTATGAGCGATCTCGGAATCTTCTATCTGGTGCAGTTCCTTTTTCAGCCATATGATGGATCATGTGTGATGAAGAGTGCAGGCTTAGGCAATCATCTCATTCTTCTACTATTTCAATTTCTATTTCTTCTACAGAGGCGGGAACGATTAGAGTCTCAATCTCGTCGCAGTGGGGAATCAGTATTTCAGTGATAAGGAGCGAACTTATTATTAACTCTCTAGTACTCTTTCTCGTTCCTCAAGCCGACACTGAATTGGAAGACATTAAAGTTGAAGGTTGACGTGAGACAAATTCTCATCCTACGGGGCATGATTATGTGTCGTGTGAGGACTGCATAGCTAGATCTGACGTGGCTCTGTCAATGAGACTAGACTATAGCTCAAGTGTGAACGAAGGCAGACAGTTCGTCTCTATTGAGCCCCACGGCCACCACATATGATCATCCCGTTGGAAACGGCGTATTCTCTGCAGACCAAGTTACCGAGCGACAAATTGCGGTCGATATGTCAGACTACCTTTCCTCCCTGAGTTGAATGCTATCAAGTACAAAGAGAGCTAGATCCTTGATCTCACATCAACTATTCCTTCATTCCAGGATCTTGGCGAATCTTGGTCCGTATATCAGCCACAGACATGGCTTAACTTGGGAATCAAGGGAGATGATTTTCTTCTGGCTGACTTTATCTCTGATGCAGCTTTACTTAACAAGGATTGGAATATCTAAAATTCCATCCTTTTGAAAGAATATGCCTAGGGGGCTTTGTAAATACACAAGCTTTGTTCATCACTTATACTCATCTTTTGCATATTTGGTCCTGTTTGACCTTTACTATTCAAGAACCTATCCAATTGGCACCTAACGCTTTTTAAATGGAGTGCAGGGCATCTAGACAAAGATCATGGATCTCAATACGATGACTATGCTCGCGAATCAGCAGGCTTTCAGAGGAAGATCAAGAAAAGTCGAAGTCGTTACCACGGGAGTGGTGTGTCCTGGCTGAGCAATTCGTGGGTATCAATGACCGAATAGCGTTCAGCAATCCACGTATTCCTCAAAAGTAGCGTTTCCGGCTGAATGAATCACAGTATTACACCCAAAGATCTATATCGAAAGTTAACATGTCCCTACCGAAAATGTAGACGATAACCCTCTCATGAACATCTATATGGAGCTTTCCTAGCCCTTATGCACGTGTTTCACATTCAAAATACCTCTTTGCTAGTGCCATGCACGTTCGGACTTTCCTAGAATATGTTCTTTAATCACCATCTGATACCAAGACTGGTATTGGCCTCATCAAACGCCGTTTACGAATCAGCTAAGTCATCCAGTATATTAAAATCAGTGAGAGCAGTATATATACAAGCATCTGACCTGGGCTTGGAAAACTTCCCTTGCACAAGGATTAGTGCGTGCTAACAGAGCAGTGGCCGCATCCGAGGGATACTGGAAGGCCAAGGATGATGTTGAGAAAAGGATTGGACGAGCTGTGTTTCGTTCAGTCTTGCAATCAAGCGAATGGTGGGAGTGGCATGTTTGAACAACCATCATCGAATACTACGCAAAGAACTGGGGTTTCAATATGAATAGTACTTGAATGAAGTCGATATCAAGATATTTTATCGGCGACACCAAAGTCTCTGGCAGGTGCTGGAAAACATATTCTGACCTTATCATCGGAACACTCTCGTGGCTTTGTCTTTGTTCATATCTAAAAGCTGCAGCTTTATTACCATCGGACCTCGGATCGGTTTTAGCTCTGTTCTCGGGGTACGATGAATGGGAGACTGTACAATCTCTCCTTTCTTCTTTTTCGGGCGGCCAGTCAGGCTTGCACCTAATTTATCTAATCACCTAAGTCTTTGAACTTTGATTACTTTTGTACCGCATCGTGCTACTCGAAATTATCGTGGGTATTAAAGTCGGTACTTTGAATAGCTTCCAGGATTGAATTAACTAGCCGCTATCGTCTGATTTATCGGTTCATTTTCAGTCTTCAGGACTAATTTCAATCTTCATTCCACCTCAGCACTACGTACATGTCACTGTGGCCAATGATATGCCTTCAGCTTCAGGTAAGCCCTCCGCCTCAGCTGCCATCACCTCCAATTCAAAAGAGGTTCGAAAGTACATATTGACCGCCTCGACAGCTCATTAAGCAACATGATAGAAGACCGTAATGGGTCATAGAAGCGAATTAAGAAATTAGCAGCCGAAGTAAGCGTCATCAAAACAACTGGAAATCAGCATGTCGAAGAACAAGAAATTGAAGAGAGACCGTTCACTATCCCACAAGCAAATGACCCCACGGACGCGGCTCGCCCAATTATAACAGCCAGCCACACCCCTGAATAAATAACTCCGACGAGGATAAACCAAGGTTATCAGGCCCTCTAAAATGTTGCTTTATACCATGAAGAACATCAACTTCCATTTTCATCTAATTTGGAAATAGAAAACTATCTTCCTGCCTGTCAATCGTCTGGAAAGAGTCGAAGTCCGGTTCAATCATCATGAATGGAACCATCAACTCCACTTACGCTGTATCAGCCACCACCTCCATCACAGAGGCTTACGGGAAATCCGTTGTTGCCGTCGTTTAGGGCAATTTTGGGCCCGGGAACGATCATCTAAGATGTGTATCTACCCACAAAGATTGACGTTGCTGACAGCTGGTGAGTTTCTTTCGGATACTCGGAGACTGGAGCAAGATATGATATGTATCGCTTGGCCCTCGAACACGGTAGTCAGATCTACCAAAGCCATTCACGAATCGCTTCGATTACCAATAATCCCGTATCTAGAAGGTTAGTGCATTATCTCATGCCCTCTACCAATATTTTACACCGATCTTTCGTCCGCATTAGGAGGATGAAATGGCTGTTGGATCTGGCGGAGAACAGTCCTCTGTTTGATTTCTTGCTTCTTTTTATCATCCTTTCTGCCGAGCTGATTGTGCCTTACTCATCCGCTGGATTTCAAGCACCAGCATATCGCATTAGCGCTCTCGGCGTCCTCCCCGGCAACAATAACAGAGCTACTATTATTAGACTCGTTCTATACTGTCAATTCTCCCCGCTACAAATACAACTATTTCTACTTCGATTTGGGAAGAATCTCACTGAACACATGAAACAGATGAAAGATGACCAGACCAGAAAGATCAATGCTCTTAATAAGTCATCTTCAATGGAGCTCTCGCTAACATCAACAATCAGGCAGAAGATGAAAAGACAGTGAAGAAGGAGACTTCGGTGAAGGATCCTTTGGCTCGCCTATCGGCGTAGCCTTCGTCAAACCACGAATACCACTAAACCTTTAATTTATCTTCCAAATTCACTGTCAATAGGAATACGAAGAGAATTAAGTGGGAACAACAACGGCAGCAGCAACATGTAAGATCAACGATCATGGTTTGGAAAATCTGCCGAATAAGAGTACCTCATGGAACGAATACTAGCAGCTCCAAAGTATTTTATTGTAACGAGAAAGTATAATGTATAGGTGTCTCTAAGCGTCTTGCGGAAGTCGTCACAGCGCTTGCATATGAAACAAGAACGCTTAACCAGCAAGCTTCTCACCGGCATTTACTATTAATCATAGACTTATAACGCATCAGGGAACCTACTTAAATGGTCTTCAATCAAGGACACTATACACGAGAGAGCTAAGAAACTCATTTCATCACTTAATACTTCTTAGCGATGACTGCAACACGAGTAACCAACAGCATTAGAAATATGATTTCATGCTTCAAGTTCCTACGTTTAACCAAATACTACGAGTCTCTACGAGTTCATATAGAGTCTTTACGTAGGGCGTGAATTTTTATTGACGGATCACCTATATATATAACCCGGACATGTCTCCGCTGCCATGGCCTATGCCTACGCCAGCTGGATGACTTCACCAAACGGTTTGAAGAGGCAAGCAAGAAGGCAGTAAGGGGCAGCAAAGAAGAGTTTGAAATCCTCTGCGCCGAGTTCGGTAGCTTGCTTGCGAACTTCATGATCCGCGGAATGGACGATTCATGTTGGATGGGCATACCGATCCTTCAACTTAAGAAACCCGATTTCCGAAAGGTCCGCGTCGATTTCCCAGACGAATATCACGCAAGTATGACCCATCGTCTAAGTTCACAACGAACAGAACTATATCAAGACCTGGCCGACCGACGGGAGGCATGGCGACAACTAGATAAAGATCAACACCCTGGTCCTTGCCCTACGGATTTCGATTTTACTCTAGTCAGTACGGCTACCAGGCAGATGCAGCTATTTGCTTCGATCCCCTACCTCACCAAGTTCTGGACATTGAATCCCAATACCGAAGAAAGATTCCTGGCAGCTAAATTCTTCGAAGATCACATGCACGGTCGCACTGCCTTCTTGAAGGACTCACCATCGTATACAGCCCTGAATGCAAGCAAAGAAGTCCAAAAAATTTGGACTTCCATCATCCGTCACCCCGTCATTTTCGGGTAGGGACATTTGCTAGAGTTGACGATACCTAGTTCTTCCTGCCGAACCTACAAATCATATAATATTCATGATTACTATGCCTCAATCTTCAAAAACCTTTGATCTCGGTACAGCCATCTAGTAAGCACCACAAAGCCCTCGAATACTCGAACGAGATCCTGATAGAAGGAGAATCAAGAACATAGGAGTTCATTACATTTTTAGCATTAGCAGAATTTAAGAGAAGAAAGCGACAATTTAAGAGAAGAAAGCGACAATTTAAGAGCTTTCAAAGATAAGATGCTGTGTAGATAGATGGGTCACGCAAAGTCAGCCTATTCGAGAAGGTGTAGACGCCTATTGAGCTATCCGACGACTAATAGTCTTTTAATCGAACTCGAACCTCCCAAAAACGACAACGGTGGTATGAGCAGAATTCCATACCTAATGGACAACACCCGGGCTAGAATCTCAGTGACCTCAGCGACGTTACCGAGAGTCACTGTGCTTTAAATTGGACAACAAATATGATTTGCTGGATCAGCAAAATGTCAGGAAACTATTGGAAGATTGTGATCCGGTGTTGTTCTGGGAAGATCGTAACGACTTGAGCTACGGATATTCTCCGAAAGCTATAGTATCTATCACCAACAAAGATGATAATATTAACAAGGATCATTTTCCTTCCGGGACCGCAATTGATATTAAATTATTTAGCTGTGATTGGCGGATGATGTTCGGTGCCAATCATTACAATGGATTGACAGATAAAAGTTCCAGCAGCAGTGACGAGTTTTTCCGCAGGCAACTGACACCAACCATGTCTATACTATCGAAGACTTGACTGACGAGAAGATCCTAAACCGAGGCATTGACCTCTTACACTGAAAGCGACTGGGCGATACATGAATACTCAGGTACTGGGAGTGCATGTCAATTACAACGCCTTGACATCTGGCCAAAGAGCCAAAGCAGGAGAAGCAACAGACGTTAAAATGCAAAAGAACAGACAACTTCGCAAAAGCGAAAGGCAATGGCCCGCTTAAATTGTATTGTACGAAAAGCTGATACGGTCCCACGAGAAATGAAAGGAAATGGAGTGGGCTGATCATTGGAATTCAGGAGACTGTAACAATATCATTGATATCGAATCCTTCGAAATACCGCCCAAACTGTTGCTCCCCTCCTTAGGAGAATTACACAAATAATTTTACAGAGTGTACCAGGTGCTCAAAGTCAAAAATGGTCACGAGGGCAAAGACCGGCTGCTAAGAAATGTAAAATGTTGCTGCCGCGACCTTCCATTTGACAGGTATCAAGAACTGCCAGCCGAGATCAGAAGATTGGCGGTAAAATATGTTGTCTGTTTAGGACAACCAATCAATAGCCTTGAACTTGAGATAGCTTACCTGCATAACGAAGACTTGGAAAAACCTAGGGTATCTCCACTTACACTGTCAGTTGACCTCAGGGCCCGTCGACATTCTGGATGCGATACGGTCACCATACCTAAGACACAATGTTTTCAATGAGTCAAACATGATACTTTCGAAAGCGGGCATAGGGGATGGAAGAGTCATCGCTGAACCTGATACAATGATACAATTTGCTAATTTAGCTAAGATCCTTCAAATCATACCAAAATTCTACACGTAAGGCCATGAGAATTCATGAAACGCCAGAAGGGCACGAACTGTAAGAGTCTCTGCTGCAATGACGGCAAGCAATAGAGACCAAATAAGTCATAATTCACATGAACTCACTATCACAGTGACGTCGTTTATTATCTGGATGCACAGAGCAGAGGCCGAAAAGTTCAGATACGCTTACATGACGAAGAGACAAAGCTCGCGAGCTACGACAAGCCGTTCGATACTACAACGGTATTATCCCGCCAGACTACACCTTGATTCTTAAGCTGTTAATAGGTTCCTTGAGTCGTGATTAAAGATGGGTAATTTGATTCTACTTATTTGTTTTTCTCCATGATCTGGTGCAATCGGGAATCTACATGGGTTGCAATTTGGTCGACACCGCAATTTCCAAACCCCAGTCATCGAAACCTAAGAATTCATTGTCAGTGTGAGTTAGATGGACATCCATGCCCATAGCTTGGGGAATTGACTCAATCATTTTCCACATGATAGGAAATCTCGATTAAATCTTTGATATATTCTTTCTGGCGAGCGCAGTGATTAAAGAGAAAATTATATTATATCTTGTGTTCATCTCTTTTCATCCTGTATTACTCTTATTATCTCCTCTTCAAGTATCCAGAATGTCTTCGTTGATCCTATGCCTTCTATCGAATCACTAAGACTTGAGTACCTTTACATGATTACTATGGCCAAATTTGGCAACCAGATACCACCGTCAGAGGATCTGGATCACACAGAGGTGATCGTGTTCAAAAGCACATTTCTCACGGAGAAGGTTCCATCACATGGGGGAGCCACTTCACAAAGATCGAAAAATGGCAGTCGCATGGCCCATGACGATTCGACGCGCTAGCTGTACAAGACATCTAGAACAACTGTGAATGTTGCCGTCAAGATGAGTTGAATGAGTTGCATCGCATGTGTGGCACCGTCGTCATCCTTTCGCATTGCTAACATCTTATAGCGTAGCATGTCAGGCACATTCTCTCCAGAGAAGTCCCCTGAACGTTCTTAGACCCCTGAGCAAGGAGAGCAATCAAGCACCAATGTCGAGACTATGACTCCTTCGACACGTGCCATGCGCACTGCGTCTGGCTCCGAGTCGATTAAAAATCTGTTCTCCGGACATGCACAGTCTGAGGCAACATTGCCTCTCCCTCGCCCCTGATAACGTCAAGACCTGCACATAACGTGACGACGGGTGTCAGGTTCGGTCGATGCGCTAGTAGCTATAGTACGCAATCCCCACCTAGAATTGGTAATGTCGTGGACAACGCAATCCTAGATATCGCGACGATGAGGTTTTCCATTTATGAATCTCCCTCCATGAATGATGTCAAGCCCACTCACCGACTCACTCTTCTACAATTTTTCATACAGTCCGTTGATATGTTGGTGGCTATCAGAATAGCGAGCTCCTCTGGTCACAGAAAGTTTCGTCCTCGAATTCTGAGACCTTCCAGATGATTACGAGAGTACTTTGCATCTACAGATGTTATTCCATCGATTAGCAAGATCAGTGCTAGCTGCGACTTCTTTTGCGAGTTAAATCCAAAAAACCGGCGTTGATGCCAATGGAGCAGAAGTTCATATGCCCTTCATCATTCCTATCCACGGCGAATTTATAACAAAAGATAATGGCGAGAAAATTAGACTGGCAACTCTCAAGTTTGGTCCTTCATGAACCCAGCTAAGCAAGAGCAAGGCCAAGCTGCTGGATGTTCTTCGAATTCAATGACCCATCTAAGCAACCACCTGCTCAAGCATCTATTCTTACGCCTGGGTTTGTCGAGGTATCCATAGACGATTCGCAACTAAAACGAAGTCAACTGTATATTACACATGGTTACGTGAAAGAGGATCAAGACTCTTTTCTTCAAGCGCAGCGTGATTCGGGTTTCGATGACTGGAAACGTTACTTACCAATTACCATTTCCCCCTTTACGGAGTACAGATCAGTACCGTTCAAGAAGCTGCTCTGATTGAACAAAGGGGTCCTAAAATCGTTTCCAACCCTCGAGACACTGTTTAGTCTCGACAAAACAAATCAACAAGCTCACAACTATGGGAGAGGACTAAGACTCTCGCATTTGGTGCCGTCAAATCCACCAAAGATAAAATACTTCCAGAGGAGCAAGCTTTGCTAGACAAACGAATAGGCTACTTCATTAGCCAATATCTCAACTGTCAACGTCAACAATATACTAGTGGGACTAAAGCTAAGAACCAATCTCAAACGTGAAAGCAAGCGGTCCTTCGAGGAAATTATCCTTCGCAAATTCTAATATGCTAAATGTTCAATAACCCACTTCTCTACTGTCATTTCTACCAGACTACCAAACTCGACAAAGGTGATTTAACTAAGAGGAGCAGGCATATCTTGGAACCAACCTACCTTTTCCACCCAGAACACTTAGCGGGTTTCATTAGTATATCAAGAGCAGCTCGTATTCATAGACTTCCCATCATTGATCAAAACAGAACCTTTAAGATCTTGTACCATATATACCGTGAGATAAATAGTATTGGAACCTTTGCTATCATTGATCGAAAACGACTAGCGAATGGGCAGACATTGAATACTGTTACCCAATTCGAAAGTGTCCTCAATGACAACAGTGAGCAAAATCATCCATCATATAAAGAGCCATTCTAAAGGCAGACTACTGGATCTCATCACTCCTCTTTCTATCACGAACGGGTCAATTTCATTGCATCAACGACCGATCAACCTGAATAGCGGGGGTATATCCACTGTCAGTTCATGTATTTCCCAAATGTATAGGCACGTCTAGCCATTCCTACTAAAAAATTTGAGCTTTATTCTCCTGCTCAAAGCTCTAGCTGAGGTTCTATGCTACAAGTTCCATAACTGAATTGCCACTGGCTGTTAAAACTGATGTATCAGATCGTAGAACGCATATAATCCAGTGCTCGCTGGTTCCCAGAAACATACGGAGCTGCAATTCCCGACACTACACTGTATACCGGCCTTGACAGTTCGCTTTAAAGAGGAAAGTTCGCTGCGCGATTTCCCGAGGCCATTGCAGATTCTGGTCAACACACAACAAACTAATGTCCTGTTTCCAGAGGAGGGGCGTCCATTGTCGGCCTTCAAGGCCTAGGCTCTAAGTAAAGAAATGACAATCACGAAAAGTATTGTAATTGATGAGTCAGACCCCTGTCATAATATCTCCCCTAATAGCTGAACGCACTGAGGGATCTGGCACTGTCATCAGGCGGACGGGAAAATGGAAATCGGACATCACTTCAATATTGCATTGTCTTTGAGATGGCCAAAGCCGCAAGAGCTCGTCAGCTGTAGCTGAAAAGACTTGCTCAATTCATCATCACTTGTCGGTAAATCGTCGGGTAAGGAGACTGAGGTAGCGAGCTCAATCATCTTAGTATTTTGGAGTGCCAATATGGTAATGGGTACTATGATTGCGAGATCTGCCTCTTTACTTATTGGGCCAATATCCCAAAAAAAGACTTATTGCAAGGGCTACATTTTTATTCTCGATGATGAGTATATTTATTTTGGAATGAAAGATCACCTGAGTTCAAACAACTTCTTTGATTAAGTTTGCTTATCGAAGACTTCAGTCATTACACTTCATTCCGTGCATAAAGAGCCTAAATGGTCTGCCTAATAGATTGATTTAGCAATCTCAACAATGCTGGCAAGAATTTCCTGGCGAAATCCAGAGATGCGCGGGCCGCGTGCACAGAGCAGAGTCAACATATAGTGTATATACAAAACCTTAACACCAATCACTATCAGGACCTCTATCATCCTGCGATCGCTGGCAACCAGTGCAAGCCGATAATTCGGATTGAGCGAAAACATGCTATACCGTTGAACACAAATGAGTGCTGCTACAGGAGCCCACTTAGTACTTCAAAGCGCGAATGGTAGCAGCATCTGAACGATTCTTTCAACCAGGATACGGAGGTTTTCTGCTATACACTATTATGGCAGCGATCCTGATACTCCCAATGGCCATCAATGAGGGGTGTGACGCGGAAAGATCAACTCCCTGAAGAGAAAGTGTTTCGCTACAGTGGACAAAGTCCTTACCCTCAACTATTGATGCGCCACTGCGATGGGTCTAAGGTGCTTTAAGACTCCCCGATTACAATTCCCTTAGAATGACACCGCTTACAAAGAGAGTTGATATGTCAGCGAATAATGATACTATGGATGAGCTATCATGTGCGGAATTTGCACACGTGGCTTCTGGAGCTTTGCTCACCGATACGTCCGATGATGTGGTGTATGTTTCGAATAGATCTATATCACAGGCTGCTTGAGTGATATATTTGAGATTTAGTCATGTGAACAACACGAAATAGAAGGCCAAGACTGTTTCACCGATATTTCTTTCGGGCCCGAGCTTAGGTCTATCGCCCTAGTATAATGAGGGAAAATAAAGGGGGCGTATCGCCGGACTTTCAGCGCAACCCCGCTGTAAAATGCCAGGAAAGGAACAACTGAAGGAACCACTGTTTGGTTTTCGGGTCTTCCAAGTCTTCACAGTTCTCGCTAGAATAACCTCGGCCTGTACTTTCGGAAAGGAGAGCGAAGCCCAAAAGAAGTGGGCAGAAAAAAGAATGGAACGTCTAGGGTCATCTAACATAATCATACCCCATGATTAGTCAACAAGGCAGACTGCAAAAAGACCCAAAGAACTATACGAGAAAAAGAGCTGGCAACTGTCCAATCGACGCGTCTTTCGGAAAAAGCGGTCACCTGATTAGTCCCAGGTTTTGGAGGGAGATATTCAAAGCCTTGGCTAACATAGGCGACACTGTCAGCAGACTTTCCATCGCCAATGGGGACTAGTCACCATCAATAATGTCCAACTGCCTCTTGGGCTACATTGGCACGGTACTGATCAGCCTCCATCTCCGACTTAATCTATCGTCAGCTTCCGTGCCAGAAATAGTACTCTTTTGATCTTTCTCACACAGTAGACTTCTATGAGCTAGCTATACGTTGATATCTTATTCGAGTATTTCATTACGCTCTTTCATGGAGTTTTGCTGTTAGGTCTTGTCGATTTCCTTTTAGTTTTATAGCACCGAATCGATTCTCCGGATGCCTAGTTATTTACATCATTTTGGAAATTATCCACTAAGTATTCCATTTTTATCTCTCGCGAAGTAGTCTATTATATGCTTTTGGCAGATGGCCTTGCAGTGGCCTCTATTCTTCGAAACATGTATCGCCCTATCTAGCTGGAGCAGCTATCTCAAATAAGTCTCTTCTGATGGACAGCAATCTTAGAGTTCTCCTCGATGCCTCGGGCTTTGATCAGGAGAATGTGTCCTCTACGGCAGCCAATCTATAGCTCGCGCCTAAAACGTCACATCCAGACACATTTTCTATATGATACGTTTCGGCGACAGCTTAATCAATATTACAAATATATTTTGGAATTTTAGGATGGGTGACGATAATACTGCCAGTGATTGCCAATGTGAACTTTTTTGGGAATCTTGTTACTGTCGTCGGTGGACTGGCCAGTGGAGATGAGGTCCGTGGCCTAAGATCTCGTATACTCCTGTCAAGCAAAGTAATTATATCGGTTCTTTGGCGTCAAACCCTTGCCTACTTCAACGCTCAGACCAATGAGTGGGCCCGATATTTGTCACTGAATCAGGCACGCTAATTTCCTGGTGGTTGAAAGAATTCGAAATAACTTTTAATGAGGATTCCGGCGTTATCATATCCAGCAGTGTCTCGTTATGATCAACTTTCCAAGGTGACCATCCAGATAGTAAATCCATGGGACCATCGCAGGGTCCCTTTATAATGATGCTGATATTGTATAGAAGCGTCCTTTGGATGAGAACCCCGAGGTTCCGAGAAGAGAATTGAAGCGACTCAAAATTGAAGAGCGTGTTCGGGCAACAACTGGTATTCACGGAAAAAAGCCGAACATTCCACTGCTTTCGGAACTTCGCCGCCGGGCAGTACAACATATGGAATAGTAACTTTGTGGCAAAGCTGGATCAGGTTTAAGAAAAAGTTCACTATACAACGATACTAGAAGAACAGATATAATATCGAGGAAAGGAAACTAATTATTGGATCTCAGGGCGCACTTACTTTTATCGGCGAGTATTCAATGTAATAACACAGGAACCTAGGGGCTATTAGTGTTAAGAATCAAGATTTGGCCCAATCTCTCTTACTACTGGCTGCTACCGAGTTTAGGTACTATACTTCACTCGAACCCTAAGGATTTACTGCCAGAACGGGAAAATGCTGCTGCTAGAGTCGGGAGGAGTGGTAATGATAGAATACTGAGGGATGACGAGTAGCAAGCTGCTGGTTCTAAGCATGGAAATAATCAAGAAATTCAGGCGTCTGAAGACCAATGTGGAATACGACAGCCTTGTAAGCACGGCAGGAACCATGGGCACAGGACTGTCATTGATCAGAGGGTACAAAATCAACGATTTATCAAAACTTCGACATCAAGGAGCTGAATCTTATCTGATCAATCTGCTACTGAAAATCTGAGAGACTGGTGTGTGCAAACCTCCTTGAGAATAGCGAAGAAGTCGCAGTAGAAGTCGTATCAATATTGTCTTTGTCTTGACCATATACCGAAGCGCCAATTCGCGATTGCAGAGAAATATAATACATTGCTGAAGAATGGTGATTTTGATATCAAAAGTGGCGATTGCATTCTACAGGCAATGGAATTCATCCAATGCTTTCACAAGAATGTCAATCTATCGTCCTCCCAAGCGCATATGGGAGGATCATAAAGCAAAGACATCTGCTAGAGTAACCGAAAGTACTTTGAGACGGTCTCGAACGCTGAAAAGATTCAAACGGTGGCAGTCCCCATCCTTACGGCCTCTTCGCAATGTCAAAATTGACCTCTTCAGGACGCTTGAAAAATCCTGCTTGAAGCAATTGAACATGGGTAGTATAGCGAATAGGATATAAGCCTTTGCCGAAGCCAGCGATGCTCGAAGTGCAATATCCTTGTATGATGTTGCTGTACCACATCTGCTTACGGATCACCATAAATAGGATGCGACCTACTTTGGTTTACGGGGATTCTATTTGTCCACGGGCAGAGCATGTTCAGTGACTGCAGATTCTGCAGGACAACGAGCGTTGACCTAGATCCTAGTTGAAGGATAACCGATTGATTAATGCGTCAGCCAGGCATCAACGATCTGATCATCTTCTTAAATGATGAGTAATTTTCGGAGACTCAAAACAGCTGACTCTGAGTGACAATGGAAAGGAGGCCAGCATATGCAGCAGCAGAATAAAAGGCAACCTTTTTCACATGCTACGCAAGCAGTATCGTATACCTTCCAATACATTGAATCTTGTAAGATCAGAGTTCCATAGGAGCTATGTAAATGAGATATCCTTAATATTGCAAGTGAATTAATGTCTAACGCTCAGTATGCCGTAGGAAAGACGGGAACACCTGAAGATCCTCCATGGTTTACAGCTGCCGTTCATGATCATTGAAAGTAATGCGGAAGAAGGCAGATGGGAAGGGGTAAGGTATCGACCTTATCGAGGAGGGAATTACAAGATCCATGTCTTCAGGTATCCGCCCCTCAGGTGCAGAAGACAAGCTCGGCCCAGATGGCCGGGATACGATGAAATATTACCGATATACTTGAAATACCAGAAGACCAGATCATAGACTCATTATTGCCAAGATGGCTGACTTCAATGCTTGAGATATCCTTCAAGGCGGGTCGTGGAGTCTCTGTCTACACCCCTCACCGCAGGTGCCCGTGAATGCGCCCAGGAGTGGTGCCAGGCCCGACGTGAGGTGCACCAGCACGCCATGGCCGACGCCAACGCAATCTACGGGAAATGGCGCCTCTCAAAACCAATCACTATCAACAATAAAAATGCCTCAATACAATACCCCTAAGAAGACATCAAATCTTCCTTCCCACCACTCATCCCCAGGTTGACCATACTCACAAGAAACAACGTCTCTAGACTAGGTTTCAAGGGTACCAGCGTCCCATATAGGAGTACCTTGAAGTTTCAAAGAGAACTTTGTAAAATAGTAGGTAGAGTACGACACCGTAACGACAAGGCGGTAGGGAGCCGAGTTATTGTTCATAATTCGCAATCAGTCTCAGTCCGAATGGTGGCCGACTTACAATACGTGTGTGATACCATTCAGGACAATATTGTCCATGCGTAGTATCATTCCCAGATAGCTTTGGTCGTCAAAAACGACACACATCAACTATGGGAAGGAAGTCCAAGGCCATCTCTGACGGCTCAAGGAAAGAATACTACTATCGATGAAAAGCGCGAACCTTATCGAGACCCGGCATTAAGAATTAGCGTCTACGGACATGATGCTGAGAAGATTAAAGAGTCTGTTTGTATATAGTTCCAGCACACTGGGCAGAGGCAGTGCACTCAGCATCTTGACGTTTCTGAAAAAGACTCCACCCGGCTGCATTTGTCGCTATGGCATGTTTAATCGGCATAAATAGCCTCTGGAACGCCAGATAAGAGCCTATCAAAAAGAAAATACGCCTTGAACTATACTCTTAACATCTAATTCTATTACCAGCACTTGAGAAGACTTCGAGCTACAGTCTATAAGTCCTATCTAGCTAACGGAGCCGATATTTAATATCGTACGGAAGATCAAGATGCTTCTAAGCTTGTATTTAGCAAAAAGATGAATATTCGAGGCGGGACGGGCCAGCCAGGACTATGTATCTTGGCCGAACTTAATCAAATAAAAGTGAAAGGCTATTCCAGATCCAAGATTGAGATTCGGTTAACCTGAAAGGAGGAATTGTCGATCGTGGGGACAATACAAAGGTTGCTGAGAGCTAGTTGCTTGTTGTTTCCTTGAAATCACCGCTGTTCAAAGAGCTTCGCGTTTCGGTTTCTGAGGCTCACTATCAAGGTCTAAAGTGGTTTTACAGATATCTTGACGGCTCTACTTAGGAATTCGAGGAATTTCGAGGAATCCGTCCAGGTTTCCGGATTACTGTTGCAGCAGATCAACGTCGAATCTGTACTGTTGTATTTGGAACCTGCAGCTCAGCTCACGCCGAGTCTTCGCGCGTATCAAACGTTGTACAATCGATACTGTTAGCTCGCGAGGATGAAGCACCAGGTGAGAAATTCCATGGCTTGCTATTTCTATACATTTACCTCTGTTTCCCTCATTTCCTTTCCTTTTTGTCTTCAACCCGAAGCATCTCCTGCATTGCAAGCTTTTGCTATTCCAACCCAATCCAGGCCCAGTATATCATTAATATCAACACCTCGCGCCTCTCTAAAATGATCATACCGAACCTAGAGCAGAATCATCGAATAAGAGAAAGGTACCTCTTCCCGTATAGAGCTATAAAAGAGATATCAAAATATTAAGTCTACAACGAAACAAAGATTTTGATTTACGAGATACAGCTTGAGAAGATAAATAGTAAAGTCGGTTTCTATAGAGGGAATTAATATTGGGTTCTATTGGTAATAGCACTTGACTATATCAAACTCCTATCTATTTCTGATCATACCGTCTGTCACGCAGTTCTATTGTCGAAAACTTCCATTTCCGATAGGCAACCTTTTGTCAGACTACTTCCAATATCGACGACAATTTACAGGATCATTTACAATCCATTAGTACTGAGAAAGTGATAGTCCAGACTAGGCACTTCTTCCATTKTTCAAGCTATAGCTGATATTCGCTACGATAGTAAGGTCTGTCGATTGGAGAAGAAACTGGACGAGGCCCTAAGCATCGGATACAAGGCCCATGCGTTCGCTCAAAGGATCAAAAAATGGTATTTCGCCAATATCTATGGCATGGAGAGGGGCCAAAACCACAGTATCAATGAAATTTCGCGACCTATTCACGTTTTTCCCTGACGATCCAAGTCCTCCAGATTTCTCGCTCTTGGAAGCCCAAAAACGATGGAAGTCCTTGGTGACGTCGAGCGCCATGATGGTTCCAGAATTCACTACAGCTGACGAGGAAAGCCAGAGCCACCTCAATTTCCAATGTTTCTACACCTTGCGAAGCTTTTCGTTTGCATTTATAGTTCATTGACTTCATCCAAAGAGTCCTTGAGTCCTTAAGCTTGTATAGAGCATTGCATGTACTATCACGTTCCAAGGAAGGATCGCGCCTAAATATATGATCAAATCAACACGCTGTTTTTTCAGCCCTGGGCTTTTTTTTCGAAGGTTAAGTACTTTCTTAAGAGGGCTGGAAAGTACTGGCGACACTGACACAAATATCGAAACTCGAACTGACGCTAATAATGAGAACCAATGTGCTTCAAGCAAGAATCATCCATAAATATCGGAAGCACTTTTGAGCAGTTACGATTACTACAGACCGCGCGTACCATCGATATCACGATTTCAAGAAAGGGGAAATATGAATGACAAGACTCTCGTCACAGATTTTGAAAGGAGTTGAGACAAATTAAGATAAAAGTACTTAAAGGTCAAAACCAAATTATATCAAGAACCGCTCTTTCATAGCATGCAAGCGAGGGTAAAGGCTCAAGAGGAGGAGGAGACACGGACTCAGGCACAGATCACGTGCAAAAATCTTAAGCCTCCCTTCAAAGACACTCTTTTCTTTTCTTTTGTTCGGAAACGAGATCCAGGGTTGTTTTTATGGTTCTCTGCCCTTTAATTTCTCCCAGAACGAACTTTGGTCGCAACTTCATTATCTCGTCTCGTGGTCCATCCCTCAACATTACAGCTTATAATAAATCTTTGGCAAAGTCAAACGTCCATAAGAAGCAGTCTCTTCCGAGGCGGCGAAGAGATGTTATTGATAGAAGTGAATATGCAAACAGTCCGCTAAGACTAGGAAATACACAACAGCCGCAAAATCGCCGCTCGTGCTGAGTACAACGAAGATGCAGCATTTGCATACACTCTTCATCTAATTGAAGAGACAGCTTACTCGGGTGATCTCAAGTTATAGGCCTTCGGAATGGTGGAAAATCAATTATACTGTTGTTGAAATCTCCATCATACGCGTGTGTTAGAACCGAAGCGGGGGATGGGCTTGTGAAAAATAATTAACCATGAATCGAACAAGAGTAATGTAACGAATATAAAGTCGTACCAAAACACTATGGACGAATATCAAGCAGTGCTATAATAACACTGACGAAGATCTGTTGAATTTATACATCAAGGAAACACGGCTCTACCTTTCCTAGCCTAGGTAAAATCCTTTTATTCGTCTCAACATTAACCAAACAAGGATGATGTTATCATGACTCCACAAATACAAATCAACAAATCTTCTGGGTTGATAAATTAGTTTTTCAACGTATTGAAGGTGGCAGTCTCGCTAAAGGGTCAGGTGCATAAACTTGACGACTTCAACCACTCTCTTACCCCTAGGTTTGGCAATTTGAAGGCAGAAACAAGCATCTCTCTGTTCAGAAGAGCACAGAACTGCAGCCTCCTTATAATTTTGACACTGACAGTCTAGGATACAAAAGACAGTCAGCCTGATGATGTGAAAAATGACTGAAGAGTCGACGATCTTGTGAATCGAATTGAAACTTCTAATGCGCACACTCAAAGCTTTTGATGGACAGAACTTGCGTTGGATATCAGAGCAGTATAAATGGTCTGATGTTCACCATGTATACCACAAATTTTATAGAGCTTACATGGAAAAGCCTGCTCGAAGGCACAAGGAGTTGGTCAGTAAGGTCTCAGCCGCGAAGCGCCATCCAAAAGGTCCGAAATGTGACGCTATTATCTAAGATGCTCCCAGATTTAATCGAGAGTCGCCCAACAATACGTAGCTTTGATCAACTATACATATATCAAGAGTATTCTGTCCGCCCAATACGGCCCCCAAGCTTTCTTCAACAATACCGAGGGCCACCGTATGGGCTTCATCTACGATTTCGAATTCTACGATCATCGATAGGTTTCACTTCCTCCTTCAGTCTATGCTTGGGCTCAATTGTACCCTGAGTTCAGTTTCCAACCAAATTAATTGATACACTATCGTATAAACTCAGCAGATAAATGCGATCTACTGGGCTGAAGGATCCACTATGGAGCCTCAATACCTCAAAGAATACCTTAGCCGAAAAGATCATAAACAAGACATCTGCATTAATTTCTTGACCACGCTTCCGGGCCAAAATATTCACTACGACGCTCGGACATCCAACGACGATTTAATCCCGGAAACGGTACGTTCTGCGAAGTCTTCCGTGGCGACGAATCTGATGATCGCAATAAACGCGACTTCTTCAAGTTCGATGGAGATAAGCGGGTGAACGGGTACGCACTCAAGTCAGAACGGTAATGAGCTAGCAGCCATGATTTGCCACTTGGATTGAGCTAGAGGACATTGCATTACGGGGAGATTGCATTCATATCGCTGTGTTATAGCTAAGTTGAAAGGTCGCGACGAGTAAAATACCGAGATCAGGACTTTCAACTATTGCTCTGAGGGTCACGCAAGCTCACCTCGAGGATCTCTTACACGGATCCGCATTCTCGACATGCAGCAACTCGATCAGGCTTTACTCTTGACATCATATCTTTCTCCTATCTCCTATTCCCTCAAGCCATCTTTGACCATGTGGATTCACCGAAGAGTCGATTTTTCATTTCTTCATCCTTTAAATTCTTCCGATGCCGACGATTGTTTTTTGGAATTAAGATTTACAAACAAAGATACTGCACTCCAAGGACCAGGGAATTCCTTCAAATATACGAGAAAAATCCCAAGGCGTATCTCACCACCCTAGAAAACATCCTCAATGAGACCAACAGTGGAATGTATGAATGAGATACTTCACTCCAGAACAATTATATATAAAGGTATCGACCCAGGGATTCAAGAACCCACTATAGCAATCATAGCATAAGCGATACTCCGCTAATACAATGACTATGGGGATCATATTGTACTCCAGTGTGCAATCATTTCGACCGAACTTCGTTGAGGGAAAAGTTTAAAACGTTGATATCTTGACAGGTCAGTCATGAGGGCAAGTACTGTGTTCGTTGTGGGTCATGATGATGCCGCAGGTTGCGTACAGGTCGCTACTGGAATAGAGCGTTCCATCACACAATGGCGGCTCTCTAAAAGTCACATACGACAACACTCCTACTTGTGTGTGGAGCACCAAATATCGTCCTCGAATCATCTGCTTGGACAATCCATTGATATCTCGAGTCCATCAGACCTTAACTTATAGTGTACAAATTCCTTAGGGAGGCCTTATGATCACTCAAAGACGTTATCACACGATCGCTTGGTGCATTTCTGCGTATTCGGCTTTCGATTTTCTTTCAAACTCTGTCTTTCCTCACTTGCTGTACTTCCTTCTTCTACATTTATGCTAGGTACAAACTTAAATGCCATTTGAGGATCGACTCCTGTTTTCCTGGTACCGTAAAATCTTTCACTGCTTACTATAAAAGCCTCGTCTTCGGGTTTTCATTTCACTATCCGTTTGGAGCCAATTTGATCTCGCTTTCCCTGCTTTTGTCCGGTTTTTCGCGCTATTATATGAAAGGCAGAGAATCAATAATCGTAAGGGCAAGACTTAGGGATAAATAAGTTACCGAGGGTCGTTTTAGGTAACTATTAGAAATTCTCAACAATCCTTACAACGATGATAGGATTCCCTATAAATGAGAGATTCTTTATCAAGCAGCCACGCGTTATCCAGCTTTTTATATTTTCTGAAAACTTGAACCTAAAGAATGACAGCATACTTCATTTTCTTTGACCCGAGACCTCACGAGTACGGCGGATGGAAGGTTGATTTTCCACTCAAAGATCAGTCCCACGTCGCGTACATCATATACAGGTCTGGCTGCTAGGACTACCCTCTGCCTCGTAGTCTATTATTTTGAAACCGAAAGAAGACAGCACTTCTTCATTCTCATCTGTACCCCGCTGAGCAGCTCCCCAGACTCATTGAATTGATTCAATCTTTGTTGTACTCGAACAGAGTCGTGGTGATCCTTCCGTCAACTATATCAGATTCAACTCCTAATATGACATCTTTTTTTCGTGATTTTAAAACCTCTGCTTCCTCCCTAGAACCCGATGTGCGAGACCTACTATGGAAGTAACCAGGAAACGAAGGAAAGAACTGGCAAAAGCTCAACGCTCTGCTAGAGAAAGAAGATGAACTCGTGACCGATTATCACGATCACCACCATAGAGGCTTCGCCATTAACGGACCAGCAACCCTATAGGCTGATAGCATTATGATTGTAGCCCACAGACTCCATATCGATACAGTGGTTGTAAAATACGCAATTACCGCATACGCGAAAAGAAGTTTCAATTGAGTGCAAAAACTCATTGAAGATGGCGAGTGGGAGGAGCTTGCCAGGGGTAATCTATGGGATGAGCGGAATCTTTAACCATTCAGATTTTCGTTGATCTAAGAGCAAATTTCTGCTAATAATAAAAACATCTACAGTAAATATTGGCGAGTGAATTTCGAAAGACATCGCCACAATGGGCAATGTAGCCGCACTGAATGAAAGGGTTTGGGCTACAAATTATGGCTCAAATACAGAAGGTTTCTGGTGGTAAGCTGGGCTAGAACCAATGTTCCAGCTACAGGACACGTATCAAGGCAATCAACGGTGGTCGGATACGTTACGGGAGAAGATTTACGACAAATCAAAGGCTGTAGCGAACAAATTTTAAATCACTACTGCTACTACTGAGGAGACAGACTTCGAGTTCCAATTCTGCAAATGATCATCGAAGCTTATCGAAAGAGAAGAAGAATATCGAAACTTCATACTCGAAGAGATCAAAGCCTTTAGGAAGTTATTGAGTGAGGATTACAAATTATTAGCCGGTGCTAGCCAGTCTAAGTAGTCTCAAGGCCATGTACTGATCTGGATGAGTGCCGCTGCGATTGAGGCCAGAATTGGATCTATTGTTTCAGCTTCCACCGATTTCGTACCTAGGCTCCTGGGAATCTTTTAAAGCTCAAGATGTCTAGTATCGTCTCATTTCAAGAATCTTTCGACAGATTCGAAGAAAAGTATTGCTGCATATTAATTGGCCTTGGAGAAGAACACTCCAGATCATTTAATCAAATACACATCTTGGTAAAACCGTGCGCATTAACGTTGTCCCTGAAATAGCTTCTGCTACATGGGTGAGAACTCGAATTCAAGACTATGTGTCCAGGATAATCTACTTTTCAAGTACAAGCCGGATTACGAGACTATATTATCGTCTCTAGGTTTACCATCTTGGTGTCCAATTTCGAGAATACTGTGAATTGCAAGCACTAAATTCTCTTCTACGTTCTCGAATGTGCCTTTACGATTTTTTTCTGGGCGATATTTTCAAAAACTACAACCAGCTCAAGAATAGATGCTCCCAAACGAAAGCGAGATTTCTCAAGGCCTTCAATCTGCTCCATTCTCACTTTAAGGAGTCATCCAAACCTCAATACACAAGAAAGTACTCTTGGCAGCAAATCTCATAAGCCTGAACTACTGATCTCCAAAGACATTGAAGGTAGAAAGAAGGAGCGTTAAGCTCAGGGAAATACCCATCCTTGAAGGCAAAATCGAAAGTCTTTCTATCTGAATGTACAAATTTAGTGAAGACAAGGTTTATGGAGAACTTCTCACCGCAGAAATAGCATCTCTCTTGTCTCTGAGAGAATGGACAAGGAACAGCAGGTTCCGATATTCTCGGGGCTCAACAAAGATTAGAACGGTGTGATGTAGCAGCACTTTGAGCGTTCATCGATCGAAATGTCATCTAGGGCTCATCATCAGTATTGGCAAGATTACAAAGAAAACAGCGAGGACAAGTCACTCCGCAGATAACACCACCTAAGAATGTAATGACATCTGAGAGCATATGACACAATCGTGGAGAAGGAAGGATCAATGACTATCTACTCTCAGTCAACGGGATTCCGTCGGAGATTCCATTCCTCCAAGCATGGTAATAGGAAGCCCGTTAGCTACCCATGATGACTTCAAGTGAACCGTGATCTCAGCCCCAGAAATAAATCAAAGTATCTAAGTGATATTCTCTCCATCATCATGACAAGAGTATAAATTGAGCCTCATGATACCATATTACACCAATGAAAGAGTCCACAACCCAGATTCATTGTCGGCATTGCAATCATCCCAGGCGCAAGAGGAGCTGCTATTCTCTAGTCATCGTCTTTTGCAGATGGCAACCTCAGCTTAGTACCTTTCAGTCGCGATTACTTTGATCAAAACGCCATGGCGAAATGTAGGCTGTCAAAGCCATTGACAGCCTTCGTTGGTGCTTGCGGAAACACCGAAATATGTACGGCCTTGATCTTCATCTATACCGTAATAGTTCTACCCTGACAAACTGATATATCATTCTGTTTTCCCATGAGTGGAATAAATGATACCTACTGCAGGGAAGCCCTTTATCCTCCAACTTTATCAAAATCTAACTTATTAATGACCCAACCACTCAGAAGAATTCCTATTATGATATCCCGTTATGAACCCCTTTTTTGATTCACTTCTACTTGGCGCATATGTAATACACATTTTCCTACGCATAGCTCTAACAGAAAAGAAAGGGAAAAAAAGAAGCTAGCGTTCAAAACGAAGGAGGGAAGAAAAGAAGATTAAAAAGCCAAGCAGGAGTCACGTAAGATCCTCGATACAGTGCGAAAAGCAAAGATACCCTGGTATATCGCCGATACAGCGCGATAACATGGAGCATTGCGTAAAAGTACGTACCTAGAAGACCGTATATAGAGAAAGCCCTGACATCCCGCCATTGGGTACCATTACGGCCCAGAACTTTCGGCAGACGGCAGACTCTGCATCCGCTGCTGTCTTAGTATTTCTATTTCTGCAAGCGGCAACTTTATCCTTGAGACGTTCTCTTGCTTTTGCCTGGCCCCTTGCGAACCTCAAAGATCATGAGATGGGCAGTCTCTACTTGGCAAGATCAACAATCATGGCAGGKAAGATTTCTCTTTTGTCATCACTGTATATCTGGGATGCTGATCGGTTCAAAAGGGCACATCTATCTCAAAACAGTACTCATCACTCACCTCCTCATTCTCTCGAGCAATCATCCCAAAGCGAAAAAGTCCGAATGAATAAGGGGAAAAAACGTAAAGACAAAGGAGATGGCATAAGCGTTGAACGGCTGATCCAAATCCAGAAAAAAAATAAGGGGCATATATATCAAATCTGTATATAAGCAAATTTACTCCATCCCTCTGTAGTGCCAAGATTCCATCTCCATTCGAATATTATCAGTGTCCGTTGTTGATGTAGACTTGCTCACTGGAGAACGACATCCCCTCTCCTGCCACCAGCAACCCTCCCCTCCTCGATGTCAGAAAAGTTCAAATAGACAGACAATCCATGTATCAAGCTCGTTGCCGTGTACATGACCCTCGCGACAAAATCTTTGTGGGATATTTCCTGCAAAACTTACAAGGAAAACGATGAGGTGAAAGCAAAGACAAAACCATGCCATTGTAAAACCCTTCTATTCGTTTCTATCAATGATAAACCTGGTCTATGTATGGTATTCGAAACCTAAGGTAAGGAGAAAAATGAGAAATCGAACTGCCAAACATCCGTGTCCATCTAATGCCACTCTTGCACCAAGAAGGAAGAGAGCAGTAAGAACTCCAAAGCGCCATGGACAATACCTGCACAAGTTCTACCCCTTTTGCCGTCAACCTCCTATTGTCATCACCGTCATGACCCATTTCACGTTTTGCGAGGGACCTTGAGTCCACATGTCTAGCAGCAATGCAACCGTTTATTCCTCGTCTGAGAAGACTTCCTCACCCCTCTTTCTCCTCGCCATGCGATCTTTCTTCTTCTTCCTGAGCTCAGAGCTTGTCAACTTGGCCTTCTTCTTCCCTCCCTCAATCTTATTGCCCATCGCATCATATTTGTCCTCTTCGTCCTCCTCAGCCTTCAATCTCTCTCCTCTGCCCTGACCTTGAATCCAGTTGTGCCCCGAAGGAGTCATTTTGCCGTCCATGACAGCCCAGACCTCCTCAGTCAAATTCTCCGTGAACTCTGCGCTGTGCGTGATGATGATGACACCACCCTCGAAAGACTTGAGAGCTTTTGAAAGAGCACCAAGCGAGTCTCGGTCCAGATAATTAGTAGGCTCGTCCAGGACAATTAGATGAGGTCGTTGCCACGAGCAGGCCGCGAGGACAACTTTGACTCGCTGACCACCAGAGAGACCCCGCATACGTGAGTGGGTGATCAGCTCGGCATCGAGACCGAAATTCGCCCCGTGCAGCTCGATTTCTTTCCTGACTAGTGGACGGAATTGACCGCTGGCAAGTGCTTCTTTTTGGTCGACCTCAGCAACCATCTTTTGATGTGAAGCGAGAATCTCGCTTCGTGGGATCCAAGCGTTGTCTGCAGTCATCATCGGAGTCCATTTCTCGCCTTTCTGACCGACATTCTCTCCTAGAACGAATGAACACTCATACTCATAGGAATTCTTAAATTTTCTTCGCGAATGGATGCCGATGACACGACGTGATGATCCCTCAATCTTGTAGATCTTGTCCATAGCTTTCTCGTCCTCATCGGTGACAATCTTATTGGCACGATCCATCGTTTCTCGATCTTCCCCAGTCTGGAATCGCCACTGGATGTACTCGGATGGGGTTTTGTCGAGATGATGATCGATATGTGCGAACGCATGCTGTTTGATGTAGGCAATTCGGATGTTCTCGTGGGTATACACATCTCCAGTCGTAGGAACAAGCTCACCAGTCAAAACGTTGATGAGGGTGGACTTGCCGGCACCGTTAGGGCCTATGACGGCGATACGGGAACCAAGCGAACATTGGAATGTAATGTCTGAGATTTGAGGCTTCGAGGTACCAGGATATTGAAAGGCCATGTTGTTGACGCGGACGATAGCTTTAGCTTTGGTCTTCACACCTTCGAGGAAACCTGGCTCGGGAAATTTGAATTCCATCTCCGACGCACTGAGCTCATAGTATGATTTGGCAGACGGAACTTTCTTGACGAACTCCTGGAGATTGCCACGGTATCTTCGTAGCTTAAAGCGCTCGTAGTGGATGACATGCTGAATGACGTTGTTCAAGAACTTGCTGTCGTGTGATACGATGATTGACGTGCAGGGAGAATTGGTCAAATATTCCTCCAGCCATTTAACGTTCTTGACATCCAAGTGATTCGTAGGTTCATCCAGAAGCAGAATGTCGGGATCTTCAAACACTGCACGAGCCAAGGCGAGCTTCATCTTCCAGCCACCAGACAGCGAAGTGATCGGACCTTCGAATTGCTCCTTGAAAAAGCCGAATTCGGTGAGCCTACCCTCGACAGCTGACTGCTCAATCTCGATACCGACGTCTGCAAGCTTTTTCATGGTCCAACCAATGACAGTCTGCTCAGTGTCTGCAGAATCGAGATCATGCTCAACGAAAACAGTCTTGACTTCATCCTTTTTAGGGAAGCCTTCGACTTGCTCATTATTGATAGCACGCATGAGGGTTGATTTACCGGAACCGTTAGGGCCTAGGAGACCGTAGCGCTGGCCACGCTTAAGGCGCAAGTGTGTCTGATTCAGCAGGATTTTGGCACCATAAGCCAAATTGAATGTGCAGTTACAAAGATCTTCACCGGCTTCGTCATCCTCCTCAGATTCGACTTCATCAACAGCACCGGGCGAAGCTCGCTTTCGCAGGGCATCGGCAATGGGCCGTGAATCAGCGTCACCAACGACGGAATTGATGTAGGGAAGTGTCTGCTCAGTCCAGCTGGCAGAGTCGTTGTCCTTTTCGTCAATAAGCTGACCAGCGATCGCCGAAATGTACTCAACGACTGGCTCAAATTTGGTGACGACATCCTTGTGGGATGTCGTGAGAATCTCTTTCAAAATGGTAGAGACGGTTGCGACATCACCAGCGTGTGAGACTTCGGGGATTTTACCGTCCTTGACGGCTCCAACTCGGACTAGAGTATCAAGACCTTGCCTAGTCTTTTCACGGGCTTCGGGATCGGCTAAATTGTCATAGTTCTTTTGCAGAGCGGGCATAAGTCGTGGTAAGAAGGCAGCAACAATCTGGGGATCTTCGACCAGCTTGCACATGTTGTCAACAATGACAGCCGATTTTCGCTTGATAGCAGTCTCACGCTCAGCAAGACCTCGATCGAGAAGTGGAACCATGATAGCCAGTGTTGGCTCGTGAACATCAGTGACAAATGTCGTAGCACCCAACAGATGTACGGTCTCAGGAACATTCTCTGGCTTGGCGATACATTTGATGAGCTCGGGGATAAAGCGATCGATGTCCTTGTTGACGATGAGATTGCAAACTTTTTCCATGGTGCCATATGCGGCTTTCTTGACTTCCGGCTTAGTGTCCCACATTGACTCGGAGATAACAGGGATGAGATCTGGAACGCGGTATGCAAGCTGGGTAGGTGCGCTCTCAACAAGGGCTTCAACACAACTGAGGCCGGTCATCTTCTCGGGCCACTTCTGCGCTTTGAGGATCGATTGGATTATTGGAGGGAGAACTGCTTTGACGGCGTTGGGGTTGACGGCCTTGACAATCGCAAGAGCAGCTGATTGTGCCGCAACTTTGACGGGGTTCATCTTGTCGCCAACAGCTGCAAGAACGGGTGGAAGGATAGTGACGAGATAAGGCTCGACGTTCGGGGCAACATTGTTGTGCTGGGCGATGTGACGGATGGCATTGAGAGCCCTCTCCCGTACACTGGCATCTTTTTTGTTGGCAAGTTGTTTTTTCAATGTATCGATGGCCCTATAAGAGAACTATTAGCACTGGCTGGACACAACGGGCGATTGATAAGGCTAGCGAGCCAAAACCAATAAAGAAAGATTGTGTCATACTTTGTGGGTGCATCATGCTCCTCGATGTCGCCATTGATGAATGTGGCAAGATTACCGGCGGCAGCAGATGTCTCGTCTGCAGTCTTTGCGATGCTTAGGGTGCTCAAGAGCTCATCGAGGGTCTTGACAGATTTTTGGTTTTCGGATTTGGTATTTTGTGCGTTTGATGGCACGGACTCCATGGTGTCGACTGAGGGCATTGTAAAGGTGGTGGAACAAGGATGAATTAATGATGAGGTGCTGGTAGGATGGTGTTAAAAGGGGACCGAGATCGTGGCGAAGTTCAGAGAGCTGAGAAGATAGGGAGAGATCAATGAAAGCCCACGCGGAATCCTTGCTTGAGACGCAAGGTGCGCTCTGTACTGGCGCTCTGGGT
This sequence comes from Opeltia flavorubescens, assembly GCA_000442125.1. Taxonomy (NCBI): domain Eukaryota; kingdom Fungi; phylum Ascomycota; class Lecanoromycetes; order Teloschistales; family Teloschistaceae; genus Opeltia; species Opeltia flavorubescens. The sequence continues at coordinate 370,371 of KE546979.1, forward strand.
GTAAACTCTTTTGTGATGGCGATCGAGTGACTTCTGTAAAGGAAGTTATCTGCGGTGAGGCAAAAGAAGGTAGAAGAATAGTTGGGGAAGAATTTTGGTTTATTTTAACAAACGCATTTCCAGTGCTTGTGTCAGAACCCAAATTTTTTTTCACACTAGGCTTAGTTCAACCTGGTGGCCGTCTACGGTCTTCGTCTATCGTCCAATCACAGGCTTGAGAAGAACCATGTTTTCACCGCCTCATCTCCAACAATCGATTTCTTAAATCCCTTTCAATTTGAGACCATTTCTAAGCTCCATTTGATCAAATTTACCGTATGTTGATAATACTATACATTAAATGGTGCCTCTTCCCTTTATTTGACCATCATTCCTCATCATCATGCAGTGATTCAAGTTTGAAAGTTCACCCCACGCCTCCAACCCATCCATCTGTCTAAGCCTGCCGCCCCGAACATGCATAAACTATTTTAGGTTGTGGCCAATGCGATGCTGCAGCTGACTAATCGTTCTCGAAGCCACGGACCGAGGGTCGGTCGCAAAAGTCTTGTTACATAGGGGGCGGGATAGCGTCTCACAGCCTCACTACCAAATTTAGATATAATAGCTATAAGATTCAACTATTATATTAAACTCTACTAGGTAAGCTCGACGCCTTCGGCGCCGACCAACGCAGCACGAAGCTCCTGCGCGCCGAACTCGTTCCTGGCTGCCGTATAGAGATCGCCCATGCACCAAATCTTTACAGTTGAACAACGCAGCCAGTTCTTACTTGAAATTGATACATAGTAGCTTGTTTAAAAGCGCTTATCTTGCGCTTTTCGTGCATGCACTTTTTATCTGTATACGATAAAAATTGGCTGAGTTATATACGTGCAAAGTTTGTGTGTACGGGCGTTTTCGATGGGGGATCTGCAGCATGGGGGTGACATCTTGGCGTCCGAATCGGGCGATTTTCGCGGAATTGTGCGGAATTATTGTAATTATTAGTAGATATATAAAGCTCTATATATATAAATTATTTAACTAGATTAAAAAATTTTAAAATTATTTAAAATTTAGTTACTACCCCTTTACGCTTAATATATTATATAAGGCGATTATATATCCTATATTTTTCAAGCCCTTTATTATAAAATATACAGCTCCCTTTTAGAATTATATTATTTATTTCCCTTCAATCTATTATCTATTATTTTTTTTAATAGTTTTATAAAGCTATAATAGCGTTATTAAATAATAGAATTTAATATAACTTTTAAAAATTTACTATACTATTTTAATTAAATTAAGATTTAGCGAATTTATAAACTAGTTATCGATATAATTAAAACTAATTTTAATTTTATAATAAATAGTATAATTTTTATAGTTTTATATTCTATATAAGCTCCCGTTATCTTTTTAAAAAATAAATTCTATATTATTTCTCTAATAATATAGCTAGCGGCGCCGTATATAAAACTTAAGAGTTTTATTTATATATTATTATTAATTTATTGATCTATTAAATTTCTATTTTTAAATATAAGTATTCTTTTTTTTAAAAGTTTTTTTAACTTTTTTAATAAAACTATAAAAAACTAAAAGGCTTTTATAGCCTATAACTACTATTTTTTAGATAAAAAATTAAAATATTATTATCCGCCGGTATTTTTATATATAATTTATATAATATTTTTCTTTAGAATTTTAAATTACTTAATCTATATAGCGAGAGTTCTAATAAAAATAATACTCGTTATTAAAATAAACGGTACTCTATTTTTTATAAATCTAATCCTTATACTTTTTATATTATATAACTCTTTTATCCGTTTAATTTTAATTAATCTAACTTTTTTAATATATCCTATATTTATAAAAGCTAATATCGTTAAAATACCGTTTAATAATATCTATTAAAGGTATTAAATAAAATAGTAGTAGATATTAAAATAAAAAAAAAACCTTTTATTATAAATAATATCCTTTTAAAATTTAATTCTTTTTTTATATTATTTTTATAGGCGTTAAATTATCGATTAAAGGAGATTTTAATTAAATAAAAGAGGCTTTTTTATCCGATTTTTAAATTTAATAGAAGATTTATTAATTTATCGCTATTATATTTAACGGTAGATATTTATTTTTTACTAGATTTCTTTACAGGGGTAGTTAATACGGTCTAGAGCCTTAACTTTCGCTCTTTTTTCAGTAGGATATTCGCCGTTAAGTTGAATAGGATTAGATAAAAAACCCTAAAGGCTAGAGGGGCGAATGCGCTTTAGCATAGTATATAAAGTAGTAGAAAGAATATAGATTTAGTAGAAATTTCTTATAAAATAACTAGTAAAATTAAGGAGATTACCCCGCCTAATTAGCCCCTATGTAACAAGACTTTTGCGACCGACCCTCGGACGCTTGAGAGGTATTGGCTTGGACAGCCCCTTATCACCTTCATGCCAGGCAAACTCCACAATGCAACGGAAAAATAGCATGAGATCATTGATTAAATACGCTCATATCAACTATTGTTACGTAGTCGTAGGCTCGTTGTGTCGATTACGGTGTGGTTGAAAGCACCGTGTTCAGTCATGTAGAAGGGCTTGATAAAAGCCCCTGTCGGGCAAGACTCTCGTCACCACTCCTTGTTGGTTGCGAAAGAGTTTGAGTAAGTAATATAATATAAATCCATTGCATTTCCTTCATGCTATGATAGGTACTGCTGAGTCTTGATGGAACTCTCCAAACTTGTCGTCCTTCGACGCATGCTCTACATGATCTTTGCCCTCTGCAAGCTTCGTAGTCCCCTTGTCACCTTAGATTTCCACGCTGGAGTCCTCTCGCCTCTCTCCACTTGCTGCGCCTAACAATGCCCTGGCTCATATCGAGCCTTTTCATGTTCATAAATGACTCCAAATAGTCAACCCTCCAAAGGTCCGTGGCCCGTCATTCGTATTCATATCAACCTTGCATTTGCAGCGACCCGGTATTTCACTCGGCGTCGGTATGCTTCTCTGAAACGTATCCTCTCAACTGTGCCAAAGCCGACCGTGATGAAAAATAGCAGAGTCCAAGCGCTGGTGATGATAAGACCGACTGGGAAGATCCCCAATGATTTCCCAGGTAAAACGAAGGTACCAGCATTTGCAGCCGCTGATGATGCTGGAATGCCGGCTGATGTAGATGTTTTGACCGATTCAGCAAAGACACCATTGACGAAAGATGCCTCATTCGACGACAACACGGTGGTAATGACTTTGCCGTTCTTGTCAGAACCAGAGAGAGCGATCCGGGGAACAAGAAAATCTTGAGCTTTTGTCCTGTAGACTATCAGTAACAGGCCCAGGCGTGCACTCGCTAAGAGAACACCTTACATATTTTTGACTTGGCCCATCAAGTCCTTGTTGACCTTCCCCACAAATTTCATGTCCTGGACCAGGCTTGGCGCTGCGACGGCAGCTCGTCGCACTGTGGATCTCTCAAGAATGGAAGCATCTGTAAATGTACGTGACGGTCGGTCTTCGCTTCTCTTATTGTTTCCGCCACTTGGAGCGACAGTAGCTCCGCTGTACGACAAACCAACGTTGACCGCCTGAGTCATGAGCGTCACCCAATCTCCGGTCGCTGCCGCTATCCGATATAGTTGAAGATCAGCCTTGAAGACACCGGTGGTGCTGTTCCAAGATTGCACGTTGTAGCAAGCTGCCAATCCAGACGGATTTGAAGCCTTCCCATTGAGCGCCGTGAGAGACTCCATGCAGGCTGCGGATGTCTGGTTGAGCCAACTGTCAATGCTTGCGGCCACGGCTGCTGCTTTCGGCGATTCAGCCGGAGGGTTGATTGGTTTAGTCGTAGGCGATGCTGCGGGAGAGGATCGTACAACATCACGTTGATGATATGCTTCATGGTTGACGATAGCGTGTGCTTCTCGGGCTGTCTTCCGAACAAGGTAACGATGATGTCGCATCAAGGAATAATCGATAGGCTCGTTCGGAATGACCCGGGCGATGCGAGGCATCGATTCGACATGGGCTGTGAGGAGAAGGAGAATTGATGAAGCGAAGACAAGCCACATGGTGGGGAATTGGATCAATGTCGATATGCTAGCAAGTCATTTGGGTAAAGCAGCTACTGAAGCAAAGTGTTGCGCGTGAAATACGTTGGACGAAACAAGCTGCCCAGCAGAGGAAAGATGTTGACGGACTGGGTGTGCCTGCCAGTCGAGTATGGGGAAAATCTTTAATTAGGAAGTTTCTGAATGAGGAAAGAACGAGTCGAGAAGTGAAATAGGTACAATGAATGGAAGGCACTCGACCAGCAAGCAGGCCAGAAGTAAGGTGCTCAGTATGTACAGAGAAGAGGAAGACGGAAAAAGAGTGAAATGGCTTGGGGAATGGGTCACAAAAGCATTATCAAGGCGGCGCAGTAGGACCTCACTATGCATTGGCTCGAGGTCTGGGTGAACAAGACTCTCATGACAAGCAATTCGTTACAGGATTCTCAGGCTCCTGATCAAGTATCCTGAGACGCCAGTCTTCATGCATAGATTGGGTAGGTGGAGAATATTTTGGGAGTTGTCGGCGTCTGTGGTCGAGGCCAGGATTTTCTGTGGCTGTCATGGTTCCGTAATATCTATGCAAGCGCTAACTGTTACTTGTAGGATGGCTATTCATGGGTTGAAGGCGAAATTAGACTCTATGAGGCTCTCTTGCCATCGAGGTTGGGAAATCTGAAACAGGCTCTGTATCAGCTGCCAGCAATGCGCGCTTAAGGCTGGCGTGGCACGCTAGTGGAGAGCCCCATCCTTTACCGAATCTCCTCCAAAATTCACCTATCTCGTACTTTGCACCATGGGCAATCAACAACACAACTTCATCCTATAACACCTGTTGTCCTTAGGCTCTACATCAAAGTAACAGAATGGGAGCAAGACGTATAGACCGGTGATAGAAATCAATGCTACACGCACTGGTCGATGTACAGACTCAACAATCAATGGCATAATGCTTGGCAAGATCCTGAGACAAGTCCATTGAATGCATTGATCCCCGGCTCCATTTTTCGCCTCATCTAACTCATACCCACCGTCGCCATGCCATAATCCGACAGTGTATTCGAGACTGTTATTGTGCTGCAGGACTCTGCACACCAGATCCAACGTATGCACCCGCGAAATCAAGCTGGCCAAGTTGATTTTGTACATGGTCTATTTCCCGACCCAGATCCTCCACGTTTTGGGACAGACTGCTGACCTCGTCGAACTTCCTACGCTTGCTGGCCTGGGCAATTTGCTCCTTGACTAGGAAAGATTGTTCTTCAAGCACAATCAAGCGTTCCCGTAGTTCTTTCTCCTCCACTTCCATAGCTGAAATTGCACTACTACTGCTCGCTTGTGATGCTCCATCGACGTCGTTGAATTTGATGCTCGCCAGCGCCCCGTTGGTTTTCCCGTTGGGCGTCAGTCGATCTGAGGGTGCAGCATGCTTCATAAGCTTGGGTAATGCTTTCAGTGGCAGCATATGGATATGGAGAAAGTTGCCCGCTTCTTGGAAGATCGCTTTCTGCAGCTTCGCCTGGGTGGGCGAATTGGTAGGCAAGTCTCTGATTCTGCGAGCTGCGACATTGTATTGGCCAAAAGCATCAGTCAGTCTCTTTCGGGTTCTGGAAGCTTCCGCGAGGCTTTCGGGCGATGGGGGCTTATCGGGGTTCCTGTGGAAGTTAGTAATCATTTGAACTTTCACAAAGGCGACATACTGCAGAGCTTGCAACAGCCGCTGGAACTTTGGAAGCATCAACCGTATCCCTGTCTCGAATTGTACGAGGTTTTCGTAGGCTTTGACGTCTGGAGGCTTGTGTGCGAGTGATGCTGCGAAGTCCTGTCTACTGAAAACTGTTTTCTGACATTCCTTGCACATTCTCACATCAATCCCAACCTCACCACCCGCTTTCTCCATCACTTGGTTATCCCCTATCCATATCAGTCTCCTAATGAACGTATAAACTGACGATATTTAACGTACTTGCTGCTACATTTAACCCAACCTCTACCGAGCAATCGGTGAAAGGGTCACCGCACACCACTCTGCCACACAGCCGACAGTGATGTCGTCGGAATGTATAACTCGAGAATTCCTGTTGGCAGAACGGACAACGCGTGACACTTCCATCATCCTCCCATGTCACCACAGACTGTTCAAGCTGCTTCCTCTGGTTCTTCCCGCTGGAGAAGGACAACAGCATGGCCCCAGGAGAAGCAGTCTGCTCCGGAGGTGGATTGGTTAAAAGCTGCGTTAGCTTGGTGAGACGCTTCTCAAGGCGTGACACTTCTAGTAAGGTCTTGTCAACAGTTTTGCGTCGGAGTGTCACAAATTCAGCGGTGAGGTTGTGCTCCAAGCCTGCTCAGATTCAGCGTCCCGTTCCTACGTTAGGTGCCAAAGCTCTGACCGTTTCGATCGCTGTAGCCATCACGTGACTTGTAACACGTCTCACAAACCCGACACCATAAGCCTCGCACGGGCTCATGCTGGGCTGATCTGGAAAGCTTCATCTGGTACATCGTATGTTCATCGCAAAAGAGCTTTCCGCACTTTCTGCAGTTGACGTTGCCATTCGTCGAGCCAATCATTTTTCCACATGCTGGATCCGAACATCGATCATAGGGACCATGCCTCTGCCAGTGATCTCGCCTGATAACTTCGTCGGGATCAGGCGGTCGCTCCTGAGAAACGGTGGTGCTTGGGAGGGGACTCGATGACCTCGAGATATCGTTTGACTCAAAAACATCTAGGCCCTTGAACTTCTGATTGAGAACGGCTATAGGTTGAAACCGCTTAGCTTTCACCATCTGCATCTTGAACCAATCTTTGACTTCATCTTGCTTGACTTCCTCAAGGTTCTTGTGGTTGTCATCGAGGTGTCTGGGCTACATTAGAGATCGTCGCTCAGCGTATGTAGACAGGCTACCTGTTCAATTGAAGCAATGTGACCTAAGATGCGTCAAAAATCTTTCGGCCGTTGATGCTTGGCGGAGTTACCATGTCCTCATTGCAAATGGGGCAAACGAGTGCCGGGGCTGTTGAATTAACAGAAGGCCCATTTTCCACAGCCTGATCGAAAGATATTCTTGAAGTAAGGTCCTGTGGGTCGGTGGAGGTTGAGACGGAAGAATTCACCGAGATGGAGCTTGCGGAGGGAGACTGTAGGCTCGTGGTTCGAGGTGGAAGAGCTGCTGCAGCGGGAGATAGATTCTTCCCATTACCAAGAATTCGACCACCTCCAAGCTTTCGAGCAGACATCTCGCTCGGCCGTTCAACAGATCCATGTGATGACGGCAAGTCCAGACATACATTGAGTGTTCATAGCCGCGGCTTCATGGGAGGAATCTTAGCTTACGTCAGCAATCGATAGGCCATGCCAAGCCATAGTAACTTAGCATGACGCCAAAACGGTGTCCGAGCTTAGTTATCTTTCCTTTGCGATGCCAGAGAAGTTTCCAGCGGTCCAAGGAGGTGGTTCACTCATCCTTGCATGGCAGATCAAGAATAAGAGAGTACTCGTAGTTGGCGGCGGCGAGGTACATCATTGAAAGGGCAAAACAGCACATTATGCTAATTCTCAGATCAGGTTGCAGCTGGACGGATACTCAATGTCCTCAATGCTGATGCCAAGGTTACTTTGGTATCGCCCCGGGATGGGTTGAACGAAGAAGTTGCATATCGCGTGGAAAAGGGCCAAGTCGATTTCGTCGACCGAAAATTTGAACCGTCAGACCTGGATGGCGCAGACATGGTTCTGACCGCCATCGACGATCCAGAAGCGTCGACAGAGATATGGAAACTTTGCAAGGAAAAGAAAGTCGCTGCCAATATCGCTGATGTACCTCCTGAATGCGACTTCTATTTCGGTAGTGTCCACCGCGATGGACCGCTTCAGATCATGGTTAGCACCAACGGCAATGGTCCGAAGCTCGCAAGCATCGTGCGAAAGCAAATCGCCGCCAATCTACCAGCCAACATCGGCGCTGCGATACAGAAAGTCGGAATGCTGCGCAGAAAGTTAAGGAAGGTTGCGCCTGCGACAGAGGAAGGGCCAAAACGCATGCAATGGTGCACAGTGTTGATCCTCGCACTGAAACATGGCTAACGAGGTACAGGATGTCGAAGGTGTGCGAATCGTGGAGCCTGGAAGATCTTGTGGAGATGGAAGAGGATGATATGGAGAAGTTACTTGGATTCTACAGTCCTGGAGAAGTCCCTAGCCTGGAAAGGCTACGATTAGCAGATGAGTTCCAAGAATTTGCGTTCGATGGCAGCTTTGGCTGGTGGTAGAAGAAGTTTTCGAAGCCCTCGGCAGCGAATGTTTTGACGCACCTGTCAATAAAATGAAGGGTTTGATGTTCGCTTCAGCCCTGTACCAGGAGCCTGCGCGAGAATCAGACCAAGTCACCTTGTTGGTGGCCCCAGTTCACGTCTTCGATACGTTCGAGATCTAGGCAAAAATTCCATAGCCTATTCTGGCTTCCGAATCTTACATGATGACAGACTTAAGTGGTGCAACGGATGACTTGCCCGTACTTGGTGGGCCTCAACGCCCGCGTGCTCTTAGCTACGTTCAAGTCCTTTAGCCTGTATATAATTAGAAGCGGTATCAGATATTCGGGAAAAATATCAGTATATACATAATTTACCGTCAATGAGAATAATAAGTAGCTTGAGTCTAAAAAGCCAGAAGTGTTTTCTACATAAAAACTAGCTTAAGCCTCCACAGTTGACCCACTAGATTTTCTGAAAACCCCTAATTGCCAAACGAATCATGCGCACCAGAAAAAATCCTCGGCCGCATAGATGAGCTGCATTATTATAATTTAGCATTCTCACGTTCGCTTTTCCTACCCAGGCGCCGTTGATTATAATTTAGATTGAATTTGTAAGCACACACTCGCTCTTATTGGTACCCAGCCCATCTCCATCTCCGAGTCTCTACATGTAGAATCGAATATAGGATCCTTTTAGTTCATATACGCGCAGGCAACGCGGGAGGAAATACCTTCGAGGTATCGAGTAAAGATATACTTACCGTATGCTACGAGCAAAGCTTAGAAGGTGTCCTAAGGGAGACACAGCTACATCACATGAAAGATGACCGACTATGTAGAGGACGACTTCTATCAGATCCTGACTTCTCGAACAGCAAGAAACCTATGTGATTTGGGTGATGAGCGGCCTTCGAGCCATGCGTCCTGCTTCGAATGCAACTGGATGGGGCATATGGCAGGCAGAGCTTTTGGTATGCAAACATGGGGTGACGAAGCTCGCAACGACTCTGCACGTAAAGAGCTTTACCGCATTGCTGTCACTGCCCTCAATGCTTTCCTCCAGAGCAATGTCACAGGTCCACCGCTAGCCTGGAATTCGGCTGATCTGCTTTTCCCTGCCAGCGTTGCAAAGAACGCTGAGCAGCTTAGGAGAGTCCGGTGGATGCTGATCTTAGACTTGAGTGTCGATGGAGAAGCTGTCCACAGGTTGATACCTAACATTGAACTTTTTGGTCTTGCTAAAGCCCTCCTGACTCGTGACTCTGCATGGAGATCCAGAGGGTTGCCTCCTCAGTATAGATGGGCTAGAGTGACGGTCAATTTTTGGCATCAGAAACTACTAAATGAAAATGCTGCAAGTCTACAGGAGCAGATCTACCAGGACTTGGATTCTCTGGAGGAAGACCTTCGTCGTCAGAGCCTGGAGGATAGGACTTATCATCTCGTACAACGTGCGACAATCCACACCCAACATGGTTTTGATCAAAAAGCAAGGGATGACCTATTGCTCGCTGCGAAAGAGCGTGGCTTCGAATTCAAGCTCACTGGACGCCTCGGGAAAAGGACCAAATTTCAGCAAAAAGACTTGAGCCAGCTGGTTGTTCTGGCAAAGAGTGCAGACCCGGTTGGTGGCAAAACCATTGAGAACTCTTATGCTCAAGTCAATGGGAGTAGTTCCGACTCAGCCAGGACAGTCAAAGCGGTATCTAAACCTCCAAATCTGGACTTGAATGACGATACACTTCTCGAGTCAATCAACTTTTCAGACATACAGCAAGCGCCAGCCGGGGACAATGAACCTGACATATCACCATCACTTGCAGCGCTAGACCCTTCCAATCAACCTCTTCTACAGCCACTTGATTCGATAATCTTGCTGGCCTATGCCTCGTCCATCACCAACACGTCGCCGTCAGACGGTTTAACCCGAGAAGAAACCCTACCCTACGCCCTCCGAGTCCTCCAGCAAGGCAGCTCGAACTGGCAAATCTACACCCAGGCACTTCTGGTCAGAAGCCGGATCGAAGGCTATAAGTCTCGGTCAGTAGAAAGAAGCGTGCTTCAACTACAAGCGCTCGTCGATCAAATTATCGTTGAGACAGGCGGAAGGGAACACGTCGATGGAAAAGATGTAGATTCAGCCCCGTCTTCGTTCCTGCCAAAACCCGAACCTTCAGATTCAGCTCCAGTGTTAGAGCGGCTAAGATTCATCCATCAACTTGTATCGCCTACAAGATGGGAACTCGAGGCCGAGCTTGCAAGTCGATGGGTCTCTCTGGGCAGCTTACACACCGCTCTGGAGATCTATCAACGACTTCAAATGTGGGCCGAGGTCGCCTTGTGCTGGGCTGCTACCGACCGAGAGGACAAGGCACGGAAGATAATCAGGCAACAACTCTACATGCCAGCAGACCAGCCCTGGACCGAGGATATCCCCGAGCACATAACGAGTACCGATGATGACAATCTCAACATCGATAACTGGACCCAAGAACGGGATCCCTTTCCACCGGACGCCCCTCGTCTCTGGTGTATTCTAGGCGACCTAGAGAATTCACCTTCGGCGTACGAAAAGGCTTGGGACCAATACCGCTATCCTCGCGCTCAACGGTCCCTCGGCAAGTACTACTTCAAGCAGGGTGACCTTAAGAAGGCCGATGAAGCCTACGCCAAATCCCTAAGCGTCAATGCCTTGAACCATAGCACGTGGTTCAGTCTTGGCTGCGTGCGTCTCCAGCTCGAAGACTGGACCGGCGCTGTCGAGGCTTTCGGCAGAGCCATCAAGATCGAAGACCAAGACGCCGAATCCTGGAGTAACTTGGCCGCAGCCCTGCTGCAGATGCCCACGGAAGTCAGCGTCAACAACGCCGACAAATCATCGGGAGAACCGATGTCTACAGAGGACGACGAAGACATCAGCACCGCCAATAATCCCCCCGCTGACCCTCAAAAACACATCAAAGAAGCCTTCACCGCCCTCAAACGCGCCGCAGCCCTGAAGCGTGACTCCCACCGCATATGGCAAAATCTACTCAACGTCTCCGTAAAGCTCTCCCCTTCTCCCTACGCAGACATCCTGCTCGCGCAAACGCGCCTCATAGACCTACGCAGCAAGTCCGAAGGTGAGAAATGCGTGGATGTAGAAGTCATGGAAGGGCTTTTGGCACATATGATCGCTACGAGTTCCTCCGTAGCAACCACCAGCCCAGTAACAACAGAAGAGTCATTGGATGTTGGAGATCCAGCTTATCGGAGTTTCAATCGCAATCTCACAACCCTCATAATCTCCAAGATCGCCCCCTTAATAACCTCTTCCCGACGCCTCCATCTCCTCGTTGCAAAACTGCATCTTTACCTCCAGCATCCTCTTGCCACGCTTCAAGCGTATGAGAAAGCGTGGCGCGTCACCTTGAACCAACCTGGCTGGGAAGCAGGAACCAAAGAAGCGGAGGGGTTGTGGAAGGAGGTTGTGGATGCGACGGGGGACTTGGTAGACGCGTATGAGAGCCTTGGGGAGAGGATGAGGGAGGAGGGAATGGGAGAGGGAGAACTAGTGGCAAAGGATTGGAAGTTCAAGGCTAGGGCTGCGGTGAGGAGTGTACTTGGTAGAGGGAAGGAGGGGTGGGAGGGAAGTGAAGGGTACGAGGGGTTGAGAAAGAGGGGGGAGGGGTTAAGAGGTGTGTAGGAGGAATGTTGAGGTTGGTCGATGTGTTACTGTTACTGAATGGTTGTGTTGGAGGTAATGCGCGCTTGGGAGATTCGTTACTTTTCTACCATCACATATCCTTAACGTCTGGTAGCCGACATCACCTTCCTCGTACCCCAATCCCAGCAATGAATAGGCTAGATAAAAGTCTTAGGTATCGTTTACCATCCATCTCATCATCGCCAGCTCGGCAGCTTTCAATGTGCATTCCATAATTAGACTCGAAAAGAAAGACAGCCAAGAACCACAATACCTTCACTTTGACGGGAGCCTCATCCTCTGCCGAGCCTGCCTGCGCTCAAAAAGGGTTGCTAGGACCCCAGGCGCTTCCACAACAGTCATCAGTCCCTCAAAGACTCACGTCGCCATCGCTTGATCAGCCACAGCCCATTACAAGGTATTGTCAGCCGAGGCTCTCAAAGTAACTTTTCCTCAATACCGAACTGATGAGTCGAGGGTACCAGACAAGGGTCTTAATAAGAGAGCCGAGAGTTCAATTCCAGCTAATCATTGATCCGTGCTTCAAAAAGCCAATCAGCATCCATACCCAACCTCCCCCTTTGGGAAGAACTTCGCCACTCTGCACAGAAAACCTGCCGCCACACCATCGACAGCTGGCAATAATAATAGCTCCAGCTAGTTACACAAAGATTAGTAGGCTTCAATGGCCACGCAATTACCGCCACGCGGCAAGATCATAGGTCCCAAGACACATCATACAGCCTCAACGCTCGAGAAAGATGTGACACAGCCACCATGGTTGTTGATATATATGAACGAGATCTGCCAATCCTTCCGAGATCATCTAGAACAAGAACTATCAGTCAGATCCAGTTGCAGAGATGGGCAGATTCCAAAGTTCAAGCTCGCCCGGCCCTGAAACCGAAATCATGGCTTCCTCAAACGAGTACCCTCCCTTCAACAGCCTCGTGGAACGAAACCCATCACAAAGGCAGCGGAAAGTATATGCCCGATATAAGACTCTTGGCGGACTTGCCAACGTCCCGATACCCGGCACGCTTCATTGGGCTGTCGAAGTTATCTCGCAGAACGAACTCGATAACGATGAGTGCGGCTACATCTGGGAATTAGCACAGGACAAGGGCAAGATAAGGATCCAAGTGAGCGTGTGGACAGGATCGAACAGTACACGAAAGGAGCTTCTTGGATACTCGAGATTGACAGATCGGGAGATCTGTGATCATGGTCAATGAACCTACGTCCGCCATTGACATGTTCATAGGGAATGCTGATTTTGGTGTCGACTAGCGAGTAACATCCTTTACAACATGAACACAAACGACTTCAACATCATCGACAAAGCCACTCGAGTATATCTGAAGCCCATGAATCTAGCTCATAGCGTATGTCCTTCATCTTTCTCCTAGAACATTCGAAAAAGCCGAGAAGCTAAGGCAACATCTCCCCAGCTCCATCAAAAAAGTCCTGAAGACGCTAGAGCATACGACATGCTCGTCCGAAACTGTCAAGACTTTGCCAAGCGCCTCAAAGTATGCATCTGCGTCAAAGACACCAAGCCGGATAAGCGAAAGCGGAGGGTCTTCAAGAAGACTGGAAAAGTCTTGAAGGCAGTTTTCGTGGGCTCTGGCAGAGGTTTCCGAATACTGGGAACCGGGTTTTGGAAGCTGGCTCTTTTGTCCAGCATTTCCAATCCACAATTTATACAGCCGGGTCCTGGCAGGTAATGCATCGTCCTTCTTTTCATTGGCCTCTCGAGGCGTCGTTGTATTTGACTTTCGTCTACGGGTGGCAGACAGCGAGCATTTCCAGCCGAGAATGCAAGATAACCACATGGCGGGATCGAAGTTGTAATCATCTTGATTATTTTCCGCAATAATTTTTGTTCTCTTTCTGTTCTGGCACCTCGTTCTTGATTTAGTTGGTTGGTGTTTATTCAATGTACGTAATGTATTAAGCTGCAAAGGTCTTGGGAACACTGTCACTGTGAAGGTTGAATCTGATAGATGAAGTGTGTGCCGAAATAAAATGCCGTGATGACGAAGACGTTCACAACGCTGAAAAGCGTGGCTATCTATATCCCCTCTTAGCGGTTCGAAATGTTCGATGAAGGAATGGTTAGATCACACCTTTGTATCATCTCCCCACGATCCATTCCTTGCTAAGGGACTAAATATGACGGCGTAGATCCCTGACAAGAAGGTGACGACTGAGTACGCAAAGAACATGAGCGGGCATTGGAGGGCGAAGACAAGTCCTGTTTTGTGATCCTTCAGAAGTCTTTTGATCTGTTCAGACTCGACGCTTCCGGCCTTTAATGACTTTTCGGCTGGTAAGGCCCATTGCTGTTGTGCCCCGCTAACAACCGAAACGAGCGCGAATATGATACTGGAGTAGAAAAGGGCTCGAGCAGACCAGTGCAGATCGGAGATACCGTCCCATGAAAGGCAAGAAATTACAGAGGCAAATAGCACGGCTCCCTGCATATACATACCCTACTGATTAGCTATATCGTAGGAAGCGTACCGTAGAGACGTTGAGCGTATCAAAGCAATGACAGCCTACCGCTACTTGTACGTATCTGCTTTCGTTGTGTTTCTTGCGTAAGAGACGTTTCAAGAGAGCGTCTTGTTTGGCATCATTGTGTTCGTCCAATATCTTGTTGACAAGATCTAAGGTATTCTTCCTCAGAGCCACATAGTACGGAAAGGTGAGAATGTATAGTGGTGGACTGTCCCGCAATGCTCTGAAAGGCTTAACAAGATATTTGGACCATATCGTCGTGATCAGGTAAGCCATAGCGACCGTGCACTTGGACTACAGTACACCATCCGAACTTTACATTGCTCATAACAGCTTGGAGGTAAAACAGCTGGCTGGTTCACCAGTATGTTTGTACGCTCGGAGACAGTTTTTCTTCTAATTCTAGATTTCTCTGGCATTTCCGCATGGGAAAGTGTCCTGCCTCCCAGTAACCTAGAAATCTGGCTTGGCCTGCAGCTGCTTGCGTGGCCTGGGCAGAGAGCGCGATACGCTCGACTGCAGGTGTGGGTGGGGGTCTGGTTACACAAATTACGCAGTCCGATAGATTTGCCCATCTCGGCGCGATCATTGGCTATGTGAAAGTCGGATCGTCACCAATTCGATGGACCTCACCAAGTTTTGATGGAGGGGAGATAGATCTCCACCCACACCGACAAAAGTCTTCAATGCCGTGTAACGCTCTGCATCGCACGTTCCAGACAAACCTCAATCAACACGGATCTGGTTTGGCCAGAACTTGAATTCCAATTCCCCAGCTGGACTCCCAGGAGCCCTACACTTTCCTTCAGGTCGGGCTGCGGTGTGAAGTAGGCTGTGGATGAGAATTGCGGTATTCATTACCGAGCCTTAGTCAGCGTATCTTGCTGCTGATCGAAGCATTTCATTCGATTTCTTAAGGTCTTGTCAACGACGGTGACACCCCAGTCTTGATAACACGATATTAGTTACTTAAGGGTGCTGCCCGGCCTGGCCCAGCCTGCCGCCATTTAGACTCCTTTGACTTCACTGGGTTTTGTGGTGAGATCAAACAGGCCTTTCAGATAGATGGACCTGTTGTATTTCATTGGTTAAAAGACCAAAATCAGAAGTAGCACCCTGTAGGCGACTATTGCGTTCCTACGCTTTATGCAGCAGCTGAAGTTTGATGGCTTATCGACTGTTCCCTGGCTACATCCTTACCAATGCATCCAGAACCTATGGTTGAGGGCCCATTGATGTGGCCCCCTCCTCTATGTTGTACCCCATGTTTGTGACGACTGGTACCGGACATATGCGATTCCTGGCGCCGCGGATGCGTCAAGTGCGACAAAGGCAACATGTTCGTAGAAACCAGCAAATCGGACTTTGATTCGAAGTAATACTGGAAGGTTTCTTCCTAATCTTTGGCATCGCAGCTATCATCCCAAGTCTGCGTACAGAAGCGTCGACACTCTTGCGCGCCAGCGTGGTAGGAGTCATTGAGTTGTGAGTCATAGATGGACCATACTCATGTGCTAGTCGCCACATCCGGCTCGGCAGATTATGAGTAGATATGGTCAAGTGCAAGGGGAAGCATGCCGCGTCACGCTCGCGGTCGGGCCATCGATGAGGCGTTGTTATCCACGAACGCCACACAGCCAAGCAGCAAGTGCCGATGGAGTGTATGATTGTTGAAAGATCTAAAAATGTAGAAGGCCTGCAGCCGCCGGTCTATGTCGATTTTCTGTCAAGCCCCGGAAAGTACGCTAAAGCTTATCCATTCTCCTTCTTCAACAAGATCCCTAACTGTCCCATCGACGATTGCGGCTACAGAGAAAGTGGTATGTCAGCTGCGAGTAGTGAACGTGCCTGTATCTGCCGAGCACGATGCCGGGCTGCTCCCGTGAATCCCACTGCAGTCGTTCTCAGACTATCTGTAAACTTGTACATATGAATGTGCGACGCGTCTCATCCTACAACCATAGGTTGCCATTTAGACCAAGCTATGGCGCAACGTCTCCTCCAGAAGTACCTAGAAATTGGGCTACCCTACGAAGGAATGGTGTCTCTCTGTCTTTCTTCTCATTCAATCGTAAGGTCCGCAGGCGATCTCAATGGCCATCTTCGGTGATGTACGCTACTTCACCTTATCAGCGTCACCGCCATTTAGATATTGTGAGTGAACAGGGCATTCTTAAGAGATTTGCTACTGCACTAATGCTACAGGACGTAAGGATGATGATAATGATTACCGTTGTCAAATTTTTGTCTTGAGAGGTGCTGATCCTTGGAAGTAATTGTTCTGCGAAGTATATGTTCTCGATCTTGAGGACCATTATTTATAGATGTCCTTGTGGTTAGTATTCGGCTTGAATTGTGTATTCGATCACAATGTAAGTCATGCTCGCAAATAGGTATTTCATGCGAGAAAAATTAGTGCAACCACCAGCAAAGATGGCTTAACTTACCATCCTTCATACATCACCAGGAGAAACTTGAAATCAAAAAGACAAAACTTCATCTTGACCTGAGCCTCGTCATAAGGTCAGAGGCCGTTGATGGAGAAACGCCCCGTACCCACGAAATTCTCCGAAATGTTTGCTGGGACTCCGGGGATCTGAACTCTGGGATTGTCGACGGTCAACCAGGGTTGCCTTTTTCGGTTGTTGATGGTTCTCTATGGCGTGGTGCTATTCCTAGACAGTACTTGTATTGCGTTGAAACCCGTTCCCATCCGCGAGGAACTTTTCCCGCCAAGCTAGCAAGGGGTGCTGATAATAGCATCATGAGAAGTAGGAATCTACACTGTGACTTTTCATTCTTATGTGGGATTGTTTTGATTTGGGGGCATTATGCATGTATCATATTGCAATTACCTGCATCACCTTCAGTGAAACGAATGTTGATTTCGTGCCCGTTTCTAGATCTTTGACCTAATGGTCCGTTCCTCCTAACGCTTGTTCCTTCATCTGTCAACAACCACATATACGCATAAAGGCAGAGGCATTTTTGACTTTCTTCGAGACCTTCACATGGCCAACACCAACATCTCGTTCGAATCTCGAATGATTTTCATGCATAAGTTCGAGGAGAAAATGAACAGTACCTTTTCACGACTCATTTACTCTCGCATCTTCATGTGATCCGGATGTGCTGACGCTGACACACAGGGTCTGAAGATATCTAGTCGTCTCCCAGACCTGCTAGACATGGTACCACGATAATTTGAATCTTAACGTCGGGTTGCATGAATGTAGTAACACGAAGATTTGGTCAAAACAACGGGACGATGTGGATCCGAGAAGCAGGGCTCTGCCATGAATCTATCATCCCATCTCGAGCCGGACGGAAGAAAAGGAGGTCATTCACTAGACTAATAAAACGAAGCTTCTAGCCGCGCTAAGCGCCCGTCATCATCTCCAGAAGCTCAAGAGTTCCGGTGCTCATATCGATATCAATAACAGCTGCAGGCAGCTTCCCCACACCCCTCAACAATGCGCGCTCTCCTCCGCCTCCGCCCTTCTCTCCCCACCGCTTCTTCCCACCTACCCCGCTATTCCCTCCCTCTCCTCCGCTGCCACTTCCAACCCTCCTTCCCCCTCTACCGACCTCACACACTCCCCTCCCGCTCCATCCACAACCTCTCCACCCTCCGCTCAAGAATCCACACCCTCCCCCTCCTCATCCGCACCCCAATTCTTACCCTCTTCACCCTAATAGCCTGGTCCCCATGTATCTGGTTCTTCCAAGCGTACATTTTCACCCTAATGCGCGTTTCCGGACCCTCGATGTACCCATTCCTAAACACGGATTTCAATACAAGTACGCGGAAGGATGTGGTTGCTGTTTGGCTGTGGAGGGGTGGTGAGGGGGCGGTGGTGAGGAGGGGGGATGTGGTTGTTTTTCGGTAGGTTAGGTTGGCTGGGCTTTCTCTTTGATTTAGGTATGGGGTATTGTGGGAGCTGAAAGAGGAGAGGGGAAGGATGGTTGGAGCAAAGGATTTCATTCGGACTGCACTGTTTTCACTCAGGGGGAATCAATCAAGAATGAAGCTGATGCGCCCGATATATGACTCCTTAGATCTCCCCTCCACCCCGAAACCCTAGCCGTGAAACGTGTCATCGCACTAGAAGGCGACACCGTCATTACTCGCTCTCCCTACCCCATTGCCGAGCAGGAGGTTTCAATAGGACATGTGTGGGTTGAAGGGGAACATCCGGAGCATACGCGATGGAGCTATGATAGTAATTCCTATGGCGCGGTATGTGTACTATTCTTTTGCCCAATCGCCCGTATACTCTTCAGTAGGGGGTGTTTTCATTGCTTGCACAAGGCTCATGGTTATATGTCTAGGTATCGAAAAGCTTGATCATGGGCAAGGTCATTGGTGTAGTGTGGCCATGGTATCGAAGGGGTTGGATCAGCTCGAAGGATTGGAAGGGCAGTAGTAGTAGGGTTAAGGAGAGGAAGCCGCTGGAAGCAATGCATGATGTTGTATAGCACACCCGTCCATCCCTTCCACCAGAGTCCAGCGCATGCCCATAATTGATGACATCCCAGTAGTCCAGCCCAAAGCCCCGGATTTCTCAAACACCATGCTAGAACCGTAATCCCCAAGCAGAAAACTCGGATTACTTCTGATCCACAACCCTTACCTCCTCTCCCTGCTGCAATCTCTCAATCTCCATCCCCACGCTCATTACCCAATGATCCCTCTCCGCCCGACTTCTTGCCTTGAACACCATACTCCTCCCCGGCACACCTAACGTCGACACGTACCTTAACCGCTGTCTTGTTTTTCCTTCCTCGGTCTGATCGTTCGCCTTAAAGAAGCTCTTCCTCGTCGCTTGCCAAATCACAAAGCAAGTCATCGTATCCTCGTCCGTCGATGTCCATCCATCATCAAGGTATACACGAGGCAGGGCATTATGGCCAGGGTGGTTGCTGTCGAAAGTGCGGTTTTGATAAAGCAGATCGCCTTCGGTGACAAGGCCGCTGTAGATGTAGCAGTTGCTAAGATCGATAGACGTCTGACGCTCGTGTTGGATGTGGGCAATCTCCTTGCCGGTCCGTTCGCGCATGGTGCTGTGGAAAATGAGTAGTTGACCGTGGCACAAGATGACGCCACATTTAAGGAAAGTGGTATGTTTTCTGGGTTTTCGATAGAGTGTGCCCGACATCTGAAGGAGGATTAGCTATTGCAAAACCAGGCAAACGAGATGGTTATGACGAACGGTTATCGCTCTGCAGCATGAAATCCCGCAGATGTTGAATAGTTGCGGCGAAGCTACTGCGCGGCTGACTTCCCACTTCTCTCCAAACTGGCCCAGGTGAGCCTCCATCTCCTCATCGATGTCGAGTTTCTCGAGGTTTTCTCGTCGTATCGATTTGAGCGTCGTCATATCCTCAGCGGTTCGACATTTCCAGTAGTCGACCAGGTTGTGTAATCGGGTCATCCATTCCTTCTTAGTCTCCTTGTTGTAGGCTTGCAGACGGACGACAAGTCCATTATCTAAGACCAGCTCGAATGCTCGCTTGTCGTCAAACTCATCAGTCTTACCATCGTCCCGCCTTGAATCGCTAACAGCTTCATGAAAGTTGACATCGGGGCCTTGGTCAACGTTCGCATCCGCAGGTGTACTTCCTCGATGAACCTCTCGCACTCTGACAATCTGGCACATGTCGATGTGGCCTTCAGCATTGAGCAGTGTATTTGTTCGCCGTTCCGCTTCAGTATACGCATCGTTGTCTGCCATCTCGATACTGGATGTCGTCCCGGTCTCAAGCCATTGAACCTTGCCGTCTTTGATCGGATATGGGTTGACAGCATAGATCAAGGGCGTCTTCTCTGTAATCTCGGTTGTTGACGGGATCGTCGACGTCCTTCCCAACGATTCTTTTGGCGGTGGAGGAGGTAATGCCTTAGCGGGCCTGCAGTAACCAAGGTATCGATTGTGTGTGAAGAAGTAAAGGCGCTTGAAGAACATCTTTCCCAGTCTTTGCACACGGCCCCTTTGAGAGGTCAGTCTGATCAGGAAGCCTTCCACGGGAGCCGGCTCTTCCATGCGTGGCTGGTCCAATGGCTTGACAGTAGTTGGATAGTGCTTCTTTGGTCGCAGCTCAAGTTCATGAGACTTCTGCATGGCTAAAGTGCCATACATCTTCTGCTCGTTGGCGCCGTGTACCCATTCCAAGCGATCGTACCTCTTCCATGCAAGACCTATCTTCTCATGTTCCAACCAGGAATCAAGTACATCAGCCCACTCTTCTGTGTCTTGAAGCATTGCCACACAACAATCAATGATAACACCGGCAATCGATTCCTCGACTTTCATACTTCTCAGCAATGCCGTTTCGTCGCTAGATGATGACAATGCTTCTGCTCTTGCAGCTTCCACGTGACTGAAGGGGTTAATGATTTTCAGGCTTATGCTTAGGTCTGGTACGTTCACTTGAAGATCCTGCGGTCGTTTCCAGCCAAGAGCGTTACGAATGAAGGTATACCACTCAACAGAGCTTGATGCAGACCGAGGTCGGAGAAGGAAGATCGTCGTACCACCACCTTTCCGAGGTATCCACATGACCAAGGTCTTGTCAAGTGACGAGTAGAGGTTAACATTGGTGGTTTTCTTTAACAGGGGTATCTCGTGCGTGCAACGCTTCGAAGCTTGAGTCTCTTCCACTGCAGGGATAACGCGGGTCTTGTACAGTTGTATAGCGAAGTCCGATTCCTCGTCTTTGCGACTTTCACGGCAGACCACAACATACTCTCTCCACTTCTCTAGTGTGCGTGACTCGGTCTTAATGCTGTCGTTCTCATTGTACTCCTTCGGTAGTTGCTGAACAGCCGTGTCTATCCGTACCAACATCCTCTCGGTCTTGACTATCTCGCCAGGGTGCGCCTCTCCTCGGCGCAAATACCTCCATGATCTGCGGCGACTTACCTCCGGGGCAGTGGCTTTGGTATCGCTACCTCGATTTATGATCCCTGTGGGTACGTTGAACCTTACCATACCAGTCGAGATGTGAGTGACTGGAGGAGCAACCGACTGGGTATGTGTATCACTGCGCCCGGCGGCATTGGCGCGACCTGTATTGGATGGTTGGTTGATTGACTTGTCCGTTTCTGTGCGATGCAAGAGAGATGTTCTTGAATTGGCCCCATCACCAGTGACGGGAGAATCACCATTGGTAGAGCCCCGACGAAGACTGTTTCCTGGAGGAGTATTGGGCTGATCATGTTGGCCGCCAGACTCCACAGGAGAATGAGGCATTGGTGGCTCAAGGGCTGTCACAAAGGACGATGGTCTATCTCTACGGCGACCCTTCTTTTCAGGTGATCTTGGCTCTGACAGAGCCGTAACGAAGGACGATGTGCTCTTCTGTGATCCGAACTGCGTCTGAAGCCACTTGCTCCCTGGCTTTTTCTTCGGGGATGGCGTTGATGCTGTATGAATTCTATCATAGGACGATCCTCCTCTTCCTTCAGGGATATCGCGCTCCATCGATACATCGTTCTGTCCAGCTTCCTGATCCGCCTGGTCTGTCTCTCTGTCGTCATGCTCGATATCATCTGGTTGAGGGAAGCTCTGCGTGATCTTTGTATTGGATGAAGATCCATCAAGGCCAGTCACACGCTTCCGCTGTGATACGCCTGGGCTCGCGGAGAAAGTGGCCGCTCGTGAGGAGTAGTTGGAGAGGTTTATGTATTCCCCATACCATGACTTCCTATGGCTTTTGAGCCAACCTTCTGGTATCGGTCCAATAAAGCAGCGACGTGTTGTGATGTGTATGTGTTCAGGGGTAGCATGTTGCTGAACGAACATTAGCAAGACCCATCTAGCAGACTTTTAGAGTGCAGACCAAGCGATGGGCAGTATAACAATCTGGTCTTAGTCCTTCGATTTTAGAAGCCAAGGAAGTTGAGTCTTCAGAAGGGGGCATCGAATGATTCTACGCATGGATATTTGCCTAGGCAACACATACGAGTATCGAGATAAGAATAGATATGATGCTCATGGAATTATGAACATGCAGGTCATCGATCTCGAATCAGACGACCAATGAGAGAGCTTCGTCATCGTCATTGCCGCCCCGCATTTTGACCCCTGCAACAGCTATTTTGAGTTCGAGGTACAACGTCTTCCACGAAACCCATCCATTGAGCTTGCTCATCACCCACCATGGCAGGCCAAACCTCATTTCCACCGGGGAAAACCTGGTTTGACACCCTCAAGAAGTCATTCGTTGATGTTCCACTCGACACCGCCAACAACAACGCCATACCTACCTCCGACTTCCTCGAAGCAGCAGAATCACTAACCACACTCTTCGGTATGTACCACCAGGCTCCAGCCCCATTATCAACACTCCCAGGATTGACTCGTTCCCAGATGTACTAGGCTCAATGGCCTTCACCCCCGTCAAAAACGACATGCTCGGCAACATCAAGGTAGCCCTCTTCCTCGTCCCCATTCAATCTCCCCACCACTACGAAACCGTCCAACCCTAAGACTAACCCATTCACTCCATCGCAGAAAGTCCGCGACCGTCTCCTCTCCTCCCCCGCCGACTCCTCCACAATCCAATCCCTCGTCCGCGCCGAACTCGCCCAAAAAAAGCACACCGCAACCGAAGGTCTCCTCTGGCTGGTCAGAGGCCTAGATTTCACCTCCCAAGCCCTCCGCCACAGCCGGCAAACGCCCACGGCTGAACTCTCCACTTCTTTTCGCACAGCCTACACCAATACCTTGAAACCGCACCACTCGTTTCTTGTGAAACCCGTTTTCAGCGCCGCGATGTCAGCGACGCCGTACAAAAAGGATTTCTACGCCAAGATGGCTGGTGGAGGGGATGAGGAGAGGGCGAAGGCGGAGTTGGGGAGGTATTTGGAGGCGTTGGAGGGGCAGGTGGGTGTGCTGAAGGGGTTTATGGATAAGGAGGGGAAGTGGTAAGGGGCTTGTGGTAGAGAGGGAATTGGAAGGGTGGAGACTAGATGGGAGGGGGGCGTTATGGGGTAAGAGATGATTGTGATTATGTGAAGTAGAGGATCGGCGAAGGGATGATGTGCTTGACGTGGCTATACATGGTTACATGTTGTTGCAGTTATACGAGCTTTGTAAGACATCATAAAAACAGCTCGACGACAGGTGACTAAAAGAATTTGGTTGCATTTGAGCTTATTGCCGTTCTGACACTGCATCTTTGACATCTTTCCCCGTGAACTCCGCCTTCAAACCAATGATGCAGTTCTGCCAGACGCAGCAAAAACCCTCTGAGATATCCACCTTGAGATCGAACCAGAACGCCATCTAATGAAGAACAAGAAAATTAAAAAAGAGCCATGAACATGAGCATGAGCATGAACGTCCCCTTCAACGCACAGATCCCGTACAAACAAGTTGAAAGAATCATGTACGTATCCGCCATCACGCACACCGTCGCGTCTCAAGAGTTCAAATAAACATGACATCCTCATTCCACACGCGCACCACCCTCTCTCTCAACTTGCCTCAAAAGATCATGCAGCCTTCCCATATCCACCTCCTCTCCCCTCTCACTCTCCACCGCCGCCATGAGCCTCGGTAAAAACTCATCAACCCTCTCCGGAGCAACTCCCGTACAGAGACTAACAACCTTCTTAAGCTGCTTCTCCAATTCCGAAGACTGGTTTTGCAGAGTATGTACCTGAGCATCAAGACGATCATTGTTTACCTTGTATGCTTGAGCTCTAGCTTGTAGAACCTCTGTAGGAGGCAGAGCATCCAGGTACCGAGTCTCCGGTGACGATGAATGATCAATGGACATGGAAGAATATGAAGATTCTCTTGATGGGAGTTTTGAAGCCTCGACTTCCAGGCCTGCATCCGCTTCACCAATGGTGATGTTGGTTCTTAAATCTGGGCGATTGCCAAGGACATTCCTATATCCTTGGTTTGCACGTTGCAAGTTCGTTATTTTCATGCGGAGGTTTTTGCGCTCGTCGGATTTGCGCTGGAGCTCCTGGAGACGCTCTCGTTCCTCTGCGAGTCTGGATTTATTTTCGCGGAGGTTCTCGTGGGCCTGGTTGATAAGGACTTGTTTCTTTTGACGTTCGGCTTCGAATGCCTTTTTTGCGTCGTCCAGGAGTGTAGTCACGGCTTTTGAAAAGGTCAGTGGATTTTCCAGCCCCCCAAAAAGGCTGTAGAACTTACATTCGATGAAGCGCCGGTGGGCTTCTTCGAACTTGCTTTCACTTGCGGCCTCCTCCCTTGCAGCTTGACTGCTTGTCGGATTCGTTGACTGAGGATCCCCTCCAACACCTGGAATGTCGATGGGCCTTAAGCCATTCCGGTTCTCGATTAAAGAATCTGCTCCAATCTCGAGAAGCTGTCGCACAAAACCTCGATTACCAATCTTAGCTGCACAGTGGAGCGCAGTGTCACCAGCGATGTCTCTTGCGTTGACCACCTCCGACATGAACTTTGCGAGACCGATAGGTCTTGCCGTATTTGAATCCTGCGTGTCTTGAGTCTCGTCGAAGGAATTTTGCTGACTGTTAGGGGCTCCACTGTTACCTACAAGATAAAGGAGTATCGTGTCCAAATAACTCCGGGTTGCGTGTGCTCGGCCCGAAATGGCTGACGAAGCCGCGATATGATGGAGGACTGTCTGACCTCGACCGTCACGGATCTCGATAGATGTTCCCAACAGCTTCAACACATCCATGAACGTGTTATTATCGAAATTATTTGTGGTTATGGCAGCACGCATCAGGGCTGTCTCGCCGCCACCGTTTAGACGGAAAATGCTGGCTCCTCTGGACACCAACGCCCGCACGACATGAATCCGGGCAAGAGTTGAAGCCCAGTGCAAAGCTGTATGTGCTGTATCGTCAATAGGAATATCCAGATCCTGGCCTGAAAGTCGTACTATGGCAGGATGGTTAGTGAAATCGGTACGGCCATCGTCTTCGAACAGAGACAGTATCAGTTGCTTTTTCTCTCGGTCCGTGGTACTCGTGGCTGTTGGAAGGGGAGGGAGGCCAGTCTTGTGAACAGGTAAGTTGACTTGCGAATGGGGATGGAGAAAAGATCCGTTCGTGTTGGTGGGAGTGAAGTCTATTAAAGATGAGTCTTGGCCAAGGTCATAACCTCCATGGTCGTGACTCGACGATGGGCGCATACGCTTGCGCGGCGGTTCATTCGATTCGTCAGTCATCTCGAGATCCAGGAATGGCTGATTTTGCGTTCTCAACGCAGGGTCAAGATGACCAAAACTATGTTCTGAATGTATACTTTGGTTGCTTTGTTGACTGCTTGGTTGAAAAGCCGATTCTTGACTTCCAAACATTTGCTGTGAGGGTCGACGACCTTGTACTGGAGGACGGGCGCTAGCTACATTCTTATAAGTACTCGAGTGTGCTTTGTTTATTGCATTCACTGCAGTAGCAGTTGACTTTGAAAGATTTGAGAAGAAGGTCCCACCCTGGGATTGTGATGGAGGTCGACTGTTGAAAGATCCGTCCAACATATTTCTTTTGCGTTGGGCAGCCATTGCTTGATCTTTTGTTGGTGTATTTAATTGACCTTGACCTGCTGCAGTCGTTCCATCTTGACCCATGTCGTACTCCAATAATGGACGGAGAAGATCAGCCACACCATACTGACGGCAGAAGGCCACTCCTCTGAAATAATTGATCCATGTACCTTGGTACTTTCCGTATCCGCCTTGCACCTTTTCATGATCGCCCGAAAGAATCTCTTTCTCCAATACTTTGGTCCTCTTCCCTTTATCGATCCCAGCTACTTTTAGGATTTGAGTGGCATTGAGCCATGAATCTGATCGCCTTCGCATTACCGCAACACCATTTACTTCCATTTCGTACACAGAGACGCTAGAGTAGACAGCCTGAAGTAAATCATTAACGAATGTGGAAAGATTATCGCCATCATTCAAAGAGAACTTACGGTATATACCAATGGTTTATGACCGGGAGGATACTGCTGTTGTGGTATGGCTCCGTTCGTGTCATGGTAAGGTTTCGGCGGGGCTTGCTGTATGGGAATGCCATTTGGTGGAGGGTATGTGGCTGTATTGAAGGACGATATTTGATGCTGGCTTCGGGAGGCAGGCGGAGTTGGTGTCGGAGTGGATGCCATGGAGTGCCCACCATCAAATGACTGCATTGGGCCTTGGGAGAGGTGAGCACCACTGATAGACGATTCGGTACTTTCCTGAGAGAAGACAGGGGGTGGAGGTGGAGGTGGATAAGAGTGCGGAGCGGTATGTAGGAGCGATGTCGCCATGATTAGTAGAGACCGGGGGAAATTAGGGTTTTCACGGGGTGAATGGCGTGCGCAATTGTGATGCGACCAGCCTTTCGAAAGAGGCGACGACGATATTTTCCGATTGAAAACAGAAATCTTACAATATGTCCATATCGAATACAAGTCACCGGGCTATGATTCGCACGATTTGATATTCAACCTAGACGTGTTAATGAGGGGTTCTTTCGGGTGCCATGTCGCGTCGGTTGAGTGCGGAAAGCGCGTAGTAGCGAAACACGTCAGCTCTTAGTCATCCGCCAAGCCTTACACTTCTGAAGCTCCCCTCTTCCGAGGGTCTGTGACAAAAGTCCTGTTTGATAGATTACTGGACTGGTTTGTATCCCATAATCGATACAACGATTCTACTGTTATGTGAAAACAGTCGACTTAAGTGCATTCAACGAACGATTTCACGTTGCTTGCTTTCCACATTCTGTGGCAGCTTGTCGTGAATTCGCCAGGCTATAAAGGTGATATCTCGTGCCAAGGCAATATCGGACAAGACTTTTGTCACCGACCCTCGTTCATTGAAGAACTTGCGAAGAGGATAGCAATGACTGAGCTGTTCTAGTATCTGCATCTTGATCCATCTGGAGTCCGGATGCGCTGGAGCTGGAGAAGATGCTTCTCTTCGCTGCAAATCAGACCTCAAGGGAACCTCCAACCAACCAATGCAATCAATGACCACCAAGAAACCATCCTCCTCTATCGTGCCCTTCTTCGACAATGCACCTACCTCCCAGACCCGGCTGCGCGCAAATATATGTGGATGCATGTCAGAGAACGGTTTACCGCCTACCAGCCAAAGGTCATAAAGGACGGCCAGGTCCTCCGACGAAGGATCAACAAGAAACCACCTGCGAAAGCCTTGAAATCTGGTCGAAAGGTCCTGAAGCATTTTCAACGTGCTAATGACGGCCATCTACCAAATCTAGAAGGAATACTCAACAGGACTTACGGACGTTCAGGAAAACGGAGGCGGGAGCTGATAGCTCAACTTCAGGCGCCAGACACACTCAGCGATGAAGATGAAGTAGCTCAACTATCAGAGCAAATCTCTAAAGAGCCGCAGGGACGAGAAAAAATGCCACAGCTCAGCGATGAAGCATTAGCGTTGGTGAAGTCGCAAGCTAGACAAGACTCTTCGCGGTTTTCCGGTCCACCGTTGAAGAGTATTCAGCCCGATGTTCCGGCCGTCAATAGCTGGGGTCGACCATTTCCTGAAAAGAGGAAGGTCAATTTCGTCAAGAAATGGTATGCGACTACTTTGGACCGTTTGATGCCTCCACTGCCTGGACCTGAATGGGAGAGATTGCACGGGCTTTCTACAGGCACTATCCCGTGGGATGGACCCGTGGTACGGAGGAAGCTTGGAACAACCTCTGTTGTAGAACCCCGAAAGTCCTTTGATCACCTTGCTCTTGGCAATCTACCCCACCGCCTTACTTCTAGTACTGAAAGAGTCGTGGATTACGGAAGGCATGGAGAGAACCGCACGAATCCACATGAATTGACCCCGCGCCTGATGCGAAGTTTGTGGGGTAAGGTGCTCAAGGCATGTCCGAGGCTTGATTGGAGTCTCGAGAGGAAACAATGGCTGGTGACTTGGGGTCATCGTGGCAAGAAGGCGGATCTGGTTCTCAACGGGCAAAAGGATGTTCTTGATGACTTGTTTGATGGCATTGACGAGCATGGAAAAGTAATCCAATCACATGCATGATGTTGACCGGAGTTTTTAAAAATGTTGTTTACTCCACGACTCTCGACTTTACATTCGGAGAGGTCAACTGCTGCTTGTCCAGCGCCGATCATCTTAAGGTACAAACAACCTATTATACGGGGGTCCGGGGACAGGCCGCATGACGCATTTGGGAGCGCAACACATCATCATGGTTCCCCCTTCTTTCAAAATGCCTGAAAGTCGTTCAATAAATTTGTCGTTTCAGCATTCCGCAGAAGCTCTCAAAAAGCACACCATCCATTCCTAGCAACCACCGAACATTCGCATCCGTACCCTCCCCCTCCCCATTCATCCTCAGCTGGATCTTGAATCCGAACGTCCACCCTTCCTCATCCTCCTCATCCACACTCCCACCATCCCCGTCCCCTCCCTCCCTCATCATCCTCCTCCTCGCAGCTCTCGACCAAACATTTCCCCTCGAAAACCCCACCCCCACCGACCTCTCCTTTCGAAAGTCCCATCTCACCCCCTCGAGATTACTCAGCACACCATTCAGCCTCCCGCCAATCTCCTCCACTCCCCTTCCTACAAGAAACACTCTCTCCGTACTCGGCGGCAACAACCTCTTCTCCACCCCCGCTCCAGTCCCCAAACCCACCCCCCTACAAACCCCCTCACTCGGCCTCCTACCCTCAAAACTCCACCCAACACCCCACCTCCTCGTCTTCTGCCCCTGCACAAACTCCTTAACAGCCCAATTCCCAATCCCCCTCGCCTTCAACTCCTCAACCACCGTAGCCACGGACGAAAGTTTCCCCAGCATGGTGGTGTACCATTGACATCTCTTGCCTAGGATTAGGGATTCGCGGATATGGCGAGATACGAAGGAGACTTCGCCGCCGGGGGTGACCATTTCTATCTCTGAGCCGGTGCAGGCGGAGTGTGGGGGGCGGGACTTTTGGGAGGCGGATTCGAGGAGGGAGGTTGGGGTGGGGTAGAAGGGGGGGTTGGAGAGGGTGAACGATATGCTGTTTTTTACGGGGGAGGGTTAGAATTTTGTGGTAGGGGGAAGAGGGGGTGGTTAGTGAATGGAGGGATATGCTTGCCTTGGGATTCCGAGCTTATCGAGGGGGATTAGGGGATCTGTGTCTTTGGTGTGGAGGGGTCGGATGCGGGATTGGAGGTTGTTGGAGAGGATGTTTTGCCGGGCGTAGTGGATGTTTTTGTCGTCGATGTCTGTGAATTGGGATGTTAGTGTGGCTGGAAGATTGAAGATAGAAGAGAAGGTGATACCTGTAGCTATGAACCTCCATTTTGGACGCTGAGCACAGCCAAGAAGTGGGTAAATGCAGCTAGATCCTGTGCCTCTAAAAACCCGCGGAAGAGTCAGTACTCAGGGGTAGAAGGTTTCGTGGTCGATGGTAGCTCGGCGGGAAGGACGTGAGGACGGAAGAGAACATACATATCCAGCCCTATGATCTCCCTTTCCGGGTCGTATGCATCTCGATAGTCATCGCTCGTTGTATCTAGGAGCTCTTGGATCCAGAGAATATAATTGAATCTTGGATGATATCTCAGCTACCAAACCCCATCGTTGGATCTTGGTTTTGAGGTAGATGACGTACCGGTTCGGCACCTATGATCAGATAACAAATTGGATCAATGAGGTGACCGTATAACCGCAGTTTGAAATGAGAGAATAAAGCGGGACAAGGCAGAGAAG
This sequence comes from Opeltia flavorubescens, assembly GCA_000442125.1. NCBI lineage: Eukaryota > Fungi > Ascomycota > Lecanoromycetes > Teloschistales > Teloschistaceae > Opeltia > Opeltia flavorubescens. The sequence continues at coordinate 400,569 of KE546979.1, forward strand.
GATGAAGAAAGAAGAAAAAGTTATTTACAGGCGGACATAACCGATCATCTGGCAGTTCAATCTGAATTCCAAAGTCTCGTTTGAGAAGACTTTTCGTGAGCTGCCTAAGATACATTAGAGAAAGATCTTCTACAACTGGGGTGAAAGTAGATTCATTTCAACTTACTTCACAGCTTGAGGGTTACTGAAATCAAGTTGGGAATTTGGTTTCAGACTGTGCGTTGTATACGTCAGGACATCCGACTACCGCCTTCCTGGAGGGCCAACTGAATCGAAGAACAATGATAGCTTACAATTTATTGAAGTCAGGGTCTTGGATAGCGAGAGCGGCGAAGTCAACGTCGTGATCGTAGATGGCTTGTGGGGCTGGATGCATTGTGGAGGCAACGTAGACTTGGCTTACGTTGTATTATTTTCGTCTAAAAGCTTTATGGATAGGGAGAGGTCACAACTGTCTTGCACTTTGAGGCGGGAAAAGTAGTCCATCAGGACCCCGACTTTTCAGTGTGTCCATGAGTATAGAAAGCTAGCAAGCGAGGAAATTCCTCGTAGACAACATCCGCTCCATAAAGGTCATAACCACGTTATGCAAATACTAATTGATGGCAACGTCAAGCTACATTGATTGATAGCGACGCTCGACTTCTCAGTCAGAACATCAGGCGTTGGAGGAAAGACGAATTGAAGACGTCCTTCAAGCCGCCTTGATCAGCCGCCCCTTAATACGTGGTATCACTTGCCAGCCCTCTTCATCCGTTGGTATCTCCAAGTCCACCTTCGCCCAATTACCGGCCTCACGTAACGTTTTGGCGGTATCTCGATCTAAGTGGCAATTGCCTAGGAGATAGGGCCAGACAAGCATATACATAGCTTGAGAGAGAAGTGATGTTAGCTTTTGATTTTGAAAGGCCCTAGTGATTGACGGAGGGCATTGACGTACATTGCATGAAAGAGGAGATGACATCTCGGCTTTTGACATGTTCGTAAACCATCATCTGCCCACCAGACTTCAGGAGCCCGTACAAGGCTGCGACAGTCTCCTTCTGGGCAGGAACAGAGCACAGGACCTGGATGCTGAGTACTACGTCGAAAGCTTCCCGATCAACGCCGTACTTTCGTAGGCACTCGACATCTTCGACGCCACAGGGTACAACGGTGTAGACATCGCTCAGCCCAGCTTTCTTGACGTTTTCTCGTAATTGAGCGTGAAGGCCTTGACAGGGTTCTAGTCCGTAAATCTTCGTCACCTTCTTGGGATCGTAAAGGTGGACCTGTAATCCACTTCCGGGTCCCAGTTCAATGATGGTACCTGAAGCGGACGACATAAGTGCTTGGACGCCATCTGCTGCGTTTTCGCTGGTTAATTTGGGACCTTGTATGAGGTCAGCTAATGCTACAAACGAGCTTCGACGTTTCTCTCCTCGCTTGAGCATTTAATCTAGGGGTGATTAAGGGATTGATGCCCCCGAATCCGGAAACATTGTCATGTGCAACAATTGAAAGGACTGGGCATATGAAACTATTAGTACGAGGTTGCATCTTACGTACCCAATGCAAGCCAAAGTCGGCTGAAGGAATGATCCGCGAACTTGGAGAAGCTCAACAGCTCTTGTGGCTTGCGCTGCACGAGCAGAAGGTCGAAAAAGGTAACCACAGCAGCTAACAGAATGGTTAACGGCGAAGGATTTAGTCATTAAACCTGTACATACAGATGACATCGGCGACGAGTATTATCGAAGGCTTCAAGCTGCTCGAGATTCTGTTCTTGATTTGTAACGACATCTCAGATGAAAGGCGCCGCTTCGATGATCAAGGGGGGGAAAAGGGGGTATACTTTGCTACACTTTGCACAGGTCCAGGATTAGGAACGGAGGATCGAAGCCACTTCGGCGAATACGAGGTATTTGTATGATGATCTTATCGCCCTTACTCAATAGCTTATTTCTCTGGTTGGTCAATGGCAATACTGAGTCACCACAGTCACAACCATGCAGGAACAATCGTATCGCTGCGAGTATCGGATCGAGCGCCTTGGCATCCCAAAATGTACGTCAATGCAGGTCGATTGAGCCGGTTCTAGCCGTCACACATCAAAAAATCCCTACAGCCCTCTCCAAAACCCCTGCACCCAAACGCACAATAATGGCTTCCACGCCCCATCCCCCTCCCACCACCGCCAACGAAGCAACCGTCCGCTTTGCTACAGAATCCGGTACGGTTACCCACCCTTCCATTCCTCCTACCTCCCGCCCACCAACAACATTGCGCAGATATCCCCACAATCCTCGCACTGATCCACGAACTCGCCGCCTACGAAAATGCCTCCGATGCCGTCTACGCCACTGAGGCCTCCCTTCAAAAGACCCTCTCGTTTTCGTCCTCCTCGTCCACCAATCCAGGCTACGCGCGCACCCTCCTAATCTTCCCCCCTCCCACCTCCACCCCCCTCGCCACACCAGAATGCGCCGGCATGGCGCTTTACTTCCACAACTACTCCACCTGGCGGGCCGCCCCAGGGATCTATCTCGAAGACCTATTCGTACGGCCCCAGTTCCGGGGTAGGGGGTATGGGAAACGGTTATTGGGAGAATTGGCGCTGGAGACGAAGAGGGTGGGAGGGGAGAGGTTGGAATGGAGCGTGTTGAAGTGGAATGAGCCTAGTTTGAGGTTTTATGAGGGTGTGGGCGCGAGGAGGATGGAAGGGGGGAGGGAAGGGGCGTTGGAGGAGTTGGGGAGGTGGGGGAGGGGGGTGGAGTGGAAGTGATGAATAGAAGGTATTTGGATATGGGAAAAAGACGGACTGGGGTAGGTTGGCAGGTGGTGGGTTGAAAAAGTGTATTATTTGTCTGTTAATAGAAATCTTACTGATGCAAATCACTCTAAATTAAGAGAATAAAGGAAAAAAAGAAGCGCCTTCAAGTCAAAGCAAAAAACTTCACAACCCGTCATCATGTTTCCAGATCTTCATCCATCTTTGATCCAGCTTTGCTCCCTCTTCATAAAATCGCAGGTCACTCGCCAACCGTATCCTCCCTAATTTATCCTCGTTCTTAGTCGCCGCATGTATCATCCATGGGTTGTGAAAGACAACATCCCCCGCCTCATAGTCGCCAACCAACCACCTGCCCACCTTCTCCTTATGCTGCTCCCGGAACTCCACCGCATCATGACTCATGAACCCATCCTTAGCCATGAACTGGTTGAATGCATCGATCCGCTCCTGTCTTGGGAGATGCTCCGCCTTTCTCAGGAAAGCTTTCTCAAGCTCTCGACCGAGTGTCGCGCTGTTCTCTAGATACATCAAGCCTCCGCCTGCGGGCGCGCAGTCGCCAATTGGTACCCAGGCTGTAAGGAATTCGTCTTCACCGTCACGCAGGAAGTATTGGTCGTAATGAATGCCGGTGCTTTTACTGCCAGGACAGTTGTGACGAAGCATGGCACGGTCGACGATGACTTCTTGCTTCCAGCCAGTGAAACGGCGAATGAATGAGCGGAGGGCAGGGTGAGCGAGGAAGGTGCGGTAGTTAGGGTCGGCATGGGCGGCATTGAGAAGCTGCTTTGTAGTGTCTTCCGGCAGGCCGCCAATGCCTTCATGAGCATTGGGGTCTGAGGATGGATTGAAGATTCCCTCGCGTGGAGGTCGGTCGGGGTGAAGCATGCCAGTGTGGGAGAATCGAAAGAAGTAGCTGCAGATTTGAGATGAGTCTCCATTGGTCACGGATAGTTGCGTATCGATATGGCATACTTTTCACGCATGTCATAGACGTCGTCCCTTGGGATTACCCTCTTGACCCAAATGTACCCATCCTCCTGAAAACGTTTCCGCATCTCTTCCAATGGGGCATCTGGCTGCGTCGAACGCATCCAACCGGTGGCCGATTGATCAACATATTCTCCCTGATTCGAGCGAAGGTTCGGTAGGAAGTGTGAGCTTGTTTCCGCTGCTGGAATATTGGATGGCTGAAGTACATCAATCGACGCCATGATCGCGAATTGAGGAAGAAAGGTTGTCTGAATTCAGCTGGTCAAATCGATGGAGGTCCCGCCTTGGGATATGCGTCGCGAGAATGCCATCTCGCTTGATTGACTGACATCATCTTGCGCAACCGATGAAGGCTGCAGCCAATCTTTTGATTGAACGAGGTAACGGTTCACAGATAGACGGCGTCTTCAGATCCTAGTGCTCGATGGAGAGGGGTTCACCTCGAGCTTTGAGTGGGGCTTTCATCTCAGCCCTGCTGTCAAATCCGGCAGGTGTAAGCGACCCTGCCTGCCTACCCCCTGGCAGCTGCACCGCGTAGACATTCACCAAAGTCAGTCGATATGCGGTTCTTGTGGATTGGCTTTGCCCAGATTTCAGCACCCGATGTTATCAGGACCATGATGACAGCTGACGCCATCGCAGATATAGACCCTAGTCAGTCGATACGATTCAGCTTCCAAATTTCGTTGTTGGACCACGCTGTTGTGAAGGAATTTAGGAACACCTGATGACATTCGCCGAAGCCAGTCGAACAAGGTCGTTCCAGGCCCCCGATCTTTGAGCAAGGAGTTTCGAGGTGTTCGAGTCCAATCGTTCCTCTTCTGAATGTTCCAGGAGGAGCCAAATTGGCAAATCATCAGCGCGAGGAACTGATGCCGTAGACATTCACCGAAGTCAGTCGATACAGGTCACGGCATCCTCTCATTCTCTCTACACTCTCCTTCAGGACCGTCCGTTACGCTGGCTCCTTCGCAACTGTGTTGGTACTACCAGGCATTGAGCGTCGAGCTCACACAGAATTTTGCTGTTCCCGGACCGGGTCTGTCTGGGTTGCTCCAGAAGGGAGTGTAGCCACTGTGGAGTCACACTTTTCTCCTTCTTTGCCTTCGTCTTTTTTACTGATGGAGCACCGACTGTGACGGTTGTGGGATTTTTCATATGGCCGGCTTTGCTTCCCTTCTTTCGCAGAGCACCTTTACCTCCTCGCTCTCCTTTGCCGCTCTGCTCCGATGAAAGCTTGGATGGCTGGCGACGAATAGCAGCATCTCCATCTACATCAGACATTGGTCGTGCTTCAATGCCACCCATGACGTCCGGGTCATTGCTCGGCTCGGCTGACTTCTCTGGTGGCTCGCATTGAATGACGACGGCGACGTTCGAGTGTGCATTTGACATCGACTGCGATTCAGCTTCCTGCCCAGCATCATTACTGTTGCCCTGATTAATATCGTTGCTTGGCTCTGTTGATTGTTCAAGTGGATTACGCTGAATGGCGGGATCCAAATTTTCCTTCGCCGATGACTGCGCGTGAGCTTCCTGCTGGGTGATGATGATGTTATCCTGCTCTGTGATGAGCGGTGGTGAATATGTAGCTGTCTCTACGTGAGACAATGGCTGCAGAACACGTGAGTGCATCGCGTCGGACTCGCTGCCGTCCTTGTTTCCAGATTCTGGCGGCACCGATGACTGGTTTTCTGTGCCGATGTTGGTATTAGGTTCTGGCTCGGGATCCTCCCAAATCTCAAAACACTGGCCCATCTTGATCCGAACTTCCGGTATTTGCAATTGGGTACAGAGTCCTGAAGCTTTGTTGGGGATCGACCGGAACTTGGAGTTACCCACGATGTGCAATTCGCCGCTACGTTTGGCTCGCTTCGACGACCGACGAAATCTGGCAACGTCCAAATCCAAGCCCTGCATCGACGATGATTCAATACGGTCCATCTCATCGAGAGAGTGGCCCAGGATATCCTCAGCTTCTGGTCTGCGTCTCTTCAACTGATTCTTCGACTGGTCGTTGAACTTGTTTTCCAACTGGTGGCGCAGTAGTTCTTGGATTTCTTCGTCGTCTCTGACTACCTCCGGAAAGTGCTGTGGATTGAAGTCCTCGTCATCATAGCTCCATACGCGCTCGAGTTCTGCATCCGATAGCCTTCTTGAAGGTTCGTGCTCTTTTATCACTAGATTTTCGAGTTTTGCTCGGTTTGCTTCATCCCATTCTCCATTATCTGCCCTTGATCCGGGACATGGCTCCAACTTATCTGGGCAGAAGCCTAATTTCATATGATCTGCAATCTTGTTCAGCAATCCTAGCTATATATAAAATCTGGATGACCATACGTTTGTGACAGCATGTCTTTACATAGCGCCAAGGCCCAGGTGATGGCATACGGCGAGCCTTCTTCTGCTTTGGTGCTTTTTCGCCATTTCGTTCGTCCTCTTCGCGACGCCTTTTCCCTAATGCTTGCGAAACGTTCCTGAACTGTTCGAATTCTGCATTTATATATTCTTCGTAAGTGGCGAAGCCATTCTCTTTCGCGAGCCTATCGTTTTGTGCTTTTTCTTCGGCTTGGAAATTCGATATTACTTCTTCTTTCGTCATTCGTGGTCTCTTGTCAGCGCGAGGGGACACATTCGACTCGGACGGATGTTGACCTGCGTCCATTTCTAATCCGTGCTTGCCCAACATCTTCGGCGGCTTCTGAGATGTTTCCAGTCGTTCGAGTGTAGTTTCGACGATGGTCTCTACTGAATACTGTGGATATCTTATCGAAATCTCTTTGCCTAGTGATGGGGTAGGAGATTGGAGATAAAGTGGGTTACCATCACGAAAGACAAAACTTTTGTGAATGGCAAGCTCCTCACTTCGTTCAATATATTGTGATGAAATATCTTGCATAATGACGATGTTTCATCACTTAGCTGATATCAACAGCCTGGGAGTACTATCAGATCGGGAATGGTCCCAGAAAAATGTTGATTTCACATACACTTTATGAATGTTGAATGTCTTAGTGTCTATAATTGTCTCATGGTTTGTTTTCTTCTTTACAATTTCGTGTCTTGATACATAAAACTTCAACAAGCTAAGGACCCTCTTTCCCTGTGCTTTCTAATAAACTTCTCGCCGATCAATATTTTTCGACTGCTACTTTGGCCAGGGCATCAATTTAGTCCTATCTGTTACCTACGCTTCCTCCACCATTGCGGCACTCAATGTGATTGTGTCTTGATCTTCAGCAGCCTAGGATCATGTCTTCCTCAGACTCTTCTGAGCAGAATGAATTGGATGAAGCAACGATAGAAGCTATCTTCGATACGCCGACTGATCGCGACTTTGCACACCTTGTCCCATACAACATTCGAGCAAGCGAGGCATTCAACGATATGGTTAATCGGATCATCAAACAGAAAGAGGACTATGCACACTCGATCAAATTCATCCGTAAGCCCGTGAGAAGTCTTAGGGAGATGAGTGTAAATACTGTTGAAGACGAGGTCATTAGTGATTTGGAGACTCCCACCGAAAAGAATTCAACTTGGGAAGGTTACTTTGCCCTCTCGCTTCGTGTCTCACCCCGCGATACCCTCGAATGGATAGCTGGAACGGAATTCGGAAAACGGGACACAGGGTTCTACGATATCCTGCTGGCACCACCATCCCAAAAGTGGCTCGACGCCAAGCTCTATAAGCGTCATTTCAGTATATATATTCACCATCGGTCCCGTCAAATGATGGTCAAGGCCAATCATAGCATGAACGTGGGAGAGTATTCTCTAAAGAAGTGCCAAACGGCAGTACTCAGTCATAACACCATCCTGATCCTAGGCGACTGCTGCTACAAATTTCAATACACGGATTACTGCCCTGTGGACGAGTTCAGGGATGAGTTTGCCAAAGACTTGGGCGCCAAATTTGGACAGCTTCCGCGAAGCTGCCCAACAATACCACAGGCTCCTATGTCAAGGGCGATCACTAACTTTGGCAGATTCGCTTGTTACACAGGTGCCTTTGCAAAGGGAGCATACGGCGAGGTGACTATGGGTTGGGATCGACGAAGTGGCAACGTGGTCGCTGTGAAGCGTTTCGTGCAGCCCGATGATTTGAAACAGTGCATCCATAAGAACAATATGGTCGCCATAGGAAAACATGTATGTGTTAAATGTTCTTCAGTGACATTGATTTGGCTGAATCACGAGTAGGAGAACATTATCCAGCTCCTCGCTGTCGAGGAGAACCTCGAATGTCTACATCCAGGCGTTTTCTACATCTACACTCCACTTGGTGTCGGAAGTCTTGCGCACATAATACAGGACCACGATTTCTCCCTAGGTGCACAAGTCACCCTTATGCGAGATTGGGCGAACGGTCTTGAACATCTGCACAAAAACGGATTTGTGCATCGTGATATCAAGCCCGGCAACCTCGGAATCACAGATTACCAACATCCTCGGGGCTTTCTCCTCGATCTTGACTTGGCGACCAAGAATCCTGGTGCTATGCGTTTGGAAGGCACTGATTGCTATTGGGCCCCCGAAGTATTCCGCCTGGAAGAAGAGAGAGAAAACGGAACAGAGACAGAGACCCAAATAGACTTCCAAAAAGCTGACATGTGGGCTTTAGGACTTAGCGCTTACGCCATGATCACATCGATGGAGGTGAATTGGGAAAGCTACGATGACGGAAGTGAAAATGGTGGTGACGAATCATACTGCGACGTTCTCACCGAGCAGCGATACAAGAAGCTCAAGCGAGAACTTAATCTGATCCTTGAAGATGCTCAAGATGTTAACAGTGCCCATTTCATTGGCTCGTGCTGGCGTCTGCTGGCCTTGGCCCCTACTCCACGCCCTAGCGCCCAGTCTATCTACAAAATCATGGCGGACTTGAGCGGGCAGGTGGGATTTAGTCTTCTGGTAGCTAGGCAGGGAGAAAGTGAGGAAGCGGAAGCAAATCTTGGGAAAGCAGACAAGGTTTGAGTCCAGCATCGGATCGATGGGTATTGAGCAAGGGTCTTGATTTTTTGATTGGACTGCTAAGAAAGGTATATAGTGTTCGTTTGGACATGGATTCTCTAATGCTGGATTTTGATGTACAGATTCACGGTACCAATTCTTGACAAGCGGAGAGAACGAAAGGCTGGCCCTGGTTATTCAGCGGAATCATTTATTTCCATCCAAGTGTATGATAAGATGCACATGAAGCACGATGGGTTCAAGACTACCAATCTTATGCCAGCATACTATAGCCCTCACGCCTGGCGCTGTTTCCTCGGTTTCGACGTATTGCTTTCGTGGGGATTTATTGCATGTGCATCCCAGTACGCGTAGATAGCGTATCATATCATCCGAAAGCGACACCTTATCTTGTATCTACTTTTTTCAGAGTTGCCGACAATGACACATGGCGATACCACAATCCGCGTGCGATGTACTCTCTTACCATGGTTCATTCCCAAAACTAACGGTAAATGCGGGATTTTGCCGTGTGAAATTCTTGCTCACATGTGGAAGAGTATATTACGTGGGAGAAACGTGACACCTTCAAAATTCAAATTCTGTCGATTGCAGTATACAAGTCAAGATCTCAAAACAAAAGATATCCAACTAAGATTCTCCCACCTCTACAAGCTGCTCCACCTTATACTTTGAAGAGAGGGTAATTACTAAATTCGAGGGCGTAACAACATACATAGCCGCAATCAGGAACGGAGAGACGTAGGCGCCCGAAAAGGAAAACACGCGTACGTTATAAAGGATTATCCTTTAGACGAGGAGGAGAATATGTCCGGAACTCTGAATCCTTCTGGTAATGACAATGTCGCGACCTTTGAAACATTTGTAGGCCCTACCAATCCTTGTCGTGTTTTATTTGCTGATGACGTTTCATTGCTGTAGGAAATCTCCTTGCCCAATTCATCTTATCGCGTATACATCTCGAACAGACACGACAATGATCATCAACCAAAAGTAATGCAACACAACATTCAACAGTATTGTTATTTCGTCAGCGACTATCATGATCTTCAGCGCCTCCTCACACAAGTTCAACGACAATCAAGCACGAATAGAATTCAGACAGTCGATGACGTAAATCTACTTGCGGCAAAGGACTGTTGGGAAAGAGAGTTGGGTGGCCTTGCTTGCAAAGTTGAGGGATGGTTACGAGAAATGGAAGGACAGGAGTGGAAATTTGTAGCAGCTTTCCCGGAGCGCCTTCGTATCAGATCGATATTTACGGGACAGTTGCAGACATCATCCCCATCATTTCTTGGGTAATTCCTTCATCAAGACCTTCGTACAAAGTACTTAAGCTGCGGTCGTTCAAAAGGTAGTACAATCGCATAAGCGGCCCAAGCCTGAGCTGGATAGCGAATAGCCTTCCGAGAATACGAGGAATAGAAATATTCAGTGGAGGTGAATGAACTCAAGGATTTACAAGGTTCCTGGTCCGTAAGGTCGGCCTATCGATTTCTCTTCCCGAAATCTCGCTTATATCATCATAAAGCTTAGAATCTTTTCGTTGCTATAGCATACCTAAGGATAGAACACTTTTGACGCCAGACAGACTTCTCCAACCCCGACTTTGCAACTTCGAGCATACATTATCACTGACACATACATCAAAAGCTCAGCCGTACATCGAAGCTCTATTGAATTGTAATGGCAGAGAACAGTTGGATAGATCGTATGGAAAATGACAAGGATTGTCGCATAGCAAGTACATCCGCGGGTCCCAATCTCCAATTGCTGAAACAGAACAGCTACTTCACACTAAGTCCTCCACGTATACACTCTACCGCCCTGACGGCACAGTCGCGTCAATGAACGATACAGAATCCGGTCCGATCACCACAAAGCTCGATTACAACTCCATATGGGTTTATGATCTCTACAATCTCAACGAGCTGCTTAGACGGCGGACGAAAGAAAAGGTATCGCTCAACTGTGGGGAACTGCATACGAAAGCCATGGAGGAGTGGAGGAGAGAGCTGTGTCACCTTTGTCATGAAGCTTGTTGGTGGAATGTGGAGTTCATGAATATCCGACTAAAGCTATATTTCGGGCAACGATGCATTCTCTATCCTGATCAAGTCGCCAGCAGCGACGATTACGTGTGGAAATTGACGGGAGATCGCTTCAGTTGGGCTCCTGTGTCTTCTGAGGATTGCGGACGGAACGAATTTGTGATTGAATGAGTTATTGGAATGATACATACATTATCTGGTGAGGTTTTGTTGCTATCATGCTGAATTAGTACAAACTGCTTAGCGAAACCAAAAAAGCGGGTTACCATTGTTCGGCCTAAACAAAAAGAAATTAGGTTGAACAAAATTTCGTACTGTCAATACAATATTCCTTAAAATATCTCTTTTCTCCTCTCAACGCAAGTACATTTGCCTTGTCGGCTCTTTTCATTCATCCCACTGGCCTTTTCCAACTTGTAGTCACCTTCAAGTCTTTCTCGCCTGACGTCATTGTTGATAATGGCTACTTCCATCATTGAACCCGCCATTCCAGAAGGAATGCGATTGAAGGATGAGAACGTAAGTTGCTGACCTCTATATCGAAGTTATTGACGCTTACATCGGGCGAAGGTTAAGATATTGAAGGATTTCATCAGGAACCGTTACTTCGATAAAAGTCAATCAACTACCCCAGAAAGCAACCACGACCTCTACAACGACTTCGACTGTATTAGCAGTCTCGTGCGAGCCGTCTTACAACGCACAAGACTCTTACTGACTGCAAATATGGACCAGCCTATGAATCTGTCGTGGGGTGCAACTGTACTTGATGTTGCTCAGAAGTTGATCTATATCGAAGGACATCTTTTGACAGAACAAAAATCGTCAACACAATGTCGTTGATAAGATATGAAGACAACGTAACAACTTACGTGGCAAGCACTTATTCTGCCAATTCGGTCTATCAAGGAGCATGAAGTCAACACGCAATGGGTGATGGGCTGATTCATTACTCTCTATCGTTAGCAAAGTTCTTTGCATACAGTGCTGAAGGCGATTGACTGTCGACATTTACTTAGCATGAGATCTTTGTGTACCTCTCGAATCTGTGATGTTCTGAATTCAAGTGATGACGTTATCTTCCTGTTCAAATTTGTGGCCTTTACTGGATTGATTTTCACTCTTCACGCCACGCTACTCTCCAATTTCCCACGGCCTGTAGATCGAGATGCCCGCTCTAATGACTGCAGAGGGAGAAGAGTTGGGAGTATTTGTAAGTTTTCCAGCTAGTTATTCCCGGCCCCCTACTGAACCGTCCTAAAGCGACTTGATGCCATCCAATGGTACTTTTTCGACTACACCAAGAACCCCCAAGGCGAACGGCGTTTCCATAGCCGGAAGCAACATTATCATATGTTCCACACTCGGCGACACATCGACGGAACCAAGCGCAGACTAGCCGATCGAGCCATCGTCCCGGACATGTCGGTCGTCGACGATTCCATTAGACTCAGATGGACAACGGAAGTACTGAAGGTCCTAAAGAAGTTGGATCTGGCTGAGAAGGAGATGGACGAGGCTCAGGTTTGGTGGGAGAAACGGAATAGGAGATCATGGCAATGATTCGAGTTGCTGTGAGATGGGTGCAAGTGCGGACAGCTCTAAAGCAGGCTTTGTGATGAGGAGGGTGAGGATGGATGTTAGGATTCGAGGCATAGCCCTCTCATCTTAAGACACATGACAAACTCGAGTAATCAACAATTTAGTCACTTTGAAAACCTTGTTGTATTGCGGATAACGTGAATTGTACAGGTACCTCGACATCAACACATCACTTCTACTGCGAGATTCTTTTACTGCTGTCGGAAGATCAGATGCTTAAACTATTGGCTCCACTTCCCTCAACATCTGACTCGAGCCACACTGACTCAGCACTCCATCCGTTACAGCATCATTTATAAACTTGCAGTCATGGAGCATGTCCGTTATGGCTGGGGTTTTGATAGATGGGTGAGTCGCTCGTTTCCGGCGCACCGAATATCTGCTAAGACAAACAAACAGACATTACGCTCCGAGAGCCTTACCTATGAGTTTAGGTACATCAGCTTCTCTGCTAATCGAAAACGCATCGCGCATGATACCGCAATGATGATCAGACTCCGTTCCGAAATCGAAACTCAGATCGAACGACTAAGCCAAATTCACAATAACCAAGAATACCTGTCTGAGTGGCGATCGATGTCTAAGGGAATCACGAGCAAACTTGATGGGATCGCTCGTGAGCTGGAGAATATCGCTCATAAGTTGGACAATCTCGCTATGGCGGTTGGTTAAATGACATTCGGAACAGACACAATGTCGTTATTGGAGAGTCCGAGGAAGGAGGCATGGAGTGCCAATGAAGATGCAACGAAACTCTGTGTTAAATCCCACGAGCTGCTGGTAGTGCTTACTTTTGTCACTTAGATTTTCATGAACCCAGGTAGTGAATATCATGATTTGTTGCCTCATTTCAAACAAATCTAAATCGTTCAGTCGTGACCACGATTTCCTTCTAATCCTCCTACATCCGTAGACCCTTTATTCTATAACGTCACAACCATATCGAAACCCTGGTATAAAGTCTAAAACGACACGATCGTACGTCTTCCATGATGAAAGGGTTCACTTGATACTAAATAGGGAAACAGGTGCTACTCCCTGAGAACCTCGCCCCGGAAATCCGCGAAAATCACAATCCCTCCTGCAAACTAGACCCACGTATCTACCTGAACATTCTCCCCTTTTACTGCTTGGACATCCTGCGGTCCGTTCTCGAAAAGTATGGTCGAATTCAAAAGTACTGTAGCTAAGCCATATGCAGCAACAACAAGAAGAATCAAAACCACTCTAAAGCCCTCATTTGATCCGTCAATATGAACGCATACCTCAGCGCGAATTTGATATTTGCTCAATTATCTTGCTATTTCATTACGCCCCCCTTCCATCTCAATCCTGAAGTAACTTTGATTTTCCAGTCAATCGTTGCGTCTCCACTTACATTATCTATCGACACCCTCTAATTGACTTTTTCTTGCCAGAAAATTCTTCAAGATTCTCAACCAATTACATTGTCTTTTCCTTCCTTCTCAAACGTAGATATCAACTGTTCCCTGTTCATTTTCCTCCTCAAGTTTTCCAGCCGACGTGTAAATAGCAAAAATCCTACATCACGACAAAGCAGCTTTACTTCTACTCCCTATCGAGACTGAACGATGTCGGGAGTAGAGACTGATCAGAACGAAGAAAAGCTTGTCATCGACGAGACAAATGAAGAACTTGTATGTACCACATCATCAAAGCGCGAACCGCTCACTGAAAGATACCACAGACCATACACTCCAAGAATTTTACATTCCGCTTCGGCCACTTTCCATACAGCTGGCTCAGAAATTTCAATCACTTGCAGACTTATTCGAAGGAATGTGCAAGGCTCGAAAGTCATCGCGTGAACATTCAAAAGCTTCACGCCGAAGTACCATATTACAATTCCGACAAGATCGAGTCACTGGGAGAAGCCAGAAAAGTCTATGAGGAGGAGTTGAACAAAGTGGCTACTCGGCTTGCTGGAATGGCGGAAGAATTGAACGAAATTGACAGCGTGCGGGAGAGGATATTTAGACAGCATCTGTACCGATTCTTTAACCTCCCACCGACATTAGACCTCCCACCGATGCAACGATTGTTCAACATAGCCGACTTATGGATGTTATAAAGCGGCCTAAGATCAGTGAGGGATGTGTATTACAGCCACAGGCTTGCAATGTTCTGTAGGACACGGTAGTAGTTCTGTCAATCAATTCAGTACCTGTATTGCTACCCATAAAGCATTGAGCCTTTTCTAGCGCTCATGCAACGTTCCATGGCTCGGCTTCTTCGAATTAATTTATGGGTGACCCTAGGAGGGGTTGAAGGGCTAACGTCCTCCTTTCAACTCTTGGCGCCCGGATTTCGATGTACTCGAGACTCTCTTCCTAGCTCGACGCTCCGTCTGATCCACCCTAGAGCCACGATAATCGGAGCCTCAAGTCTCGAGTGCTTGACTGTGATTGGTGGTGGTCGGGATGGTGATGGAGATGATCAACTTACTCTATCACCTGCTTTGACCTGTCATAACGACACAATCAATTTTCCAAGCTCGTTCTTTTTCCTTTTGTATGTTTATGTCGTCCTTCATCTCTAATTTGGTCATGAACCATATATGTAAATTCTTGTCGAACGTCACATTCTTCGGAAGTAAGCACGATCATGTTTTGTATCAAACGCCATCCTGCAATCGCGTCACAAAATTACTTTCATTTTTGCAACATTGTTCGCAACTTCCGACATTACCTGACTGACGATCCCGTGGTGCAATTATTTTCGTGTTGAAAACCCCACTCATTGCCAGACACATCTTCTGCCTCTCAAATATGGGAACTCGATCTTCTTCATACCCCACACTTCTCGTAATCTTGAGTAATTTTTCCATTCCGAGAAACAATCAGAGAGAAGTCTACCAAAAACGAGCACCCACAGATCCATCGGTCATGAATACCATTCAAAAACACGACGAACTTTTTGTCGACGAAACAAACAAAGAAGTAGTAGGTGCCTCAGTCTCAAGTCGGAGACGATCTACTGACACCATAATAGACAGTCCATACCAAAAATTTTACCTATCGCTTCGGCCCTTACCCAACTACACTGTACGGACCTAGCAGCAGCCAAGACGAGGAGACTTACTTCCGAGCATGGAGAAGATTGAGCTCTGTCAGAATGTCTACTGTGGAGCTTCGCTTGCAAATTGTTTGTACCACATTTTACTACGGTCCAGAACATGAAGCTTGGAAAGTCTGGCAAGAGGAGATGGAAAAGGTTGCCCGACGATTGGGTGAAATAATGGCGCAGTTGGACAATGTGGAGAAGGTGCGACAGGAGAAATTGTCGGAATTCTTGCTGCGTCCTTGAATCACCGATAAACTATGTCGGTGTTTGGAATGAGCATGTTATGTAGAAAAGGGATGGCATTGTCCCGGGAGTCAGGGTACGAGTTTGGGCCTGTTATGTTGCGTACGGAGTAGAAAAAGGGGCTTAGGGGCTAGCGTCCCGTGCCGAAATCTTGGCATCCATATCCTCTACGTCACTACATCTACACCTTATCTTCATCATTCTTTTCGTCCCTCCGCACGTAACAACACCCTCCCATCAACGTCCACCTCCCGGAAAAGAACAATGGAAGACCAACCCCGCCTCTCAGGATCCTCCCACCAATCCCGCGCCCCCATCCCCAGCCTCAACGAATCCCTCCCCCAATCCCTAAACCCCTCCATCGACCCCTCCTTCATAGACACAACCTCCCCTGAAGAAACCCGCACCTCCTTCCGCACAACCCAATTATCCTCCGTCCTCCCCGTCATCCAAGCCCGCTACCCATCCATCGAGTCCCTCTACCTCACGAAAATCTTCCGGGGCACAATCGGCCCTATTGGTCTGATATGGCTCGACATAGGCCGACAGGACGTTTCCCCTTTGGATTTCTCCGACCTACCGCACTTATTATACTGCTTTGAGATATATTGTCAGATTATATGTATGATGGCGAGTCCTCAAGGGGTGGAAGCGGAGCTGGAATTGCAGCATGCGCTGGCGGAGTATCGCATAAGACTGCTGAAGATCAGTCATTGGGCGACGTTTCAGAGTTTGAAGGAGTGGCATGAGGAGGTTTTGAAGGGAAGATTTTGTATGGGGCAGGATGATCCGGATGGGTGGAGGGAGGAGAGGGCGGATTTGCAGGGGGTGTTGAGAAGGAGGATGTGAATTGTAGGGTAGGGATGGTTGGGTGGATATAACAGGTGGAGTTGGAGGGCAATATCAATGTTTTTTTTCGTAAACTACCATCGAGAGGTGTAGATATACTCGTCTGTGTAAATGGTTTTATATATAGCAGTTAAAGTTCGTTGTCAATCGATACGGATGCAGATGAAGCTGTGGTATCGACTTGAAGAAGTCGACGAAGCAGTTGTATACTACAGACAAATACAGCTATGCGGACCAGTAATTCAGATGACCGTGCAACTCATGATAGCAGCCGACGTTAACGAAAATGATGTATAATACACCTATCACGCCAGGAACAACTTCTCGACACCTCGAATTCGTACACAGCCAATGCAGGACAAGGAAGTGATACAAGTCAGACCGCAAAGCGACCCAATCGAAGATCACAGCCATTTCAATCGAAATGATTTATCATATGAAATCGACTAACACATCCATTGCAATCAATATAATTGATAATTGATTCAAGCCATATAATGCTAATTGTAATGAATGTTCGTCTGTCATCTGCTCATGACATATGTCCCTAAGCAATCCAGCCAGATATCACCAAATTGAAGACCATCTCATTCACTATAGAAAATGATCCATATAGCTTCCCAAATGCTCGACCTCCTCAACAAAGACCGTCCGGGATCTGTGTTTCATTGTCATAGCCCAGCGAAGCTAGCAGATCGCGTTTGCCATGCTGTTGGCGAGGAGAAGGACAAGGTACCTGGTCACGAACATGAAGTCAGCATTCACCGAAGCATCGACCGATGAAATCGATGAACAGTGACCAAGAACTCACCCCGACACAACAAGAGATATCTCCCGCATCACACTTCCCAAACCCATTGGCCGTGTGGTCATTTGGATAGGTGTATGCCGCCCCTTGACAAGGTTGGAAGAAGTCGTCCGCTGGTCCATTGATGACATTCTTTTGGGGATTGTAGCAGATGACGCGATCACCGGGGCCCTGGTTCTTGCAGACGCGACCGGTGCGAAAGAGGGGGATGTTGCAGCCTGTGACAGCAACTCCGGAGCAGGAACAGGTGATGGGGATGCCGTAACCGTCAACATAGGATACGTCGACACCAGGACGATAATTACCCTCGGGGGAAAAGGAGACTTCGATCTTGGAATTGGCAGGGTCGTAGGTTTTGCCTATAAAGATGGCACCTACCTCAAGAGTCAGCGAGATCAATGAGAACATAGGTTGAGAAGGGCAAGGATCGAGTCTCACCGGCAAAATTGCGCGGAAGTGCGAGGTTAGTGCTCTGCGCACGTCGGAAAGTGCCTGCACCAGGATTGCCAATTATGGTGGGGGAGCCTTGATTCGAGTTGTATGAGATTGGAAGATCAAAGCCAAAGCTGTTGGTAATTCTGACTGTCAATTGGTCGGCATCCAACTCATTGGCTCTCTGAGCTTGATCAGGAGCTCCAGTGGGCTCAGGCATGTCAAGTGCACCTCCCATAGCAGTGCCATAGGTGTAGGATGTATAGGATGGAGCGGGCATTGGAGAACCACGGCGAATGAGAGGGCGGATAGCCAAGGCAGGAGTAAGGCTCAGAGCCATTGCGGCAAAGCGAGGAAAGAGAACCATTGCAATGAGTAGTCTCTCAACGGTTTAGTAGGTTTGATCTGTTAGAGGCAAAGCAATCATGCAAGACTGATGCAGATATAGAGGGAGGACGGCACTGATCAAAGGATAGAATTGGAAGCTCTGGCGTGAAATGAGATGATGTGAAGGCAAATGAAGGACTGTGATGACAGTGTAAGATCGTCAATTGGATCAGTAGCTTGAGCTAATCTTATGGGTTTCAATGAATGAAATCAAGCAAGAAGCAGGTCTTTATCTGCTATCGGAGCTGAGTTTGAGAAGGGAGATTGCAAGGAGGGAGCAGAGCATTGGTGTTGAGAAAGATGGGCATGATCACGGTTTTCAATGGCTTGGCAGAATAGTCCGAGGTTTTCATTCAGTCTCAATGCTTCCCCACCGCCATTTCAATTAAGGAACACAAGATACTCCAGCCCACTCGATCATGTTAAAGAGATTAGATGCTGACAGCAGATTGTAAAGCTAGGACAACCTTTGCTTGCTACACGCGAAGGAAGAAATTCACAGGCTTACCCATAGACCAAGCTGGAAACGCATGTCTTCTTCTCTCTCCTTGATCTGGCGTTCGCTAGATCAAGCCATATCAATGGACAAGGTTACTCCACAGTAGCCATGTAGCCAGTGATTAGTATACTTACCATGGTCTTTATGATGCAACTTAGTCAGGAAGGTGGAATCTCGTTACTTAATGTCCAATGCTTGACGAGCTCTACTTGTCTTACTCTGGAGACAGATCACTTTCCATGCATAACGAATATCGTAGCTTACCACTTGTAGGAAAAAAAATTGGGAGACACTTGATTAATTTCAAATAGACGATCAGTTGCCGCGCGGCAGCTGGCGGTAGCTTTTGCCATTCATCCAAACGTCATGAGGGGGAAAGGCCTCTAGAATCTGGACTTGTAGTGCCAGTCTCCTTCGCGATGGCGTCAGACAGTTTCACATCAGAAGTTAGCGAACATAAATGTCTCCCAGTACAATTCATGACGTGCGACGACTGTATAGGATCGCCTCGATCCCCGCAGACGGCATCGGGTCTGAAGTCATCAGCGCTGGAATCCAAGTCCTGAACAAGCTTGCGTCTGTCTTGGGGCAGTTTGAATTTCACTTCGAGCATTTTGATTGGAGCAGTGAGACCTATAAGAATACTGGCCAATACATACCCAAGGGAGGATTGGAATCGTTGAAGGAATACAACGCCATCCTTTTCGGCGCTGTGGGGGACCTAGGTTCGTGTCTCCAATCCAAATCAACTTCATTCGAGCTTCGATGCTGACATGAAATAGAGGTCCCTGATCATGTATCACTCTGGGGCCTCCGACTAGCGATATGCCAGCCCTTCCAACAGTATGCGAATCTCCGGCCAACTCGTGTCCTTCGCGGTACCTCGTCCCCGCTTCGCAATTGTCCTCCTGGAAGCCTAGGCTGGCTCATCGTCCGTGAGAATACCGAGGGAGAATATGCCGGTCAAGGAGGCCGAACACACGTTGGCAAACCATGGGAGGTTGCAACAGAGGTGGCCATCTTCAGCCGACACGGTGTGGAGCGTTTGATGAGGTTCGCTTTCGATTGTGCAAGGAGGAGGACCAGAAAGAAGATCACGGTCGTCACAAAGAGTAACGCTCAAAGGAATGGTTTGGTTCTGTGGGACGAAGTAGCGGCTGCTGTAGCGAAGGATTTTCCCGATGTCGAGATGGACAAGATGCTTGTAGATGCCATGACCGTGCGCATGGTCTTGCAACCCGAGACCCTCGACACTATTGTTGCGACCAATCTTCACGCGGACATTTTGAGCGACTTGGCTGCTGCGCTTGCTGGCAGTATTGGCATCGCTCCGACGAGTAATTTGGATCCAAGTCGGGAGCATCCTAGCATGTTCGAGCCGATCCATGGCAGTGCTTGGGATATTGCTGGAAAGGGCATTGCAAACCCAGTCGCAACCTTCTGGACTGCTGCGGAAATGGTGAGGTGGCTTGGACATCAGGAAGCTGCAGATAGCTTGATGGAGTGCGTGGAAAATGTCTGCGAAAGTGGGATCAAAACAAAAGATCTGGGAGGTTCGGCAAGAACGAGCGAGGTTACGGAGGCTGTCTGCAATGAGATCGAAACAGTCCTTGGGCCTAGAGGCAAGAGCATCATTCACTAGGCAGCGACCTCAGCTGAATGCTAGACTATTCAGTATCATTTGTTCTAGGTGGTGAATCCTTCTACTTGTGTGCACTCTGATCTTTTTTCTGCCTCCATATCGATCTCGCTTGCGTTCTGTTCCTATCCTTTGTTGGCTGCGCATGTAATCGAAGTGCCAAGAAGCTGCTTCTCTAGTGATATGCTACGCCTATTTAACTTTTATATGGCGACCGTACTCACTGTCATTATCAACTCCTCCATTTGGTTGGAATGGTGGGTCGTGCACCTGCCTTGTCCTTCTACAATGAGACAAGAGCCTCCCAAATCCCTTGTAGTCAACTCTTATGACGGGTGTTCATTGGTTTCTCTGTCTAATGATATGTACAAGGAACTCATGCTGCATCATTGTGATCTAGTTCGTCATGAATTTTAGCCATCGCTTTCCTTCACCCTTGTGAAAAGCTCCGAGAAATTCTTCAATGCCCAATGTCAAAGGTTGCATCAAAGATATCCCACAACTCTAGCTTCAAGTCCGAGAGCTTATGAAATAAAACTGATAGAGCCTGCTCCCAATGCCTGTCTTCTGCGCAGTTGCTTTCGTCCCATTTGATAATTTGGTCACGGATTCCAGCACGGAGTAATCCGATGTCATCTATTTTAGATGAGATACTGTTGGATATCGACATCAGATCGTCAAAGTCTATCGGCAGGAACGGAAGATTGATTGCGTTACGGTCAGGGAAGCTAAAGGTGAAATTCGAAGTTGTATAAGTCTATTATCTTGTTAATAGGTCATTTACTCCTATTGAAGGTGACTTGGTCAAGGACGTGCCACTGTACTATTCTCCCTCGAGACTACGACGGATGTCTCGCACATGGCTGTTGCTGATCGGTTTGGTAGTGTGTCGATTTGGCAAATCTGGCTTTGCAACGAAGAGGAGGTCTGATCTGAATGGTGCGGGGAAAAGCTGGGATTAAATTCTTCAGTAAGGCGTTCACTTGTGAAGTGAAATGAAAAAATTTACAACCCTCTGTTTGGACACTCATTGACCAGTACCCGTTACGTCATGTCAAGACCATGGGCTCACAAGTAGCGTGTTCACAACTATGATGTAGTCTCTCCAACACGATCTTCCACCCGTTTAGCAAAACCAGTTAAAAGCCTTTTTGAATGTACAGAGGGCGGAAGTCATTCGGAAGCCAAGGAGCCTAAAGCGATATTCAAAATGCTAGCTTCATGACGATCGGACAAAAGACCTGGCCAAGACGATGACATTTTTCGAGCCTAGTGCTTTTCGTATGCATCACTACCAATTTCATGATTACAGTCTTTGTAATTTCGAACCGAAGACATTAACATCCCTGCATGTCATGACATTGAAAAGATCGAGAAGCTGCACTACGAACCAGGGATATGAGGAGAGAACAGTATCCTCAAACGCATAGCTTTACCAGAAGTCGATCGCTCTGGATATGGGACGGCCTTTTCAAATAGACAAATATTAAGGGAGGAGGAGAATCCAACATTCATCTAGGATGACAGCATCTTTGGAATGGAGAAGGCTTTCAGACAAATACATTGTCTCTGGCTTTGAAGTGTGAAAAGCAGCCCAATCCCAACACACCAAACCCAAAATTATGTTTGACTTTTCAAGTCTCTCTTTGAATGCTAACCTCGCTGACCCTCTAAAGTAGAAGCCATAGACACCACAATCTCGTCAGAAGTCGTCCCTAGCTTTCTTAACCCTCTTCAACATATCCTCCACCTTGATCATGACCTTCCCGAGCTCCTCCGTCCAGTGTTTCATTGCTGCATGATCGTTAGGGCTCCCTTGCATGACCGCCGACCGAAGTTTAGAATCCCTAGCTCGGATCCCTAGAAGGATACGATATTCTTGGAGGGCATTGTATCGTTCATGATGAAACTTGTCGAGACGGTTATGAGTTATCTCGCCCCACATTTTTAATCGGTACAGAGCCTCCCATCGATCGAATGGATAAGGAGGGTGAGTGAGTTGATATCCGTGATAGAGACCTTGCCGGTCGTAAATCTATCTTAACATCAGCTGAAGTGGTAGTCTTTGAGACTGTGAGTGTTACCATGTTTCCGTTACAGTCGTAGTAAATTGAGGAGGTATTGGAAGCCATGATAGTTACTGGATCTTTGTTTCCGAATGGTTTATTGCAGGTATGTGAACGATATCTTAGATACGTGAAAAGACGGAGGTGTGAATCTTTCAAAGTAGTTAATGACATCGTCAGTAACAAATACAAGGAAACCCATTTCCGCTAATCGATACTGTTGAGAACTATAATGCTGTCAACAGTTTCTTGTTTAAATGTCTTATGCACAACAGAATGTTTGGACACAAACCATAGGACTGGCCATGAGAATAAAGTATTGTTATTATCTAATGTTCAATGTATACATGCCCATCTCAATCCGACTCAGCTGGCCTAGACGGACTCACGATTTTTTAGAGGCACGTGCAAGCTTAATGACATTAGGGAAATGGACATCGATTCAACGATTACCCGGACTTTCATTCGGCGGTCTTACAAGTACAATGTCATATTCGGCACATATTTTAATTTGAGCTGCACCTACTCGGAAAACTTTTCGAAGCTACAAGGGCCAGTGTTGGTCCTCGAGTAAGAGAAGATGTCGTTTGGCGTCAATACAATCGACTAATTTGAGAGGAACGAAAAATCCAGGTCATGATAGAAACGGTAGCCAAAGCCCTTTTTCATTATGGAGTGGTTCTCAAAATGTATCAATCCCCCAGTTTCTACCATTTGAAAGCAGTGAACGTTTTGGACGCAAGACAACCACCAGTCTCTTGTCGATTGCTATTCTCCTAATTCTTACCATCAGGGCCACATCATTAATTTCCAATTCTTAGGCAATTCTTCCAATGTAAAGATCCTCAGGGTTTATGATACAAAGACGGCTTCCTTTGATAGAAATAGCACCTTGGCTGCCACAGTAACGACCATCTAGTCGTACCATTGATCGCATCGTTTATTGGATAATCTTGTCCAAGAGATCACTCATCTCCATCTGAAGACGACCAATCTTCTCTTTCAAATCCTCCATTGCCTCGCGCCAGATCATTTCCGGCGGACTGATGCCAAAAGCCGCGAGATCGCATTGATTGCTGATGATTGCCCAAAGTTCCGAAACATTCTCGTAACATTTCCTCGCTCTCTTGATTTTCGCTTGGTTGGACAGCATACGACACCTTTCCTCCGCGGCTGAATAGGATGGATTATAGGGATCCTTCGAACTCAATTCGTAGAAGGTGAAAACAAAATTTGGTGAGCGCATCATCTAGAGCGCGTGTCAGTGAGCATCACGACGCAACGAAGTCTGTTAAGGGAACTCACCGTTCGACCTTTGCCCTTCTTACAGATGTGCTTGACTTCGATGGGGTTGGACGCTTTCTGTGATTTTCGTCGGGTTTGTAGCGAGAAGAAGTCATCGTCCAGCTTTTGTTTTCTATCCCAGTGGAGTGATTCGCGCAATAAGGTGAGATCATAAGCTTCGTCAGGACCCATTTTAGTATCTTGAAACGTCCAAACTTTAGAAGTTGTCAAGTTGAAAGATTCCATTGCTGTACTTGACTATGACGCATGAGATCTATTAATTAGGTGGATAGGCAAGGCAGATGACTTCGACAGTTTCTGCAAAATCCACGGTAACTTCATTCATCCATGAACGCTATTGGAAGAATGCTGGAATTTGGTATCTTATTCATTGTCTCAATCTGCTATGGCATGAAGCTGTTAAGGTTCCAGGACAGTAGTAAGCCGGCTAAACATGATTTCATTGGCAAGAAGTAATCATAAGAAGACACCCATTCAATCGATAGCCAGAAGCCTTGCCAATCATACTTTCGTGCCATCTACTGCCACTGCTGTGATTTAAATTTCTCCAGGACAGACGCACCAGCGTGACAGATCTGTAACGGTGGCTCGTTGACGGACCGAGGGTTGATGTTTCAACAGAACCATCCTGATCGTTAACTTCGCCACCTCGCGGCGGAAGAAGAGGCTCCAAGGATCATCCCGTCCGCTCGCCCACAGCGCCCGGGACAGTTCAAGGAGAGCTGAGCGCAGTCTGCTGATGCCATCCAATTCTCTTCTGTACCGGTCGTTGCGTTCTCGCTCATCATTCAGAAAGTTATTGCTGATGTCTTGACGGATGGGTCCTGCTGGACAATGGACAGGAGTTGAGGGATTGCTGAAGAGCTGTTTGTGCGATCAGTACTGGTCTTACTCCTTGTTGTTGAGCTTGGGGAATACCATGACGTGGAAGGGCTTCGTAGGGTCTTGTTGTATGCTAGCCATGGTAATGGGGTCGGACCAGCTGCTTCGATTGGAGTAGTGGACTTGGTGACAACAAGAGCTAAGGGTCAAGTATTTATCACATTAAATCGACGGGTAAGGGCTGTCAATGTTCTTGTGGTTGAGTGCGCACGATCTTGGCCTCAAGTAGAAATGTTGAATTATGTGATGAAGATGGATTTGTCAGCCTTATTGTTGTCTCATTTGGACCGCTTCGTCGAAACAATTGTTGTCCATGAGCGTCTGCTACAGGATTAGGACTGAATCACTTCATCATCTCTCAATAGAGGTATCGATACGCGGAATGATGATTTCAGCTTCATTTTGTGCTATTCTAGAGTCTCTCCGGTATCGAGCGCCAGCTTTCCGTGGCATCTCCGATGACAAGAGCAACCACATGAGTTAACGGACTGGGACTTACGAGTGGCCATTTGGCTCTTCGATAACGGTGGAAATGTTTCTAGAGCAGAAAGCCTCCTCGGAAATGACTTCTCTTCAAGTGGATTGTGCGAGACGAAGATGATCGAGTTATGCGGGTATCGAAATACTTGCATTGCTATTTTCATCATCACTAGAATCAGATACATTTGGCTCATCTCCGGAGTCCCTCTCGAGTGGACCGTTTTCAATATCCCGACATGTATAAGTCAATAGTGTATGCAGGATTCGTCTCCTTATTTGTTGATCTTGGTAGGTTGCACCGGACCCAGAGGGTATGTGAAGCTGCGCATCACCAGTATCCTCCTCCCCAGCCGAACCCATGTCCTAGAGTACTGAAATCCAATCCGCACCCACGGGCCGAAAACAATTTATTCAAATATTCCCCATCTCCACCATAAGCTTTGCGTATCTCCTTTTGCATGCTTATGTGCTCTTTTAGGCAACTCTCGACTTTGTGAACGAGATCCACCATGTGATGGCCCCATTCAGCTTGAGCTGCATTATTCGCTTCAATTGGGCCACATCGTGCTCGGAGCTGTAAGTATAGTTTCTTGAGACTCCATTGAGTACTACTGAAGTCGCGCAAAGACACCTGATTATCGTAGTAGTTCTCGGTGCCAGGGCGAGCATTTCTGTACATAACATAACGGAACATTGCTGAAGATATAATCTTTGAGAAAGATATCGTTAGCAACAATCCGAATGCTCGTTTCATAGTACTGGGAAGATCTGTACCACTTTGTCTCTACGTTCAATAGCGACAGTCGGGCGTGACATATTGAAATTTTAGAACGTTTTTTTTCCGTAGAGTGCTATATCGTTGCCGGATACAGTATCGTGCCTAGCAAAGCGGAAGGTGAACCTATTACATCAGCAAGGGGGCGATATTATGATGGTCGTACACAATATCTACAGATTAAACCAGACAGAATCTCCAAGGATCTGCGCTGTCAAGAAACACGGGCTTCCCAGTATATCAGCTAAATTAAAACCCTCACAAAATGGTGGCTATTTTCAGTCCCTTGCTAAGTTGATAAGGTAATCTGTAAGTTCGAGCAATCCTTTCCAGCTGAAAACAACACACTGCGATAGGTTACCGAGACTTGACATCCGCGGGTGATGCTCATAATTCCATGGTACTCGAGAGCAATATCGCTCACTGCAACCACGTGTCCCATGTGAGTCACAAACATGCATACTTTCTATGCTCTATATTTCCTCCATATCGCAGCCATGAAATCGCCACCAAGATATCCCCAGCTTCACATCTGATCTAAAATAACCACGCTTAAGTTATGAGCATCCATAATGTCAGCGGCCCAACATGGCAAGAAACAACTACAGTCGTGAAAACCAAACGTCCCTCCATGTTCACAGAAGGCCCCGTCACCAAACGACCGCGCCGTATACATGTCGTCTCTTCACCAACCTTCAGTTACGAAATCCCAATAGTTCCGAGACCACGACGTCGTAACCTCGCCCAGGCTAGACTGATTGCATATGACGAACATTGTAGCAAGTATCGTGACGACGTAGAAGAAATTCGGGGTATGATCGCGGGACTCCGATGGCGACTGGCTAAGATTGATCTGACTGATCCTAGCAAGACTCTGTGGGTGCATGGATTGAGGAATTTGATAAGAAGGGCACTCGGGTGGCTGAAGGAGCTCAGAGATTTGAAGAAGCCTATTCAAGATGCTCTGACGAATTGGTAGTCATGGAGATTGTGAAGAGGCTTCGGGTGGAGAAGACATTGCATGTGACAGGGTTGGCTTGAAACATCATCATTTTAACCGGTCATCTACACAAAGACGCCATTTCAAATACTTCGAGCAGATCAATACGAAGTCTTTCCAGATCACCGATACACATTCATTGTCCTCAACATGACTACCAACGATCCAGTCATCGCGGGATGGCAAGATCAGAACCCTCTGGTAAGTCTCACCGGTTCTTTCAAAGGGAAGTTCATTGAGGACTGCCACTAAGAGGACAAAAGTATCGTCAAATCATTCCCCCAAACTTCCAGAAGAAGATCGGTTTTCTGGACCCCGAAATCCTCAACTCTGATTCTCCCGGGGAGTTGTACGATGAACGAGAGGACCGTTACGCTAAATATCACGCTTCCATCCAGGACTTGTTGTCATTTCTCCGAGCTCAGCTATCGAGGGTAGATCCAAAGGATGCCACTTTGGTCGCTTGGCGGGAGGGGATGGAGAAACTACTTGAGAAAGTGGAAGGCTTACGCGAAGAAGTCATGGAAATCAGAATTATTGTCTGGGATGCTTTCCTTGCGTCTTTCAGGTATTAGGCCGAAAGATCACCGGTTATTCTCGAAATTTGCTTGGGCATTGTGCTACAGTCTGCAGAGAGAGTTGGTAACATTGACATAGTGCTATAAAGCTATGATATCTCGGCACCATGATCTTTCCAGTTCCGATGAGGATTTCGTCCTACGAGCTTAACATAGTCCTGTCAGAATTTCAAGATCAAATCCGTAGCAGAAGCCCAAATCAATGCTTCTGCCTTCGCGCTCCACCTAGTTCTGTGTCCTAGTGATCCATTTTTCTTCCTGCTTATCCCACTCATCCTCTCGAATCAATGGCCGGCCCTCTCGATTTCCCATTGTAATCATCCTGAAATCTGCATCATGGTTGAGAGTGAATGCGCACCAGTCAGAGTGTTTGTTGAGGTATCCCTTAGCTCTCCAAGAAAATTGATGGTTGTCCAGCAGCTCTCGAGCATACCGAATGCCTTGTCGACGATGGTATGAAATTGCCTCCATACTAAATGCCCGATCTTAGACCGAGTAGCTGAAGAAGTCTCTGATACTGCAGCATCGGAGGCCACGGGTTCAGCGATTAGCGTGTGGAACTACCAGCTTGATTCAGCTTACCTTTTTATGAGCGAGTACATTGTGTTCTGCAGAGGGACTTGTAGCAGACATATTTGAAGGTTCAATGATCGTGGCTTCGTAGGGTGAGATATGGATCGGGGCAGCGCCTTGATGGAGGCTTTAAAAGTTAGGGGACGCGATTTGGCAATGGTTGTGTTTATTGTGCAGGTCAGGGTTGTTATTACGAGCAATTATATTAAAGATGCGAATGGTTGTGGTGCTGATGGGTGATCAATTGCAGGTGGAATCAAGGTCAGAGCGTCGCATCAACAGAAATGAACGCGGATGCCACAAGAACGATATGCAGGATTCATCACATCAACTTCGATAAACTAAAGCCATGAAGGACTCAGTGAAGGAAACGCAAGGACAGACGAAGTATTGGCACTCGCTAAAGGGTCCGCAGGACAATGATAAAGAATTGTTTATAAAACCCGTCTCAGCTTTCATCTATTCAACTTCCAATCCCTAATATAAGTAAAGCTTGATTTACTTGGTCGCGTCTTCAGCACCGTCTCCAACTACCCGCCAAAGGATACCCCCGCAAGAATGAATCAAGATCTTCTGCCCCGGGTTCAAGATCGAGTCTACCTCGCAATCTTCATCCGGTGAATCAATAGCACGGTTGATCATTCGCGCTTGCTCCGAAACCTTCTCAAGCACATCCCTTAGCAACGGAACATGGTGCTCGGCCTTTGCTTGTAACTCCCCAGTTCCGTTCAGGACGGACATCAGCGTCGTCTGATCAGTGCTTTCGTTTGTCGCTTTCATTAGTTTGAGATATCTGGCCTGTGCATCCAGAAGGTTGCGCAGGGTGACTTCATAGGCCTGAATTATTCCCCATATTCGGCCTGTAAGCGCGTACAGATCAATCGAAGTCTTGAAGTGGACGTCGATGCCGAGGTCACGAAGAGTCTGCTCCTGTAAGGGAGTCACTGCGGCAGACATTGTGGCTGTAGGTGGTTGCGAGCGGTTGAGAGAGGTTGAATAGCGGTCGAAGGAAAGTGGATGAGAAATGGCCTCGAGGGGACAATGGAGAATTTGTAGGGGTCCCCTGTGGATTGAAAGATATAAAGACGGGAAGACGGCTATCAAGAAATTTTAAGAGCACAATAGCGATGACTAACAAAGAATATAACAATCATGTGTGACAAAGCCAGCCTAAATCAATAGAAACTAACCACACTTTTTGAGGTAATTTGCGTCCATTTTCATGATGTCTTTGATATCATCAGATATGGAAGTTATTGTACGCCCTCCCTCGACGGTCACATTGGCAAAAGTCCTTTGTCACAGACACTTCAGCGATCTCAGACCTATTTCGTACAGCATGCAATACTTGTCTGTAAACCTTCCAAAGCTCGTGCTTGTCATCGTCGATCATTGCCTCGCGACAAGAATAAGCCAAATACTACCTCCACCTGAGAGCCGCCGTCAGGGCTCACACGTGGAGCTGAATCCATATCATAGAGAGCAAACTCCTCAGGCTTAGGGCGTATCTTGGACGTTGCGTTGTTGCCCGACTCTTACACGTGCCTCGTAAAGCAGTCTCAAAGCATCAGAGATTTTCATTGAAGCACCAGATAACTCATAGAACGGAACATGTGATTCGCGGAACCCTAGCAAGTCCTGCACGACATCGATCTGCATGCCGATGAGATCGGATAGTCTGTAAAGAGCTGAACTATAAGCATTTGTTCTTTCGATGATGGCCTGGAGCTCCTGGTCACTTCTAGTGCCGAAGTTGAGGCCTAGCGTTTGGAAGAATTCGTTCTTCTATGCATGTGCGTTAGCTTTGCGCTGACAGTGACGATGGAAGAGCTGACAGACCGTGGCGGGATCCATGATTCTTTATTCCTCGGAATCACTGCTTGGATTTGCCGTGGATAGGCGGAGTTAGGGTCAGTGTTGGCTGCCAAAATCCTCGAGGGGGAGGATCGAGAATGATTGACAGGATCGTCAAAGGCTCTGACAACAGAAAGACCATTGTTTCGACTCTATTTTCTGTCGTAGGATGAATGCAACAGGGTAAAAAGTTTTCGAGGCTAAGGACAAAAGACAAATTTTGTGAGAAAGAATTATCGTAGATCGTCCTACTAACCAGAAGTGGCAATGCTCTTCTTAACGAAGGAAATGACGACTACGATCTCTACAGAAGGAATGAAGTGCATGTTGAAAGCCTCTTTTCGAACACTACAAGACCTCTGAAGCTCGGTGATAACTCTGGTGACTCGACATACCTTTACCTAATACGTATCATACCCAAAACGAAGCCGTGTGCGTCACCTGGGAATTATGCAATCTTATTGCTCCACCATGTAAATGGAAAGCCATGATTCTTCACGAGTAGCTTGAGCTTTAGGTTATTTTGTCTTGTCGGTACCAGTCAGATATATGTGTCACCACAAGCTGTCCTCAAATCCCCGAATTAGAGGAGCAGCCTAGACGTCAAGATTCCAAAATTGTATGAAGCTAGGTCTCACCTCCCGCAGGCAACGTAAAGCTTGGAAAAGAAGGAGGTTCGACCTTGAGCGAAATGCAACATGCATTGAACCTTTCAAAATAGCATCTAGTCAATGTGGGGGTCCATTTTGGGGGTTTGAGATTGAGTACGTAAGTATCATGTCAAGTTTAAACAAGGCTTTCCTAGTGTTGGAGACGTTCCTGAGACTAGAATCTCACCGGCTGTGGGGACGTTCTACAAACTTTCCGGGCTCGGCAGTGAGAGAATGGGCTTGGATCATCTCCCGTTCAAGCCCGTATTTCAATGCCAGATTTTATTCCCTGATATTGCCCACGGGCCATCGAATTCTTATCGTTTTTAATCATGTCAGTGCGCTCATGCTTTGATAGTGGAAGTAAAATACCACATATGCACTCTGCCAGGCTCCGAGCGCACCTGCATTTCAGAATGGCCCCGAGCGCCACGGAGCTATCAACCCCGGATCCAGCAATGTAGCTATTCTCCGAACGGGTTGGATCATAAACGGCCCAAGGCTCACTAGACGTGAGATCTGGTACCGGTACTGGAGCGGCTAAAGTAGTGCGCTTACTGGTATTTCGTGCAGGTCGTTACTACGACTTTAGAAAATGGATTGGGCAATAATCTCCACGTACGACGTACCTGACACACTTATGCGTATCTTATAATTTCCCTGCCTGACTGCTGGTGCCAGTGTCGCGACGGAAGTATAGGCGGAACTTCTCTGGTGCGGTAAATGGATCGGCCCAACGGTTCATTGATCTTGGCCAGTGCCAAAGGATAACCGTCGGTTTCTTCCGACGAACCGCTGGTACCTCTGACATTCGGAGATCCAACCGATCCTCTCTTTATGGTGACTCCAATATCACGAGGTCAACCCTAGTCATGGTTGCTTTCCTCCAGGGGCAAATTAAACGAGCCGCTCTTCTGGGCGCTCATTACTTGCATGAGATCACTCTCTACACAATGTACATATGTACCGGACCCACTCCCCAATCACTGTTGAGACCCTGATATCTCCTACTGTTGATTTCCTGTCGTCACTCGCTTATCTTGATAACCACGCCCGCCCTTGTCCCCCTCCCCAATCGCCCTACATCGTTGTTCTGGAACGGTTTTCGCCAGCATGTTTATACGAGCAGCTATGATGCCTACAGAGACTCTGGAACCTCCTGATGGGGATGTCAATCGAGCATCCATGCTCTATGCTTTTACCTGGACACTGTGCTCGCTGTCTTTGGTCATCTTCGGTCTCCGCATGTACACAAGAGCGAAGCTGACAAAGAACCTTTGGTGGGATGACTGGTTTATCATGATTTCTGTGGTAAGTCTTGGAAGCTCAGTTCAAGGAGTCGGGACTGAGTCAATGAAGCTCTTCACCCTGACATTCTCTATCATGTGGAGTGTCTACGCAGGTCGGGGATATGCACGACACGAACACTACCTCCGTCCCGAGCAACGCTCTGATGCAGGCAAGCTGAGCGTCATCTCCCGATCGTGCTGTATCATGGCCATCGCTACCGGCAAGATCTCTGTCGCGTTCTTGATACAACGAATTCAAGGGCCCGGCAAATGGCGCACGTGGCTGCTACGTTTCTGCTCAGTGACAGTCTTCATCACCGCCCTCTTTGCAGTCATCTTCCTCTTCGCTCAATGTCAACCTGCACGAGCATTATGGACCCCATCGATGATCAAGGCTGGCACGGGTCACTGCTGGAATCCGATCCCAGTCAACAACTATGACATCGTCATTGCTGGTTTGTCGTGTCTCGTGGGGTCGACGTGATCTTTGAATTGACATTCGGGCTAGGGTATTTTGCATTCCTCGACTTTGCACTGGCAATAATACCCATCGATATTGTGTGGAAGCTCAAGATAGCAACTAAAAAGAAGCTACTGCTTTGCGCGCTATTAGGCATGGGTATCTTGTGAGACATTTCGTTAGCATACCAGTATATTTCCAGTCATTGACGACTCTTGCAGTGCCGGCGTATGCGCCGCTATCAAGACCTCCCAACTACGAACCGTGACAAAGAAAACGGACATCACATGTAAATTGCCCCTTTCTGCCTTGGATCTCACGGTTGCTGACTACTCGCAGTCAAATTGGCTGGATACCTGCTCTGGAACGCTCTGGAAGTTAACGTCGTCATCATTGCCGCTTGCATCCCTACTCTTCGCCCCCTTTGCCTGGTCATATTCAAACAGAAAGGCGCGGAGGCGTATGGGAAGAAGTCTTACCAGATGACGCCCAAGAGCAGCAGCGGTAATCGATGGCGGGTGGGCAAGATGGTAGAGGACACGGAGAGTCTCAAATCCATCAATGGAAAAGGCAAAGATGGTCCTGTGGTGGACATACGGGAGTGCCTTAATAGCTCAAGCGGCAATGATTCCAGAGACGGAGACAAGGACTGGGACGCGGAAGCGCAGAGGCAGGAGGCGAACCAGGATGTGAGGAGGAAAAGTTCCAGCGGCATAATGCACACCACCGAGATACAGGTCGTCTCGCGCGACAGGCGAGAAACATAGCATGTCATCCTCGCAGGGGTGCACACGGCAGGCCATCTTTGGTCAATGAGGGATTAGCAAGGCGTTGTAGGCTATTTGTCTAGTTTCAAGGCTTTGAGGAGATTCATTCATATGTCTGAGACCTTTTGAACGGGATACATCCAAGAAGTTAATTGAAAATCGTGCGAGAAAACTAGATCATTGCTGTCACCTCGACGGCGAAGCCCGATGTCGATCTCCGATTGAGGCTAGCGTCGGATTTTGTGGTCAGAGCTTTTCTCCAATCTCCAAATCTTCCGGTGCAAACAAGAATCTCCTTTCAATCCATTCTGACACATCTGAACCCACTTCCTTGTTTCGTCGAATTCTTGCAATCATGATTGCTTCACGAAATATCTTCAATGCCTGCCAGAGAAGAGCGTTCTCCGCCTCTGCCAGACAGGTACGTTGCTCGCGCTTCGGGAGCTGTCAGCGGACAAGCTCCATCTCGCAAACATCCCCGTGTCCGTTTCTAATGATTCTAGGCCTCCAAAGTAGCGGTTCTTGGTGCAGGAGGCGGCATTGGTCAGCCATTGTCTCTATTGATGAAGCTTAATCCACGGGTCACCGAACTCGGCCTCTACGATATCAAAGGCGGACCAGGTAGGCAATACCATGCCCGTCACGCTACAACTTCTTAGCTTATACGGATGTAGGCGTCGCTGCGGACATTGGTCATATAAACACAAAAAGCGTCGTTACGGGATACCAGCCAGATGCGAACGGCCTGAAGGAATGCTTGACCGGGGCAGAGATTGTTCTCATCCCAGCTGGCGTCCCGCGAAAACCCGGAATGACTCGCGATGGTATTTCTAGTGTTGAAGAGTAGAGATGGCATTGGCTGACTTTACTAGATCTATTCAACACCAATGCCTCAATCGTCCGCGACCTTGCCAAAGCAGTTGCGGACGCTGCCCCCGAAGCCAATACACTTGTCATTTCCAACCCTGTACGACCGCTCACCCACCTTCATCAAACTTCCTTAGCTTATGCACACAGGTCAATTCCACGGTCCCTATCTGCGCTGAGATCTTCAAATCGAAAGGAGTGTACAACCCACGTCGACTCTTCGGTGTGACAACGTTGGACGTCGTTCGTGCCTCACGATTCATCTCGCAGCACAAAGGTACCGACCCTGCGGACGAGAACATTACGGTCATTGGCGGTCACTCGGGCGCGACTATCGTTCCGCTCCTCTCGCAGTCCGGTTACTCACTCTCTGGGAAAGATCTCGATGACTACATCTTCCGAGTTCAATTTGGTGGTGATGAGGTCGTGAAGGCGAAGGACGGCGCTGGATCGGCTACACTATCGATGGCAATGGCAGGCGCTCGTTTCGCGGAGAGCTTGCTCAAGGCTGCCCAAGGTCAGAAGGGAGTCATTGAGCCTACCTTCGTCGACAGTCCGCTGTACAAGGATCAAGGAATCGACTTCTTCTCATCCAAAGTGGAACTTGGACCCAACGGCGTGGAGAAGATTCACGAGGTTGGGAAGGTTACAGAGTATGAGCAGAAGCTCTTGGATGTCTGTCTTAAAGACCTCAAGGGCAACATCGCCAAAGGTATCATGGTTGGCTCTTCAAAACGTTGAACTCATGCTAATCTCCCTCTAGGCGTCAAATTTGTCAAGGAAAACCCGTAGAGCAAAATGGCTCTCAATACCCAAACCTTCCCTTCCTTCAACTGACTGGCTCTTTACGCCCTCTGGATTGTGTACACTTGCCATGTAGCGACCTCCATAGATACAGATTCCGAATCTGACTTCCTCATTCACATAAGCCTTCATTTGTTCTCGAGTTTACCATTGGAAGACACCGGCATTCGTATTATTTAGCCACCTTAGATATATTCTCATTTCCCTCAGTCCCTTCTAAGTTTGTCTCAGCATCTCAGTGTTCTAGTCCGCTTCCCTTCCACTTACTCGATTCTCTGCCACAAACACGATACGCGACAGCGCCGGCCAATGGTTCCACCCTTATGCATACAGCATACCATACGAGATCTTCCATTCCATCCCTTCGAAATAGCTCTTTCCATATGTTCAGATACTGCCTAATGAAGCCATTGTACCTTTGTCTTCCGCAAGATAATATCAGTATAGGTAGTACGAGATCTTTAATGGCAGTGAAAACGCCTTCTTCACTGTTATAAACTTCCTTCTCCTACGGGTATCTCTTTCATTCCATGCATGTGGAGATCAGTGGAACGAGAATTCAGACCTCCTTTTATTATTCCAATTGTCTGTAATAAGGGACTATTTAGCCGAAATTATTCCGACACTAAGCCCCTTCTAGGGATTTTCGTGCCACAAATGTGGAAGTTCGCGGTTCACCCGGTGCACTGATTTAGCCTAGCCAACCCAACAATTCACCCAGGGTCCGTTGTCTCGACTTGTCACGCCTTCTACAGACATTAATGGTTGTTTGTATGCAGTCCTCTCTGCTTTCTCAGGTAGATTGAATCAGGTCATTCACATTTGTTCAAGTTTTCTTGTGGTACCTTTCTTCACGTTACCTGTGATTGGATGTGGTGCGCGCTATTCGATATCTTTGGGTAGATACATGGCCGCAATTTGTGTTTCCTACTGATAATTTGTGTTTAACGAATGAGAATATCTGGTGGCTTAGATGGATTCACTAAGGAGGTGGTTAATCGATTGCAAGTTCCAGATCAGGGAGCAGAATGCTTCAGTGGTGGAGACGTGATTGTACGAACGGTTATTGGCAAGGGCTTGAGTGGTAGAGGCCTGGTTCCTGCAATTCTCGAGCTTGTGGGATGAAGAAACTACAATTGCGGGAGGTGAAAGCGTATTGATATCGCTAAAGCGATCTGTCATTGTTGAATCAAGTTGATTGGGTTGCGGGAGAAGGCAACGGGGAGAAAGCTGTGGAAAGGATGCATGGAGAGAGCGACAAGTGTCGGAATTGAGGATTCCTATGATGATATGAGGACTGTTAGGGACCTGTCATGCATGCACATGTGTACATTCATGATGGATGGGCTGTCAAATGCCACGGTCTAGACATAGTCAATAGGTGCCATATGAAAGGGTTCGCCGCTTCAACACATGGGTAAATAGATCTAGATGACATGACTGACAAGATAATATACACAACATTAGTACCATAACCTCTTGCAAAGATACATAGTCCACGTCTAAACTGTTGTCAAAAAGAGGAATGAACCCGACAACGCCTACTCCTTTAGCCATCCTTTGAATTACTTCAAGTCCGCAATATCTTCGTCATAGCTGGATCAAAGCAGGCCTGATGCGGTTCGGAATCTGCTTAAAGGCGGCCTTACGGCAAGAGATGGAGACAGCAGAGCACTGTGCCCCAATGGTATTGGTGATGCTGGTGGTGCTGCTATCATCAGTGGATGCGGCCTGCGAGGTGTAGGGAAAGGTTCGTTCGTAAGACGCATGGGATTGTACCCTAGATATGGACACATGCAAAGACGCCGACCATATCTACTGTCATCGTAAGCTAGCAAGCCATCGTCCTCGTCGTAATAATTGTAGTTCATATGCCGCTTTGGTCTGAGGTCGAGCGTAGACTCAAGGTCATCGTGCCATTGCCCCACAAGCTCCTTTGGACTGAGGGAATACCCGGGGACAGTATCTGGACCTAGAGACACCCGCCCACGGCTCTTAGGTACCCAACCTTGCCCATGAGTTTTCAATGCTCTTTCAATTCTGTTTGTTGTTGCCCGCCCAAAGTATCCCCCAGCAAGTAAATCTTCCACCATAGCTGGAGTGAGGGGCCAGCGCGGCAGGAGGCAATTCAGCAGGCTCGTCACGTTCGCATGAACGGTGTCGAGATCTATGATGTACTTGAAGATGGTTCGATATTCCATATCATCGTCTGCTACGAGGTTGGTACACCACTCAGACATCGCATAAGCCATTTCGTTATGGCGACCGAGGCCGCTTCGTGGATTGAGTAATCTGGCGACACTCCTAAAGATTCTTTCAGTCGCAGACTCCGGATCTGGCTGGACGGCAGCAAAATTTGCCCTAGCAATGTCTAGTTGAGTCTTGAGCTCAGTTGAAACCCCTGCCCCAGTTTCCGAATCCTTGAGTGCATTCAGGACGATGAATAAGGCAAAGTGAGTGTTCGGCCCTGTGTACATCATATGGCTCTCCAGATCAATATAGCCTCTGGTCTGAACATTGCGGCAGTTCCACCGCCATAGATTAGGTAGGTAAGTCTTGATCGTCGCATTGGACAGTGTTATTATGTTTTCGCGGACTAGAAATTTCATACGTTGATAAGGACGAACATAGTGATTCAGGGCCATGAGGGCCAACAAAGGTTGACGGAGCTGCTAATGGAGGGGTTGAACTTGCTACTAGACGGGAAAGATGGAGAATCTCGGGGTGTTGGAGAAAGAGAAAAACGATTTATGTAGTGCCTGTTCTTCCATCAAGAAAAACGGTTGGTGGCGCTGACAACACAAGAAAATTCATCAATGTATCGTTTGCTTTTGTGCGGTGTAACGAGATGATTGTGTCAACAAAGCAAACATTGCAGCCTAATTTTCCTTGTACTGCACTGCCATCCCACGAACGTTCTGGAAGAAACAGCATGGAGGAAAAAAGCTCTAGAACTTTGTACGATCATTCTAGAAACAGATCAATTCAAAAAAGTCTCTGACGCGATCTCTGCCGTTTCAATGCGGCCATCCGATCCCGGTACAGGGTTTGCCGGATAGATAGATTAGATCGCACATGGTTTCGAGTTTCTTCCGAGAGATCTGTCCGATAGGCTCAAAATTACGAGGCTCCAGTATCAATTTTGACGTGTGCTTCGTTTGACAATGCTTGAATTTACATCGCCACCCACGCTATTATTTTCAAGAGCAAACAGTTTGCCTCTGTTTAGAAGGATAGGAGTTTCCCTCACTTTGCGTCTACAATGCCTCAATAAGAGAGCTTCTTGCTCCAAGTGCTTGCCGTGCTTTCATATTTGGTGACTTATGACAATCGCATTACCTTCTCACGAACTCTGGACTTCATCAGAATGGACACCAGCTCCAGTGGCAACACAGGTACCGTGACATCAATCCAGGTCTCATTGTGCATGCGGAGTGCTTGCTACTAATGATTGTAGTAATAGTCAATGATGTGTAGGAAGAACTTGCCTTTGCCCTGATGCGTCGTGTAAATATGCTTGTACTTAGTTTGGCCGAAGATGCACCGACGCTAAAGGTTTGACCTCCAACATGGATGGATGCCCGGTGTTCTACATAACACCTAAGGTTAACGAATCTTCCCATCTGCTTGTAGAGACCCTCTTCTGTACACAAGAAGTATATCGTGGTGTCGCTTTGATTGTTCTTGACTTCATTTCTTTGACCAGCTATTGTTGTATGGTATGCATGGAGGAGAAATGGTAGCAGGGAAGCACAATGCAAGCCATTATACTCTTGAGAGCATATCCAGAATGAGCCTACATGGAACTGTCAATGCTTACAGACTGTTGATTGCAAAGTTATTCAAGTGAATTACTAAGGCATCAGCTTCGGTGGATAATTCTGCCATGAGGGTCACAAGCCCTGCGCCTTATGAGTGCTGGCAGCAGAGTCGGAAGATCACCACTCTTCCAACTCATATCATTCACTCACTTCTTTCTACACTCCTCACTTCTTTGCCTCTCCTTACTCACTCAACCTTCTTCTTTTCCTTTGCTGAACCAACTATCACACTATTGTTAGCCTACACACCTATCTCATTATGTCAGACCATCTTTCTGCTGCAGGTCAGGACATTGTCGTTGAGGCCAAGCCTTTGGAAACCAGCAATATGGATACCTCGACTTCTGCAACTCAGCTTGAGGCTCCAGCAGAAATCGACGAGAAGCATGCCAAAGTCAAGGATGCAGCCGACGACGACACTGTAGATGAAGATAGTAGCCCAACGAAGAAAGTTGGCGCTGGCACTGTGAGTACAAGACAGGACGATCCATCTTCTTCTGCCATCTTTTCATCATACAACCCCAATTTTTGTCTTATCTACAATTATGATGGTGTCATACGAAAGACGAGTGCTTTCCGTTACGTTGTGGCCTCCACTGCTGCCTGAGGTCGAGGACAATTGCTCGTCTTTCAACCCTCAAAACTCACTCTTTTTTTTCCGTTTGCCCTACGACGCATACAGTTATTCCTATGCCAGCACCACATTTTAAGCTCATGTTTTTTTCCTTCAGGCTAAAGCACGCAAAAATACCAAAAAGACAAATGCTTCACCGAAGAAGCGTGCTACTGCCGATGACGATGACGAGGATGCATCACCGAAGAAGAAGCATGCCGGCAGCAAAGCCAAAGCTGCAGCTGGCAAGTCCAAAGTAACGGATGATGCTTCGGATAATAAGGCCGAGACCTCAGAATCACCTGATGATGCTAATGTCAAATCTGAAGCCACCGATGGTGACGAAATTCAAGTGCCAACTACTCCGATGAAAGGAAAGCGCTCCAAGGCAGCGCCAAGTACACCCAAAACCCCGAAGACGCCGAAGACTCCCAAGAGCAATGGGGTCACCAAGTCAAAGGACGATACTACTCCTCGTCGTCGCGCCGCCGCCGACAAAGTTGCCGACAAAGTCTCATTGCCAACATCTTGGGCCGCTGCAAGCGAGGCAGATAAAGAGCTTGTTGCCATGAAGGAGCGTGGCGAATCTTGGAACGATATTCGGAAGATGTGGCGCGAGATGACCGGGCAGGATACTGCCACTAGCACGTTGCCGAACCGCTAGTAAGTCACCTTATCTGCACTACCATCGCCGCGACTGACAGAACGATAGCAAGCGTCTTCAGATCACCATGATGGAGTTGGATGACACCGAGGTAAGCCAAAGCCTTATCCCACATCTCTCATGTCCACTCCCTTTCGCAACCTAGACCTCGATTCGACGCAATCCAGCCAAAAGCCCCCCCTTCATCGACCGCGCTAACACCCCTCACAGAAGCAACTTCTCCTTAACGTCAAAGCGGAAGTCGAGGCCAACTTGAAGAACTCTAAGTGGGGTTTGATCAGCCAGAAGATGGAAGAGAAAGGAACTAAGTCCAAATACCCGGCCGATTTCCTGATCAAGGAATTTAAGAAGCTCGAAACGGACCGTACGGCTAAGGAGGGCAGTGTTTTGTTCAACGCTGCAAAGAACGCTATTAATGGAGAGGAGGACTCAGATGGTGACGCTATGGACAATGGGGAGGATTGATTGCGCTCGGCTTGCTGCGCCMTGAAATGGAGGATGACTGGCGAGGATTTGGCGTTGCTGCGATATGACATCAGGCTGCAAAAGGAAATCGTTTTTCATGGACGGCTTGGAGGGTTGATAAGACTTTTACGTTTACAGAGGAGAACATGCGCAGCAGGAAAGATGCTAGTAGGGTAGTGTTACTCGTTTCCGTCATTAGGAAGGCTAATAGAGCAGCGAAAGACGCCTAAGAAATACGAATTCATCAATTTCATTGATCATAAACTTGCTATTCACGTGTTTTGCTCTGTCCACCGATTGAAGTGTTCCAATGTTGTGTATGTCTATCGTTCTATATTTTGATTCTTCCGTTTATTCCCCTGATCCAAACTACTGAAGAGCAGATATATCGATTACTAGCTTCAACAAGCTATAACACACAGTATTCCACCTGACCAAAGAAGCCACCACCAACCTTTGCTAAACCCCAGCTACCCCAATTAGAAATCCACCAGACACCATCGTTGCTTCGGCGTAGGTATATCCAGCCCTGTCTGCCAATACAAAATTACTCCCTTCCCAATCATAGCAGCCCTTACGCTCCACACCCCATATTCCACACATTCTACTCCCCCACCACCCCTCAATCCTTCCTCTGAATCGGCAACACCTTCCCAGGCGGCGGTCCCGTCGCCTTCCCCGGCAACGGCGCAGGCGCCTTCTTCTTCTCCTCACCCTTACCCCCATCAACCACTCCATCCAAAGCCTTCCCTTCCCCAGCTCCTCCAACAACCTCAACCACACTCCCCCTCTCGCCCACCCCAATAACATCCTTCAACCTACTCTTCCTTTCCCCCGCATTCACCGATTTTGTAACGTCTGCATCCAGCTCTTTCAATAACGCGGCTACATCCAGAGAAGACATAGTTTTGATATCATTGGCGTGTTTGGGGAAGTTCTTGAGGGGAGTGTTGGTGTGGATGGAGTGGAGAGGGTGCAGGGGGGTGTGGGATTGAGGTGGGAGGAGGGAGTTGAGGTGTCGGGATAGGGCGTTGTGCTCACTGCTTCTTATTAGCTCAGAGAAGGACAGAAGGGCAAAGCGCATACGAAGCCTTCAGCCTGACCTCCAATTCCTCATTCCGCTTCTCCAGCGCACGGATTTTCTTTTCGAAACTCTCGTTCTTGCCGGTTTGTTCTTTGTTTTTGCTAATGAGAAGGCTGACTTTCTGGTCGAGGGCGCGGAAGTCGGAGTCAGCTTTGTGGGCGTCGATGTATGAGGACATTGTTATTTTCAGCCGACCGTGGGGTCAACTGTGTCAATGGATAGATGAAAGAGACTGAGACGGAAACGCGACGGATTTGAAGGGATCTTGATGTAACGACTGTGATGTAAGGGTGGGCAATGGCTTGGGGAGCAGGTTTTCAGGGCTGGTGGCTGTTGGTGATGGTGGGAGCTGTTCCTGCGAGGGTCGAGGTTGACGTCATTCAAAGCTACATTGGGTGGGAGATAAGATTGTCAGAGAGGGAAGGTTCTGCCGTGTGACTTGTGGATACGTCCATATCGAGACGTCGAGGCATCTAGTACTTGCCTCGGAAATCGCACAGGATGAAGCTAATCGTATGGATGGAACCTTATTGGAGTGCCTTATGGAGCTCCCCTGCATCTGGATATATTTTGCGCTCGTCTGTTACACGCAGGATTCCGATATCGCTTTGAGTACCCCGGTAGTAGCCGGCCATTGCCGTGACTCATCAGGGGCAGAGAGCGAAGATACAATATATATCAAAGATCATGAGTCTCTTGTCTTGAAATCAATACTTTCTGTACTGTTCATTCGCAGCTATGGCCAACGGAGAACACTCTAAGACGCCTTTTGGGCATGCGATGCGTTCGTACTTCCAACTCGATCCATCATACATCCCACTCAACCATGGCTCCTTTGGCACATATCCAAAACCTGTCAGAGACCGACTGCGCTCGATTCAAGATCTTAGCGAGCTGCGTCCTGACACCTTCTTCCGATATGATCTGCCGCGTTACGTAGATTCGGCACGCGCTGCAATTGCGGACTACCTCGGGGTCGACGCAGGAGAATGTGTCTTCGTTCCCAATGCTACCACCGGCGTCAACACCGTCCTACGAAATCTGGTATTCAAGGAAGGAGACGTGATTTTATATTTCTCGACCATCTACGGAGCTTGTGAAAAGACTGTTGAATATCTGAAAGAAACCACGCCAGTGAAGAGCGCAAAGATCCAGCTTTCGTATCCGATAGAAGATGATGATTTGATCTCCAAATTCAAGCAGAAGATCAAGCAGCTGAAGGACGAGGGGAAGCGACCCAGGGTGGCAATCTTCGATACGGTCAGCAGTCTACCGGGCGTCAGAATGCCGTGGGAAAAGTTGGTGAAGACTTGCAAAGATGAGGAGGTCTTGAGTATGGTCGACGGGGCACATGGCATTGGCCACATTGATCTGAAGCTCGGAGAGGTCCAACCAGATTTCTTCGTCAGCAACTGTCACAAGTAAGCAAACTGAAACTAAGGAAGAAACCATAGGAGGAATAGAGGTATGACTGAATTGATCACTGATTATCTGTAGATGGCTCTACGTACCTAGAGGCTGTGCGACCTTTTATGTGCCTCAGAGAAACCATCATTTGATTCGAACGTCCATTCCAACGTCGCATGGGTACGAACCTCTCCCAGCAGAAGGCCAGGAAGTACTTTTCAATCCGTTTTCAGCCGGCAAAAGAAGTTATTTTGTAGAATTATTCCAATTCGTTGGCACATACGACGTGGGTCCCTACCTATGTATGGAAGAAGCACTAAAATTCCGGAATGAAGTTTGCGGAGGTGACAGGAAAATCATGGAATACTGCAAAAATATCTCCAACGAAGGGGGCAGGCAAATAGCCGAGACTCTGGGTACCGAAGTCATGGAGAACTCCACGAATACGCTGACAGACTGCTGCATGACGAACGTCAAGTTGCCAATAAAGTTAGGAGAAGGACAAGGAGAAGTGAAGATGGCAGATGCCTTCGCGGCCGTTGGCTGGCTGGCGCAGAAACTCAACGAAGAGTATGACATGTTTGCTCCGCCATTTTACCATGGAGGGCATTTTTGGGCGAGACTCAGTGGTCAGATCTATCTCGAGATTGAAGATTTTGTAGCTGCCGCGAAGGCTTACAAAGGGCTCTGCGAACGAGTTAGAAGCGGGGAATACAGGACATGGAAAGGATTCTAGGGCAGGAATCCAATCAGCAAGATAGATCTGTACTTTGCTTCCAAAGGCAAGAAAACAAGATAGACATTCCAGCCGATCCCATTCCGCATTCGGGCCGCTTTCTAGTTTCCTGGATAGACGCTCATCGTTGGTGCGATGCTATTGATACAAAGCCTGGAACTGGTGTTTGTGGCGGCGCCCTGCATATGGCCGCGTCGCAAATGTCCAGCTCAGAGCTGTGCCAGTAGATGGTCTTACTGCTTCCAGCCGGAACGGAATAGAGATGACTTGTCCTTGCATGATGGACGCATAGTGGCGATAGACTCTGCAGTCGCAGGTCAGACTAGGAGCTTGCGTCACCCTCATAAAAAGAACATCACTACCATATGTAGTTTGCCGTAGATGAACTCTTCAGTCAAGGAACGAAGACAGAGAATGTAGATAGCCGTGGCAGTACAGAAGCTCAGCCGCAGATCGGGGTATCGTCTATAGTACAGAGGAGCTAATGCATACTACCAAATAGGCGCTGGATGCAATCTCCACAGTGCCTCATACTAATTAGGCGTGTTTTATTTGAGATTTCATCCTACCTCGCTGGTGCTAAATGCCTCATTGCCTTCTTCATTTTTGACCTCGCTGGCGCCGATTTCCGCTTTGAATTCTTCTACTCCGCCACGCCTCAGGGGCCCAGTAATCCTATCCAGCTTGCTTATCCACCACCTAACCACCTCATCGGCGGCCTCCTTAGGCATAGCAGCCACCTGTTCCTCCAGCGCATAGTACCTAGACCGTATGCCATCCAGTGCCTCTTTTATATCCAGCCTCCGCCTCGCCGGGGCACCTATTTCGGCATCGATGCCTCGCTCAAAATACTCGGTAGTAACACGTTCGTAGATTTCAAAGCCGCTATCCTCCCACATGAATGTGTAGCGCTCAAAATCCTCCTCGCTTATGATATCATAGAGGATGTGCTGATGCCAGATGTGCTGGCATGGTAGCTGGTATTTGCGGTAGAATTGGCAGCTACACCGAAGCTCATCATCCAGTTCGTATGGATCTTCGCCAGCTGTAGCCATGATATCATTGGCTGCCTTGATTTCGTTAGCGAGCATGATTTGAACTGGTGT
Source organism: Opeltia flavorubescens (assembly GCA_000442125.1). NCBI lineage: Eukaryota > Fungi > Ascomycota > Lecanoromycetes > Teloschistales > Teloschistaceae > Opeltia > Opeltia flavorubescens. The sequence continues at coordinate 445,149 of KE546979.1, forward strand.
TGGTAGCTTGTATAAATAGGGGTAAGGAGCCACCTGAGGTAAGATGCAGCTTCGGAATTTTACTAGGGCTTTATGCGCGCGCTGGTCCCATTCTTTATCAACAGCTAGGATGTGCTGAGCAATGCCTTTGAGGCTAAACCGCTGCAGGATCGATTTGCCTTCCTTATTCTTGATAGCGGAGTGGTAGCCTTCTACAGGCGAGGTGGTGGGCACCTGGAGGAGAAGCGGCGAGTGAGTTCGGTAGGTATACGCCCATTTTTCGCGTGTTTTTGACCATTCGTTGATAACATATTTCCTCTTATCCTCCGGTGCAGCATCGATGGCGGCCTGGATAGATTCCTCACACCCTATGGTAGTTTTGCGATAGCGGAGTGCGGCGCGCAGGTGCCTCTGCKCCTTTTTGCAATCAGGCCTACTCATAGTTCGTTTTAGGGTCTGCTCGGAGTGCCACATGCATAGTAAATGGCTGACTTCGCCCTCGCCGGCGACCAAGCCAGGAAATGCCATCTTAACTGCTCGTTGCTCCGCCGCAGAATCATCAGTAAGCATGTAGCGGAGCCTCCACCCCCCCCTACCACCGCACTACTTCTTCAACACCTTCAGGCAGGCGGCGAGGATATCACCGTCTTCAGATTGCGCTAGGATATGGGCACATGGGCGCCATGAGTTCGTTCCATCGCGTACTAAAACGGTATAAAGATACCAGCCTAACCAATTCGTATCATGTGTAGAATCCATTAGTGTGAGGTGGCCACGAAGGCGAAGAACCCCTAGTGCATGCTCAGGGGCAAAAACGGTAGCATGTGTAGGCGTGCCATCGGTACGAATAGCTTCAATTTTTTCGTGCCGGTAATTCAGCTGAGAACACGGAGACGATGAGCTTAGAAAATACCAAAAACGGTGCTGACTCACTGTTTCTAGCCAATCAGCGAGCTCTATTTGCTGCTCTTCCCACCCATATCCCACACCGCCTACCAAACGCTGGTCCGGATTGGCTTTTTTCCACTCAGAACCGGCATTGTGCACATCATATCTGCTTAGGTGGTGGCCGCCGGCGGCGATGAGGGCTTCTTCTACCCCAGGGCGATGATAGGAATGAAGTGTTTTATTGATAGTTGCAGCAGTATAGCCGTTAGCTACCTCGCCGGCGGCAACTTGCTTGATTTTTTGATTCCGCTTCATAGCATCCATCGATTCAAGATCGTGATTATGCTCATGACAATTCCCGGTCCTTTCTAGTGTAAAATAGGTGGGTGTAAGCGAGATATCGTCGTCAAATGAAGTGGTAACTTTGAGCTTTATGCCACATGGATCCACCACACGAATGGTTTTTTTCCGCTCCCCCGTGCCTTTACTCTTGCGCTGCTCCTTATACCACCGCCGGCATAAGTAATATTCAACTTGGTGATCCTTCGTACGAGGCGATCGCTTGTTTAGGGTCCAAATATTCGTTACATAAGGCCAGTACTCGGCGTGTTGCTCAGCGGAAAGAACGATAATCTCAGGGAGCGAAAAGAGGCGGAGGCGCATAAGCTCGATGTCATCTGGATTCTGCAGGCGGCGAGTCATAGTGGCGATGAGCTCAGGGGGCGGCGACGAGGTATGATAGCGAAAATGGGTAGATAAATAAAAGCGCCAGCGAGGTAGGATGAAATCTCAAAAAAAACACGCCAAATTAGTATGTGGCATTGCCGAGATTGCATCCAGCGCCTATTTGGTAGTATGCATTAGCTCCTCTGTACTATAGACGATACCCAGATCGGCATGAACGGCGGAAGGCAACATTCAAGACTAACCTTCTTCAGTTCGATATCCCCCACACGGTCAGCCGTCAGCTGGCCGACGAGTCATCTGGGGTGTCGACTCAGCCTCTGATATTGCTTGGTGCAATTCAAGAGCGGGAGGGAGAGTGAACAAATAGACGAATTGACTGGCAGCAGGCAGACGATTCACTAACACAGGCGGAGTCATCATCAAGCTCCATTTGATGAACCTCAACCCAGGCATCCCTCAATCATAAAACCTATTAGTTATTACTTCGTTTCAACATTAACACTTTACGATACCAAATCTCCTGCGGACGATCTAGATTGCCAGCAGAGCTACGTCTCCGATGACAACACAGCCATCCAGCTCATACAAACCTACACCACGTTCGCGCTATCCAACAGTTAGCTGGAAGACATCAACCGACAGCTCCAGCCATCCTGATACCTCTTCATCACCAGCCTTTACTCCCGCCGAAACTCCTCCCCAAATTCCCAATCCTCAACCAGCCCAACTTCCAGATCTTAGCCGTCTCAGTTCGAGAAGCATGGAGGAAACAAAAGCAGAAGGCACTGGAGCTAAGGACGACGCACAACCCGTGAGCGCTCAGGACCCACTAACTCAAAGCGAGACAAAACCGAAAGACGCTGGAGAGAAAAAGATCAAGAAATCTGCTTGCAAGAAACACTCCAAGAGCCACAAGCCCTCCAAGAAATCAAAAGCGAAGGAGGATACATCCAGCGAAAGCGAAAGCTCGTCATCATCTTCTAGCTCCAGCTCTGAGTCGAGCTCAAGCGAATCGGAAGAGTCGGAGACCTCTTCTTCATCGTCAGAAGAAGATGCCGAGGCCGTGAGGAAGCGAAAGCTGAAGGCAAAGAAAGCTCGGAAGCTAAAAGAACGGAAGAAGGCCAAGTCAAGAAAGCATAAAGAAAGCACAGAAGAGGAGTCAGACGCGGAGTCCAGCGAGGAGTCTGAGACAGAAGAGGAGGTCAAGAAGAAGAAGTCAAAGTCGAGGAAGAAGCGGCGTTCGAAGAAGATCCGCAAGGAGGAAACCGAGTCAACATCGGAGGATGCAGACGAAATGGATGGTCTGGCCCGGGCGAAAGCCCAATTGAAGTCACTCGGTATACGGCGGCGAGGAGGACGAGGCGCCAAGGCCGGACGAGCACAGGTCGATGACGAAACGCTTAGGAAAGCCTTGAAGGGGAAAACCAAGGAGAAGGGTAAAAAGAAGAAGCGGTCAGTATCTGGTATTGTCATACTGCAACCTTTACCCAGACTGACACTTTCTGTAGAGGCTCCAAAGTCGACTTCGTACGTGTGGATCAACTCTGGGACAGCTCGATACACAATTACAAGCTCACTGAAACGGCTGAGGACGCTGATGCTGACGAGTATGACCAATATGTCTTCACGGTACGGCGGAAATTCGATTGGGAGAACAAGTACACCGACACTGTTGTTGATATCAAGAGTAAATCACTCAAGGAAGTTCTAACCCATGTCATGGGAGCCGTTAAGGGTGTTTCATTTGCAGAAGAGACTCCAGTCGTGGATCCGAACATGCTCTTCTTGTATTTGGAGGAAATGCGAGTGTACATGAAAGAGTTAAAGTCACAGAGAAAGTCTGAGAAGAAAAGCAAGCTCAGGAAGGCAGCTGGCGTTAAGTACGCCCACGTCAAGGTCCTGATCAAGTATCTCGACAAAGACTACGCCGAGACCAAGAAAACGTTATATCCTCTCCTAGAATCCAATACCATCACCTTCGACCTTCTATGGGCGCTTTTCAAGAGCAATGAGATCGCCTACTGCCCAACCTATTCAAATCCTGACGAACCCAGAGCCTTCAAGATAGAGTACGCTACTAAGGTTCGTACATGTAACCCTCTCATGGAAGCTTGTGGCTAATCAGATAGGAAAACTCCTTCATGAAAGGGACATGGTACAACATCGAAGGACGCTACCTCGAATATGACGGCAAGCAGTTCGGTATGGGTACCATGGAGGTCGAAGTCGAGCAATTCAAAGGTCCCCGCAAGATTTCCAGCTTAGCATGTTATCCTCTCAAATACCACAAAGATGCAGATTCATTAAGAGCCAAGTTGATAGAGCGCGGGAGGAAGTTCGTGGCACTCAAAGGCATGAATTATAGGTTTCACAAGGGGATGGGCTTCTACAAGAAGAAGCGTCAAGTCATCAAGGTGAACATTAATGGCAGGGKGATGGTTGATCCTGCGATCCATCGCCGCATCAATCCTAATTACCCAATATCGACCGTCAAACCCAAGGATCCCGACATCTTAGACGAGGACGAGGATAGCGATGACGGCAGCTGTGGCTGCTGCGGAAGCTCCGAAGAGGAAGACACCAAACCACGCGACCAGCTCGAAGACGCCGATAAACCCAAAACGAAAATGAAGCTCGTCATGGACGAGAACGACCGCCCTCAAATCGTCGAAGTCGAGCTCGATGAGCAAGGCAACGAGATCCAAAAAGAGGACATCGACCACCTTCCCGCAAACCAAGAGGGCAACGCCGACCAAGAACGCGAGTTCACCGAAGAAGAACTCCTCATCGCCAGCCCCGTCGTCCTCGGCTTCGCCTTCAGCGAGAAACTCTGGCTCGAATTCACCGTCTCGGGCATCAACGAAATCGAATGGAACGAAGGCGCATTCGACTCCCTCGTGCTCCCAGACTCCCAAAAATCAATCGTAAAGGCCCTCGTCGAATCCCACACCTTCCAAGCCTCTCGCAACATCGACGACGTCATCCAAGGCAAAGGCCGCGGCCTCGTCGCCGTTCTGCACGGTCCCCCTGGCACAGGAAAAACCCTGACCGCAGAAGGTATTGCCGAACTCCTGAAATGCCCCCTCTACATGGTCTCTGCGGGTGAACTAGGCACCAACCCACGCGAACTCGAAGCCGAACTCAACAAGATCCTCGATATAGCGCATTCCTGGGGCGCCGTCCTCCTCCTTGACGAAGCAGATGTATTCCTCGAGAAACGCACCATCCAAGACATCCACCGCAACGCGCTTGTGTCGATCTTTTTGCGGTTGCTCGAATACTTCCAAGGTATCCTCTTCCTCACCACCAACCGCGTCGAGACCTTCGACGACGCTTTCCAATCGCGTATCCACGTCGCTCTTCGCTACGGAGAACTCACCACGAAGGCGAAACGCAGCGTGTGGAAGATGTTCTTAGAGAAAGTGAGGCAGAAAGATGGGGTTGAGACGGCGTCTTTCGGCGAGAAGGATTTCGATCGTCTGGCGAGACATAATCTGAACGGGAGGCAGATTAAGAACGCGGTCAGGACGGCGCAGGCGTTGGCGGTGAATGAGAAGAGACCGTTGGATATGGGCCATATTGGGAAGGTTTTGGAGGTGGCGGAGACTTTTGAGAAGGATCTTAAGGGGGGGACGGGGTATGAGGGTACGTTTTTTTTTCTCTTTCTCTTCCTCTTTTCTTCTGATTTTGTTTTTTTCGTGAACAAGTGAATGCTAATGGATTTGTAGATGCGATGAGGAGTTATACATAAGAAGACAGAGATCTACCTACCTTTGCCGGGGGCTGGAATATGAAGGGGAGGAGGGCCCGATACTTTTCTCAGAAATTTTTCCCATTCGACGACATATATTTTCTCCTCATGGTATAATGAGTTTGTTTGCACTTTCTCAGCTTGTTACTTAGCCGCACACGAATGGTTTTTTTCTTAGACCATGTTTTCGGTTTGATCTTTGTCCATGAATTTTACGGCGGTAGATATCCTCCACTCTATTCTGTCTGATGTCAATGCAAAATTCGAATGGAGTTTCTTCCATACATTGCTCAAAATTTGCAATATCGTCGTCATCCTTGACATGAACATCATATATGAAGTCGGCAAGCAAAGCACAGTCGCATATGCTAAAGTGGTATTCGTTTCTCCCTACCTACACTACACTACACCCTTCCAACCCCAAATCTACCTCCTCCCCTTCCTCTTCCCCGCCACAAACTTAAACGCCTCCTTCCCCTCCCCACCCTTATCCTGCTGCCCGCCCTTCTTCGCAACCTCGCTCCATCCTCCACCGCTGCCCTTACCCTCCTCCGCACCCTTCCCATTCCCTCCACCAAAAGCCGTAAAGCCACCATTCGGCGCCGCATCCGGCACGATACCCTTGTCCGCAAGTTTGCGTCTACGGATAAACTCCTCCGCGAAGCGGCGACCATCAAGGGTTGAGGAGGAGGAGTAAATGCTATCGGAGATGATGTCTGGTTCGGCGGGGAGGAGGAGGAGTTGGGAGACGAAGTCATCGACTATGGGGTTTTGAGATGGAGTTAGCAAGTAATTCTTTACCGAGAAGCAAGGGGGATAGAGAGTGTCAAGAGTGACCAGAATGTCAAGGGGAAAGGGATGAATTACCAGGGATACCAGAATGCAGTCCTTTGGTCAAGGCCATCCTCGTCCACTTCTGTAGCTCATCACTGGCACCTTGTTTATCGACTGTCTTGCCAGATGACTTCGGTTTCGGAAGGACTGGTGCAGCGACTTGCGGATTGTTATTTGCGCTAGAAGTTCGGACAGGTGTTTGAACCGGCACCAATGGAGCTTTTGCTTTGCCTCCTGCGCCAACGGTTGTCCACGCTTGGTTCCCTTGGCCTGGATTTCCTGTGGGTGTCTTTCCAGCTAGGTCGGCATAACGTTTGCCACCTGACAAAGCGGCAGCGTTGGCCGAGTTGTTCGCATTGTTCGCGGCTGCAGCAGAGGCAGCAGCACGGTTTTTGCGTGCCTCTTCTTCCTTTTGGATCTGTGCCAAGGTCTTCTTGGTAGATGGGACTGGAGTTGCTATAGTGGTCTTGTTAGCGTTCGACTTTGCCCAAGCGGATTGATTGGAGGATCCAGGCACTACAGGAGCCGCATTATTTGCCCAATTGACAGTAGCGGGCAACCCAGGAGCCGGTGTAACCTGTTGCTGCTGTTGGCTTAGGCGCTCTTGCTCCGCTAGTTGTCTTCGTGCGATCGCGGCAATCTCTTCACGTTCTGCAGCTTTACGGGCTTCAATTGCCTGGATCTCTTTGAGAGAAGGACCCTTGGCGCCTTCGGTGGGTTCTTTAGCCCATGGCGCCATCGTTGCACTAGGAGTGTCGACGGATGGAGTTTGGGTGGTAGATCGAGATTCGGCGTTCAATGCGTCGGCCACATTCTGTCTGTTTCGCTGAGCAGAAGGTGCCGGTAATGGTGAACTGGACTGAGGCGGAGGAAAAGGCTGTGGCAAACCAGTATCAACCTTCGCCCAAGGCGACTGTGGTTGAGCTGCTGGTGACTCTTTCACCGCTTTTTGGACTTGTTCAGAAAGCGAAAGCTGATCTCGTGATTTCGCTATCGGACCTTCATTCCGGATCTGAGGCTCTACATCTTCTCGGTCCTGTTGTCGTGGTTGGAACTGATCTTCTTGCAGCTGTTCAGCCGGTACAAATTGATCAGTAGGTTGTTGGGATGATGGCTGGTCATCCGTCTGCGATCGCAAGTATTTGAATTGTTCGAGTCGCTCCGCTGTTTGGCGATGATCATCTTGCCCCTGTTGAAGCATTCCAAATTGCTCCTGTTCTCTCTGCAACCGCTGCCGCTCGAGTAACATTTGCTGTACCTGTCGCTGATGCACGGCTTCGTCTTGGTATCCAGGAACTTGAGGCGGTGCTCCAAAGCCAACTGGGGCTGATCGTTGGGCATTGAGTCTCTCCATGAGACTGGGCAAATCATCTTCACGAAGTGGAGGTAAATGCTCTGGTGGAGCCCCAGGCGCCCCAAGATTGGGCACCACACTACGGCTCGCGTCATAAAACCCCGGCATTACTGTAGGCGGTTGGATCGGCCCTTGGCCGGGGGAGGGCTGGTAACCAGTCGGAGATGTAATGCTGCCATAACTAGGCTGGCTTTGCAGACTGTGAGCACTAGAGTGATGATGAAGCTGTTGCGAGTGCATGCCGTGAGGCCCACCCTGCATATGCTGCATCTGTTGCTTGATCATGACTTGTTGTTGAGCCAAGTGTTCTTTTTGACGTGCCATCAAGTATTGTTCCTCTTGCTTTCGCCTTTCCAATGCGTTCTGTTGCTCTGCAGTAAGTGTAGTCCCAAAACTTGGAAAGCTATTAGCAAATGGCGGCTGTGGAGGGTTCGTAGCTACAGATGCCGTTGGGGTGGCGCTGGCAGCTTGAGCGCTAGAATTGGGGACAACATCGTGGGGAATTCCAATCTGTGGTACTAGGAAAGGCTCTCGTGAATTACCAATACGGCGGATCAGCTGTGCGAGGGGTTCGTAATCGGCGTCTTCCAGCTTTTTCACTTGCAGCTCAGGGGAAAAGAATCCAGCTTTATACCAGTCATGCATTTCCAAACCGGACCATGGGCCCTGTGTGTTGCCTTGTGGATCTCGGTATATCCAGCGCATGCGGTCCGGCATCACCATTTGCTTCTGCTGAGTAGCAGGTATCTGATTAGCAGCCTCCCTGTCTTGCTCTTGAGATGGAGGAAAATAGGAGCTATTCGCTGCGGTAGCAAGTGATGGTGTGCCAGCAAAGGCTGCCGAAAGCGCTGGATATGGAGCTCGGGAGGTTTGACCGATACCTAATTGCGCAGGATCATTTCCGAAAGGAGTAGAACCATCAAAGCCACTGCGGCCACCAAGGTCCACGTTTCCCATCATGTCGTTCAGAGTCCCACGCCCTGGTCGAGAAAGACCATCACCCTCGCGGAATGGTGCGTTCGAGCCGAACATGTTAGCATTCCCGCCAGCTCGCTGCTGAAATTCGCCAGCGTCACGAGAGGACGGGTCACCTCTCATCTGCTCCTGCATCGCACTCGGGAATAGCGAGCCCATCTTGCTACCTCTTCCGATGGCTCCAATATTGCCAGCCCCTCCGAAGAAGCCAGGGCCGGCACCAGGGCCGTGGATAGGAGACGTCAGATCGTCTAAGTTCCCGAATGCAGAGTCACCGAACGCACCAGATACGCCCGGGAGACCTCTGCCAGGGGTACCCACAGCACCCGGAGCAGCGGACCAGGTGCTTGATCCACCCAAACCAGCGAAACCACCAAGAGTACCAAGATTTGGGAATCCCCTGCTAGCACCCGCACTAGATGTTCGACTCTGATCACTCGCAGCTCCATCAAGATTCGTCGTGTGAGCTCGTGCAGGATGTCCGAAGCCCGCGGCTGTTGATACGCGGGGATTACGGTAGTCGGAATGATCTTGATCTATATCTTCCAGGACCGCTCTTTCGGCTTCGGGGCTCCGAAAGGGGTTGGTATTGGTTGGGCTCATTGGCTCATTCGCCTGATGATGCTGAGCTTGAGGGTGAGGTGGCTGTGTCTGCGACATCTCGCGTCGCTGCATCATCTCTCGGAATGAAGTCATTTCTGACGATGGTCCTAACGTTGAAAAGCCCATATCTTCACGAGAAACGGAGCGATTTGAGCCGTCGTATCGAGAAGGCGGCTGGCGGGGAGGACTAGCATCATCACCTCCCAGTGCGGCACTACCCCCTTGGTAAGACTCGGCATCATGAAGACCAGAGCCAGTCTCCTGTGCTCGATGATATGCATCCCAATGTGCCGCTGACGGCTCATTCGAGACCTCGGTTAGTCGTTCGAGGCTACTGATGGAGGCTTTTTCTTTAATTTTGGATCTCATGTCTTCGGAGCTGTCAGTGTTCATCAGACCCTTAAAGCGGCTCTCACCACGCAGGTTGCCATAAGAAGCTTTCTTTTCACTAGGTGTTGGTGGTTGACCGGTTGAACTGCCCAAAGCAAAATTCCCAAACGCTCCCATAGGTGCAAAGCCAGCGGATTGAGGTGCTGCGGACCAAGGTGACGACGGTCCATTCAAGGTTGAGCCCACCGGGCCAGTTGACGTTCGCTTGAGTCCACCAAAAGGACTATTGCTCTCGGTCAATTTTCCTTCGTTTTTCTCCTCGAGTCCTGAACCGAAAGCGTTCTCCTTGAAATCAGTCCTCCGACGTAGAAGGGAGGGCGGCGGGGTCGCTGAATTGTCTTCCTTTCCAAACCTACCACTAGTTGGTGACGTTATTTGATTCGCTGGGAAATCGCTTGACTCTCGGCGTCTATTACCCGGACGTGTAGATGAGGGTGACGTGGTATAGGCATTGCTATTCTGTGACGTAGTGACCGAAGTTCTTCTCCCAGGTACTGCAGGTGTTGCATCTTTATTCGCATTTTGAGTAGGGGGCTTGATTGGAGAATTGACTGATGTGGTAAAGGCCTTCGACCGCTAGTTAGCATCCTTGCAAGGTATTCAAAGGGGGCGCATTGCGTACAGCTTGCTCTTCCTCGGTCATATCAATCAGCCCGAGAGGCTGCACGTTGCCTTCGTGATCCCAGCATAATTCAGGCCCGGAAAGACCATCCTTTGCGTCATCTCTTCTAGACCAGCCGCCATTAGTTAGACCATTTGCCGATGATGGAGTCCAGCCTTCCTCATAGAGATCGCTGACAGGTATGTTTGGCTGACCGCCTTTCGCCTGTGCCCGAAAGAGATCCAGTAGCTGGTCCCTAGAATATCTTGTCTCCAAGGCGCCTCCGCGCGCGTGGTAATTCGAATTCATGTGAGGCGGTACGTATACACCTGAGTTCTGGGTCGTACTAGAAGCATTGGTCTGAGAGGCATCACGCTGATGGGAAAGGTTTGTTGCAAGAGAAGGACGTCTGAAGGTGGTTGTAGCACCGTTGGCGCGAGATCTCGACCTGTTGATGGTGTCAGTAACTGTCCACCATCCATTTTACGAGACAGAGGATGTAAGATCCGTTCGCCCCACTTGGACAAACTCACCAATCTCCACTACCTTCTCCCCTTACACGAGAGCTTGAATTTTCGTTGTTTGTATTTCCAGCAGCGGCAGAGGCAAAGCTTGAGGTGAATGGCGATGGCATTGTAGGAGGTCGTGGAGATTACTTGGTAAAGGGTGTGGGGGATTGAATTGTTTCAGGATATTCGAATTTGGCTTGTGGGTAGCTCTCAGGGTACAGAGGGGGTCTGGTGTGGGAACAGGGTGCCTGGAGACAAAGACGCCGCAGAGAATGGATTTCTTTCCAATTTGGTAATGTATCTTCTGAATGTGGTATCTGCAAAATGTGCTTGGATTTGTGATTGGAAGTCTGGTAAGATCTAAAGACTTAGAATACGAGTCGGCATTCACACGAATCGCACGAGGGCATCAGTTTCGTGACGATGAAAAGGAAGCTAGCGGCGCCAATGTCTATCCCTAATCTGCTCTAGCTCCCGGTACCTTATGCTTAGCTGTACGCAGCGAGCTGGTACACTTGAGTCTGGCAGGTCAATTCATCGATTCACTCCGAGACGTCGTGCCCATCGCCGTGGTAGCCTCTGAGGCGACATGAGCATATGAGAAGAAAATCACAAGAAAATTACCTTACGTGACCCATACGGGTGTTCTCACCACCCATAGTCGGCCTCCAGCAACCAGTTTCCGAGAACTGTTAGTTGATCAAGCAATTTATATTTATTTCCTTTTGCAGGAAGGAACGGTTGTCGATTAGGCTCTTGATCCTGAGCTAATTTCTTTTTATTTTCTAGAATTCCAGAAACCTTGAAAGTTATGATACTCGATTCTTGTTTCTGCTTAATGAAAAGTCTTGAAGCTCCATCATCCCCGACCGTGTATAACCAGTCCTTCATGGAAGCTACCCATCCAAAATTCCCCTTCTTGCGGCTACATACAGAATTCCATAGACCCCAATCCCAAAAGCACACATCGCACTCACCACACTGAAGCCCATAACATATCTCGGCGCATCCTCATCCGGGAACAAGTATGCTCCATAAATCTGCGCTAAATTCCCCATCGCACTCACAAAACCCAGACTTACCGCTCTCATTTCACGGCTCATCTTCGCGAAACTTGACGATGCAAAGGATAGGGACAATGCAATGTTGGACCACAGCCCTGCAGTCACGAAGACAAGGAATACGTAACGAGCTTTGAAATTCGTTACGATGGTAGTTGCGACGGTACAGCACAGGGTGATGGTGAGCCAGCCTGCGAATGTGGAATTAGCGACGCTGATATACACGGCCGATTTCAAAGTGCGGGTTACCAGAAATGATGAGCCCCCGGTGACGCGGGATTTTATCAGCAAAATAACCCGTCAAGGCGTTACAGACGAAGGCGACGGCATAAAGGGGCACGGTCCGTTGTCTTGAATCAGCTAGCTATCTTGAAGAATGAAAAATCTGAAAAGAGCACAGGTCGATGTACCATATATTGTGCCTGTTGCGACTCAGAATAACCCAGACCCTTAACCAATGTAGGGTAAAAATAGGTCAGCGTTTGAGACCCAACAAGTACCATGTATCCCGCCGCGAAAAGCCAGACGCTCCAAAGCTTTAGACTTCGCTTTATGGCGTGAAATGGCCCAAGACGGTTCTCATCATTTGCGTGAGAAGCATCTATCTGCAGCACTCGCTCAGAAGCCAGCCGCCTCTCATCTTCGGAGAGATACTTCGAATTCAGAGGGAAATCGAGAAGCAAGAAACGAGCTATGCACGCCCAGCCGATAGAAGCAAGACCCTCGACAATGAACAGCCACCGCCAACCTCGAAGTCCATGTGTGTGCTCTAGATCCTTCGTGATTGCACCGGCAAGCAGTCCGCCAAATGCGCCAGATAAAATAGCTGCAGAGACATAGACTGCGAAGCGTTTCGACTGCTCTTCTCGTTTGTACCAGGATGACAAAATCAGCAGAACGCCTGGTGCGAATCCGGCCTCAAAGATGCCAACGAGGAATCGTAGGGCCACGAGCTGCCGGTAGCTCTGCACCGCAGTCATGCAGCAGGTGACTGCACCCCACAGAATCATGATCACAGGTAGAAATACGGACGGTCGGCTTCTGGCGAGGATCAAGCTGGTTTGCTTCAGCGTTTACCTTGAGAGTGGAATCGAGGTATCAAAAGCACACTTGCTAGGCACCTCGAAAATCACATAGGAGATGAAAAACACAATCAGAGACATCGAATACTGTCCTGAACTTAGGTGAAGATCATCCTGTAAGCCCGCGATTTTCGCATTGCCTATACTGCTGTCTGTCAATACTCCTTTTCTCCTGACTCGGCGAGTGAGACTGACTTGGTCCGATCGATATATGAAAGAAGGTACATTAGGAAGATCGCAGGGAGAAGAAAGAGGTCAATCTTCCTGACGAGAGCCTTCTCTCTGGCTTGTAGTAACCCATAATTCTCGATATGTGCTGTGGATCCGGTAGAGTTGGTTTTTCCTCTGCCGGGAGGAAATTGTTCTTCGAGTGGCATGATGCGCACGGACGGGAGAAATCAACAACTTCAACCAGCGCAAACCGGGATTCCTGGACTCTTGATTGAAGTAAGATCCCCAGTGGCAGTCTCACGGTTTTGAACAAAATACCAAAGAATCCGCCACTCTCCCAACCATTTGACCAAACCCCCAAACCTGTCCATCGTCATGATATGCGAACCAATTGCTAGTCACTATATTTGCAGTTCCACATCTCAAGAGCAGCTAGATGCAACATCTCTATGTGTCAACGCAAGATGACGCATCGTAACCGCAGTCAGAGGGCACTCAACTTGAGCCGAAAGTTTCCGACGCATATGTAGGTCCAGCAGAAAGTCCTCTAGGCGATTTTGATGGACTTTCTCGGCCTTCTAGATCTTTGAATTGAGCTTGTAGAATTAGGAAAACGCGTAGTGCTTTGTCAATGAACCTTGTGCATGGTACTTTCCAAGAAGTATGGATTATCAGCTGGCCAATTAGATTCCATCTCAATCCGAAAAAACTCAATGTGCGAAAGAAGATTAGTTACCGAATTCGAAGTACCGACTATCACCATCGTCTAACCAAGGGATTACAGACGATGCTATACAAGTTTTTTACAAGCTTACAACTACCAACTCAATGATCAGCCTTAGTCTGCAAACCTGGTACGGCTCACCGAAATCAACGACTTCAAGCAACTGCACGACGAACGCGTCAAAAATGGGTATAGTATATGGATATACCTAAACATCGATTGCCCTCATCATTAGATGACCATAAATACTCCACACCCACGAACCCCTAAATCCTCATCTCCTTCCCCTTACTATCCTCATCGCTTGAATCCCCCCTCTTCTCCACATCCCCCAATCCATTCCCCACTCCTCCCCTAACCCCGCCAGTAATCCCCTTCATATCCTCATCGTGCTCCACCCCAAACCTCCTTCCCCTGTACTCCGGCCCCAAAAACGTCAAAAGAATGACATATATATAAACACAAGCCATGAAAATCGCAATGACCTTCCCGTACTGATACCGCTTTGTTTCACCCTTAGGCGGCAGCGGAAATCGCTCTCCGATCGTACTTTCAATGGTTGAAGAGGCTGAGGAGACAAGGTTGCCGAGCTGATAGGAGGTCCCGACAACGAATGTGCGGAAGGAACCGGGGGAGAGCTCCATGAGGTGAATGGGGATGACGCCCCAGGCGCCTTGAACGCAGAATTGTTCGAAGAAGGCAGCGGCGATGATTTTCTTGGAGGATGTGAAGCCGTAAGGATAGAGGAGGGCACCGCCGATGATGGAGATGAAGATTATGGAGAAGCGGCGACCGAATATTTGGGAGGCTGTATTTGGGGAAAAGAAAGTCAGTGTGTGGGTCTGGTAGACGCAGAGGGAACAGAACTTACAGTAGCCAATTGTTGTGCCGCCGAGCATTGCACCCAGATTGGCGACGACTTGGGTGACTGTGACGGCGTTGTGGGAGAAGTTGAATTGATTCTCTAACATTTGAGGGTAGAGATCTTGCGATCCGTGCGACTGGTGAACGTTAGTCAAACTGAACTTGCGAGGGCCACACATAATTCAGAACGTACCATGAAGTTGAATCCTGCCATGAGCAAGACAAGATAGCTGAGCAGTAGCCAATGTTTCTTCAACGCGACCTTCCCTTCAGCAATGAAGGTACTTGCGACACTCCCATTCGCCTTCCTCACCGCATCCCGTTCGAGGTACGACTTTGTTTCTGGCAAGCAAAGGCGGAAGATGATGATCAAGACGGGCGGGCAAGCTCCAAACCAGAAAAGGGGTCGCCAGCCATGGGAAGTAGTATCAACGAGGCCACGTGCAAAAACTGTTGCTAGCAAGTACCCAAACGCATAGCCTTGCTGTAGCATGCCAGAGAGGATACCTCTATGATCGAGTCAGCCATTGCTCGAAGTTGGCGTAATCGCGACCTTACCTTGCTGCTTCCGGGCAATCTTCCAATGCCGTAGCCGCCGCATTACCATATAACCCTCCCATTGCGATCCCGAAAAGTGCCCGGCATGCAAGGAATTCGCTGTAAGTGTTGCAAAACCCGGTGCCCAGCTCCAAGATGATGAAGAGAACATTATTCACGACGAATGGCCATTTCCTCCCATATCGATCGGAGGCGATTCCTTAGTACCCTCATTAGCGCTTCTTGTTTCTCTGCACGAGATTCCTAGCAGTCTTACCGAAGATGATAGCTCCCACCGACCGAAACATCAGAACCAGCGTGATACCCCAGGTAATCTGACTTGGCTTCTTATCGAATTGCTTGCTCAATTGTGTTACCGTCAACGAGACGGTGAAGAAGTCAAAGGCATCCCAAGACCAGGCAAGAAAGGCGACCATGAAGAACAGCCATTGCTGCATATTCAACAAGGCGAGGAGTTTGAATGGATTAGGAGCCTTAGCCATCGGAGGCTTGAGGGTAGGAAACCGTGTCGCGAGATATCGACCGGGAGACATATGCTCGTCGGCCATGACGTCCTTGTTGGGCGATCGGTCGCGCATCTCTGTGCTGTCGTAGGAGGCCATCGTAACACAAATGATGGATAGATGGTGAAGAGCTGGGCGCCCACAAGCATTTTATCCAAAGCCGTTTTGGTGCCATCTGATCTTCGTATGCGGGGAAAGGGCAAGTAAGGGAATTCGAGGTGCCGATTGGTCAGGATTCGCTGCTTGGCCTGCATCATACATTCGTTAGGTCATATAAGGATCAATTGACTCGAATGCGACGACGGACCCTTGGAGCCATCGAGCCGTCGCACCATGGCCTGTCATCCTGCTCTCCTTTCCTCCGGTGCTATTGCGAACCATGGCTACCTACCTCTTGCCGAGCAGTCGTCTCGGCCAAGAGTACACCAATTTGAAGTGTAACATTGGTATCACAGCGCGTTCCAAGAATAAAGGGAATGTTAAGGAGCGCGCAGCGGCGGAAGAGGCTGGTCTATTGCGGTAGGGGCTTAGGGACGATGAATCCAACGGTGCGCGTCGGACGGCAAGAGACTGTGGATAATACAAGCTTCTCAGTAGAGCCTTATGCATGCTGAAGATCTGTATAGCAACGTATGGAATCGTAATCTTGCATCTGAGTTGCCCAATACATCGACACTTGCTTCTCCCTCCCAAAACGCTTGATAATTGCCACCTTCTAAGATGCTGAACGACAAATCCGAACATTCTATTACAGAAAACATGCAAATAGCCAACCAAACCCCAGACCTCAACGCCTCCAAGATGCATTCAAACGTCAGCAAGCTTCCATACCTCGTCTCTTAATGCTACGAATCCGAGGTCTAGAATGGGGTGGATCTATCTAACCCTCAGCCAAAAAACCCTTTACCAAGAAAGATCACTCGAGTCATCACCATACCCTTGTAGAAACTCCCCATGATACCCAGGATAGGTTGCAAATGGATTGCCATGCCCATGTCCACGAGGCATATGCACGCCTCCATGATGACCTCCTCTACGTGGAGGAGCAAGTGCGCGAGGAGCATGTCCACGATGAGCTTGGTGGCGGCGACCAGGACGGAGTCGGTGGTAGCTGCGACGTGAGATGTCGGTATGGCCGTCATATTCATCATCGTAATCAAGCTCGCCGTCGTCTCCATAATCGTACTCGTACTCGTCATCGTCATCGTCGTAGTCGTCGAAGAGGTCATCATCATCCTCTCTCCACATACGGGGATCATCAAGATAGTGATGGGGTAGGCCATGCCCTGGGGATGGTCCAGGCAACAGTCTTCTGGGGCGCCTTTGTCGACCGCGTTGGAGTTGCGCATTGAGGCAATTGAGGCAACATGGTGCATGACGATCTATACGCCTCATCGGTTGCCGCATTGGCATTTCAATGATCCCGCCACAGAATGGACATGGAGGTCCAGATAGATGTTGGACATGTCCATATGGCATCGGAGCTCGAATAACTCGCGGGCGTGTTACCGGGCCCCATTGGATATTGTTCGGCATCATGGCATGGGGATGCCGTCGGATGAGACCTCGCTGGTTGAAAGCATCCATTCTGTCCCTGTCGTCCATATGACGTACGAGTTCCGGACCCAAAACGCCGTTCAGGATTCGCCTTGCGCCTGGTACAGGCATTTTCAAGTATGAATTACGGCCTTCGTGGTGAGCGCGCGTTCCGTTGATTTAATAAGCTACTGAGACGATCGAGGCTGAACGATTTCAGCGGCAAGATGATATCTCTGAATACTTGGCTTTGCTGAGACTATGCACGGTCAGTAACATGTATCACGTCCACATTCGTGTATCTGATCTCACTGTCGATTTGGCAATCTAATCATCTTGGAGATTTGAAACAACAAGAAAAATCTTACAAATGTCGCGATCGATCGATTTAAATACCTCAGATATTTTGCCACGAAGATTGATGAGCTTGGAACGACACCAATCTCGTTTGCCAGCAAGCAAAGCACGACTTCCTCTGCAAGACCACATGCCCGGATTGGTTGTTTGCATGCGCTGTTTGTAGTAATGTTTGCTACTTGCTTCCTAGTCAAACAAGGAATCATGAGTGAAATTCATGCACGCACATTAATTGTCAAAGCATGATCAGAAGTAGGAACGGCAAAAGGATCTGAAACAATCAAATGGCAGTATAATCGGTGGACAAATAATAGGACTAACTGCCAAGAAGCAACATCATGATACGACCTTAGCAGTGCTTTAATCGACCAGTGGCACCTTGTCCATACAGTATGGGATAGATGGAAGCCACTTTTATGAAGCCTTTGCTTGTGAGATCACCCACCTTTTCATGTTCGCTTTTTGCGCCTTTTGATGGCGCATCGAGAATACTCCTTTCTTGCGCAGTAGCAGTGTCTCTATGTGATGTCCACTAGTGGCGAAGATAATCAGTATTGATAGGTCAACTATGAGCGAGCTAGGTATGTTCAGTATATTAGTGCAATATCTTTGCGTCAGTAGTTTCCCAAAAATCCATTAAGACCCTTTGATAAGTGATGCAGTAAGTAACGATTAAGCATCAGCAGCAATGCCATCACTGATAATGGTCTCCCTCCAGAGTTCTCCCATAGGGCCTTCGCACGAATCATCGTCCCAAGCAAAATGCTTCAGTATCTCCTTTGTCCGGCGCCAGTCTTTTCCCGAATCACCGGCAACAATTCTTATTCTCTGAATGTAGTAGGCTCTTATTTCATCTCTAGCAACAACCCCACCGCAATATAGGACCCACAATATTAGACACAGTCGGATGGAGCAGCCGAGGTACAACGATCCAAAGATATTGTACTCATTGTGGAGCTTCATCATTTCGTGCTGGAGCTGTAACGCATGGTATATTGCACAGGTAGTCCGCTGTCCGCCTTGATAGGCTAAGCGGTAATACAGCAGGCCACCAAGCCTTGCCAGCTCGTCTAGATGAGGTACCGGCTCGTAATCTTCAGGGGTCCTGTTTGGTCTCCACGCAAACAGACTGAGCGCGGCGGTATGCGCTTGAGGCCGAGTATGCTTAGCAGGGGTGGCCAGTATCTGTAGATTTTGGGCTATCTCTATGTAAATTATTCGACGCCTCGCTAGGAACATGAATGCGCTTTCTCCGCTGGAACGCCAATCCTCCGCTTCGCTGTGGCAAGAAATTTGCGGCTGTGCGCTGAACGGTGCCGGCAGTATGTTCTGATATCTGATGTCGTCGGCAACGTTCATGTTCAAGGTGTGCATTCCCACTAGCCTGTAGCAGTCAAATACGCCCGTCCAGTAAATTGATTACACTAGATTGCTTTACCATTCAAGGAGATTATAAAGAAGTGGCATAGCCATCGATTTGACACCGCCGCGAAGACGTACCATTTGGGCAACCCCCTATACAGTTGATCAGCAGAGATCAAAACAAAGGAAAGCAAGAAGGGATGGGAGAGCATGGGGCATCCGTTACATCGAGATGTGTTGCACCGCTCTTACTCCTCTCAAAGATGAGCTGTCGAGAAAGGAGATTAGTAGCTATTTCAAGAGAGGCTGATTAGGGATGCTTCGACTTACTTGCACGACACCAAGCAAGGCAATGGCGAAGATGATCTCATCCTGCGGAAGGAATGATTTTGAAATGGCATCTCGCACAGACCGAAGCACAATGGCCTCATGGAATAACGGATTTCGAACACCGCTTCCATATGACTTCCAACAGGATCGTTGCTGCGTGATTGCCACGTAAAGGGTAGCGTGGTAAATGACTGGTGAATGAAGTACAACCGAAGCAAGATCTTTCTCCGAGTTGGGATGATCAAGAACGTGTGAAAAAATAGAGTAATGGCTCTTGACCTTCTGAAAATCTGCAGGAGCGTACCATCTTAGCGTGCACTACATACGATACGGCTTGAGTCAAATTGCCTATGCTGCTTACGGATGGACACGAGATTGAGCTCAGAGTAATTCGTCCTTGCAGCGACCGTTCCAAGGGGCCAAAGCATTCTTAAGGACATCATATTCGAGGCCGGTGAAGTGCAACCTTGTGGGTATTGCCCTGACGTGTCTCCAACGTCACGATCTGTATGTACATTTTCATCTTTCGTCAGTGAAGGAACTTCAATGCCCTTGGTTACGTAGGCATTTTGTGTGGGTCTCGGGGACTGCTCGGTGGCCTGCTTTCGTGCTTGAACAGCATGTTTGATAGCGTTGGAACGAACTGTTCGACGGTTCCGGGGCAACTTCCGTTCGATCTCAGGGTTCTTTGTGACGTTCACGAATTGCAAAGGCTTAGTGAGGCTGCCTTTGTAATAGAGACGCTTTGTACTGGTATCTAATGGCTCCGCCTCTGCTTTGGAGGTACGAAAAAGCAGCTGCATACCGGGGGTTTCTGTGCTCGGCAGAATAGGAGCAATGAGAGTAGCTGTCGTAGTCGACGACATGTTGACCTATTGAGCTCATCGAGTTTGCGAGGCAGCTGGGAATATATCATTTTCATGAAGTTCCGTTTACACCCACCTGCTGCAATGCTCAATGGAACCAGTTACCGCTCGCCAATTAGCGAGAAGCACACCTCAGGAGAGCGGCTGACGGCATTGGTCGGTGTACGATAGGGTTGCAACGCAGCATCTTTTCGAGGTCTTTCGTAATTATACATGACCAAATGCCAGGTAGCCGGTCGATAGCTCCTACGAAAAGGTGGGCATTTCTTAACCCTCGATGTTGTCGATGCGACGCATGGTGTTCTGTACCATGCTCACACATGCTGGAACTTTGAGACTCTTCGAAGCTGCCAGATGGTTTGTCATCCAAGTCTCCTATGGAAAGTGATAGCGGCAGCTGCTCTTGTGGTGCATAGCATGTAGTTCGCCGGCTCGCTCGGATGGTTAAAACGAAGAACTCACGACATTTGTACCCAAGGATACTAGAATTAGAGAAGACTAGCGCCTTTTCATCTATCCGAGAGCTCTTCGTTTCTTTCCATCCCGTCCAACCCATCAATACAACGGTATCGTCCTGCACCCTCCAAGCCCATAATTCAGAAATAGATTCAAGAGGAAGTCATGTGAATATATTCTACTCTTGGAAAAATGCCCATATCCTAATTGGTGTAATTATACCGCAAACAGTAATGACAAAAGCGTCCAGGTGCTTCCGGCAACCATCATACATCAGCGTGGCTTCGATATCTATCTCGGCCTTGCTCGCCTGCAGACGGCACGGAATAGAAACCAGGTCGTCACATACATCCATCTTGCATTATCACTGTCGGGTGATGTTCTCTATTGGCTGAAGTCTATCTCTTTTTTCTGATGTCTAGGCCCTGGAGTATGCTCAACTGTCTCCTCTCCACCCACGTCAAGGCTCTGTACTTCCTCCACAACTACCTCTGGCCTCCTCAATTTAACCGAGCAGTAAGTTGTTCTGTATCACTGGCCTAACCACTTTGAGCTTCGAACGCCTCCTCAAAGATGTAGGGGAACTCACTTAGGCCATTTCTGCACCGACATGCCTTGCTCTTTCATGTGCTCCAGGAGGTCTTCCAGACCCTCAACACTCCGCAACTCAATGTTGCAGTAACTGCCTCGCATGCCTTTCTTAAAATTCTTCGTCTGTGTATGGATGAACAACGACTGAGGCGCCCAAGCGACGAAATCCACCGCTGCTGGTTCGATGAAGAAATGTACCAAGTTGTCCTCGCCATGATCTCCGCACCAAGGGTCGATAACTTGATATCTGCCGCAATCCTCGAAGAATTTTAGAGTGAAAGGCTGTTCGTCGTTTTTGGACGCAAGCATCCGTGTGCCCGTGTTGACGTTGAGGATTTCGACGGCAAGGGGAAAGTTGAAGGTGGGAGACTCTGGTGGGCTTGCAATCTCGTAGACCGGCACATCATTCTGCTTCACACGTCAGTCGATTTACTATCCATAATTGTGAAGACTATTACCTCTGCGACCGCAGCTTCGGCGTCTTCGGCCTCCATTGCACGGATGGTCTCCTTCTCACGTCAGTTTGTTTCTATGACTTAAGAAAACATCTGCAAACCTTGAGCTTCACCAGATCGGCCTCAATAGTCACGCGCTTCTGCCGATAGATGAAGTCCTCAAGACCTCGGAGGTCACCGCCCAGGACAAGCTTCCTGATTTTCTCAAGAGCCTTGGTCAGTCTGTCCACGAAGGTGGTTCCCATAGGAGACATTGTCTCCCGCAGACCAAGAAAGTCATTGGCAATCTTTAAGAGCTCCTCAAGGGTCTCAGGTGTGGCTTGGTTTTGACGTTGACTTGTCATCCATTCGAGGTTGAAGATGCTCTTGTCGAGCACTTTGTCAAGAGGATCTGCCATATTAGATATGTGTCTTGGAGGATGAGAAATGCTGGGGTTTGGCAAATTTCTTGAGATGTTCGAAAAATGAAGAGGATTATTGCATGTTACATGCAGTCCTGGATTTATATGTGGGTAAGGATTCCGTTTTGTGTCAAGCTGGCGGAAACCTCTTGTCAAATGTTGTGGTCTTAGCATGTTTGTTGCTGTCGATTTTTTCTGATGATTTGTTGGTTGACAAGTAAGCTTGGATCGTCACTTTTTTCCTTCCGCACTCACCAATATCAGAGAAATGTTTGGAGTGGCTGAGTATAGTGAGACCTTGCAGGCATGAGCTGTTGATTAAACGAGTATATACGCTGAGAATGACAGACTGGAAAGATCTTGTACCAAATATCGATACCTCGAAGTCCTGCACTGCTGTCAAACGAACACTGAGAAAGGGAGATGATCGAAAACAAATGATAAAAATTTGGAAGTTGAAAGCACAGCTTTTCAGTGAGAATGTCTTGACTCTAAGAATTGTTTTGACTCTTATTGATGCTTTCAGACTGCCCTTCACTTATTTCATATTAGCATGAAGGCAAGATCTACACAGTCATCCTTTAACCTCTATTTGATAAATTCCCCATTCCCCCTTTCGTTGGCAGGATCATCGGCATCAGATCAATCATCCATCTCTCCCAACACACGGACACATGAAAGTTCGCTTGCTCAACGTAACTCCTTCATTGGCATAGCATAAACCTTTTGGTCAGCCCATGCCTGTCAATCGTTACCATGAATACTAGAGGATCATATCCATGTGTTATTGTGAGTAGGATGTGCTCCCCAATGCTTGTGAAAGCATGCTTATCTACGCATGGCTGGAAGGCATATTCCTGGGCCTTCGTGCTGTCAACTCCTTTGTCCCTACTAGCCTCATGGCAAGACTTCAATTGGCGAGTGATATGCTTATGTATATTACTAGCAATCAGGCACTTTACGTGACCTCGTAACCGAACTAGACCGAACCAAAGTCGAGGAGATCAATTAGTGTGTTCATGGATGAAAGTACCTAGTCTATTCAATCTGCTCCAAGACCTAGCAATAATAGGAAACTCCTAGCCACACATAAAGGAATATCTCATCATTAATCTGCAGAGATCCTCCAAGGCGGCCGTACAGACATGTCATCAATCTACACAACAGGAAAGGAAAAAAGACATATCATCATAATCGTCATCCAAGAGGAAAAAGGAAAGAAAACCCCCGCCTCCACATCCCACCATCCATCAAACCCCCCTACCTCCCCCTCCTAACCTCCCACTCCTCCTCATAATACCTCCCCTCACTCCTCGCCCTCCCATCCCTATGCTTCCTCCTCCTCCTCCTCTCCTTCCTCTCATCCTCACTACTACTCGACCCACTCCCCTCCCACTTCTCCTCAACCTTACTCCTAGCCCTACTAATCGTCCTCCTCGGATGCAAGAACCCATCCAAAACTTTATCCCCCTCATTCTCATCCCCCCTCTCCATCCTCCTCTCACTCTTCTCCTTTTGCTTCTCCCATTCCTTTTCTGCGAATCGGGCGCCTACTGCGCCTGCGACGGCGCCGCCGATGGTGCTGAGGGTGCTGCCGTGGCCGTATTTGTGGGCTAGGAAGCCGCCGCCTGCGGCACCGAGGAGGGTGGAGCCGATCTCCCCTTTGCGAGAGCGAGAACTGGAGCGGGAGCGCGAGCGGGAGCGCGAACGGCGGCGGGAGTGGGAGCGGTGGCGGCGATGAGGGCGGTCGTCGGAGGCGGATAGGTATCGCGATGAGGAATTGCGGTTGGGAGAGTAGCCTGGAGAGGGGGGAGGGTGATAGGGTGTTAGAGATTGGGTGTTCGGGTACGCTGGTTGCGGGGATCGGGACTGGGTTAGAGGAAGGTCGCCCTGAGGAAGATTCGGCGCATGTTTAGGACAGATTCAGAGAGGATGGAGATGGGAAAGTGCATACATGAGGTGTGTAATCTCCTGGAGCGTATTGTCGCTGGCGGTCAGAGGTGTAGGTCACGTACTGCTGTTGCTGCTGGTAGTAGTTTGGATCGTAGGACATATTTTTGCTGGCAAAGTCCGTAAATTGAGATGTGATTCACTCAGCAAGATTTTGGGCGACAAAAAGATATCAAGATTTATAGAATGACGAAGTGACCATAAGATACGTTGTGTCATCGCACGAGGCTGTAGGGTTTGATGTCGGCATTACGGCTGTCTGCGGGGTCGACTCAGCCCCAACCAGACCGCGAGGCAGAATATATCACGGGCGGCCACTTCATCCGCAGCCTGCAAGTAATGGCAAGCTCGATCGTAGATGATAGGGTGGTATTGCCGAGAGATGCAGTGATGCCTTAGTGGAGGATAGTGAGCCCGAATGATCTGTGGCGTCGGTGGCCACCCATCGAATCTGGCGACACGCATATTCTAACACTGCTTCAAAGGAAAAGGTAGGCTGCGTTCAAGTATGATTGGATGAAAATACATAAAAAGCCTTCTCTAAGCCTGATAGTCGTGGTACAAGTTATTTCTTTTACATGATTGGGTAGATCTGACTCCTTGCAGGAGATGCACCGCTCAAGCCAACAACAGAAGAAACAGTCCCCTACAATGAGCGAATGGATTATTGTATCCACTCAGTCTTCCCATATCTTGACTTCGACTTTCCGCCGCTTTGAAGGTGTATCTGTACATTTTGTATCTCCAGTCCATAATCTCTTTGATGATGATATAAGCATAAGAGGAGGTTGCGTTGATATTCGAGATAATTTCGAGGCTGTTGTTGATTGTTCTTGGACTTCCATGTCTTGATATCTCTTCTGCCCTCGCTGTCGAACACTGTTCTTGTGTCCCGAAGGCGGCGGCGTTGGCAGCTGGGAAGGAGTCATATCTGGATCAGAGTCGAACCGGGACAACGCTAGCCGACTTTGGCCTCCGACTCGATTGTAGTCCGAAGTCTTTATCTCTGCTAAGGGTTTGATTCTCGGCCGGCCTGGCGACCTTCGGTTTGAGTTTGTAGAGCTTAATGAAACAGAGGGTATGTTCTCCTTTTCTTCGACATTGACCTTCTTGGAACGTCTAGGTGTCGAGACCTTGCCAGGCTGTTGGACGACCTTCTTGACGATACGCGGTTGGAGTTCCGTCTGGAGCTGCCAGATATCAGGCCTGTGCCGCCGGAGCGCACCAATCCATGCGTCGCAATCCATCGATACCCAATAATCGATGCTGTCCTTCCAGATGCTTTCGGATGGTTTACTCAGGTTGACAAAGATGACCTTGCCTTTCGCTTTCGGTCTGGCATGAACACATCTAGCGAACTCTTTGACCAGTGTCTTGACCCCTTGGACATGAAGCGATGTTCCGAGGATAAGCAGGACATCAGGAGCCAGCGATAGGTCGTGAGTGGTAATGGAACCCACGGCATCCGCGGCCGGATGTTCCTCGCCATAGAGGACAATATTTGGCCGAAGACTTCCGATCTTGGTCCCGCGCTTTCCTCTGTCCCGCCTTTGCTGATCTGAAAGTGCACAGGATAAACATTGTGGGGCCTTCCCTCTTAGAAAGCTGGCCTCTCTGTCGGACTCCTCCCAGCCGGAGGTCTGCTGGCAAAGGGTACACCTTAAGACGTTGAGATCTCCGTGGAGTGGCACGACCTCGCACCCTCCATCCGCGATTCTATCGGGTGTCCCGTTCAGGACTGTGCGTGGCATTTTCATGGACTTCGCCGTGAACCGAGATCGATCACCTCGTCCTCTCTCCAAATCCATGCATAGACCCAACCTAGACTCAAGTCCATCAATGTTCTGGGTGTAGCACCGAACGAGTTTCCGACTGTCGCGAATTGTTCGAATGAATTGGTGGGTAGAGGTTATTTGTTTGATCTCTTCTCTGATCTGCCTGCGAAGCGAAGCAATAAATGTATAGAAGACGGAAGTGCTCGTCGGATCTTTCCATATTCTCGCGTCAAAGAGGTCCTTGCCTTTCACGTTGGTAGGTAGGTTTTCTGTGAGGCATGGTTCAGGCATTGGTTTCTCATCACGCTTGCGTTTTCTCGACGTTGTTCTTGACGTCCCACATGGTCGAACTTGGTCTGCTGAGGATTTCTCGTACTGTGATTGGATCAGGGCATACAACCCGTCTTCGGATCGGAAGTCCTGTGTCTGTCAGCCAGAAATTGAAGGGAAGACGGGATGACTCACGGGGATACCACAGTTCGTCGATATACCAGCACCTGTGATCATAATGATTTTCTTGGAGGAAGCCAGGATATTAGCAATATTCTGCAGCTCGCGGTTTTCATCCTGTCCAACTTGGATAATCGTCATGTTATAGCTGCAGAATGCTAACGAGTGTTGGTGCTATCTGAGCTCCTTTGAAGCCTTAGCGCAATGCGCATGGAAAGTATTGTTGCTCAGCGGGATCGTTATACAATTGGGTCGCACAGTGGCTACTGGGAAGACTTGAAAATACGACTTTTGAAAGATTGGAAAACTTCAATGGCTTTGCAGAGACTTAATGATGAGAGAACAGCATGTCTTGAAACCTTTTCAAGGATGCTTGACTTGGACGAAGGTTGGAAATGTGAATTCGAATATGAAGTATTCTGTGCAGGACAAAAGACTCAAACCACGCGTTTGGGAGACGCGCCCTAGCAACGACCCGCGATAAGTGGCTTTTAACTACATCGGGAATAGCCTGTTGCGGTCTTGGCATGTCAAACAAGCGGAGGTGCCGAGCAAGCCACTAGGCCTCGAGGAAGATCTCGAGAATTCATCGCTAGAAGGGTTTGAAGATTTGCATCTAAATATTAATCTCTAGCCGTGATAACCTTACTGTGTGATCCAATATTTCAGTCTATGCTCCTTGATGAAACTTGGATACCAGAACGACCTTATTCCTCCTTGTTTGGCAATTCCTTCGGACAACGTCTTGCAGTATCGTGGTAATTTGAATATGTCCTTGTAATCGACGCAAGAGATATCGAGTATGCCATACTCGAATCGATGAGAACCTTTCCTTCACTACCCTCTTTTGTGCCTAACGGGACAACGACGGCGATTATCAGCTGAGACTTGACGCTCTCAAGAACTACAGGCGTCTAGTTTTATAAATCACACAATCCAGCATACTCACCATTGTCTGGTTATGAATCGAGCTCTAGAAATTACATCTTCTCTGTGAGGCATCCATCTGGCATGTTATTGGGTAGCGTACAACCCCTCCCATCCCACGCTGCTCTAATGTCTCTACCTCTTTACCAACCTGAACCACATCACTTTGATCTACTACTGCACGATCCCGATCCCGTGCACTACATCCCAATAACTCGGGCTATCGAACCGAGCTCATCTTCTTGTGGTGGATGTCTAATCTGCAGCAACACAGACGGAAAATCAGCGATGCAACGTAGAACAAATAGCGTTATGATATCATCCTAAACTTTCAGAGCACCATCTATACAAAGCGGTCCCACATATCACTGTAAGGACAAGACTATTAATTACATTGCAAAGACATCGGACTCTTGAAGCAAGCTATTCAGAGCGCGTCTTGACACAGTGTTCACTTTCGGGCAGCTACGCCTGCGGAATTGGCAAGAGTCTACATCCAAGCGATTAACCCCTCACCACCGTGCAGTCATTCCTGTCGTTCGAGTATCTCCGGACATTGTACGCCTCGCCATCATCGAATCATCTCCTTTACATTGTCGGTGTTTTCGTCAAAGGCAAAGTCAAAATGCAGTGCTTCACACCATCCTAAAGTCTACTTCTTTCTTGGCCCGCATGCAGCGAAGACCCCTCATCATCGTTTGATAGATCTCATTCGAGCATAAACTGCATCTCACGTGTCTATGAAATAAGAAAGTGGAAATCTAGATTTCGTACGCAGGACTACTGCTGCGTGATATCAAAACGAACCCCGCTTCCCAATCCATCGGGACGGTTCGACCCAGGACCCACTACGATACTTCAAAGCAAATGGTGAAATATATATATCTGCCTTGTGTCACACAGGAAGACCGACCTTAGGAGAGCAACCAGCTCAAAGCTTCTAGATAGGAAAGCACTTCTCGCTTCGGACCAAGTCTTTCATACACTGAATCCATTGTATCAAAGCCCATAGACATATTCCACCATGTGTCGCTGGTTTGCCTATATCTCGCCTGGGGAGCCCTGCCTTCTATCCGATGTGCTCATCGACCCTGCCAATGCCATCTCAAAGCAATGCTCTGAGCATTATCTTCCTCAACTCCTTCCTCATGGACAAGAACACGACCTCGACGACTCCAATGATGCCCTCATGAAGATGCGCAACAGCCTCCTCAATATGGACGGCCTCGGAGTAGCTTGGTATACCAAGGCTGCAGAGAGTTATGTGAAGGGTGTCGATGGTCAGAGGCCTGCTCTGTACAAGTCCCAGTCGCCGCCAATCAGCGACTTCAACTTCCGCAACCTCTGTAGCAATACCGAGACTTATTGCTTATTCGCCCACATCCGCGCGACCAGCGGCAGTGTCGTGACCCAGGTCAACAGCCATCCGTTCGTCTTTGGCCGCCATGTCTTTATGCATAATGGCGTCGTGTCCAATTTCTCCAACATCCGCCGTGATATGACTGATTTGCTCAGTTTCGACGCTTATTGCAATGTCCTAGGCACCACCGATTCCGAGCATGTCGCTGCTCTTTACATGACCAATCTGACCAATAATGGCGGAAAGGCTACGTGGGAGAACGAGTACTCCATTGATGAGATGCTAGGTGCAATAAACAAATCCATTGTGCAGATCATGGAACTTCAGCGGAAGCACCTAGGAGACAAGGCTGCGCCCAACAGTCTCAATTTCTGCGCCACGGACGGCCGTAAAATGGTCGCTACTCGTTTCCGCAATCATAAAACGCAACAACCTCCTAGTCTCTACTGGAGCGAGTTTGCCGGCCGTACGCTGAATCAAAAGTTCCCCGGTAATCCTGACGGGGTTGATAAGGTCAACGAAGGAGCGACTAAAGACTCAGACGAGAAGATTGGCAAGCATACCATCATCGCCAGCGAACCCACCACCATGGATGAGGGGGAATGGCATCTGATCAATGCAAAGTGTGCGCTTACTGTTGATGAATATGGTACGGAGACAGAGGTTCCTATTAAGTACGATGCTGCGAAATTCGATGCCGTGGACCCGAATTTCCCATGAGATGTCTGATCCAGGATATTAAGTATCTCGTTCCTTGTCGTCGAGTATGAGCTGAGCGATAATCCTTTTGACGATAGCTTTTCTTATGCGGAAAATCTCTGTACCAGATTGATCTCCCAATGTGGCTACTTTTCATGGAATGCTGAGAATATAATGCTTGTTCACCTACCTGTTCTTGCCGTAAGGCTTGTAGACGTGCCGCACTCATTGTCCCGTTCCTTTACCGCGTGTCCCCTTGAAAAATCCAATTTAGCCTACATTTGGCCGCAACCCGCACAAAGGAGTCATCCAGCCATTTCAGCCAGTAAGGCCAAAGCAGTTTATTGATAGGTGAGAATGGAAGATACACCTCAGGTTGTCGTTGACTGCACTTCGTAGGTTCGTTGGAGGTAAAGTATACTCAATACTTTGTCCATTTGAACATAGCTTCAGAAGAGTTACCGTTTGCGTCGAGTCTCGATTCTTGAGAAGATATGCCACAGGTATCAAGCGGTAAGGTCGAAGAGGCTCCCGGTGACTGTGTAATTTCTCGA
The DNA here is from genome assembly GCA_000442125.1 of Opeltia flavorubescens. Classification (NCBI taxonomy): domain Eukaryota; kingdom Fungi; phylum Ascomycota; class Lecanoromycetes; order Teloschistales; family Teloschistaceae; genus Opeltia; species Opeltia flavorubescens. The sequence goes on from KE546979.1 coordinate 474,752, forward strand.
TGTGTTGATCACCTATGTTGAACCTCTCTCCTTGATGCGAACTGTTGACACATAATCACCGAGTACTGTTTGAGTCAACACAATCTAAGTCAAGAGCTTACAGTGTCACCCAGTAATTTTCCAGTCCAAATGACGCATCATGCCTCTACAACGTCTTCAGTCATCGTTGTACCTATTTTCGAGAACTTGGCTCGTGGTATGGCTCAAATAAAGAAATCTATTCCGCACTCTCTCAGCCCAGAGTCTCATGACCTTTACAGAAGCCTAAATAGCTTTCTCAGCCAATATGATCACGGGCTTCCAACACCGCCATACACTTCACCTTACGCACCTACTCTGAATACCCTTCCTCACGCGGAAACCAAATCATCACCCAAATCACTCGACATAAAACCACACACAGCGCCGCTTACCCCGAAAGAAGACGAAATGCAACTCAAACTACCTCTTACCTACGGCACCCAACCCTTCCCCTACTTCACCCCTCCACCGCCAGTTCCATTCATCACCGGCAGATCCCCACTCTGCGAACCGCTCTGCGATACCTGCGACCAACTCTGCCCACGCACATGCCTCCAACACTGCGGTCCTCAATCCCATATCCGGTCTCTCCGAACCGAAGAGAAGAACCCATCCAAAATCATCATCCTCCGGCTTTCGCAACTCGAAGTCATTCCTCCGCAATACCTATGCCAAGATGCCAGATGTCCCTGCTTGGAAGCACATCATGTGGGGATGTATTCTTATCGTTTGGATCAGGATGGAGGGACTTTGAGTTTGCCGCCGAGGGAGGTGCAGGATGCGATGGGGATGGTGGAGGAGAGGTATGGGAATTGGGTTAAGGCGATGATATTTGTGGAACATTTTAAAGCGGTGCATGAGGGGTGTGATCTTGGTATCTGTATATCGAGGGAAGATGATTTGGGGGTGAGGAGGGCGAGGGATCAGGGTGATTGGATTATGGCGTATTTTCGAAAGATTGGGGTTGATTATGTAGGGAAATCTGAAGGACTGTGTTAGGACAAATGGGTTGTGGATGGCAGGCGGAGGAAGTGTCACTGGATAGGGGAAGTGATTGGAGTCCCACCACGTACGTTCAAGCTTTGATCGAAATACCTCCCTGTTTCGATGATGAAGCATTGGACTAATGGATTACCCGAGGTCACGATCTGTCAACTCCTGAAAAGCATGGAGTTTCATTGCCTAATAAGGATGTCACAACATGATATGGTTACGTCAGTGGATTGCAGATTTCTCCGTTTGAGGAGGAATTTAATACCAGGCCCGAAGTATAGCCTGTTGAAGCAAGATAAGTCTATTCCAACCTGACTGTTTGAATATACAATCTTGAACTTCCAGCTTCGACTCGACGGATAAACTGCCGGCAAACTCAACGACCCGGTCAATCAAGGATCATTTTCGCTACCTTGGCCTTCTTCTGTTTCCCTTCAACCTTACCTTCGTCCGTTGCCTCTTCCACGGTCGTCTTGTACTTATCGTCGCGACCGCTATCCCCCCAAACCCCCATATTCACCGCATATGCTTTAGCACGCTGACGAATAGCTTCCATCGCCTCCTCCCTACCCTCCACGCTTTCGATAGGTTCATCTTCAGGCTCATCGTCCAGATCAATCACCATAGGCACATCACGTTGCCTGAGCTTCTCTCGTAACTGTCCGTTCCTCCGTTCAAACTCCTTGTGCTCGTGTTTCATGATCGCGATGTCGTCGCTGACGGCACGCAACAGAAACATCTTGTTCCGCTGCTTCAAATCCACAGGCTTCTTGTTCTTATGCTCCTCTTCGTCGTCGCTGGCGGTCTCCGGTGGGTGCCAGTCTAGCATTTCGTGCATCTTTGGAACAGGTTTCTTCTTGTTAATGTCGATCATGTCATCTGTGATTTCGGATTCGGGCACGCGCTGGAAGAGGGATCGGAGACGGCGATGCTCGCGCATGAGGGATTTCAGGGTGGCTCTCATAGAGGTTTGGATATTGAAGAAATGGTCGTATTCGGCGTCGAAGACTGCATCGTTCTCGAGAGCTGACCATGATGGGCGTGGGGGTTCTTTGGGTTCTTTAGGTTCTTTGGGTTCTTTGGGTTCCTTGGGTTCCTTGGGTTTCTTGGGTTCTTTGGCATAGGGCGGGCTCATCGTGGATGAGCTCATCTCGGACGAACTCATCTCGGACGAACTTATCTCGGGCGAACTCATCTTGGGCGAACTCATCTTGGGCGAGCTCATTTTGAACGCCATGGCAATCGTTCTTGCTGTATTTATGGATGCAGTAATATGTTTTTGTGCTAGCAGATGCTTGAAATGGTGATAAAGTCGATGAATGAGACTGAAGCCGCGGAATAGCTGAGCTGTAACGGACGGAGTCTAATAGAGGTTAATATCAGATGGAAGCTGCGATCCTAATACTTTCATTCCCTCGGAGTGTCAGGGGCAACCGTCCCAGTGGGCGAGGACATGAGAAAGGAAAGAGTCTTAGATATTTTGAGCTGCATAAATAAGGTGCATAACTGATGATCCCATTATCGACGTACGATTATAACATAGCAGACAGAAAAGTGCAAATATGCGGAGTAGACAGACAAATATAATATGATGAATGTATGAACTATTTGAGTATTAGATGCAAAGGCAGGCTTTTGGTACAAAATTCCTTGTATATACAGCTCTTAGAGAATCTTACTGTTCCAGTGGTTCAACTTTCCAAGTACTTTAGATTACGAGACTTCCGCCAGATTATCCTGGTGAACAACATTGTATAAGCCGAAGGTCGTCCCCCGCTGGAGTATTCGATCTATGGCAATCTTCATAAGGTCACAATGTAACGATATATTGTTTCGCAAGCCTCGAGGTCTCGTAATCGTCGGTATCAATATAGTACAGTGTACTGATTACCATCGCCTGCACCACCGCTCGTATAAAGTCCATCTGATAGACGGCCTGTATAATCAGTCTGGATACACCTACATCACATATTCTACTAACGACACATCAATGTCATCGCTGTTCATGGTCATTTGGGGACCGAAGAGATCGGAATGCTAACATTGAGTACGCGTCTTGCAGCGCTAGTCCAGAACGGCATACTACAGTAGTTGCTCCTAATGCCAGAGCATCCGCCAACTTCCTGCTATGGTACATTCTTCGTCCCCAATGCATACGCGTCATGAAGCCTGGAAATGCTTAAGGATAAAGGATGTCAAGATATCAGCATTTCTAGAGTTTCGAACTAGGCTGTCCAGATACCACATCGCCTCTTGCCGTGTCCCGCAGCTCCCAGACCAGATAGTAATTCCACTTGTACACCGGCTGGTCAGACGAACCGGAGCTACCAGAGCTACTACTGCTCTCAGATTCACTGCTGCTCTCGCTGCTTTCAGACTCTTCTTCATCAGAGTTTTCATTGCCACTCTCACTCCCTCCCCCTTCCGATCCGCTCAGTGGTGGAGGCTCGTTGCTAACAGTGAACACATGAACAAAAGGAATCTTCCTCCCTAGCACATTGCTATGGTCACGGATCAAATATGCCACCCCGATGCCGTGAGGAGTGCCCAGCAACGCTTTACCGTCATCAGTGCGCATGTCATACGTATGTCCTGGCCACGGGAGGTCAAGAGTATCAGGATGATCTTCGAGTTGATGAATTCTTTCAATGATCCCTCTTGTCACGTTGCCGTTGACTTTATCACGGAAAATAAAGCGAAGATTTTTCGCCTGGTCTCCTGCTTCCTTAGCCCACAGGAGCCACACGATATCCGACCATCGGTTCATTGGCGGGATTTCGGCCGTTGGGCCTGCCTTGAATCTTGGTGAAAAATTCGCTTCTGAGATGATTGCACCTTTGCTTGGATCAGGTATGTACTTGTTATGGTACATGGCTTTGGTGGGAGGCTAGAGCACCTCATCAGTGATATTCAGGTAAAAAGAAAGTCATGCAGTAAGTGAATCTCTAGATGTCAAGAATTCTCCTTCTGTCCTCATATACTTACTGTGTTCCGACGGCCATTTCGATCTGTGAAGTTATCATATTGATCAGCGAATACTGGATGAATCTTCTCTGGAGCATGAGGCACTCCCAATCCCTGCAAAGCCGGCACTAAATCCGGAGAAACCTCCTTCACATCGTTCACCGTCGTCCATCCACTGGTATTGAAGTCCCGCTGAGTCCAAACGCGAGCAGCCGGTGGATCTTGTATTATCATATTAAGAGTAGTGCTGCCTTTGCAGACATAGGATTGGTAGTTTACCGCTCGCTTGACGAGTCTTGATGGAGATTTTCTAGCGATAGCAGCGAGATCTCGAACTGGCTTATGAAGTTCATGTGAAATCCCAACCTTCTCTCGGGGCTGCTGGCCGTGGTATGACGATGTATGAATTGGATGCCGAACGTGTCCATCGGAGCGGACACCCGCTACAAGGAACAAAAAAATGAAGAAAACAAAAAATGACAGAGTGCTCAGATGGAATCGATGTCCGAACCTCGTTTCCAACGACATCCTGCTTGTCTTATGCCCATTGGACGATTGACGGGGTGGCACAAGATTAAGAAACGGATAATGCATATCAGATTTATGCTGCAAGACTACGAAAAGCAAAACTTTGTTCACTGGTTCATTTAGAGAATGAGATTTCGAGTTTGAGCATTCACTTTTTCACGAAATGCTACATCCAGACTTTACGTCCGTGGCAATACCATGCTTAGCAAAGTAAAACATGGCTACTTCCCAATCGATGCTATGGTCACAGGTCTTATCAGAAGATCTTCCTGAAGAAGATTTTCAACTGGCTCGACGGCAAATACAGCTCAGTTGCAACATCGGGGACACATTATAATCTTACGAGACAGGTTTCTCGGAAACATCACGGCTCAAGTCAAATGACGCCACAGGGATTGTGAGTATTCCTTAGGCTGTAACTATGATTTAGACACCTTTGTACAAATAAAACACATCCTTCTCAGGCACAATCTCCCATTACCAATTCTCTTTCTGTCTTCTCAACAGATCGTTCTCCTAGGCCAGCCATCGCTGAAATCAAATGTACAGTGTTGTGGATCAGATGATCAATTGGGGCCTGTTATGGTTTGTCGCAAGTACCAGACCATGAAATAATTGAACTTTTCTTTCGAAAATGGACTCGCGTTCCGAGCGGTGAAGATCCTGACAGCTGGCCATCTCGGCCCAAGAATATTCCGATGGTCCTTGAGCATAAAAGCCACACCGATTCCGTGTGGGGACGCAAGGAGTGCTTTTGTGTCGTTGGTGCGCATGTCATATATCGTGCCTGGATAAGGAAGATCGAGGTTATCAGGTTCGGCGACTTCTATGTACTCTATGAGTGCACGAGTTAAGGGCGTGGTGATGACTTCCTGTACGATGTTCCGGAGTCCTCCGGCTCTATTGCCGGCTTTTTGCGACCAGAGCAGCCAGGCTATATCAGACCAACGATTCAGGACCGGCTCCTCCATTCCTGGACTTTTATACCTGGGTGCGTGATTATTCTGGGCGATAATGGTACCGTTGTCGGGGATGTATGTATTATAGTATTGTCCTTGTGTGGGCGGCTAGTCACTACAATGTCAACCTGGTCCGTTGCATGTGGGCCAGCCCGATGTCTTGATTCAGAGGGCTCCTGATGTCTCACGTGGAAGCGGGATATTCTTCACTTACTTTCTCTCGTCCATCCGCACCTGTGAAATATCTATGCTGATCGGCTTCCAGGTAAAAGGTGACATCTGGGTCATGCTCGGGTTTTATTCCCAATGCTTTCAACTCTCCAAAGATGGCTTCATTAGGGTCCCAGTCCTGGTCCTCGACATCCCAAGCGACGTCAAGATCACGCTGTGTCCATTGTCGAGGAGAGGGAGGGCCGTTACGAAGCATTCCGAGAGCTATGTCGCCTTTGCAAACGAGGGTGTCATAGTCAATGGCTCTCTTGGTCAGTTTGGATCTGGAGCCAACTGCAAAGGTGGTACTATCGTGCGATATGTCATCGAGACCGAATGGGACAATATCTTCGGACTTAATTTCGTGACTGAGATGCTGCGAAAGGGGCTGCTGATTATTGGGAATGCTGTGGCGATCATGGGACGGCTTCGCTAAGAGTAACAGAAGGAAGATCGAGAATACAGTTACCAACAGGCCTTTGAAGACACGTCGAGACTGTGTCCTCGAGAGCAACATTTCGGTCTCTTGAAATATGCTTTATTAAACGGGAAGGACAGACTTCGTGAAACAGCAGGAAAAGGATCGACTTGATGACTATCAGGTAAGGACAGACCGATCGAATAGAGGCATAAGAAAGACACAAGGGATGATGGAAATCTTTGCATAGCAAGTCATGACCATGATTAAGAAATTACCGCAGCATGAGCTTAGGTTCTTTCACGCACCTATCCACTTTCTTCATTCGACGCTGCTCTTGTCGTAACGATATCATCACCAAGGCTTTGGCAACGACCAGACCTTTGATCGGACCCTTGACCAGATACTTCATGCCAGCAGAAAGCCTGTACATCAGCCGTTCACGAGTGAGACAGATGAAGTGCAGTACTTTCATGAAGAATACTTTAATAAGCTATCGCAACCTGTTTCACACTTACAGGTATTGGGAGGATACCTGAGAGGAATCTGGTTTGTGCAAGAGGGCAGTCGCAGATATGACTGGCGAAGTAGATCAGTATGAGGTCCCATGATTCTGCTAGGAGTCCTGCATTGTAACGCAATAGAAGATCCGTCGCATCTGAAATATGCAAGATGTTATAACCCATTCTTCCTGTCGTTGACTCCCTACGCAGTGCTCGTACCCTCTGATATCCTCGGAACTCGGATTGCAGGCCGCTATACCTCGCTCCCAGTGTATTGGACTTAGTCTTAGAAGCAGGTCATCTGCACTCGCGCCCTTCATAGCAGTTACTGAATGAGTTCATCGGCTTGAAAATACATGGTGCGCCATAGTACAGGCGCACGTTTTTGGCATAGTCATAGCTTGAAACAGAAAGAGTGTATTGCTAAAGATGTGGCACATCCAAGCCACTTTTCGCTAACACTAAAAAATCGCGAATGAACTCAAATCTATTCCCATCATGCTCATAACCATAGTAACTTGATTTGACCTTGCATTGGCGATTGCGTATAGTTCATAAGGCTTTCAGTCGTAATTGAAAAGTTCGATAAAATATATGGTAAGATCTATTACGATATTCCAATAATCAAGGTCGAGAGGGCAAAGCAAGTTATATTATATCGGAGAAAAGAATGTATGACATATTGTGTGAAGATTTGATACAAGGCTTCTGACGGAGAGCGGTGGTCATTACGTCATTCACATCCAGGAAAATCACAAGCTGCAATTGGCTAGTTCCTTGCAAGGGCAACATCGAGGTGTCGATTTCAAAGAAGTTGAAAAGGGGCTCACATGGCGCATGACATAAAGAGCACAGGCACCCAAAATGCAAAATTCTGGGATCCCACATTTTTGACACATAGTGCACTCTCAGGTAAGCGGAAAGACGCCTCCCCACTGTACGCAGTCGTTGTCGTCAATCAACCAGTGGAAGACAAGCGGCAACTGCTGGATCTCTGCAATGGAGCCAAAACGGTTGTGTACGCCGATGGAGGAGCCAACCAGATCTTCCATCTCGCGACGACAGAAGAGGAACAACAGGCTTTGGTAAGTCGATTGTCGCTGAAAGCATAAAGATAGAATTACACATACTGACGGTGAGACCCAGTTCCCCGCTGCGATATGTGGAGACCTGGACTCAATAGAACCTGATGTCGAAAAGTGGTATGCATCGAAGCAGGTTGCGATCATCCGTGACCCAGATCAGTATTCAACAGACTTGACCAAAAGCTTGAAGTTTGTCAAAAGCATCGCGCCCGACTGGTCGTCGAGACCGGGGGACAGCCAGCCCAAGTCCTCCGCAGGTACTGAAGATGTGCTGAATGCGGTGATCGTTGGGGGTATTGGAGGTAGATTCGACCAAGGTTTTTCCCAATTGCACCACTTGTACACTGCAAGTGAGGATACGTCTACCTTCGGAGGCCGACTCTTTCTAGTCAACCCACAGAGCATATGCTTCTTACTTCGGAAGGGGTTGAATCACGTCAAGACTCCGGTCGGGCCAGGAAATTTTGGCGAGTGTATTGGTATCATACCAATTGGTCGCCCATCTGTCATAAGTACGAAAGGTCTCGAATGGGATCTTCATGGCCAGCTCACAGAGTTCGGTGGCTTGTTAAGCACCAGCAACCATATCAAACGGGGGTGGATAGAGGTTGAGACATCGGAAAGAGTCTTACTTACCATTGAACTGGACCCTTCAAGGTCGAGCAGCTCATAAAGGCAAATATCTGAAAACGACTAACCGAGATCTGTGAAAATTCCGGCTGTCATCATGCTCAGGTAATGCAGACAATCGCGTCGGAGCCTGCATTGGTGATCATTGAAAGGTCCGAGGCGCATTATCACCAGGAACGACCTCTGCTAGCACCCGATAAGTTCCTGCTCAATTTTGGAATGGATTGCTTTGGTTCTCCGCTGGACCCGTTGGCGGGGTTGGAGAACTGCGGGAGTACAATGATCTCATTACGTAAGCGAAGGCGGGGCCCAAATGCGGCGGCTGCAGTTGTATGAATTTCTGCCTGCATCTTATCACTTTACCTTTTCGCATTGAATACATAATATTATGGCGCCTGATCTCAACTCCCTCCCACCGTCACGATCTCCAGTCTATACTAACGGTTTAGACCGGAGACAGCCGACCTCACCCTCACCACGATCTTCGTCCGTTTCACTTGCCGCAGCTGCTACCATCAATGCTGGCATACAACATCAAGACTCTCGTCGCTCGTCGATCAGCTCTCGGAGTAATCAGCAACCAGCCATCCCTGGTAGAGCAGAGCGGAGAAGATCCAATGTTGCCATGAATCTTGGTCTCAATGACCCAACCTTACCGGCACCTGGAGAGCTCCAGTCAAGCGACCACCGCATACCTACAGGGCAACCGTTCCGAACCTCAAGTCCACATAGCATAGGATCCCCAACGACGGCTCCACCCCACCACCGTGCGCCGAGCTTGGGAGAGCTACATCAAGAGCTCGAGCAGGAGCAGGAGGCTCAAGTGGTCAGTCATGGCGTCGCCCATCGGCCAGGATGCCTAGATCTTCGAAGCTTAATGAAGGTATAGAATCGCCTATTAGAGATGATCCGTCAGCAACAAATTCAGCTTCAGCATATGCAGCAACAAGCGAACTTCACCCCAGCTACGAGCACTGCGGCGGTCGACAGCTCCACCCCTACATCTGAGCGGTCACTATCTTTTCCCAACGTTCCAGCAAGCGCGCCAATATCGATCAGCAATCCAGGACCAAGGTCTCCTGCCGTTCGTACTTCCTTCGAACTCTCTCGTCAATCGTCCCGGGCGTCTCGCACACCTAGTCGTGGAGGATCACCTTCACTAAGACCTATTTCTGCTGCGATGCAAGGGCAAGGCGAGGACTGGATTCTATCTGGTGGCAGCCAGAGCGGTCGAGACGATGTTGCCTATTACCAGGCTGAAACACAGATGCTTACCCGCGAGAATCAGATGCTCAAAATGCGTATTAGGGAGCTCGGTATGCCCACTGCAATCCTACTCTGGGAGGTCTACTAACGTCGGACAGAGCGTCAGCTCAATGATGGAAGCTCTGTGACGACCAATAGTCCTAGCAATCCCTCGAATCTGGCGGGACCGCCTCTGGGTGTAGATCGGGAAAGTGTAGAGGGGGACGACCATGCAGCAGTAGAAAATTCCCAGAGATGAATATTTCCGGGGTACAGGTGTCATTGGACTGGATTGCAGAAGTGGTCGAGAAAGTCGACAATATGAATGCAAGAGCTTTCGCTGGCAGGAAAGGGGGAGCTTGACATGACATTACGATATACCCCCCTATAGATCGATCTTGAGTGTATCACTTAACCCATTTTTCACCTCTTCACAAAAGCACATACTATTTACATCTTGAGATATAAGGGCCAAGACTCATGCAAATGGCTGCGTCGGGGCTATCATTGGCTGTTGGGGAGGAATGAGATGTATTTCGGTAAAGAAAAAGAGACGAGATCGGAAAATCGCGGGGAAGAAACGCGTCGAGGGTTTTGGCGCTGGACGGCTAGTCGTGACCGTGTCAGCGACCTACTCAATTCCCAATGGGCCTGCTTCCTTTTACCATTCGAATGATAAGCCAGAACCTGTTGAAGACTGGTCTTCACATTTATGCTACACAACAGACAACGTTGAGCAAGATGCATTGATATTGAGCACTATATACTCCTTCTTGTCCTCCTCTTCTCCCTCCTCTTCCACGACCACTTCCAGGTTCGACTTCGCACAGCAGACGTGTGCCGGTATGGCATATGACACACCGAGCATGGACTCTTCTCCTTCAAGCCATCGATCTTCTTCTTCGCAAGTAGCTGGCGTCAAGCGTCCCGCCCCCTCTCTTCTGCCAGCCTTCGAACCCTTCTCTTCGCCAACATTGCCTCGACCCACCAAACGTATTGCCCGCGAGTCTCCTCCGAAACATGGATCCAAGCAGCAGAAGTATCCCACCCCAATTCCTACATCTTCTACTGGCATTATGTCTTCTTCCCCACCTCGTCACGCCACAACGCGTCGCCCTGGCCTGTCCAGAAATCATTCGATACTTTCGGAACGAGCCCCGCTTGCTACTGTTCCAACCATTGAGCTCGATGAGCACAGCCAGCCTATCTTGATGGGCAGATCGACTAACTCGTCACACTATCAATTATCCACTAACAGACTGGTTTCCCGCGTCCACGTCCGAGCCGTTTATATTCCTGCTGATCCACCAACACCAAGCACTATTCGGATCGATTGTCTAGGCTGGAACGGAATCATGCTCCATTGCGAACACAAGAGCTGGCCATTGGGAAAGGGGGACAGTTTCACATCAGAAACGGAAGATGCGGACATCATGATCGATGTTCGGGACGCACGTGTATTGTTGCAGTGGCCTAGGGACAAGTGCAAGCTCGCAACGCCTGCCGATTCCGATTCCACTTGGGATGGGGATTCTCCTTCACGTAGGCATGCTGTGCACCAGCATTCGTCACTTCAAAGCCCATTACGGCGTCGAGTACGCATGGAATCGCCAGTCTCCCCTTCCAGAGCCGTTCAAGCTTCGAACTCCTTATTGGCATCTGCTCCTGAGCTATCCATTCCAAGCCCAATACACGTCTACGTCGATGAAGATGTCCGGGAGGAAGAAGAACAGGCCGCTAACACTCAGGCACAAGCCACTCAATCTACGCAGGTTGCTTCTCAACCTTTAGGTGCCCTACTGGATGACTCCCAGTCTAGTGTCCTAAGCGATCCTCATGACTACTCTGATAACGATGAGGAGAATGATCCTATCGTGCATTCTTTTGGACCCTTTGGCGCCAACCTCGACTCTCGTATGGCGGCTATCAATGCACATTCGTCTCCCGCACAAGCTCGGTCCGCTCTCAGTCCTCTCAAGGCATCGAGCGTTTCCCCTCAACGTCTTCGCCGTACTGGTCCCTCGCATGATAAAAAGGAGGAAGTCCATCCCGTGGTCAACCATGTGATCAACCAATTGGCTTACTCTCGTCTTGCATCAACACCTCTGTCCACAATCATGACTCATCTACCTGCTCACTTCAAAGATACCAAATCAAATTCCAAAGAGAATACTGCACTCACCTTGGACACATTGAAGCGTATGCTTGATTCTACAGGCTGCATCGGAGAGGTTCCCAGAGAAGGAAAAGACGCTGCAGGCAAGCCATTGGAGAGCGAATTCTACTACATCCCCGATATGGATGATGACGCTAGTAGACGTGATTCTGTGGTAGATGGGCTTCGAAAGCCAGGTTTGAGAGCTTGTCGAAAGCAACACAAGGTTCGTTTGACTACCGAAGCACTTTTCTCTCCCATGTACTGGATAGTGACTGACCTCTATGATCTATGAAGCAATACTACTGGCGCAAGCCAAAGTGACTGCGCTACTCCTGGACTCTCACCTCGATGGTCACCAGCGGTTTCTATTGTGACCATTTGGTTGGTCCTCGCCCATAAACATTGTGATTTTTTGGGACAGCCACAGCAACACTCATGATTGCTATTCATCTTGTACATCTGCATTTGAACACCTTTTCTTGTCATTACTTTTTTCAACAGGATACCGTGGCATAGCGGGGGCGCTGTGGATCGATTTTGCCCATGCATGGTTTTCCCTCCAATCTGTTGGAAGAACAACACTTTAGCCTCTTCATATGACGGAGGAGCAACTCATGACTGATAGAAAAGCATAGCAATTCCATTTGTGATCGATTGAATGGTTGTCTTCATTTTGGGTATNGAGCAACTCATGACTGATAGAAAAGCATAGCAATTCCATTTGTGATCGATTGAATGGTTGTCTTCATTTTGGGTATTCCGATTCCTGCCTCTTCAAACTCGAACTTTCCCTCGAGGCTTCTTGGTACAGACTTTTCACTGCAACTCGGATCACCATTTATACATTCAACGACATTTTCCAGACTAAAGCACGTTGTTTGTACTGCTTCGCTTCCTTGTCTCTTTTCTACGATAACCGCGTACTAAACACAACAGCCTACCTGTTACGCAATTATGACCATCTCATTCGTTTTCTAGTCCTGTCATGAAGCTTCCCCTTTTATCGTGCCACTGGCATTTATCATTACTATGGTCAGGAGCAGCATTCTCTTTCGTTGCGGATGGATATCGCTCATAGCTTTTCACAACCTTTACGTCTTGCATCGCATCGGCCCTGGCTTATGTACCCTTGAGATTAATGTAAATCGTAAATCATTCCTGTCTCTACCGTTTCCATGTTTTGAAGTGAGAGAACAGCACACAGTGTCTCCAACGCTGACCAGCCCGCTTTTCCAAGCAAGATAACCAGGTCTTGACAAGGAACCACCACTTCCCACCTCATCAAGAAAGGAGGATCGGATATACTTATGGCAGGGGAGAGGTATCCATCAGCGCCTCTTCTTCAAAAACACATCTTTAACAAACAACGTTCTCAAATCCAATTCCTGATGCTTCATCCCCCCTTCTTCCTCCTTCGCTTCCTCTCCATCCCCAACAACACCATCCTTACCTCGAACACAGTCTATCCAATACCGATAATAAGCACCATGGAATCTCTCCCTTCCCGTCCGCGTCAAATATACACCCGCATCCTCTTTCGCGGTAACGCTAGAGTCCCGAAGATAATAAGGGAAACACTGGCCGCTGGCTAGGAGCCTGCTGAATCTTTCGCATGCTGAAGTGACGATGAGTTCGTTGCGGAGGAGACGGTTCGCTAGCTGATGATGGTTTTCATCATCCTGATTTTGTCGTAGGTCCTGGCCCTGAAATCTGTTCCTCTGGAGAAGAGCGACTTTTTCGGCTGAGGCCCAGTAGCTGGACATTCTGCCCCGACAGATTTGTATGGCGTTGCTGAGCCAGATTAAGTAGATTTGTTTGCAGGATTTTAGGAGGGGGAGAATGGAGGTTGTGGTCGGGAGGGAGATGAAGATTTTACAGATTAGTTCAGGGGGGAGGGAGAGGATTGTGGGTTGGAGGTTTTCGATTCCATCTTGCTGTTGCTGTTGCTGTTGCTGCCGAGATTCTATGAAGATTAGGTGAGGGAGTTCAACGGGATGGGTTTCTTGGGCGGATGACATTTTTAGTAACGGGTTGGGATGGGGTTACACTATTGATCTCGACAAGGAGTGGACTATGGGCATGACGATATTTTCGACGGAAGTGTACATACCTACATGGCTGGTTCTTTTGGGCTGGATATGATTGATGTCTTTTGTCGTTGCCTGGGGTGACGACGCGCGGCCTGGCTGACGCGATACTGAACGGCCTTCTTTGGCCAGACATGGATTATTGTATTTGAGTATAGTTGTAGCGGAGGCATTCGTCCATGCTTATTTGATTTTCGGTGTTTAGTTTGCCCTTGGTATGGCCTTCGGCGTATTTGGCACAACGCGCTAAATCCCAGCAACTTGAACCGGAATCGCAAGTTGAGATACAGAAAGTAATGGGTGATGGAAACTATTGCTTGAAGGAGATTAATATTGACCTATCTTCAATTCTGAATTCACATGAATTGTGTTTAGGCTAAGAAAAAGTATTCATCGCGAGAAGGACGAGATAAAAAAAGTATAACCATCTTAATCATTCTTCAACGGTGACAACGTCAAGTCAGGCAACCTCCAAAGTAATTAATAACTCTCCCAATCAAATAGCCGAAAGCTAAATCTGACACTTTGTGGGTGTCCTAGGCAAGGAAACTTCCGCACATCTTTGATGACGATATACCTAAGTATCGTGGACTCGGAAAGGTTGAATGCCAAATGAGCGAAAAAAGAAGTTGCAAGGGATATTATGACAAGACTGCTACGGCACAGTATTTCTAGAAACGAAGAGCTGTCGAGACAGATAAAGCAATGATTTTGACGAAATCTAAAGATGAAAATCTATGGTCTTTTTCCTTCCTCACCTTGAACAATGTCCACCTCGCCTTTCTCTCTCTCTCTGTGCATGACATGATGCTACGACGACGTGTCGTTTGCGGGCGTAAGATGAGTATTATTCATTACTTTGGTATCTGGCTATCGGCGGGAGTCCACTCTCCTATGAAAGTTTTCTTCTCAACCATTCCCCCATAGCCGTCGCCATCTTGTCCGCTTCCTTTTTAAAACCCAGCATGTTTCCCAACAGGAAGATATCATGTGGGACACCTTTATCCTCATGAATCTCCACGTCATTGCCCTCGATACCCCTCATACCCTCCGCAAACTTCAAGATATCATCGGCTAGAACCTCCAGCTCTCCAAGTTGGACCCACAAAGGTATGCCCTCGCACTCGAATGGATGATCTCTGGGAGAGACGTAGGGATTTGCCGCATCAACAGTCGGTTTCGGAGCATACGCCTCAATTCCCCATTGTGCAAACACGTCATCAAGAATATCTGTACCATAATTCCGATTTCCGCTGCAAGACTTCGGCAGCATTGATCTTCCAGGGCAGACCCAAGCGCACCAGAGTAGCGCAGCACGAGGTTTCGGCAAAACATCAGGATTGTCGTTAAGGTAGCGGAGGAAGCCAATGGCCATGTTCGCACCGGCGGAATCTCCGGAGATGATGATGGAAGAGGCGGGGATACCGCGGTCAAGGAGGCTTTGATAGGCTGTTACTGCATCTTGTAGAGCAGCGGGGAAACGCCCGCCAGGGTTAGAAGACAACCGATACGTGATACCGAAGACCCAGGCATCAGTATGGGAGGTCATAAGCGAAGCGCCGTAACCCAAGTCTTTCTTCCGGCCATCACCGACGATGAAGGCACCGCCGTGGAAGTGCAGGATGACATTTTTACGCTTGGCGTCACCGGGTCCGTAGACGGTAGGGTACCACGTTGCTCCGATCTCAACTGGCTTGATCTCCGGGTCCTTGAAAGCGCCTCGGTAGATATCCTTGTTGCTTGGGGCGATTCGCTCAAAGCGCTCCTTTTCGGCGCCAGGGCTAAGAGACCAGGACGGATGATCTCGTACATGACTGGAATGATAATTTAATGTCTTTGCAACTGTGATCATGAAAGCTTGTCTTAAGCTATAAGACGGATGCTGGCGGAGAGCACGCGGGAGAAGATAGAAGAACCATAACGGAGCACGGACAGCTGTGATGGCGAATATTGTAAGTAGATAAATAGCTTTGAACGGCTGATATGGAAGGAGGGAATATATTGAGGAAGCCATTGTTTCTTCCAGTGGAAGAGTAATTGACGTCCGTACATTGGCGTGTCTAATTTATTTGATTCACGAAAGTGTCCCCGCACCGTCAAGCTGAGGTGAGATCGGGATCACGACATCCGATCCTGGTCCTTCGAGTTGCCGAGGTTGTGAGATAAAACGGAAATCGGATGATAATTATCCTTCAGGTTCTTCTCCACCGTTCTGCGCTGACTGACCGGAGCTGGAGACTCTGCTACCCTCGAGAAACGATGGGTGCTCTGTTCTGGAAACCCAAGCAAAGTATGATGATGCGTGGTATTGATTCAATGAGCTCCAGCCACACCCGTGACACAATCTCAACCGCCTTGCCAACCAAGATCTACCGGCGCATATCGGAAGTAAAAGAGAAATATGAAACATGGATCATGAACCCTAAAACACGCGGCACGCTTCTCCACGTTCGATTCGAGTATGGCCCCCACGGATTAAAAGCCATTAGTATGAAATAATCATTAGCACGAGAGTGTAAAGGTGACTATCCAAGGGTGAGGGCACAAATTTGTTTATTATGTCTGTAAATTTGACCGCCAGGGTACATAGCAGCATTAAAACCGCCTTTTGGCGCCGTAAAGAAGGCTCTTGACGAGCATAGAAGAAGAGAATGTAACCCCGTCGCCATCAAGTGCAGTCCTCGCTCTCAAACATCTGGAGCAAAGGTCCAGGATTCCCTTGCGTATCTAACAACCACGAATTACAAACATTCGTGTCATCGTTCGACAGCTGATTCCCCGTGTTCCAGAACACCCGATCTATAAACCCGCTGTTTTTCGCAAACTTGTAGATGTCCTTCATGAATGCGCCTGCCTCATCCCAGCTAAGCTGGCAATTAGCATTACCCGGTGCGACCTCGGTGATCCACAGCGGCTTGTCGTTGAACTTGTTATGGAAGGATGTGACTTCATTGATGACCTCTGCCGATGTTTTATGATATTGATGAATGTTGTACGCCGAGAAAAAATCCTTGCACCCGCACGCCGCGAAGAACTGGTCTTGCCAACTGCCATCGCTGGATGCAGTCACAGGTGCGACAAATTTGGTCTTGGTGCCAGGATTATCGAGCAGTTTTTTAATGGCCGCCGCTGCTTCTTCTGGCGTCATCTTTGGCGTATAGCCCATGTATGAGAAATCAGGTTCGTTGAAGGTAAGCAGCCACTCTGGTGCGTTCGGACCATTGACCAATTCGACCGCTTGATCAACATCCTTTTGGAAGGCCATCATGGGGACATGCTCATCTATCGTGCGCTCAGATGGTTGGCCACTAGGCATATCGATCTGGAAAGTGAGCCAGCTGGTGGCTGACTGGATTTTGTCATACATTGGGAGTTGAAACCCGCCGTTGAAGCAAACGCCTTTCAGGGCACCACAGTTGCCAGTGCTCGCTGGAAGTAAGCTAGTGTGATTAGATGGAAAGCTAACGAGTTTGGCTGCCGGTTTGCCATGTGCGGTGTTGCTTGATTTCGAGCCGGAGGTGGAACCACCGCTTGGGGACGGGGTTGCGGTTGAAGATGTGCTTGAAGTGGCAGACGAGCTACTTGAGCTCCCAGAGTTGCCAAGGATTCCAGAATTATCGACAGTGACGTTAGTCAGAAGTCCAGGACCGTTTTGAGCACCTTGTTTCTGACTGGCTTGCTCCCCCAGTTGCCTCCGCGTACAGCGAGCTGATACGGACAGTGCAAAGAGAAAGCTAAGGAGGAAAAAACGCATGATGGCAACTGTGTGAATGCTAGAGTAAAGGAATGGATGCTGGAGTCTGCTTATTGAACGTCCCTACCAGGGGAGAATAGAGAGGATGCCAGGTATCGAGCTATATTAGAACGAGGGTATAGCACAGCACAAGCAAGACCGAACACAGAACGGCCTTCTATTATAGACAAAACAAGGAAATTGGATGCAGAGAGCTGTATTTGATATGTGAACAGTGAGAGGGATCTCCCCGGTACGTAGGCGGCACACGGCATCTTGAAACGATATTCTGACTAGGTGTGGAGATTGTTCAAAGAGAACAACGAATGCGTGCCGGTGACTGTGAAGTGCGGGATGGAGGTAGACTAGGCGTCGAGGCCGTAGCGCATGCAATATTAAACTTGATACAGGTTGTATAGCCGCAGGGATGGGCCGGAATCATTGGACCCATAATGCAGAAGCGCTGTGCTGAATAAATATGTAGAAAGAAACGAAAAGCTTATTTCTGCAGCAAATCGGATGGACAGATTTCCTGCTTCGTGATACTTATAGAAGCAAAGTTATGATGGGGGACTGCAAAGCCGCATCCGGGCCTGCACGTGAATACAGAATTTTGGTTTGGCATTTCGGCTTACTGGTTCATGATAGGCATCACAACTTCCGTTCGGGTCGCAAAACTTTGCTCAGGGTTCGGAGAAAAGGTCATCAGGACTTTGACGGTAAGAAGGATTGTAGGGAGCTCTACGGGATGGAGGAAGATCCTCTTTGATATTTCACGTTTCGAGCTAAATCCAATGAAGCCTAGTTTTTCTTCGCTTCCCGTCCAATCCTAATTGAACCCCCCTTTTTCCCCACTGATTATTCCCTAAATGTGATGCATGCGGATTATATATCAAAAGCTTCATCTTTGCTTTGTCAATGACGATCACAATCTCACTCCTTTAGGTTCAGGTCTTCGTCTAGGCGGAGCCGGAAAGAAATGAATGAGAGCACATTCTTGAAGAGCTCTTGTTTATGACAGGCCCTTTTGAAACACTTATCCGCCAGACGGCCTTTCCCGTGAAGTCACGGGAACCACTCCTGTTCGAAACAACAATTCAAGTGGTAAAGAACACAAGGGAAGTCTTGAAACTGGACGGCTCAGATACCATTTCGTGTGCCATCATACGTTGTGACAATTCTGGTGGATGACATCATTGGTGGTATACTGAGCTACTGCAACTCATTCACAGAAAACTTTATCGGCGGAATTTTCCAAGGATTCTCATCAAACCCAGTACATTGCAGTAGTTCCTTTAGGAGATGATCCTCGCACGACGACCGTTATCTGCAATGCTGTTCTGATGCATGGACCTGTATTGGGACTCCCCATCCCAATTTGGAAGCAGTCCATGCCCTCGAATCATTCATATAACTTTCAGGCATGGCGTATATTCTACTCGATTGGCTTCAAGTGCAGGATACCTTTGCCCTTGCTGCAAACGTACGACGATTGGTACCATTTTGCTCTATCTTATATCTTACATATGTCGCCCTGATCTTCCGTCGGCCCACACCTATCTATCTGCTCTCAAGGCTTCTTAGCTGTTCCTGTCTTACCGGCGAGTCCTCCGAAGCACTCCACACGCTGTTACACTATCATAAACTGAGTAAACTCTTACTCCAGATCAATACAAGTCGGCGGCATATTGCCATGCATGAGGTCAAATCCTATTCCTGCATCATGTTCGCCACTTGTCTCATGAATGGTCTGAATCGATGTTTTCATTCTGTAGCTGTGATCTCGTGCTGTTCATTTAAGTTCTGTGGTTGTGTTAAGCACATTCATAGTTGAACTCGCTTCAATTTATAGAGGCCATGATGAACTATGATGGAATGGCTAGCCCGAAGCCTCTGTAGGTGAAAGATGTAGTCAATGTCTTCTTCGTCTTTCATAGGCAATCTATAACAGCACACACATGTGTCTTCAATGGCAACAGTTATAGATTTGACCGTAGTGACCTGATGCATCATTCAGCTTACCTTTGTAGACTTTGAGAGTTTGGTAGGATTCTCAAGGTGAACCATGTTTTTCCTTGCAGTCCCTGTGCATCACTAGATCATGAAGACCTAAACGATTGAACATCTATTTGGAAAGCTGATAATATATTCTTCACCGCACTTTCCTCTTATGTCCACGGTCGTTTCTTAACCCACAACTATTTGGCATGATTTCACAACCTCTTCTCTCTTTCGTCTTTGCAAAAGTCCAGCCATTAAACCCAACTTTTTTCTTTCCTTTCCCAAAATAGATAGCAGTATGTCGTTCCTTACCACTTTAGCACGCCGACACCTTTCCCTAACCCTTCCAATCCTTGTAATCTTTACTCTGTTCCTCCTCTCTTCGAAGCACCTGAAACAAGACACCAAAATCCCCTCATACCATCGTCATCCCTACAAGCACCACCTCCAAAAACGTGCCTCTAATTCCGATACCTTCGCCACCAACATAACCAACATCAACCCTCTCAAAGAACGAGCCAACGGCAACGATGATGATGAGCACTTCTTTAACGTATACAAATGCAAAGGTGAAAAGGCCCTCGACATGATTAAGAACAACCCACCTCTCGCCCGAGTCTTTACACGCCAGGACCAGGTTGACGCGTGGGAGGTTATTGAGGAAAAAGGCATCACACAAAGCACAGTGACAGCACTTCAGGCGCTAGGAATCCCCCACGGCGATAACGACTATAGAAACATCCTATCGTATCAAACGCAGCAGGTCAAGGGTCCCGACGGTTCCATTCACGTGAGTGTTCATCTCTACTCCCGAACCAACGTATGATTCCAAGTACTACACGCGCAGCACCATAGATTTCTCCGAGAAAAACACCTCGCGTCGATGCTTTATTACTCGGGATAGCAGCATCATAATCACTCCAATTCTGCTAACATATATCTTCATTAACCTTAGCCCGCCACCGAAGCTGAATACAATAATTTCTTCATCCCAAACCCCCAAAACGGCACCATAATCGCCAAATACAACCACTCGCCCCTCCAAGCCCGCATGGGCAACAATCCCGTCCCGGCCTTGCACCGTTGGTCTGATGTCGTATGGCAGAATTGGACCGACATTGCTGGCTCAGAAGCGCGCAACCTGCGTTACATAATCCAAGAAAACATCATCACACCCGAGGTCCGAAAGCTGATCGAGTACATCGAGGTCGAGGACCAGCCTGATAGTTTGAATCTGCCGTGGCCGGGTAACGTGTATAATATGTCGAGTGAGGACGGTCTGGCGCTGCTAGGATGCCCCCATGGGCTCGGGGCGATGTGGTTGGTGGTTGATCATAGTAATGTGCTTGGGAGGAAGATACCGACCGTGAGGGTTTTCACGGTAGAGTCTAGTGAGAGGCCGGGATTAAGACTATTTAGGTGGCTTTATTATCTGGTTTACGAGTTGAGGGATACAATTTAAGGGGAGAATTGTGGATATGTGAGGGTGAGATTGCGGTGGGTAGATGTTCCTAATTTCTACACTAAGGAGAAATCGGGACGAAGATCTTGTTGTCGGGTTTGGGCGGAGAAAGATCATTTCGGAGGCTTCCGACTGTAAGCTGTTGTACACTATCTGTGATAAACATCTTCCAAATGGGTACTAGGACCAATCAATGATCCTGCAAATATCAAGCATTGTGCAGATTTTCTGTTCTGTAAGAAATTGTATTAGAGCTGCTTCCGTAAGACACGTTGATTGAATCGGCGCGGTTCGAAGAGGTGGCCTCATGCAGGTAAATAGACTAGAATCATACCTTGAGCATGCCCTTAGCAAACCGATACAATGAAACACTAGCTCCGTTTTTCACACTTCTCGAGTACCCATGTTACTTACAGTACATATACAAAACGAGCAAAGGAAAACTGGATAATTCGAAACCAACATAGCATGCCCATGGTAGTAGATTTACATGGCAGGTAACTTACTAGAAGAAAGAAGAGAGGCCAAAAGGGAGCCGCGTTTTGGATTGAACGCTTGCTGCTCCAGAAGTATTTGCCATTAGTTCAGTGCCAAAAGAAATTCTCTACTGCGGGATTCAAAGCCTTGCCGTATTATGACAGTAAGAGAATATTGAACATCTGATGTGCTATGACGACAAAGCAAAAGCACTGTCCCCAACCTAGCAGGGCTGGATCCACCAACTCTTAGAGATTTGAAAGCCTTACACTTGCGCGTAGAATCCGGCTAAGAATAGGACTTACGCAGACGGTCTTCTCAACCGTACCAAGTTGGGGAAATGGCGCCGGACGAACCACTGCGCCATCCGCCTGATCATTTTAACACAGAAACATATACCAAACAAATGTTTGCTCAGTGTTAGCCGCGCTTAGCGCCTGACGTCATGCCAAGATTCCCTCGGACTGGATTACTAAACAGATTTCTATGTATGAACAGAGATCCGAGCTTTAGGAACTCCTTTCCCTCTTCCAATCCATCTACATCTTCCCCTGTGTTCATTTCTAGCGTTCTTATCATATATAATGTCACGGCACATTTCACGGTCATTACTACGATCATCCAATTTCATCACCCCCATCCACCGCGCTCCCCAGACAAGACGCTTACTCTCCACTGCGCCACCAGCTCAAAAGTCAAGATCATGGAAGAGCAGCGCAGTCCGATGGGGTCTCGCTGCAGGCGCCGTTTACTATTACAATACAAGCCCTCTCTTCGCCGATAACCCGACCCGTTCGTACTTTCTTCCCCTCTATTCCGGAGTAAACAAGCTTACCACCATTTCCCAGTACTTGAGCCTCTCCTCCCCGACTCCCCAGCCGAAGACGCCCCCCTCCCCACCCTAGACTCAATATCCAAATCCCGCTCCTCGCGCAGTGCTTCGCTCACAAACCCTTCTCCAAACATATCCACCGCCACTCTCCCCCCTATAACAGACGAGCCCACTCCATCACCGCTGACAGAACCGCCCCTCACCGAATCCGAATCCGAACAACCGCCCCCGGAAGGTGCCTACAATGAAGAAACGGGCGAGATAAACTGGGACTGCGCCTGCCTAGGTGGCATGGCGCATGGGCCCTGTGGTGAACAGTTCAAACAGGCCTTCTCCTGCTTCGTGTACTCCAAGGAAGAACCAAAGGGTATGGATTGCATCGAGCATTTCAAAACGATGCAGAACTGCTTTAGGGAGTATCCGGATGTCTATGGTGGGGAGCTTGAGGATGACGAGATGGATGAACAGGAAGCAAGTGGTGACGATGGAATGGGAACTAGGTTGAGCGTTGCGGAGGGCACGGAGAAAGCTCCTCCTGCGGCGAATGTGGCAGTCGATGTGGAGAAGCCGGCACCGGCTCCGGTGGAAGATCGATCTGGGGCAGCGCAGACGAAAAGGACTAAAGAGGCAACGGCACAGGTGGAGAGGGATCATGCGCCGCTGAGCGAGACAGATGAGCTTGTGCCTAAGGCAGCGCACGAGGCGCGGAGTGCCAGTGAACAGTCGTAGAGGTACTTTTCGAAAGTCCTCGTATCGACCGAGAACGACTGGCTCGGACGCTTCCCACCTGCCTAGAAAACAGTGGACGGATGAACGCTTCATCGAATTGGAGAGCTCGAAGAAGCGATAATATCATGCGAGAATTAGAACTTTTTCACTGTGGAACAGGTTAAATTTTCCAGCAACTCGCGGCATTTACAAAGGGGTAAGTCAGGGAAAGGAATGCGCGGCATCTTTGTAAACCAGTATCATAGCAGCGCACATATTAGACGGGCATCAATACCTGCGTTTCTCCACTCCTATGATCTTTTCTATTCTCAAATCGAGAAACCTATGCATGCGTAGCACTCATGAGCGATGGCCGCTCCAATTCCGAACGCTATCATGCAGTCATTGAACGCTGCTATCCAGCTTAACGTCAACCACGTTCTCTTTCCTCCTTCAGCACCCTCCTCCCCTCTCACCACTCAAACACTCATCTCTCTATCCGCAGCCCTCAACGCCTCCTCCACGCTCTTCAAGAAATGTCCCCTTCCCCCACAAACCTCCACAATACCACTCTTCTCAAAAAGCTTCCAAACCACACTCTCTTCCCTCGGACACCTGCAAAAGAACACCCGCACCCCCTTCTCCACATACCCACTCACAATCTCCTTCAAAACCTGTGTCCCACTCCCATCCAACCCCGTCACCCCATGAATATCAAAGATGACATTGGAATTATGCCTCTGATCCCTCACCCTCGGCAGCGCCGGATGCGCCGCCGTCGTACCATACAATTCCAACCTCCTCAACCTGCCCTTCAGATCGCCCGTATTGGCAAACGTGAGCGGTTCCGGAATCTTCACAATCAAGCACCCATCCACAAACTCCACTTTTCCGGGTGAAGTTTCCGCGTTTTCGAATTCGGTGGAGGTACCGGGGACTTTTCCCAAGATTTGAATGCGGGGTTTTGTCGCGTGGCGGATTACGGAGAGGAGGGAGAGGCCGATGCCGAGGGCGATGCCGAGGGAGAGGGAGTAGAAGATTGTGGCGAGGAAGATTAGGGACATGAGGAAGAGTTCGGGGATGGCGCGGAGGCGGAGGAAGAAGGAGATGTCGTGCGGGGCTTCTTCGATGAGGGAGTAGGCGACGACGGAGATCATGGCGGAGAGGACGGCTTTCTGTTCGTTTTGTTATGGTCAGTATAGAATAGGCCAGTGTATGACTTGATTTGAGGCTGATGCGAAAAAAGTTCGAAGAGGTTGAGATGGAGGTTACGTACCGGTAGGTAGTAAAAATACGGTACGAGGAAAAGAATGCAGATAACAGTGATGACGCTTAGAAGAATACTACTCATCGGCGTCTTCCCACCCGTCGACGCATTCACTTTACTCCTGCCATACCCGCCAAATGCCGGTAATGCCATGAAGCACCCGCCAACAACGTTAGCAACACCTAGAGCCACGAGCTCACGATTGGCGCTAAGCGATATGCCTTGCAAGCTATCTTCATGTTTCCCCTCACCACCTCCGAGGCTTTTCGCCGCGACCGAAGATTCGAAGAAGCCGAGTAGAGCTATCAAGAATGAGGTACTCATCGCTGAACGGACATGCTGCATGTGGGTCGGAATGAAAGGGAAGCGAAATGGGAAGGGAGAACCGGTGCTAGAGCTGACATCGCCAAGGACCTGGAGGCCTTGTTCGTCCCAGCTGAACGTCCAGGTGAAAACAGCGGAAAGCACGACAACGATAAAGCGATCCGGTACATAGGCAACTGAAGGAAAGCGAGGCTGGAGGCGCCTTTTGAGTTCCCTAGAAGTAGCATGTTATCAGCAACGAAGTAATGACTTCAGAACGGAAGATACAAGTTCTTTAATACAAGCAGGAAATACTGACCGGCAGATCATAATGATCACAAAACTCCCAAACGCCACCGCACAAGTCAACTTATGTGCATGCTTCACATTCTCGACCAGAAAGACAATTTTGTCCATACTGCTCCCGTGGCTCACACCTCCAACGTGCTTGGCCAAGTGAGTTAGGCCCATCTCAGGAATGAGCTGATCAACCAAGATAACGAAGCCTATGGCGCTGATGAACCCTCTGAGGAAAGGCCGTGAAAGTACACTGTCAAGGAACCCCAACCTCGTTAGTCCCGCAATAAAGATGACAGCGCCCGCCATGCCCGTAACAACACCTGCTATCCTGGCATTCATTACATCATCTTCATCCCCGGACTGGCCGCCTTCGATACTTGTCTTGACAACAGTACCAAGAAGGAGGGATCCGGCGGCCTCAGGGCCAACAACCATTTGTGGGCAGCTGCCGAGAAGAGCATAGATGAACGGGTTGAAAACGAAAGAGTACAATCCATTGATAGGCGGGATATGGCCGAGATTCTCGGCGTAAGAAAGCGACATGGGTATATAGAACGACGCCATTGTCAAGGCCGCTACTAAATCGCCTTTGAAGAATGACCAACGGTATTGTGTAATCCATTGCAAAAAGGGGAAGTAGTAGACCAAGTACCTATATCTTTATCAGCGGTTCATCCGAACAGAAAGTATATTGTGACGAGGATTCAAGGGGCAAGGTAATTCTATCCCTCTCGTGGAGTGGTGTTTTGATACGTACATACGCCTTTTGTTTCGTACCCCATGCTTTTTGGCAAGCCAGCGTGTTGTACTCATCGTCTTCTTCTTCCCTCCGCCATTATCGTCACCTCCACCTCCCCACCAATGGTTCCAACTGTCCGACCATCCTCCTTTTTTGCCATCGCCAGTGTTGCCAGTCTCGTTCCGACCCCCAAAGATGTTTCCATCTCCGAAAACAGTATCTCCTACTGCATCCCCGAGGACCCCGTTTACTCCACCCACGATAGATTGACCCCGGGCGTACCTCCCGCCGAACCCGTTGTCGCTTTCCTCATCCAATGTAGAAGTGACGGATGTCGACCTGCTGGATCTGATCTGTGGGGAGAAATTGCCATGCTCGCATGGTTCGCCCGCTGACTGCGAACAGTTGTGGTAACTATAGTTGCGTGAATGGCGGGGTCGGAAAGGTGAAGGGCTGGTGGGATTAGGTCGGGAGTTATCCTCCACTGGATCGGTGCGTTGATCATGATTGAAAGGGTTCAGAGGCGCAGGAAAGCGACTAGATGGAGTTGCGAAGGGTGGTGACTGAGCGTCATCCTGTGGTGAAGTTCCTGGAGCGCGAGAATGCTTCAGACGAGAAGGGGTGGAAGGTTGATGTAGCGAATGGGAGCGGGAATGGGAATGGGTGTGCGGGGTCGAGGGGCGGGAGCCGGAAGGCGACATGACCGTTGCGAAGAGGCTGGCTCAACAATGGTTATGCCGTTGGACAATGAGTGGGTTCCATCTTGTCTTCATAACGGTCGCCGTTTGAACAGTAGTATCGGATGATTGGAGAACGTGATACACTTAGAATTAATGTGCCGAGGCCAACCGAAGCACGCAAGATCTGACGACTTCGACTGCTCATGTGGCTATTTTGTTGCGACAGATCCAATGTGCATTAGAGCTGCTGATCTAATCTACTACGGAAAGTGATCTTGCTCGATACGTACAAAGACCCTGGAATCGTGAGGAAAGTCAGAGCCAGGCGCAAAAGGGTATGCACTCGAATTAATAGAAAACCTCGAAAAACCCCGACTGCCGTTTTCAACCTTCCTCCATATTCTCACCTCGTGCAGTTACCTGTGTCCACCGACACCACTTGTGTCCTATTCAGTATCGCTCGCATCTGGTCGTTGCGTCGAGTTTTAGAGATGTTGGTGTTTGATGTGGCTCTCTGTCCATCTGACATGACCGACTTTCTCATTCAGACCTTTACTGTGCTTTCTTCATTCCTGGACCTTGACCCCCAACATACCGAGTGATGTCGGTAGCATCCGTAGCCTGCCTTCCAAGTCCTTTGACGGTTTCCCATCCTTGTCTCGCGACAGGTGGAGTGCTCTGATTAGCCACAAGAGCATCAACTCTAGCAACGCCTTGGCCTACTGCACCCTGAACGAAGCTACTCTGGCTGTATCTTGCGCGGACAAACACGGTGTAGATAACAAGAAGGACCCAACTGCCTTTGGTGAAGATAATGGCCGAGAACAAGACACGGAACCAAAGGAAAATCTCGAGGCTGGCGACAAGAGTCATGGACGCATCATAATAATCTTTAACAAAGCGACCAATAGTATCAGCAAGAGGCGATGACTTGGTAACTGGCCGACCTCCGGACGGACCCGGCGCAGGAGCTTGCTGGGGGGGCTGTATGGTTGGGATTAAGTTTGCGCGAGTGTAGGTGGCCACATGGAAGACCGAGTAGACGGTAAATGGAAGCAACGCCAGAGGGATCTGGCGGCTGAACAGCCACACTAGTGCCATGACTGGTTGAAGACTTATCAGTCTCCCTTCTTCGTGGTCTGCTCCAGCAGTGATAGTGACTTACGCAGATATTGCACGTTTTCGTCCCCCAGCAAGGCTAATGCTCCAGGCTGTTGACGACCGCCTGCTCTAGCTCGAGCACGGAATGCTTTGTAAACGACAATCCCGTAGGTAGCAGCCGCAGCAACGAATGCTGTGCGATAGGAAAAGCGAGCCCAACGAGAGTAGTAGTTGAAGAAGATGTAAGACAAGCTGTAGCGGAGCGAACAGAAGAGTAGGGTCAAGTGGCCGACAAACCATCCAAATCTATATTGCTCAATCAATGATATCGTCACGTATGATGGGTTCAGGTGCTTACTGGAGTGTTTGTGCCAAGTGCATCATGCGTTGACCCAGTGGCATAGATGCCGGAGGAGGAGGTGCCATTGTTGACGGTAGACAAATTTGTCAAGCAACGTACTTTGACTATTGCAGCTTTATCTTTGGGAGGTAAAAGATAATTGAGGTCGGAAAGGGTTTTATTGAATCGGATGATGTGAAATAGTTAGACTTGCCGATTGATGAGTTGTGAAGTTTGTGTGGGACAAGCCACTGAGGGAATGACGAAGCGGCTCCGGCCTATGTGGTCCCTGGAAGATGAGCACCCAAGCAAGAATCGGGCGAGGCGCGGCAATTGGAGAGACAACCGGCCTTGAGCACGTGACTGGTGCGAAATCAGTTTAAAGTCAATATCGACAGGTCGGATCAATTACAAGAAAGTGTCATGCTGCAGAAAATGTCATCCTAATTGACCGAAACACGCACTTCCCCTGACAAGGGAAGATTGTCTCTGCCCATTAATGTTGGTTGGAAATACACTTTGAAGAAGCAAGTCAAAACTACACGCTATCATACTCGCATCCCTCTACTCTCTCACTCCCCTCTTCCCAAGCCCTTTTGCAATCTTATTACCGGACCTCCTGCCAAATCCGCCCTGCAGACTGAAGAAGGAAAGTAATCGGGGATATCCATTCGCTAAAGAAAAGAAAAGTAGTGCTTCCAAGCGTGTGGCAGCTGGGGATTTGTAAAAAGGTAGATAGCAGGGAACGTATGAATGACTGCTCGCTGGCTGGCCATGCATCTTCCACAAGGCTCTAGCGGAGCGAGAAACCCTTCTTCTTTCCAGTACCTTCCAACGGTCTTCCACTCTCGATTCGCTGCTTCTTCTCCTCCAACTCCAAGCGTTGCTTTTCCAATTGATCCTTCATTTCCCGGTGCCTAGCGTACAGCTCCTCCTCGCTCTGCTTCAGCTTGCTCTCCTTCTCCGCCACCTTTTGGTTGAACACCATCTTCATTTCTGATTCCATCTTTTGCAATTTCTGCTCGTGCAGCGTACGCTCTTCCTCCTGCTTGACCGCTGGATTCACCTCTTTGAAGACGCTTGGATCTTGGGCAACACCCATTCCTACCAGCTTATCGGATCGGTAGTTTTCGTACAATGCGTTGTTTGTGTGCTCTTTCAGTTCCTCCATATGTGTGCGAATAAGCATCTGTCGTAACTTGACGAAGTCGCAATGATCCTCGTTGTCCACCTCGATGACGCCCCATGGGTAACTACGACCGCGGACCGTACGTCCTTCACCATTGACCACTTCTGAATTTGCACCCACAACCGCAAACGGAACCTTGGACATGATCTCCTGATTCTCTGCTATTGTCTCATCATCATCTAGTTCGTACCGCGGTCCCTCGAAGATCTGGATGTGGTGGTGGTTGATGTCGGTTAGTATCTAGACGATTGCAATAATTAGCGTAGGAGTGAATGAGTTTGCGACAGACGTACACGTTGCTTGAACATGGCGATTTCTTCATCTGTCAGAGTATCTGCCTTTGCAATGACCGGAATCAAATTGACCTTGGTGTGTAATCGACGCATCACTTCGATATCCAATGGCTTGAGCGAGTGACCAGTCGGTTGAATGAAGTAGACGCAAGCATGTACTCGATTATCAACAATGTTCATCCTGTTGACCTTATTCTCAGCGTCAAGATAGGCATCGAAGCGCTGCTCAATGTTCTGCACGATCGGCCCCCATGAATCTTCGTTATTCACAAAATCACCAAATCCTGGAGTATCAACCACAGTGAGCCGCAAGCGAACACCATTCTCCTCGATATCTGCGCTGATAGATTGTATGGCAACTGTCTTGGGAGAGAAGTCGACGGTGGGTGCTTTACGTTCCTTTGGTGGGTAAAGGGATGTATTAAACAAGGTGTTGACGAGAGTCGATTTTCCGAGACCAGATTCACCTGGCAATCGTCAATCAGACCGAAGCAACCATAACCGTTCCAAATTGTACTAACCAACGACCATCACGTTGAAGTTAAAGCCCTTCCGAACACTCTTGCGGTGCCATTGATTGGGCAGGTTGGCAAATCCAACGTAGCCAGTCAGCTTCCTCCTCACTACATTTCTCATATCACTGGCCGCCTGAGCAGCAGCTTTCGGATCCCGAGAGCTCACGGTTTGTGCCGCGATTTGTGCGTTCGGACTCATTGGGTTAGACTTCTCGTTGTAGGGTGAAGTAGGTTTGCCGTTAGGCACTGGTGGACCGGGGGAGGCTTGGTTCGACCGCACAGGCAGAGGTCCGTTGGCAGCTAGAGGAGACACCGAGCGTCAGCGCTGTCTTCTTCTTGAAAGATGTGGGATGGATGACGAAAGACCTTTGGCGGGAAGTTGATCAGGACTGCGAGGAGAGTCGCCAGACATGACGTAGTCCTTGGCCGCTCTTAGTGCTTGGGGCATTTCTAGAATACGCATTAAGCTTGCTCGCATGAAACCGAGAATAAGGGCGGGTAGATTCAGGACGGATATTGTCACTATGGCAATCGGGTGGGGAAGACGTACCCATTGTGATGGTTTGGATTGATAACGGTCAAACTGGTCTTGCTGTATCTCCCAGCAGAATTAGCAAGGAATCAAAAGTTTGATGTAGGCGCAAGCTCGATTGATTTACACCACCACAGTGAAGAGTGTCATCAACAGATTGATGGATGTTGCCTCGGCTAGACTCACGTTGCTTCGAAAGTGGGCCAAGCAATCAGAGAGGCGACTGCTGCCCGATTCTCAGGTCAATGATGAAACGAGCGAGGTTGTACAGGATGATGGGGAGATGGTGAGGATGATGGTCAACAAGTACGACGTGTTGTCACCTACTGACGGCTGGTCCAGAAAGGGGGACCGTTAGAGCAGCTTAGTGAAAAAAGTTTGGTAGGCGACAGGGATTGGTCTAGTCTGCCGCTTCTACTGCACCATTCGCCGCCCAAAAAAAAGACCAATCTCTACGAAACATCAAAGCGCACCCTTCAAGCCATGCTTCAACGCTTTTCTTTTGTTGCTCTCCCGGCTGTCGTCGCAATCTGGTAATTGCGTAGTACAGGCAGACTCGATCTACCCATCTTGTGGAACGGGAAGGATGAGGGGAAGTACGTGGAGACGGCTCGTTACATTGAACATCCCACCACTGCTCCGATAATTCCTTCTCCTCCTGTCAAAGGTCAGGTTCGACTCAAAATTGTTGGTGACAATGAAAGAAATTTTATAATCTAGCCTGAAAATATTCTTCACGCCGAAGAATTACATATTTACATCCATAGTGGTCACTACCTAACACTCGTATGTTATAAATACTGAAATCCGAGCGACGATATTCGGTCGGATATGCAACTGCCAGATGCGGCTGTCATGCTGTACGATATCCAGGAACATGGCACTGTCAGAGCTTAAGCTCGAAAAGGGAGTGCTGGGGGTCGGTGTCACCACATGAGAAATGATTGTTGAGCCCTACCTCTTTATATCAAGGCTGGCTATCTGAATACAATCTTCTGGTGGTTTCATTCTACTGTTCAAGATACACGGATTTCGTAAAGTCGACCAGGTGAGCAGCGATGTTTGGCACTGACGCTTAAAAGCGAAAGAACTGTCATGGTGCATAAGGTTTGGATCTCTCATGCATGTGCCATTTCTTTTGGTGCTTTCTCAATAAATTGCCCTATCCAGTCGTTTTCCTTTCCTCCGTCGCAAACGCTGCTCTCGCTTTTTTATCCAGGAAACGGGAATGTTGCAGGGCTCGCATAGCCATTCTTCCCAACTGCTCGAATACCAAATATTACGTTATCTTTCGAGAGGTTAATTGTGGCTGTATTGACATTCCCGAGCGGGACAACGTGCGTCTAGGATAATCTCTGGATCAGTATCATTCCTCCTTTAGGTCACTGAACAGTGCTAAAAGAAGTCATGTGACTATGGGCAGCGGGTCTTCAATGGGGAAAGAATCAAAAGATACTCACCCAGAATGGTGCGTTTGTCGGTCTCCAGAGCGCTTCGTATCCAGCGAGCAATGTCTCGTTGCTCATCAGCCATTTGAATTGGCTATCGTTGCTGAGAAGTGTGGCGTTGACCGTGACGTTTCGCGGCGATGCAGGAGCATTCGCAAGGCTCCAAAGTGCCGCGCCGTTGACCTTGCCTACACGAGCAATAAAGTCAAAGTCAACGAATTCTATCAGATCTCCATATTGCGTTCCGTTTTCGACGCGAACGTCCTGATGTTGATGCGCGAAATTCTCGTTCGGCTCCGTGAAACGGCATGCAGCATAGCCTGCTTCAAGGAACGGTCTATGGTCTCCTCCTCTTAAGAATCGATCTAGGCGATAGACCACGGGGATGTTCATCTGCGTATAATTGTTCTCTGCAACTCCAACAACAAAACGAGCCAGCTCCCGAGCCGGTGAATCATTCTCACCGCCAATCGTCGCCCTCACACTAGCTCTCGCAGCGCTCTCGGTCGTTGGGCTTCCTTGAGCGAAAATCCGAATAGTAAACGGGTCCTTTGTTCCGTCGTCTGCGGTACTCGATCCTACGATATCGTTCGTGAACCTTTGACATAATCATCAGATCTGGCCTTGAGAGAAGAGCACTTGGATTGCACTAACATCCCTTGAACGTTTACCGACGCGTTCTTATATGTCTGTGCCAGGAATGTGCTTCCAAACAAGCCCTGTTCCTCTCCCGCGACAGCTGCAAATACAATTGTCGCAGCTGGTCTCCTGGTAGCCATGATCCTCGCCAGCTCCATAGATATTGCAACGCCAGAGGCGCTATTCCCAAAATTAGCATTTTCACATTCTATCATGCATTTCTTGGCGCGAAGGATTGGGCCCATACTTACTCATCGTCGGCTCCCGGTGCATCGCATATATAATTGTTTGCATCGGAGCATCTTGTGTCGTAATGTCCACTCACAACATAATATCTACCTGGATCTACACTACCTTTCAACGTTGCTACAACATCGCTAATCCGGACAGGGAAAGTGATCCGATCCCCATCAGGCTGTTGGATATAACTTGGTACTGTCACTACCATCTGACCATCGCTGGCTGCAGCAAAGGATTGCATTTGCTGTTCAATCCAATCTCTCGCAGCCCCGATACCGCGGTCTGGATCGGTCTGGCTGCTCAAGGTGTGCCTTGTTCCAAAGCTGACAAGTTTTGTTATGATTGCCTCAATTCTCTGAGGATCGATCTCAGACAAGATAGCTTGCAGCTCCGCGTCTGGCACTTGGGGCGTGAGGAGTGAACCGATGGAGTCGGTAGGCCAGGAGGCGGCAGGGCAAGAGAAAATATCGCTGGAGGAAGGGAAGGGAGAGATTTGACGAGAACGAAGAGGCCATGGCGAAGTAGGTGGTGACGGTGAGGGCAGAGTGACAGTCAGTGGGATCAATGGGAAAAGAAGTATGGCGGGTTTGATAAACATGATTTAATCTTTGGAGACCGACAATAGAAAAGTGACAGCAAGCAGCGAGAACAATGAAGGAGATGTATAGATCGAGGTCCAAAGGGCAGATTGATATATGTACCCAGTCTCCAGTTCTTTGGTGCTAATCCTATCCCCTCAGAACCCCTTCCAAGGTTCATCATAACTTACGTCGTTCTCCTCAGACAATCTTTTGGTGGTGACGTACAACGGTTATCACCGTTTTAAGCGGACTTTCCTTATCGAGAAGCTGGATCGAAAGCCGGCGTCTTGGCTGCGATTGAGAAGTATCACCTGCCCATTTGKGCCATGAGCTTTGGCGAACTTACAAGTTACCATAGGAAAAGCACAATAGAAATATGCGAAAAATAAATTGTGAATCTTGGCATACAGGAATGGTAAGAATACGAATCATAGAGACGTTCATACAGACAGCGCCTGGTGGCGCTACTCAAATGGATCGACCAGTGAGAGAGAGGGTTGCCTTATAGGGCTGCAGAATGATTGCCTTTTTTCGCCGTTCATTTTCCTCGTTCACAAGCAGCCGTGTATTTTTGTCCAGTGTCTTGGATGGAGCCACGGTAATACTGACGACTTAGTATTTGATTGCTTTATATTTGCGCAAGTTGCTCAGCAAGGATACCTGAGGACTCATGATGTATAGATTGAAAGTCTCAGCTTTTACTTTTGTGGGTCAGACCGAAGGGCAAAAGGATATATCAAACGGTACTGGTCGGATAACACAACCAAACGCGATCTACCGTAGCATGGCCTCAAGACACTGTAAGAAGTTTTATGTTACTCGTCCCCAAAATCACGCGCATGAATGAAGGAGAGAATAATCAACCTCCGTCGGGGAGTCGGAACGACAACTAAAGTTCTGACATGTACACTTGAGCGACACGGCGGACATGCTAGAGGTAAAAGATTGGGCGGAGATCGAGCGTTGAATATAAGATCAGGTAGGGATCAGTAGGAGCAAGCTTCAAGAAGGCTATTCAGCAAGACTTTATCGATTTCACAGGTTCTAAAAGCACCGAGTCGTATCTTCTTCGAATCCAGACCTCATGTTTCCGTTTTAATCATTTTGCAGCTGATAATTCCCTTTGCTTTCGGAACCAGCTGTGGAGAGGATGGTGGTTCAGCATACTTTACGAACCATATGCATCTTACGCGGGGTATGCATATACTCCGTGGTGGGTACCACAACAGCAGGTGGTATTATCTTATTCTATTTGTCTGACCATAAGCTTCATCAATGTTTTGCTACAAATACGGTGGGATTCCCAGGAACATGTCATCTCTCGTTGTCGTATTGGTCGTCCCGAACTTCTTTCCTGCCATTTTCGAATTTGCTTTCACCTAGCTGCCATCATGGTATTCTTCACACCCATTTCCCTACTGCTTGGAGCTATCTTCCTGTCAGACGTGGTAGTCAGCGGAGCTACAAATCTTGCAGATTGTCTGTCCAGTGCAAAGGTTCCCGTTGCTTTACCTACATCCCCTTCTTTTCCTAAATTGGCCGAGCCGTACAATCTTCGCCTTCAGTACGCTCCAGCCGCCATCGTACTGCCAACCACAACCGAGCATGTCTCGAACGCAGTGCTTTGTGCTGCCAAATCGAAACTAAAGGTTCAAGCCAAGAGTGGAGGTCATTCATAGTAGGTCGACCAGAAGCTCGTTCGATCACTCTTCTTTATCTTGGGATGGTCTTGTCCCCTTCATTGGCACCTTTTCATTCTTTGAGTACTCCACGAGCATGAGCTGAATCTTTACTCCGAAATAGCGCTTCTTTCAGCTCTGGTGGCAAGAATGGCAGCATGATCATTAGTCTAGAAGCCTTTCAGAGCATTACTGTCGGTCGCAGAGATATTGCTCAAGTCGGAGGAGGCGTGAGATTGGGTAATCTTGCAACAGGCATCTATAATCAGAGTCAGCGCGCTTTACCTCATGGCGTATGCCCAGGGGTCGGAATAGGTGGCCATGCTACCCATGGAGGCTACTGTAGGTGCTTAGCAACGTCGTCATTCCATGCATTTCGATACTTGCAAGCCCTCTAACAGAATCGCAGGGTATAGCAGCAGAGTCTGGGGACTTACTTTAGACAACATCGTTGGTCTCGACGTAGTACTTGCCAATGGGAGCGCAATTCATGCGACTTCTACTTCGTATACAGACATCTTCTGGGTAGGTAGAATTCGAAGTCACGATAACGAGTCATATGCTAATTCTCGTAGGCTCTTCGTGGTGCAGCAGATAGGTACTGCGCCAATCCTCCCTTCAAGACCGTTTGGGCTACTGACAGGAAAAGTATCGGCATAATCACGACCTTCTACTTTAGGACGCATCCCGCACCGACTTCGATCCTCAACTGGGGCTATACAATACCAATAGCGAATCCCAGTGTTGCCGCAGCGGCATTCTCGCACATTCAGAGCTTCGCACTCAACACGTCCATCGTCGATGACAGAATAGGGTTCGGAGTCACTCCTTCCCCTTCTTCCTGGTTCATCAACGGCACCTACCGCGGTGATAAAGCCACATTTGAGGCCAAGGTATGATGCAAGATCCTAAAGCCATCATATAAAACCCTCATAATCGTCTCGGAACTTAATAGATAGCCCCCGCTCTCCTCCACACTCTTCCGAAACCCTCATCTAGCAGCCTAAAATCACTCTCATGGCTCGCTTCCCTCGCAGATCTCTGGGGCAGTCCACTCCCTCAGCCCCTATCAGGCTACAACGCCCACGATACCTTCTACGCAAAAAGCGTTCTCGTTCCGGAAGCCACACCTTTGAATGTTCGTGCTCTTTACCATCAACTTCCCTTCTATTGAACACCATTACCCATACATTAATGACTGCCGTAGGACTCAGCTCTCCTGAGCTACTTCACTTATATCTCTAACGCTCCAGCCACCTTCCCCGCTTCCTGGTTCTCAGAATTGAACCTCCTCGGCGGCCCCGGCTCCCGCATTAATAACCCATCTCCTGCGGCAGCAGACAGCGCATATAGCGGCCGTGGTGCATTATGGGTCCTGCAGCATTACTCCGGCATACCATCGCCATCTGCAGGCGGGGTAAAGAAAGCGATAGAATTTGTGAATGGTCTCAATGATGCGTTAGGAGTGCCGTATGGGGGTTATCTGAACTACGTAGATCCTGAGCTGAGCGCGGAGGAAGCGCATAACATCTATTATAGTCCAAGTACGTATGAGAGGTTGGTGAGCATCAAGAGGAGGGTGGATCCGGACGATGTTTTCTGGAATCCGCAAGCCGTGGGGATATGAATGTCTTGACGGAATGGCGGAGAGGGAACGACAGAGGCTTGGCAGTGACGTAAGGAGCTCGGAGAGGAAATACTTTGGGTTGATGATGTCCGATCTGGGAGTGGGATTACTTTCACTAAGCCAGTAAGAACAATGACAGCAGTATCAAAATAAACAGAGATCGATACATCGGCTCAAAATAAATGAATACACTGCAAGAGCTACTCGAAAGTATATCAACTGAGTTGTCACCGCATCAACAACCAGATAGGACTTTATCATATATATTCACATCAACCCTAAGTCCTTCCCATCTGACTTTTGACTTTCTTTTGATAAGCGCCAGAAAACTATGTACGGAAAGTCAGATGTAGCCAGTTTAACCTGGTTCAAGCGAATATTTTATTGAAAGCACAGTACCCATTGTAGATCGGGCTTTAGACATACCACTTCTTTCGTCCAATTTTACTACAATATATATTCATCAGAGACCCTCAGGGCATTTCATTTTCTATCATGTCAAGCAAAATACCAGTTCGTTTGCTCGACGCTGGGCTGGGGACTACCCTTGAATCGCCACCTCACAATGCCAAATTCCCTGCTAATACTTGCCTTTGGTCTTCCTATTTTCTCATCACCTCACCTGATACACTCAGTCGTGTTCACAGAGCCTTTGTCGAAGCCGGAGCTGATGTCTTACTCACGGCAACTTATCAAGCCAGCCTTCAAGGCTTTACCGCCACTCGGAAACCTACGAGCTTGCAGGGAGGTTTGGATACCACGCAGGGTAATCAGAGATCCAAAACCCCGGAACTCGATA
Organism: Opeltia flavorubescens; assembly: GCA_000442125.1. Classification (NCBI taxonomy): domain Eukaryota; kingdom Fungi; phylum Ascomycota; class Lecanoromycetes; order Teloschistales; family Teloschistaceae; genus Opeltia; species Opeltia flavorubescens. Next base: position 512,038 of record KE546979.1, read on the forward strand.
CCTTTAGTTCTCATGAGGCAGCTGAAATGATGAGAAGTGCCGTGCCATTAGCAAGACAAGCATTTTCGTCCACCAATCGTACCCTCACAGGAAACACCAAAGGAGGCGTGGCGCTGAGTCTCGGTGCTTACGGAGCAACGATGCAGCCAAGCACGGAATATTCAGGTGACTACAGACCTGAAAGCATGCAGAAAGTAGAAGGGCTCTGCAATTGGCACGAGGAGCGCCTCAGGGTGTTCAAGGATGACGAGGCCACATGGAACGACATCGACTACGTCTCCTTTGAAACCCTGCCCGTGCTCCAGGAAATCCAAGCCGTCAAGCGGGTCATGGCGAAGCACAACCGCACCCCAAACCCCAAACCGTGGTGGATCAGCTGCGTGTTTCCTAATGATGATTTGACACTACCGGATGGAAGTTCTGCAGAGGCAGTCGTCAATGCAATGCTGGAAGTTTCGGACTCTGAAATTCAACGCCCATGGGGCATCGGTATCAATTGCACCGACATCAAAAAACTGCATAACCTTATCCTCAAGTATGAAGCAGCTGCGGAGAAAGTTCTTGGTAGTGGTTCCCTTTCTGATCAATGGCCATGGATTGTCATATATCCGGACGGCGCCCAGGGCTCTGTATACAACACGGAGACAAGGGAGTGGGAGCTGGATCCGGAGATGAAAGCCCAAGGACCGCAGATCCCGTGGCATGAAGAGCTAACGGAGATCGTGACGAAGACGGCGGAGCGAGGGCGTTGGAAGGGAATCATGGTTGGTGGGTGCTGTAAGACGACGCCTGAGAGTATCCAAGATCTGCGGTCGCAGCTGGCGGCGTCAAAATCCGATGCTTTTTATTTGGAGAATGGTTGAAGTAGATGATCTTCGATGTGGGGATTTGTGGCATGCTTGCTGCCGGCATATATGTGACATTGAAACACGAATTGATCTAAAGAGAATCGATACCCCATGTAGCTGAAAGGCTCTATAGTGTCTCATAAGATATAATGTGTATGACAGCGAGAAATTTTTTTCAGGACAGAAAGAGAATCGTTGCAACCATGCCAGGTTCAGAGAGTGATCCGCAGTGACTTCCGATACTGATCTTGAACAATAATGCAGAACTTGCCTCGCAGTACCTCCCCAACGCCTCGCTAAGACCCAGGATCAATATACAAATCTTCTTTTCTTATGCAACCGGGATTTTGCAAGCATTGCCTTATCGTAGATAATGCAATACCAGCCAGCAAAATCCAAAGAAAACCACCACCCCAGCCCAAAATATCCACTTATCCTGCTTCGCCCTCCTCTCAACCATCCGAATCGTATCCCCACTGATTCCCAACGTGTTCGCCACACTATACAGTCGTTTCTGCGTTCCCTTCAGGATCTCTTTCTGCTGGCCCAGGTCCCCAAGCACTGCTCTGCCGCGCTCGAGGTACTCGTCCAAGGCGGCGTTGGTGTTGGACATGAAGGACTGTTCACGGAAAGCGTGCGTCTCGCGAGTATAGTCATTTGGAGAGGCACCGAGGGTAAGAGAGGACGACGATTGCTGGTTTCTTGGGTTGTTTGTCGTGGAGAAGAGGGGGGAGGAGGATGGAAGGTTTTGGGCATAGGGGTTTTCGGGGGTAGAGGTGTGGTGAGGGCGGCGGCCGAGGAGCTCGGTGCGGGCTTGTGTTGTTTGCTGCAAGTTGACAAAGCATATGTCAGCCGTAGCGCAATGATTGACCGTTGGTCGTTGATGAGGGCGTCGAATCAGGGAGAACGGGAGAGTATCAGAAAGATCGGGCTATGCGTACACTATCTTCGCGGTCTTTCTTGAGATGATCAAACGTCTGTCGGTAGTCAAGTAGCTCGGACCGGAAACTTTTAATGCGCTCGTAGGCTTTTTCTTGCTTGGCAGGTATCAGCTCCTTTTTGGCGGTTTCCGAGTAGTCGTCTATCGTACGAGACAGCGAGGTGAGGGATGCAGATATTTGACCTTCAATCTCGTCAGCTTGGTCCAGGATTCATGTGAGTTGTGAGATCTTATGAAGCCTATGACTGACCTTGTAACGCTGGCGATGACGCCGCAGGGTTCTCGGCGAAGGCATCTAGGTCTCGACGTACCGCAGATGACTGTTTCAGAGCAGAATTGAAGAGTGAGTTCTACGTTGATCAGTGAGGGTCAAGATTTTACTCAGATTAGACGTACCATTGCCAAAAGATAGAGGAATGCATCGAGACGATTAATTGAAGACAGCTGGAGCTTATTGAGGCGCCAGTTAAGCCTCATCGGCGCTACGGATCGCTTGCTCCTTCTGGCTAAAAGCCGCTGGACCCTGTGCGCGCTATCCTGAGCCTGCATTAAAGGGCCTCTCCACTATCGTGGCTTGCTAGCCTATGATCAAGCCCATGATCACCCTAGAAGCATGATGACGGGCAGCATTTTGCACACACAGCTGAACGCGGGGCTGTGCAGCTCAGGCCCCAACAGACAGAAAAATATCCGAGGACCAGTCCGGAGTTATCGATAGGTCGAAAGCGGACGGTAAGCCTACAACCTACGCCGGAAGCAGGATCAAAAGCTTAAGCGAGAACCTTCCGTCGCCGTCTCCGTCATCCGTTCTTACTTCTTATGATCGGCTACATATTCTGTACTTGGTCAAATTTTGGTCCACTGGACTAGAGTATTGAGCTTCATATGCTTTCCACATGTCGCCGATACAACTGCAAATTCATCTTCCTACATTCACCCCACGGGTGAAACGCCAGTCTACCAGCTACAGAGTGGATCGACAAATCAACGTCCACGCTTCCACCTTAATACTGCTGGAACAACTACATGATTGCTGTCAGAAATCTTCCTAAAACCGTTGTGATCACCGGTTTCTGCACTGCGCTACACAACGTCCACTAGGCTGCAACATACAGCATCCGCTCCAGAGCAGGCATATCATAGGTACTGTCGCATTACTCCACAGCAGAGGGTATCTTACAGCAAACTCTCAATTTCCACAATTCAAATATGCACCCAGCAGTGTCGGCAAATTATCCCTACTTGCTACCGGCAATCTTCCTCAACCCTGTCCTCTTCCTGCATGGATTGAACACAATTCTATCTCGAATCATCCCGCCGGTAGTGGTTGCAGGACCTATCCAGCCTCCACCATATTCCACTTTGGGTCCGTCGGCAAATCATCCTCATCTTGATGTTCATGCGTCGGAGAATTTGTGTTGGAGCTACACACTGGTGATGATATTTGCTCAGCTTGTGGCGTTTGTGCGAGTCCACCGGCTCAGTGAAGAGGGCAAAGAGAAAAGAGAGCTAAAGACGAAACATAAGGAGAATGGCAATGTTGAAGCAGTGGACCGACACCCCAAATTAGCAAATGGGTATTCAACCTCGCACTCTACAGTCACCAAATCTAGGAGCAGCACCAACGGCAGTATCAGAAAGAGAGGGTCATGGTTATTTCCGGCGAGCTCAGCAGATTCTAATATTGATGGAAGTCCTACGGAACGCTACTCCTCAGACACAAGCGAAGAGTCGGAGATTATCCTATGACCATCATGAGCATGTTCGGCGTTGGCGACTAGAATTATTTTTCTGGAGGCACGGTTTTGACCTTCAATTAAGGATTTGAATTAGGCATTCACACTGAGCGGAGCTAAAGCCCCTCGAAATGGAGAACAGCTTCTCAAATTATTTGTGCTTCTGTTTCGATTGTTCATACATGTAAGAACGACTTTGTGAGCAAGATAGTTCATAATGTTGATATCGGGTAAAACCGGTGCGAGTATACCCACCTATTGGCTTGTGACGTACACGCCAAGCGTTCACATGCCAAGATTGAGCAGGTTGTGACCTTCACTCGGCCAAACAACCTCCCCGCTGACCTTGCACCCTACTTTACATCGACCGAACTCGTACCACCTTCGTACCCAATTGGTGACATTATCCTCTTATCTTCAAATAGCACGTTTTGCTATCTTTAAAGCTTCTCTCAGAAGTTTCTGCGGCTAATGTCGTACGCTGACGCTGCTGCCAAAGGACCCAAGCAAACACCAGAAGAAGTATGTCCCGCACTCATGATAGGGTATGCTTGGTTTCACTTTGATGCTAACATGCTCTAGGCGTAAGTCTTCCTTGGCAATTTCAGGGCAATCTCCTTGTATCTCCCGCACGTTCCTCGCGACCACATTCCTGTGCATGTGATCATTGTCATTGAAAAGACTTCAAACCTGCCAATCTGACTTTGTTCCAGTCGAGCACCCGCTCCACCTTCATTAGAGAATACTGAAAGCTCTGCGTCTTCTCTCGTCGACGTCGACTCTCCACACGTTTCTTCTGTCCCATCCGACTTCGAATCCCAAGCTACCAAAACAAAAACCCAGGCCGACAGGATGGCTCACGAAGCAGAAGACCAAGCACGAGAGACCTCCGCCAAAGCTAGTCAGAAGACCAAGGAAACTTCTGCGGAGGCCGAGAAGAAAGCGTCAGAGGCCTCTTCCAAGGCTTCTGACAAAGCCAAGGAATTCAGTCAATATGCATCAGAGAAGAGTGAGGAGCTAAGCAAGGAAGCTGGTGATAAGTTTGATAAGGCGAAGAAGAGTACTGCACGAAACTACAGAGAGGGAAAGGAGGAAGCGAGAGAGAAGGGCAACGAATTGAGCAGGAATCGCGATAACCCTGTTGTTGTTGGAAATGCTGTGATCATTGGAGTGGGCAGTGTAGCCTTGGGATTCAGCGCGTATCAGAAGTACGCGCAGGGCGAACTATCGTGGCAGCTGGCAGGCATCACGGCAGCTGCTGTTGGCGCCTTCGCAGTAGGAGACTACTACATAAGCCAGTAAGTTCGATCGCTCTGCTACTTCGGTAAAGTCCCACGATGTACTGACCTGTTTGTTCCAGGTATCTGTTCCAGAACAAATACCCGAAGAAATGAGTATGGGGAGAAAGATTGGGCAGGTTAGAGGAGTAGTGGCGGCTGCAGCTCTTATGTACTCTTGAATTGTAATCCGAGGCTCTCGACTCACTTTGAATGATTCTATTTCTCATGATCGACGGGCTTGTTGGAATCGCTGATTGAATTAGTGAAGTCGATACAACGAATGTGCAATCAAGCAACTCGATGACTGTCAAACAGACTTTCTCTCCTTGGTCTTGCTTCCTAAAATGTTTTGTGCCATGACGCCTCGTTTTATTGCCCAGCAACACTTTTTTTGTTGATTCGGTATCAAGAAAATTCAAATTTTGGCCCGACATCATAATTTCTCCCCAAGCAAGTTGTACACCTCCTGGAGATCTCTGCTTGGAAATTCATTCACGCTTGATACCACCATGTCCAATTCATTCGTCTGTTCCCTTCTAGCCTTGGTGCTGTGCACCTTTATTCGCAATGTCTCTTGTTATCAAACAGTCCTACAAGCCCTTGACGAGGAACCTGTCATTCATCTTCCACTCATTCGCCGTGGTGGAACGTTCGAAGCGACAAGACCAGGCAATGACTCTCTGGAAATGGATTCATTGCTTCAAGAGCTGGAGAAGATAGAAGCCAAATTCAACCTCACTCGGCGGGAGGTGAAGGGCAATAAGCTGGTTAGAAAGGCCAAGTCACGAGGTGTGGGCGGCAAGGATGATGATGGCCTGATGGGAGATCTCGCATTGAATGGGACTTGGTCAGTTCACACTCATCGTTGCGAGTCGTCCTCTTGCATCTCACTTAAAGTACGTCAGGTTTGCCCGTCTATCCATTGGCGAACCTCCGCAATCGATCGAACTCGACCTCAACATGTTGACCTCGGACTTCTATGTCCGGCACACCACAAGTCATCTTGGGACTCGATACGACGACCTCTTCTCGAAAACATTCGGTATGTCTGTGCGTGCCACTCAGGACTGGCATTTGCCCTGATGTCACAATCCATAGTCAAGTCCAATGAGCACCCTTACCGCAGCTGTACATTACCTAAAGACATGTTCCGCTTCTCCACTGATGGCAAACCGGTTTTACTACCCTTCGCCTATTGTCGACCTTTAAAGGGATCTCAGCATACTCTCGAGGCTTCTGGTAGCATGCTTGGTCTTGCTCCCTCAAAACATTTGCGGCAGATAGAGACCCCTTTCTTCCTCCACCAACTCATGAAAGAGGGCATTGTCAAGCGCCCGATTTACTCTATAATGCTGATTACCGGTCACGAAGGAGTCCTGAGTATTGGAGGCACGGCAGTACAAGCGGCTCATATGGCGGACAAGCAAACAGCTGAGAAGCTTGATCGAGCTAGTGCCCAAGAAAAGATCGATGCCTTCACGAAGCAGAACGGTAGGATTTTCGAAAGCGGTGCTAGCAGCCACGATGAAACGATCACCGAGGCAAAGACAATATTGCAAAAGAGGGAAGTTGATGTTAAGGATTTCAAGGCCACACTGGAGAATTGGGAAGAAGGATGGACATGGACGAAAGTCCAAGGCGCCGAAGGCTGGTGGCAGACTTTGATGCAGGGCGTCTGGGTGGGTAGGAGTCGAATACTGCGGAATCAAGCAGCCGTAATAGATGTGCGATTGAACGACAAGAAGCAAATCCTACCTGACTAACAAAATGACAGATGAATACGCCCTTCATCCTCGCTCCGCCACTAGCAGCAAAGACGTTCTACTCATCAATGGCAGGCTCCCGTCCCCTCGACCCTCCATACTCGAATTTCTACGTCTTTCCGTGCATGAACCCACCTTTGATCGAGTTCGAGTTTAGCGGCACACGATATCCAGCCATGAGCGGAGGTAGGGGCCTAGAGTACAGCTCAGCAATCATACCAGGTGGAAAATTCAGCCTCGGGAGATTGAAGCATGGTAGCGGGTACTGTGTAGGAGCCATCGTAGAAACAAGAATGGGTTTGAAGGAGGAAAAGGAAGGGATGACAGGCAACGGTAAGCAAGGCTTGGGCTCTGCGGGTGCCAGTGTCGGCAGCCTTGCGGGCAATGGTATGAGAGATGTGTGGGTAATTGGTGAAAGATTTTTCAGAGGGGTTGGTGGAGTTTTTGATGTGAGTATCATCAGTGTTCTGATTGAAATACAGCCGAAGCTAACGAAGTTACGCAATAGTTTGAAGAAAAACGAGTCGGATTTCAAGCATACTAAACCCCAGCCTTGTCGAGCCTGCTCTACAATTCTATTCTTCCGTTCTGATATGAGAGAAATTTAATACTGCTATCCAACATGCTCTTTATATAAGACGTAGCAAATTGCATACCACAGTTGCTGGCTTGGTGTGCATGCATTGCGATTGACTACGAAGATCAACATTAATTATTGCTTTAACCCCTGCAGTAGATCAAGCCCGCCTAATCCAAGAGGCATTGATTAGATCCGTTATCTTATGCACGCCACATACGCTACTGACTGCTCCACATCGAAGGTAAATCATCCCACCACACTATGATCAACCAACTCTCTTTAAAGTCGTTGTCACTTTTCACGTGCGAAAAAAATCACTTGATGACTCACATCTGGATAGATGTAGCGCTCCTCCGCTGCGGCGCTATATTCTGCATTTTCAGTCAAATGATATATCCGTGAACTCACACTTACACCTCAGACCTCCTCTTATCTGGCCACACCAATAAACAATCGAGATGGATCGTAGGAGGAAGCGTACGTATAAGGCTATCTTACTCGAACAGATTTAACGATCTGAGTTACAGGCGATTTACGCGACCTTAATTCCAAAGCATGGGCTGGCGAAAAAGGTAAAGGCTACACTGACATCCCAACTCATAACATTGGACTTTGAATTGAGATGTTATAGATGTCTTTGAAACGAGCCCCTCGCTCGACACCTCTTTGAAGAAGAATACGGCCTTTATCAAGCGATTGCGGACATCAATCACAGCCTCTAGCACCAGTGTCCTCTTGCAGGAAGCGCGATCCCTCTCGCTACACAAATACCTTTCCGAGGTTATTTCTGCAAGCTATGAAGGCCTTTGCAAGGTGAAGACTACTGGAGACATCGCCGCCGGGATAGAGATCATAAGTGCTTTACATCAGCGCTTCGGAGCAGGAGATTTCACTGGCTTCCTTGGATGGCTATTAGGGCGAGGCATGAGCACACCAGACAGAACGCAATTGAAGACCCTGAGCCAGGATGCAAGGGATAAAGAAGAAAAGGAAAGGCTGGTCCGACAAAGAGCTTTGCTAAAGGTCATCACGGAGCTTTGGCTGGTGGGTGTCTTGAGGAGTCTGGACGATATTGCTCGACCAGAGGATGCAGCAGCCAAAGGAAAGGAAAATGCGGCCGTCGGATCAAGCAAACTTAGCGAAGCTTTTGGTAAGACAAAGTCTGCAAACGGGGTCGTCAGACAAGACCGGAATTTGGATGCAGAACCATTTCCACTTGAGGTGTTGAAGGATTTACTCGGACACGACAAAGAGCATTCAAATCTCCCTTTAGTCGTTCTTTTTGTGAAGAGCTTCGGATGGGATATATTAGGTGTCAAATCTGCCTCAATGGAAGGACCAAAGGCTAGCCGAACACAAGATATCCAGAGTGCAGCTGCGGAGGGCGGCAATCAAAGCTCGGCGGACGAGGATGCTAGCTCCCTGACCGCTTCGAATGATCCGCCTCTGATTAAGTCAGAACTTCAGCAGCGTTTTCGGAACGTTCTTGAGCGATATTTCGTCGACACCAAACACCACATTGTCCGGGACCACAAGAACATCATTGCACAAGAAAAACGCAACGCTGAGGCCTATGTAAAATCTGGCGAGGTGTTTGAGGATCGTCAAGCGAATTATGACAAGCAGCTCAAAGCACAAGAAAGGCTGATTTCCAACGCCCAAATTTTATGTGATGTGCTTGAGTCTCAAGAAATGCCCAATCTTACCGAAGAAGATACACAGGCCACCGGCGGGAGTGCTGGTATTGGACTCATAAAAACAGGTGAATACCTACGCGGACAAACCGAAGGGCCAGGCATATGGGAGGATGAAGAGGAGCGCCGCTTCTACGAAAACTTAATTGATCTCCAAGACCGAGTGCCAGGCATATTATTGGAGGACAGTAAAAGGAAGAAACAGGAAGAAGAAGTTCAGGTGGGAAGAAAATCCGAAGCTGTTGCCGCGTATAGAGGGACGAATGGTGCTCAGGACGATTCAACTGCTGATGATGTAGTTGAAGATCATTCAACGGTCATCGCCAACAAAACTGTTGGCGCTCAGGTGGACGCACTTCTAGCCCGTCTTCCCGAACTTCAGACCAGAGAAATGGTTGATCAGCTTGCTCTAGACTTTTGCTTTCTCAATTCCAAAGCTTCCCGTAATCGCTTGGCCAAAGCTTTGCAAGACGTTCCTAAAGGACGATCGGATTTGTTACCCAACTATTCCCGATTAGTGGCAACTCTTGGGAAATATCTACCGGACGTGTCCCAGGTTTTAGTTTCTTATTTAGATGAAGAATTTCGAAGTCTCCAGCGCCGGAAGCAAAAGGACTTTTTGGGCCAAGCGCGGACTGGCAACGTCAGATACCTGGCTGAACTCACCAAATTCGGCGTTGTCCCGGAACATGTCATATTTCATTGCCTGAAGGTCAGCTTGGACGATTTCTCTCGGATGAATATTGAGATCATCGGCAATCTCCTCGAAAACTGTGGGCGCTACCTCCTCCGCAACCCGGACACCGCACCTCGGATGAACTCTTTCCTGGAAACACTGCAGAGGAAAAAAGCCGCTCAACATCTTGGACAGCAGGAGCGGATGTTGATCGAGAATGCCATGTACTATGTCAATCCTCCTGAGCGGGCTGCCATCCAACAAAAGGAGAAAACCCCAATGCAGCAATTCATATCGAAACTAATTTACCTGGACATGAACAAGCGAACTTATGCCCGAGTTCTCAAGTCGCTACGGAAGCTGCATTGGGAAGAACCAGAAGTAAGCTGCCTGATGTGTTTGCATGGGCGCTTTAACAGTGTCACCTAGGTCGTCTCAATTCTAGAAAAGGTATTTTCCAAACCAGGAAAAGTAAAGTTTGGTAACATCAACCTTCTCGCCTACCTGGTCGCCCAACAAGGGAAATTTCATCATGAGTTCGAGGTGGCAATCGTCGACAACATTCTTGAACAGATCACTCTGGGCTTGGAACAGAATGATTTCAAGTTCAACCAGCGTCGTATCGCCGAGGTCAAATATCTCGCGGAGCTCTACAGCTACAAAGCCGTTGACTCATTCGTCATATTTGACACTCTTTATCGAATCGTCACATTTGGTCATCGTAAGTCCGGTTATTGAGGGTATATCTGAGAGGATGCTGAATGAATTTAGCCGGTGGAACACCTTCAAAAGGGAATCTTAATCTTCTTGATCTTCCTGACGACTTTTTCCGCATTAGGCTCGTCTGCACTATGCTAGACTTCTGTGGAGGTTATTTTGATCGCGGTGTTGCCAAGAAAAAACTTGATTTCTTCCTAACGTTCTTTCAGGTATACCTTGCAATTGACCCTTTGGAGGATCTTCTACTGACTGAAGGCAGTACTACATCACAACTAAGGAGAGTCTGCCCATGGACATAGACTTCATAATCCAGGACAGCTTTGCTCAAACGAGGCCGCAATGGAAACTGATCACGGAATATGAAGAAGCCGGCAGGCTCTTTGCCAACCTGGTTAAGCAAAATTATAAAACTCAGGGGCCTGAAAAATCGCAAATACCAGAGCCAGCAGAAGATGAAGCATCCTCCTCCGATGAAGGCGATGGAGAAGACGCACCCGTCCCAGAAATGGATGACGCCCAAGAGTCGAGCGATGAAGCAGAAGCAGAAGTAAGTCCGAAAGATTATTTGGTATCCTGCTTAGTATGGCTAATCTGCGGCGTAGCCGGTGAGCAACGGAGAGACCAAACACGACTCCGACTTCGAAGAAGATATCATCGTTACTCGTCAACAAGAGGAACGCGACCCTGAGGCCGACGCCGAGTTTGATCGCGAACTTGCGAAGATGACGTCCGAGAGCCTGGACTCGCGAAAGTTCGAACGCAAAGCTTTGTTTGACGTCCCTCTGCCCATGCGTCGGGCACAACGCGAAGCGGGATCCACTAGCAACGACAGCGGATACGAACGAATAGCCACACCCCCTAATGCAAATACCACAGCGTTCTCCCTGATGACCAAGAAAGGGAACCGACAGCAGGTAAATTGGTTGAGGCTCAGGCGCGGAGTGTGAGGTGCTGATTGATGGATAGACTCGTACGATTGAGATGCCGTCGGATTCACAATTTGCCATTGCATTGAAGTCTCAAAAGGAGGCCGAGCGGGCCGAGCAGCAGCGGATCAAGAATCTTGTCTTGAATTACGATCTGACCGATTCTGGGGCAGATCAAGTTGGTATAGACCAAAGTCTTTACTTGGACCCTTTTTCCCATCCCAACCCCAACCTTTCACACAGTCTCAAGGCTAGAACAATGGCTCACAGTGGTATATGTGAAGGTCCCGGTGGTGAAAAGCAGCAGCCAACTCACCATCCGCACAATGCGCCGCTACAACAGTCGCCGATGACAAATGGAACGAGCAGCAGAGCGGTCGAACGGCCGGGTGGAGGACGACGTGGACAGCAAGCACGGAAGCTGCAACTTAGCGACGTTAACTGGTATGAATCTAAACACGGTTCTTCCCGGAGTTCCAACGGAGAAGAGCCCTTCAGAGCAATTGCAAGGAGAATAGGCTAATGTAACCCAAATTGGGTTTCTAGGACGTGATAGTTGATGTTACTTGCTACCTAAACAGCAAGCATAATTTCTATCATACCAATCGCAGGCTTCTATTGAGCTCATTGCTCAGAAGCATTACCTGACCTGGAAGGGTAGGAGCACCTACATGGAAGCCTAGCGGCGCCAGCAACCGATGACCTCTCGGGAAGACAGAGTCCAGGAACAAGCAGTCTAGAGCAAGCGAGGTCGAAAGAACGGGCAGTGCATTCTACCTGCGCAAGGCAGACGATGGGCTGCTTGGAATAGCAGAACATGCTTATTCAGGTAATGGAAAGCCTGGCAGAGACAGCGGGAAGATTGGACGAGAGAGCTTTGAGGTGTGGGCACCAATGTGCTCAGTTGTATTTGTGTATTTGTTATTATTGAAGGGGGAGTAATGGATAGAGGAAGATGCTGATGAGATAATAAATTGACATGCATGTTTACCAAATCCTCCAAAAGTTATCGTTTCAGTGCAGGCCGAGACGACTTGGCTTGGGCCGATAGAAACACTAACGAGAAATGGGTCGACATCAGTACCAACTTGATTGCTGCTGTTTAGAAACTTGATTGACGCCGGCTTGGCTGGTCTGACTCCATGGCCATAAGATGTGAGAAATGACGTCGCAACCGTTGAACTGGCCTTGGTGAACAACGGTGTCGCGTGTTCAGGGAGGGTCCAGGGTATTCCACGTGAACTTCTTGATTTATGTCAACTCCTCCATGATCCAAAACTTTTTGCCCGACTAGAGTCACCCACAAATCTCTATTTCAAGATATTTGAAGAGATAGCCGTGAATGAGTAAATCTTGAATTTCATGCATAACTTGTGTGTACCCCGCAAATGGGAATAATGATCTTCAGGGGCGGATGACGATCCCTGCGGTATTTCTTGCGACTTGAGTGGAGGAAAATACGGGACTTGGTGAAACAGGACAAGTGCATGTTATGGTTTCTAAATTTGTGCCTCACTCCTTCACCCTGTCGCCCTGACACCCTGTTCATCGACCGTTCTTTCTTGGCCCCTGTTTTCACTTCGACACAAATCAATCACTCTTCGACTCATCAGTCTCTTGGTTCACGAGAATCACGAACTGATGCTTGCCTGTCGTTACCCGCTTTAACCTTCCTCTTCTTCCTTCGATCCGAATGACGTGAGAGTCTCGAAACCAAGTAAAGGCCGGCCCTGGGATGCATATGCGCTCGCTCCACCTGCATCCATTCTCTACCGCCGCATTCAATACTACCTTGCCTCGATTTTTTCCATAGCCCACCCCAAAACACCTTCAGAAGGCCACTCGTTCAATCAAAAATTCATCCGCTCGCTTCTCCCCACATCTTTTCGCTGTCAGATCCAGAGAGAATAGACACTCGTTCAAGGCTCTTCAGAAGCCCCACCCAAGTCGGTCCTTTGAAAAGACGAGTTTCCAGCTTCGCTTCTAGGACTTTTACCCTTTCAAATATCCTCTACCAATACGAAAACATGATAGTTTGATTCTCTGCCTGAAAGCACCACCGGCAATCAGCTCCGATCGGAAGTAGGTTGCACTTTCCCTCCGTTTGGTTTCGATCTTTATGCTTGGGAAACTTCGACACATCGGTTCCTACGTGCCTTCAACATTAGATCATCTAGTTAACGTTGGGGTTTAAATTAGTCAACCGACTTTCCTATCAGTATCTCCTCATCAACTCCTCTGCTGCCAGTTGTGGTTGATAGACCAAGCATTGCGAAATACCTCCCCAGCTCTTAAGGTCACGCTTCCGCCTCGATGGGGACCAACGATAATGGGGTCGCCTCCATTACCGACCCCTGGCCTACGAATGATGTAAGTCCAAACAGGGCCACCACCGACGGCGAGCATGTCGACTAATTATGCAATAGATCATCTATGTATCCATCATGGGGACCGTCATGCTCGCAGCTTTCCTTGAATGGTTTTTATGGCTGGCCGCCTTTCTCTATTGTCTCATCAAGGTTTTTCAAAAGGCGGAGCACTGGACCATACGGCTGCTGGCAGTTATCATGATGATCCTCTTCACACTTCTGAGGTATTCCACGCGACTAATTGCATTGCGTGCCCCTGCTGACTAGCTCTACAGATGTATATTCCTTCCCATCATGATCGTCACACTCCCCCTCCCCGCTCGTGTCACTCAATACTTCCCCCACTCCATGGTCAGCTTCATGCAATGGTTTGCTTTCTGGTCCTTTGCCGGTCTTCTTACCATCCCATGGCTTTTCTGTGTCTTCCAACTTGTGACCAATTCTCTCGGTCGGACGAAGCGCATCAAGCACGTCCTCGATGAATCCTCGGCGCCGAAAACGGTTATTGTAATGCCGGTATACAAGGAGGAGCCTGATGTTCTGGTAACAGCCATTGATTCTGTTGTCGACTGCGATTACCCTCCATCGTGCTTGCACGTCTTCCTTTCATTCGACGGGGATCAAGAAGACGAGCTGTACCTACAAACGATCGAGAGATTGGGAGTGCCGCTTACGTTGGAGAGCTACCCAAAGAGTATTGATGTAACGTATCGCAAAGCTCGTATCACAGTGTCGAGGTTTCCGCATGGTGGCAAGCGTCATTGTCAGAAGTCCACCTTCAAGCTTATCGACAAGATTTACACCGAGTATCTCAAGCGGAACGACAATCTCTTCATTCTCTTCATCGACTCGGATTGTATCTTGGACAAGGTCTGCATCCAGAACTTTATGTATGAAATGGTATGTAGACATGTCTTCTTTCCCTTTGAATCTATCCGCTACCGCTGCTGCAACAATTTTTGATGGTAGATGATGGCTAACTTAGCTGGTGGTTAGGAACTTAAACCCGGAAGCAAGCAAAACATGCTTGCCATGACAGGCATCATTACCGCTACGACAGAGAAGAACTCATTGATCACCATATTGCAGGATATGGAGTACATTCACGGGCAGCTGTTTGAGCGATCTGTAGAGTCTGGATGCGGCGCTGTCACTTGCTTGCCAGGCGCACTCACAATGCTTCGATTCTCCGCCTTCCGACGGATGGCGAAATACTACTTCGCGGACAAAGCAGAACAATGTGACGATCTCTTCGATTACGGCAAGTGCCATTTGGGTGAAGATCGGTGGTTAACTCATCTTTTCATGATTGGCGCGAAAGAGAGGTATCAGATCCAGCTCTGCACTGGCGCATTCTGCAAGACAGAGGCAGTCCAAACCTATCGAAGTTTGCTCAAACAGCGGCGGCGGTGGTTTTTGGGGTTTATCACCAATGAAGTCTGTATGTTGACGGACGTACGACTCTGGCGACGATATCCGCTTCTTTGCATCGTCCGCTTTATGCAAAACACTATCCGCACAACGGCTTTATTGTTCTTCATTATGGTTCTTTCAATCATCACGACATCCAACAAAATCAAAAACTTACCGGTTGGCTTTATTGCAGTTTCTCTTGGACTGAACTGGCTGCTCATGCTCTACTTTGGTGCCAAATTGCGACGGTTTAAGATCTGGCTATATCCCATCATGTTCATCATCAATCCATTCTTCAATTGGGTGTACATGGTTTACGGCATTTTCACAGCTGGTCAGCGGACTTGGGGTGGTCCCAGAGCAGATGCTGGTGCAGCAGATCCCAATACTTCACCGCAACAAGCTATCGAGCATGCCGAAGCAACTGGAGATGACCTCAACGTTGTCCCAGAAACCTTTAAGCCTTCCGTTGAAGCACGACATCCCGAAAAGCGACCTGGTGTTGTCCCTTTGCAGCCGTCAGAACACCTCGAGGGCCGCTTCGCTCCCGCCGAACGTCTGCCTGGCGGCTGGTACATGCAGAATAACGACTCTGGTCTAACCCTTCCTAACATGCTTCCACGGAATCCAAACGCCCCGCATATCCCTCTCCACCCTCGTGACTCGATGGATTCATTCATTACGGCTGCCTCAGCGGGTAATTCGGTCTACATGCCTCGCCGCGTTGAGAGTATCATGGGCGAGGAAGATCGAAGGAAATATTTCTTCGCTCAGCAGGCACAGCGTGAGCCAGGTGGACACTACATGGAATCTGGTCATCACGGTCAAGTCTACGAGGTCAGCGATGACGGCAAGGGTGATTGGAATGAATCGGTCGAGTCGTTGGGATACGATTATCCGAACAACCATAGTCAAGATCAGCACCTCCATCCTTATGGCGGTGGTGGCCACGGAAATCACTCGCCCATCGGATCCCGCTCTCCGAGTTTCTTGCCTGCCCATCCCAGCCATCTTTCGTCAGAGGTCCTCAGCAGCAGCGAGAATAACCTCACTCTTCCCGAAGCGTCTTTGATACCGGGTGACCGGTCGTCGAGTCCAGCTGCAGGACATATTCGCTCGGCAAGGAGTCCTTTAGGCCGTATGCCACTCACAAGGAGAGCAACAGGCGATGAAGCTGGAATTGAGTTGGACCAACGCCGCCAACAGCGTGATCCCTTGATGGGTGAGAGGTCGAGTTCCAGGGCGCCAAGTGAGAGAAGCAGAGAAGGGCCTGGGGAGGGCGACAAGAAGAGAAGAGCGAGATTGTCGAAAAAGCCACCAGGACAATGAAGTTACAATCATGAGGAGGATGACTTTAGGCGTCGATCGCCAAATCAAGGACGGTCTATCGTGATGCATTTTATTTGGCGGCATGAAAAAGGGGTTTGTTCGGAGTCATCTTTATAGCATTGGACAAAAAGGAAAAAAATGTTCTGTTCTCAATAGATTGGCGGGCGGCTGGCATCAGCGGGTTCGTGTGAAGAGGGAAAGAGAGAGAGAGCGCGCTTTTTAGGAGAATCAAGGGTGGATAATGTCTATTATTGCATCAGTGAGTTAAAGAAGTCGATTCTTCGAACTCTATGATGTGACTTGAGAGTTTTCTACGGATGTATCCTTGGGGTGTGTGATTCTGTGTTTCATGACGTGCCACAGGCTCGGTCTATGAATGAAGGGGAACACTGTCAATCTCTAGAGTAGTTTCTAAGCGCCATCATAGGAGAAAGCAAGACCTCGTGACAATGATGAAGATAGAATCGGGGTATGGAATACTCGTAACATTCAAATCCGGTCACGTAAAGCATCGCCTCTCATGACAGACAACTGCTGAAGATGAACACGCTTTTTTTGGCGTCGATGAGTCCATCGTGGCTAGTGGTTTATTCAACGTCTAATTCACCTCGTGGTATGTGCTATTATCCTTTTGGTAATTCAATGGCTTCAACTTACGGGTGGACAACTTTCCGGGAATACAAGAAGGCGGGCACGTTTCCTCCGAGTAGTAAAGATGATCTTGCGAACGAACACTCTGTTACTCCGCTCATCTATCTATCGTAAAGGTCTTTCTATTTCATTAAAAGTGCACCGTTCAAGCATGCAGCAGAAAGGAATCGGTGGGTTGCACCCATTCATGCGTCACACCCATCCCTATCAACGACCGTCTATTTCTTTACATCATCCATCGGTTCCTCCACCCCGTCAGGCTGTGCCCCTTCCACATCCGCGTCCTTCATCTCCGTATCCGGCTGCTGGTCCGTTTTCTTAGGCGCCTCCTTCTCCTCCTTAGCCTTCTTAGCCTCCTCCTCCGCCTTCTTCTTGGCTTCTATCTCCGCTCGTTTCTTCGCCATCTTCTCCTCTTCAGCTTTCAGGACCGCTTGTCGCTCCTCTTCGATCTTTTCTTGGTAGCGCCCGACGATCGGGCCAGCAAGGAAGCGGATCTCGTCCATTTTTGCTACGTAAACACCACGAGTGGCATCCTCGCCTTCTTCGTAGAGCCAGTCCTGTTGATGAATATCACGTTAGTAATGTTCGAGAAGAGCAGAAGCAAGTTTCATAGGTAGCAACACTGACCTCCGACTGCTCTAGCTTCTCCTTCAGCTTAGTTTTTTCATCGTCGCTGGCAAACTCTGCGTACTGCTCGTCGATCTTGCTCCGCAACTCGTAGATATAGCTCTCCAGCTCGTTCTTCTTATCTTCGGTGTCCGCAACAAGCTTGTCTTCCATAAACATCTGGTTCTCCTTTTCCGCCGCGGCGTTTTTGCTATCGAGATCTAAAGAAGCTGTGCCTGATGACAAGGGAAGTTCTCCCTTGCGAACCTGCTTTTTGATCTTGCGAGTCTTTGGCTTGGGTTCAGCCGTCCCGTTGGCTTTGTCGTCCGTGTCCATTGCCTGTTTGGATGAATTCGTCAGCGACTTGTTGCCCAGGAATGTTCGTTTCGCATCGGCATATGCGTCTTTAAACAATCCTTTCAATTTATGAGGGGTTGACGCCGAGGGTTCCTCCGAAACACTTGTAAGAGGGGCTGGAGTGTCAAAGTGCAAGGGATAACTTACATCGCCGTCCTTCTTTTCGCCTTCCTTGTTCTCCTTTGTGTCCTTCTTCTCCGCTTCTTTCTCTTCAGGTATAGGCTCTTCAATCTCAACATCCTCGACATAGTAGCCAGATTCGACATTCAGTACTCCGTGTTGATTAAGACGAGCTTTGAGTTTACAGATCATGAATTCTTCAACCGTGGATGAATCGGCTTTAACACCTTTCACGGAAAATCTTCCAATCCAGGGGTTAATTTTCCCGGGAAGCATGTCCGGCTTGGCGTATCTTGCTTCCAGGTCGAATGGATGCTTGCGGTAGAAGGTTAATATTTTTGTTGAAGGCATGACATTGCCCTTGTTGAATACGGTGAGACTGGTATCTTCATCAGGTATGTCCGGGGATTTCTCCCATGCGAACTCTATCGGGTAATTGACCATGTCATGAACAGAAAAATCGCGAACACGGAAAACTGGGGAAAGGATGGCGCAACTGAAGGCACAACCTCGAGCAACAGCTTCATCTTGATTGAGGGTGAACGACAGTGATTTGCCGAAAAACTTGCTGATTCTGTCTTTGAGGGCTGGTATACGAGTGCAGCCTCCAACCATCTCGATCGAATCAATATCTTCTGGCTTCAGCTTGGCATCGGCGAGAGCCTGCTCAAGAGGAACAGTAGCTTTATCAAGAAGAGGCTGAAGAAGCGCCTCGAGTTCATCCCGCTTCAATGAACTTGAAACATCGACATCGTTCATTAAAGACTCGATGCTTATGGGTGCCTGCGAGTTGGCCGAGAGAATTTTCTTCATCTTCTCGGCAGCTGTGGCAACTCGAACGCGAGCTTTGGGATTCGTGTTGATATCGATCTTGTATTTCTCCTTGAACTCTTTCGCAAAGTGATCGACGAGAGCTTTGTCAAAATCCCGTCCACCGAAATGGCGGTCCCAGGCCGTAGACTTGACGGTCAGCTCGCCTTTCTTGAACTCCACGATGGAGCACGCATAGTTACTGTGCCCAATGTCGACGAACGCGACTCGTCTTGGCTTCTCCTCGGCGGTTGGTAGATCCCCCTTGGTGATACCATAGCCAAGTGCGGTGGCAGTGGTGTCGTTGATGAGTCTCAAGAGTTTCAAACCTGCAATCTCGGCCGCATCGACAATGCTTCTTCGTTGTACATCGGTGAACCATGCCGGTACGCTGATGACAATGTCGGAAACAGGAAGTTTGAGCTCTGCGGAGGCGGTAGATTTGACTTTGTTGAAGAACATGGACACGAGTTGGGTGGCCGTGAACTGCTCCTTATTGCCTAGATATGACACTTCAACACCAACCTGGCCTTTCATATCCACCAATGGTGCCGAGACAAATTCCTTTTCTATTTGTACATCAGGATCGTTGAGGGAGCGGCCTGCTAGCCGCTTGAGGGAGCTGACGGTGTTTTTGATGTTCGATATTTCCTGGGTCTTCGCAGGTTCGCCGAGATATCTGTTCTTGGGTCCAAAGCCAACGAGAGATCTGCTTGCTATTAGCTAAGGCTCGGGGCAGCTTAGAAGGCAGATACTGACGGTGTCGCCCGGTTCGAAACTTCATTTGTGATCTGCAACGTCGTCAGCGGGTGGGATTATACTATAGAAAGTAAAGCAATGTAGACATACAACATCGACCCCCCTATTTCGAGCAACAGCTATCACTGTATTTTGCGTACCGAAATCCACCCCCACAACACTCATTTTGGCAGCTTGATGTTTTTCGAAGTCGGAAGTATAGAAGAGGTTGCTCAGTGGCAGATGCAGTGCGCAATGCAAGGTGCGAAATGAAGTGTTTGAAGCTGAAATTCAAAGTGGGAAAGTGCGCGAAAGTGTCAACAAACGGTGGTCAACGAATGAAGCTGGTAGAAATTTCAAGAAGATGCTGGAACCAATCAGAGCATTCGCCGAGACCGATATGCGAAAGCTATGGCCAACCGAGCCTACCCCAAACAGTCAAGATATACTCATAATCTACTTCTAGGCGTCAAGCAGAGTAGAATTGAAGGTGCAGACAGATTTCAAAGTGGATCACGTATTACAGAAAACCATACTCATAACTTATGAATGCATGTTTAGCTACCAATCAATACCCCCATTCCCGCCAGCTGTGATAGCTTTTGCAGTTGCTACTTCACCCATTCCGCCGCTAAAGTGACTATCCTGGAATGGTTTACGGCCTTTCATGCCCTTCAACTTCTCATCGAGTTTCTTGAATGGCTCCTCCCTCTCTCCTTGCCTTACTTTCCACTTGCTTGTTCCCAGCCTCTCATCCAGCTCCTCGACTGGTGGCAGCTTGAGGTACACCCAACCATCCTCTCGTGCTTCAACCGGGAACGTTGCTAAATTCACCTCGGAATCGTTACTGCACTTACCCTCATCTTCGCCGCCAAGAGCAAAGTTCCGCTTGTGGTATGGACAGGATACCCAGAGCTTGTTGTTCGTCACATCGTCGCCAATGAGCCCTTCGCTCATCGCAAACGTTCGCTTGTGCGGGCACATCTGTTGCGTAGCATACCACTTCCCTTTGATCTTGAAGATAGCTAGCTGTGTGTCTCCACGCTTGATGTTTGCGCTACTACCTGTCGGAGCATCAACGAATTTACTGGCCTCGATCATTGGTTGCCATGATAGCGAGCTCCATTTGGTTCCCCGGAAGTCCTCGGTTGTGCTGGCATTTGGCCAGTACGCAGGCCTTGACTGCCCTCGCTCTTCAACTTTCTCCACCATCTCCTGAGTCTCTGTTGTGTTGCCAAATTGCTGGAAGGCTTTACGCCGTTCCGGGTTGTTGATGGTCTCGGTCCACTCACAGAAAAACGTACCCACGAGCTCATTCATTTGTTTCTCCAGGTCGGCACATATGCCCAGCTTATCTTCGAGTACAACTTCCCGAAGATATTGGATACCGCCAGGTAGCTGCTCCAGCCATCGTGCCGTTCGCTGCAGCTTGTCGGCTGTGCGAATATAGAACATGAGATAGCGGTCCAGGATGGGAACCACATCGTCCGGAGGCACGTCCTTGGCCAGCAGTTCCGAATGTCGAGGATTAGCTCCACCGTTGCCACCAACAAACACATTGAACCCTTTCTCCGTTGCGATGAGCCCAAAGTCCTTGTTTTGCGCTTCGGCACACTCTCGAACACACCCAGAAACTCCCCCTTTCATCTTATGCGGTGAACGAATGCTCTTGTATCGCTCCTCTAGCCTGACTGCCATACCAACGCTGTCTCCAATACCAAAGCGACACCACGTAGTTCCTACACATGATTTGACAGTCCGGAGAGACTTGGCATATGCGTGGCCCGACTCCATCCCACCATTCACAAGTTCCGTCCATATGGAAATCAGGTCTTGCTTTTTCGCTCCAAACATATCGATCCGTTGACCGCCAGTAATCTTACAGTAGAGACCATACTTTTTGGCCACGGTGCCGATGATGATTAGCTTCTCAGCCGTTATCTCACCACCAGCTACCCTTGGAATAACAGAGAAAGTTCCATTACGCTGAATGTTTGCTAGGAATTGATCGTTGGTGTCCTGCAGGCCATGCAGTGGTTTGTCCATAACGTGCTGATTATATAGAGATGCAAGGATCGAGCCTAAGGTCGGTTTGCACACTTCACAGCCCAATGATTCAGGGGTTTTCCCGCAATCTTTCATGACTTCCTGAAAGCTCTTCAGCTTCTTTACAGAGATGATGTTGAATAAGTCAGCGCGTGAGTATGCAAAATGCGGACAGAGATGGTTGAGGACTTCGGTGCCCATCGCTTTCATCTCGGCGTTGAATATACTCTGAACCAACGGCATACAACCACCGCAGCCTGTTCCCGCCTTGGTACATGATTTGACCTCTCCAATCGACTTGCATGATCCATCTCGGATGACCGTCGCAACGTCGCCTTTAGTAACGTTGTGACATGAACAAATTTGGGTGTCACTACTCAAGTCACCAGAATCATCTTCACCATCTTTCTTTGCTCCGAGGATGAATTGACTTGGCGAGACATCTAACGCTTTCTGATTCTTGACCATTGGTACCAATTTGACGTAATCTTTCGTATCTCCGATCATCATCCCTCCAAGCAGATATTTGCCGTCCAGGGTGAAGAGGAATTTCTTGTATACAGCCTGAAAAGGATCCTTATAAGTTAATGCCTTCACAGGCGGCGGCGGCGGACCATCAGTGATATCCTTGACCTTGCTCTTCTCTATTGTGGCACCATTCATTCTCTTTGCTGCATGTTTCCTTCCTGGCATTTCCAGTGGCCCGTCCCTGTCAGCGAAAAAGTCGCCAAAGCTTGCCACTTCCACTCCAAGGAGTTTAAGTTTGGTACTCAAATCTGGACGTTTGAATTTTCTCGGTGCATGTACTTTGGCCTGTGTCAAATTGAAGGCAAGGACTTCTGCCATCTCAATACCAGGAGCGATGAGACCAAAAGTCTGGTTCTCCCAACTGGCACATTCACCAATGGCGTAAATATCCTCTGTACTCGTCATGAGACTCGGATCCACTACAACTCCTCCGCCGCGGTCCGCACATTTGATACCCGCTATCCTGGCTAACTCATCCCGAGCTTTGATCCCGATCGCAAACATCAAACACTTACAATCCATGCGCTCACCGTCTTCGAAAACAACACCTTTAACAGCGTTATCGTCATCAACCTCGATCTTCCCGACTCTTTTACTTAGCAACACATCCAACCCCAATTGCCGGACTAAATCAACCACCATTCCACCCGCATCGCCATCGAGTTGCCGACTTAATACCCATCGGTTTCTTTCTATCAGCTTCACCGTTCCAAAACTTTCTAGGTCCATCATGGCCTTAGCGGCTTCAAGACCCAGCAGCCCACCACCCACGACAGCACCCGTGCTTCCGGAACATGTCTCCGAATATTGGATGAGTTTCTCCAGATCTTCAATGGTTCTGTAAACAAAAACACCTTTCGCATCGTGTCCGGGTGTATGACGGGGAAGCAGAGCATCCGAGCCAGTGGCAAGAACGAGGATATCATAGGGCACAGTGGCGCCTGTGGATGTAGACACGACGCGGTTTGAAGGATGTATTTCAGTCACTCGTGTGTTCAGGTGGTAATTCAGAGTTCCTTCCGGCATGCCAGCATACTACACCATGGCCAAAAGTTAGTCGGTGGCATCTCTTTCGTCGGAGGAAGAGAAGGTGTGTGCACTCACCCAGTCGTGTTTATTGAGGTACAGATTCTCTACTTCTCTATGCTGGAAATAGCTACTCAAGCCGACACGATTGTAGGCCAGATGTGGCTCCTCCCCAATGACCACAATATCGTATTCTCTCCTCTTCACATCCATCTTGATCAACTTCTCTATGAATGCAATACCCACCATACCAAGCCCAACCACAACAACTTTCTTTCTCTTATCTCGTGGCAAGGGATACTGAGGACTATCTTCTTCTGGGTGGTGACCATTGACTGGTGTTTTCCCAGCCTGCATACCTGGCGAAGAATCCGCCCAGGACATCTTGGCTTAATCGATCTAAGATAGGCTCCAACGAGCAATGGACAGTCGTATACACACGTAAGTGATCCAGAGGAGCCACGGCAAAGAGGAGCACCCAAACACCTATTTCTAAGGTAGATATAATATTGAACTGAATGAGAAAGAAATACAAGCCTACCGTTGTCAGTTGAAAGTAGGAGATGACGGACAGGACCAGCAGCTATCAAACGTCAAGCTGCTGTTCCAGGGATTAGCCACCGCCCAGGATCTACCAAATCCGCGGGGAAGTGTGCAGCGGATGCATGTATATCCTATTGGGCGCTGTTGTAAGCTCCCATGAAAGCTCGGGCATGAGAATGGATACTGAGGTGGGGTGGTCCAGATTCAAATTGGCCATGCTTTCCTGTCTTCTCCTCGGGAATATCTTCACTGCCCAGAAGAATGGCCAATTACGCACGATAAGACAAAAGGACGTTCCGATAAGCTGCGGCCAAGACTCGGCTAGCGTGTGTACTACTGTCATATTCATAATTCTTGAGCCTGGGAGGCACGGGAGCCATTTGGTTTTTTTTAGTGCCCCGCACACATAAAATAACCATAGAAATCCTATTACTCCCACCACCACTATAGTTATATAAATTCCTAGACTATTTTTATAGCCTAATTAGGAAATTTTAAAGCTGTAATACCGTTTTATATATCTTCTCGCTAGAAATCTAAAGCTCCTTCCTTATAACTACCGAAGAAGCTCCTTTAGATACTTCGCTAGCGTAAAAAAGGTCTATTATAAGTATATCCTACTACTCTTTTTAAATCTAAACTTAAATTAAATATTAAAGGATTTTTTTAAAATTTACTACTACCGCTACCGCCGCTTTAAATAAAGGTAAAAGAAGTAAATTTAATAAAAAACGTATATATTTCTTTACCGATAAAAATTTATATTAATTAAGTCTATTTTTTATATATAATAGATCCTAATATTTATAGTATAGTAGAAACGTTTATATATTAGAGTATAATTTAATTTAATACTTTATTTAATTACCGTTTAAATCTTTATAATAATTAGTTTTTTTTTATTTAATTTTAATATAATTTATTTAATTAGACGGAAATATCTACTATAATTATTATATAAAACTAGTATTATTATAAATTTAATAGTAGAATATTTTAACTAGCGCTTTTTTTAGATAATAAAAAAAAGATAATAAAGTTATATAAATTAATATAAAAAATAGTTTTTAAAAAAAATTTTATTAAAAAAAGTTAAAATTTTTATATATAAATAAGAGATAATAATTTAATTAATTTAAATTTAATTTAATTAATATATTATAAAATTATTTAATAATATATTTATAGTAAATATTTATTATATTATCTAATTTCTATTTAAATAGAGATTATATTTTATAGAATTTTTATATATAAAAAGTATATTTATAATATTAAAAATAATTTTACTACTATAAATAGATAAAATAAATATTTAAAAATAATAAATATCTTTTATATTAAAAAAAAAAGTATAATATTAAATATTTATTTTATTTATATATATATAGATTATAATATTCTTTTATATAAAAATACCGCTTCGACTTTATTAAAAAAAGGTACTTTTATAAAATAATTAATAGTATAAATAATATCGTATATTAAAATAAAAAAATTAAATATTATATTTTAAAATATTTTATTTTATAAATAAAAGTATTTTTATAAATTATATAAAAATATAGATTTTATATATTATTAGAATAAAAAGAATATCTATTATAAAATTATACCTTTTTTAATTATTATATAGACTAATATAATTAAAAAAAATCTAATAATAGATAAAATTCCTCTATATTTAATTAGATAATAGATTATTTATAAATATTATTTAAATTATAATAAATAAAAAAAGGATAAAAAAAAAATAAATCTATCTATTATATAAAATATAAATAGATTAATTAATTTAATACTATAAATTTTATTTATTAAAAATATATTAAAGAAAAAAAATAAAAAATCTATTTAAATACCGCCTATAATACTATATAATTATTATATACTTTTTCCGTATTTTTATATAGCGCTTCCGTTTATTTAATATTCTTTTTCTCTATTTTTTTTATTTTAAAGCTTTTTATAAAAATTTTTTTTTATAAATAATTCTATTAAATCTAATAAGCCTAATAAATATTTTTAATAGTTTTTTTAATAATTATTATATAAAAGCGCGGCGTTAAAAAAAGTATTTTAAAAAATATTTAATAAAGGCTATAATTTTTAAACTATTTAAATCTAAAAAAATAATATTATAATAGAATATTAATAAAAAAAGCTAAATATATTTTATAGTATTTAAATAATAATATTACGCGATATAAATAAATTCTATAAAAAATAAAAGCGCTATTAGTAGAAAATCTTATAAAAAATACCTATATATTTAGAATAACGATTTTTATCCTCTATTCCCTCCCTTTAATTTTATTAATAAAAAAATAGAAATCCTCCGTTTAAATATATAATAGAAGAGTTTTTGTTATTATAAATAACTATTATTAATAAAAAAAAAATAGATAAAAACGAGTTATATAAATCTAAAATAGATCCGGCGGATATAATTATTTAAAAATTAAAATAGAAAATTATAAAAAATTTTTTTATTAAATTAGCGGTATATTTTAATTCTTTTTTTAAATAACTATATAGATTTTTTTTAATTTACTACCTTTTTTTTATAAGTAATATATATATTATAAAATAAATTATTTAGTTTATTTATTTTATTTCGCTCGTTTATTATATAAATAAAAATTAATTAAAGCTATTTATTTTTTTTATATAAAAGCTAGCTAGTTTATAATTATATTTTATATATACTTTTAAAATTATAAATAAAATCTTTATTAAATTTAAATCCGGCGAATAAAATAATAAATATACTAGCTCTATTTTTATTTTAATATATATTATTTTAAATTCTATTAATTAATAAATAAAATAGTTATTTATTATAATAACTAATTTAAAGCCGCTATTATTATTATAATAAAATAATATTTTATTTTTAATAAAAATATTAAATAATTTTATATTATAAAAATTATAAAGGACTTTTTAAATAATATAACTATTAATAATAAATACTAGTAATATACTTTATTTTTTATTTCGGCTAAAATTTTATTTAATTTTTAAAAGCTCGTTTTAAAAGTTTTATTTAAATTTTTTATTAATTAAAAAAATAGTAATTAATTATTTTATTATTAAAAAACTTAATATAATTAATATTAACCGGTTTATTTATAAGCTGTATTTTTATTAAAAAAAACCAGCTAATTTAATTATTATTCCGCGAGTTTTTTTATCTATTCTCTCTATAAATTATTATTTTATTATTTTATAATATATTAAATTTTTTTCCTATTATATTTAAATTAAATAAAAGCCTTATTAATTATTAATTATAAAATAATAATATTAAATTTATTAAAAAGGAACTATTATATTTTATTTTAATAGGTAAAAGGTTTAAAATAAAGGAAGTTTATAAAATACTAATAGTAATAGTTATTTAATATTAATAACCTATTTTTATTATTTAATTTTAGAGATATTATATTATTATATAATTTTAAATTACGTTTTATCCTTTTAATCTAAACTAGATTAATATTTATAATAACGATAATAGCTTTATTATTATCGCCGCGTAATAGCCGGAAAATAATATTATTTTAAAATAATTTTAAAAGCGGCGGAGGTATATTAGATAAAACGAATTTCTAAATATATAAAGTAATATTAAAAAAATAGTAATCTAATAAAATTACGGTTTTAAATTAGCTTAAAAAAACTATAGTGGTAGTAGGAGCAATAGGATTTCTATAGTCATTTTATATATACGGGGCACTAAAAAAAACCAAATGGCTCCCGTGCCTCCCAGGCTCAAGAATTATGAATATGACAGTATTATCTCAGTCTCTTCTCTATTTTCACTCTGCCATCAAGACCACAGCGTTGGATCAACTGGTACTTGTACTTCATCCATCTGCAGCCATCCCTCGCGTGGTGAATTCGACTTCCAGACTGGGTTTCTGGGCCAGTCGATTTTCAGCTAATGGTGATTGCACAATGACTAAGCCTCTACGAGGATCCCATGTGCTCCGCAATCCAAGTGGCTCCGAGGGTTCATTATCTGTGGCACTAACAGATAAGAGCTCTGACTTCGCCATCTGGGGAAAGAAGATGACAGACCTCTCTCCACCATCAGCCACTTCCGCGGGGTCGCTTGCAAGATGATCCTTCATATCATTTTCCTCTCTCATTGGCTTCTCATGCCATGGATGACAGCCTTACTGACCGTCTCCAACGCTCCGGAAAAATGATATTCCGTTGTCGATTTAAGCCCGAGAGTCTAAGATGACTGTCTGTCCTTGCATTATGTTACCATTGCTGGGACGGCTGTTAATGTGCGCTCTTATCATGTTTCTGTGATCCCCCTGGTCACAGGAAGTTATAGTACACTCCATGAGTTCCATCTTTGGCAGAAGGATTCTCGTTTCTTTCAATAATGGAAGATCCATCATCTCTGCGGCATGACGAGCATTCTCGAATAATCGTAGAAAAGCACCAACAACTACCACCCACGCCGCCCAATTCAGATGACAATGTTTCTACCTCAAGTGACTATCAAACAGAGGACGTTGAAATTCCGCTGCCCCCGCCAACCAAAATCCCAGCCCAGGTACTCGATCAAGACAAGAAGACACCAGACGCTCATGTACCGCGAGATCCTCGGTTGATTCGGTTGACAGGCGTTCATCCTTTCAACGTAGAACCACCACTCTCCGCCTTGTTCAACGAGGGATTCCTTACCAGTCCCGAACTTTTCTACGTCAGAAATCATGGAGCAGTCCCTGAGGTCCATGAGAAAGACATCCCTGACTGGGAGTTCAGCATCGAGGGGTATGCTCAAAGCCTCCAGACCCCTAGGCCCTTTTTTGACATGAACTCGCAGGCTTGTCGAGAGGCCCATGACCGTCACTCTGCGCCAGCTCATCGCCGAGTACGAGCAGATCACCTGTCCGGTTACACTGGTCTGTGCCGGTAATCGAAGGAAAGAGCAGAATCAGGTCAGAAAGAGCAAAGGCTTTTCATGGGGCGCCGCGGGAGTCTCGACTGCCCTGTTCACCGGCGTAGCCATGGCTGATCTTGTCCGCAAAGCACGGCCGAGGAGGAGAGCAAGATTCGTCTGCATGGAAGGAGCAGATAAATTAGTACGATTCTCGCCCAGGCTGTTTCCATACGTATAAGAAGATTTACTAAAATACTCTCACTACAGCCTAACGGCTTCTACGGAACATCTGTGAAACTCAATTGGGTGATGGACCCTAACAAGGGTATGATGTTAGCTTACAAAATGAATGGCGAGCCCCTCCGACCAGACCACGGCAAGCCTTTGCGAGCTGTAATACCTGGGCAGATAGGAGGTCGAAGTGTCAAATGGCTGAAAAAGCTAATACTGACCGAGGGGCCAAGCGATAACTGGTATCACATCTACGACAATCGGGTATTGCCTACGATGATCAGTCCAGAGGAATCTGCAAATAATCCAAAATGGTGGGTGGACGATCGGTATGCGATCTACGACTTGAGTACCAATTCTGCGACTGTCTATCCAGCACATGAAGAGCAACTTAGCCTTATCGGCGGGCCCGACAAGTATGTTGCGAAGGGATACGCTTACGGTGGAGGAGGCCGAAGAATCACGCGAGTCGAGCTATCCGTGGACAAAGGCAAATCTTGGAGATTAGCACATATCGAATACCCTGAAGACAGGTATCGTAATTGCGAGCGAGACCTATTCGATGGGCGATTGGATATGTCTTGGAGGGAGAGCTGCTTTTGTTGGTGTTTCTGGTCCTTGGATATACCTGTATCGGACCTAGCAAATGCGAATGACCTACTTGTAAGAGCAATGGACGACAGCATGAACATACAACCCCGAGATATGTATTGGAGCGTCCTCGGTATGATGAACAATCCCTGGTTCAGGGTGACCATAAGCAGAGAGGGTGACTTCTTGCGCTTTGAACATCCAACACAGCCAGCGATGATGCCTGGAGGATGGATGGAACGTGTGAAGAATGCAGGCGGAAATCTAGCCAACGGCTACTGGGGTGAAAAGCTTGGGGACGAGGGAACTGATGAAACCGTCCCAGAGGTGGCGAAAGAGATCTCGATGAAGAAAGACGACATCAACCGTACCATCACTATCGACGAGCTCCGTAAACACGACGATGAACATGATCCGTGGTTTGTCGTCAACGGAGAAGTCTATTCAGGGACATCATTCATGAAAGAACACCCCGGTGGAGCCCAATCCATCATTAGCGCAGCCGGCTCAGACACCACCGATGAATTCATGGCAATCCACAGTGAAACAGCCAAATCAATGATGCCAGGTTACCACATCGGCACCCTAGACGCCGTCGCCCAGAAAACCCTCAGCGAGCCCGAAATCCATTCTACCAACTCTGCAAACGAACCTGGACCGATCTTCCTTCGCCCCAAAGCGTGGACAACAGCTCCCCTCCACTCCAAAAAGATTATTAACAGCGACACCCGTATCTTCACCTTCCGCCTCGCTCACAATGATCAAACTGTGGGCCTTCCTATCGGTCAACATCTCATGATACGCCTCCGCGACCCCGTCACCAGAGAAGCGATTATCCGCTCCTACACCCCTATCTCGAACCCCGAAAAAGCAGGCTTCCTCGATGTCCTCTTGAAAATCTACTTCGACACCTCCACCATCAAAGGCGGCAAAATGAGCCAAGCCATGGACGCACTTCCCATCGGCCACGGCGTCGACTTCAAAGGCCCGATCGGTAAATTCGAATACCTAGGCCGCGGCCTCTGCGCCATCAATGGTACCGAAAGGAGAGTACGCAAGTTTGCCATGATCTGCGCCGGCAGCGGCATCACGCCTATTTTCCAGGTTTTCCGCGCTGTCATGAGCGATAAGGATGATACGACGGCTTGTAAAGTACTCAATGGGAATCGCATGGTGGAGGATATCCTCTGTAAAGAGGATCTGGATGCGCTGGTTAAGGGGAATGAGGAGAGGGCTGAGGTGCTGTATACGCTCACCAAGGCTCCAGAGGGGTGGAAGGGGTTGAAGGGGAGGATTGGTGCGGAGTTGGTTGGGAGGCATTGCGTGAGGGATGAAGGGACATTGGTGCTGGTTTGCGGACCGGAGGCGCTTGAGATGGCTATTCGGGTTGCATTGAAGGAGCAGGGGTGGCCGGATGAGCAGGTGTTGTTTTTCTGAGGTGATACAGGGGAACCGAGGTTTGGGAGTGGCTTTGATTTGGTCTGCAGGAAAGAGTATCAATGATACTCCTGGGCATCTAGAGCTAGTAAGCAGGCTACCTAACATTTTAGTAGTGCCTATCCATATGCATATCCATCTATTCTTTGTCAAACGTATCAGGCATTCACTACCTCGGTATCCGAGATTTGAGTGTGAAAAATTCGAGTTACCTTTCTCTAATGAATATGCAGTAATAGTAGCGAGCCTAGCATACACATCGACTGACCAATAGTATGATATTTACTGTATGCAGCTATCTTACATCTTTCGTGCAAGCAAATTGCCAGCCCTTTCCCATGAAGCTTTCGTAAAGTGTCATCCTTATTCTACACCATCTCATTGACAAACAACCCAGCCATCCCCTGTCCGGTTCCAATACACATGCTCGTCAACAGAATCTTCTTCTTCTGCCTCCTGCACTCGCTCAGCCCTGTACATATCTGCCTCGTCCCTGTTGCTCCGAGCGGATGCCCCAATGCGATAGCCCCACCTCGAACATTCATCTTGCTGGCATCAATTCCAAGCGTATTGATGCAGTAAACCGCCATCGATGCAAAGGCTTCGTTGAGCTCGATGATATCGATATCACCTAGCGAGAGGTTGTACTTGCCAAGCAGCTTTGGGATAGCGAGGGAAGGACCAATACCCATGATCCGAGGAGCGAGACCGACGACAGTGGCACCGACGTATTTGGCGAGGATGGGTTGGTTCATTCTCAGAGCTGTGGATCGCTTCATCATGAGCACCGCTGCGGCGCCATCGGTGACTTGGCTGGAGTTGCCGCCTGTGGACTTATCGCCGTAATCCGGGAAGGCGGGGCGGACTTTGCTGAGGCTCTCGAACGTGGTGCCCCACCTTGGTCCCTCGTCCTTTGTAAGCGTGACTATTTTCTCCTCGCCCGTCTTCGGGTCTTTGACGGTGGTTGTGATGGGGACGATCTCGTCATCAAACCAGCCGGCCTTCTGTGCCCGCTCTGCCCGTTGGTAAGATTCGGCGGCGAAGCGGTCTTGCGCTTCCCTTGTGATATTAAAGTCTTTGCCGACATTTTCTGATGTTTGACCCATGGGTTGCATGCAGTCGGCTGCTTCTTGCGTCTTCATGATTTCCTCGTGAAATGGTTGGGAGAGACGTTCGCTAGGTGCAGACATCATCTCGGCCCCAATGGCGACACCACATTCTATATTACCGAGACTGATCTGGTTGGCGATATCTTGCGTGGCCTTAAGGCCGGATGAGCAGAAGCGGTTGACGGATGATGCGGCGGTGGTATTTGGGAAGCCAGCGGCGAGAGCAGCGGCACGGACAATATAGGCAGCTTTACCATCGTTGACCTATTCGATAATGAGCGTTCCTCTTATAATGTTCGGACACAAGTGACGTACGTTTCCCAGACATATATCTTCGACCATCTGTGGGTCTATATTCGACTTCTCAACGACCTTTTTCAGTAATGAATATACAAGGTAATCAAGCTGTGTATCCTTGAAACCCCCTTTGAAGCCCTTCGCTAGAGGCGTTCGTATCGCCAGAGTGATAACAACATCGTCAGGATTCTGCTGCGTTCTGTATCCGTCGTCAGCAAGCGTTCAAGCTTTTAGTGCATGTGCCATACATCGTGGAAAGTCCACTTCTGCTTGGTGTCAAATGGTTCACAATCGAGTTGAGTCGCTCCACAGCCATGTTGATGATAATTGCGAGTGAAGAGAATAGCTGTCTGTTGCCAAATTGTAATCGTAGTTACTTGTAGAGCGAGCGGGGGATATATTTGTTCGGCCCGCAGCGCAGCCGAGGTAAATACATCATAGTCTGTACCCAAAACGGAAATGCTCCCTGCACGAGCTTCAGCCGAGGTTGAAACAGCAACATATGTTCTGTGCTTCTTTGGTCCCTCACATAAAAATTTAAAGAGTGAATGAAGTAGACTTAATACGCGAACACCGCAGTAACATTCGTTATGCAACCAATGCAGTCGATACCTCGGTTACCTCAATGATCTTTAGCTTTTTGTATAAGATTCGGTGACTTCTGGCTGGGAACGGTAATGTCCCGTTTGTCCCGTCTCAAGATATGACACGCTCTTCTTTTGAAGCCTAAAACTCAGGAGACCCACATTCATGAATGAAAAGAAACGGGCAATAAGATCAAGAAAAGTGCTAAAGTCGATACTCTGCAAGAGGAGCACGTTGAGAACACAGAAGTAATAGATTTGATAGTCACCATCTATGTCCCTCCAACGCTATCCTTTAACCCCTCAAAATGATCTCTGACTTCTCCAGCTAATTTCCCTCCTGTGTCCCCAACGATGGTAAGGATCAGGCTGTAATTGTTTGCCATGAACCTATCTCTTTTCCTCTCTCCTGCACTACCAAACCCCTTTCCTACCTTGGTCAAGAAAGCCTCCACTTCACTTCTTAGCCTTCGTAGGCTATTTCCCACAGGCTCATCATCTCCTGCATCCCTGCTTAAGATCAGAAGACCCTGCAGAAATTGGCCAAAGCGTTGTGTAAGCATGTGTGGTGCAGTCGATTGTTTTGCCGCTGAGTCCGAGGAGCTTGAAAGACCCAGCGCCGAGGCGGCGCCACGAGTAGAGACGGACGAAGCTGCTCGTTTGATTGACTCTGCATGCATGTCCATAGCGAGCTGAAAGCGGGGCCATAGCAGCATGTTCGTGCCGTTAATATAGCCATCGGCCACGGGAGTTTTTCGGCGCTGGAGCTCGAACGCGAAATGCTGGTTCAATCGAACGCAGAGGAGGATACCTAAACAGTCGTCGGATTCTTCGACAAGGGATTTGGTGAAAGCATGACCCAGAGCGAAAGTGGGTGAGAAAATGGCGGAGAAATGATGAGAGATGGTCTGGAAGCTGACGGTTGGTGAGAAGAATTTGGCTAGGAAGGAATATTCGGCAGCCGCGTTGTCAATGAGTGCAAGGTTGTAATGCAAAAATGGTGTTTCGAGGTAATGAGTCTGCTTATTGTCTTCGGCAAGATGAGACGGAAGTGCGGACTGATTTGATCGCTTCAAAATATCTAATCGACGTCCAATAGCTAAAGGGTCATGGGAAGGTTGAGACGCCCTGTTTGTAGAAGCTACATCTTCTTAATATAAACCGAGAGTAAGGATTGAACGTGTACAATACCTCGTTGACTATTTGAATCAGTACCGATTGCGTCGTTCTTGTCGACGATGAAGATTGGAATCCGTTCGAGGGATTGCTTGTATCGAGAGAAGTTGCTAAGATAGTACCAACGTATCGTGTTGATATAAGCCTGCCCTATCTCTTCCGCAAGCACCGGGTGATGTCCGGCGAGAAACGAATATAGATCCTTATAACGAAGAAAGGACTGCTGCTGGATTATCTGAGCGTTGATATTTGGAGATCTTATGGCTTTGATCTGGGAAACGAAGAAATCTCGGATCCGTTCCACAGCCTGGGATTGTTTAGCCTTCAATCCAGAGCAAATATTTGTCAACGAATACCTTGCTGGTCAAATCATCCAGTAGCGGCTTAACATCCACCGCAGCTTTGGCCTGATCAGAGTCCTTCGATCTAGCATGAAACGTCCTTGAACGTTTTTCTAGTTCATGAAGTGCTTTGGTCCAGGTCGCATCAACGGGACCTTCGGCTATCGTTGTTACTACTGCTGGCGGTATTGAGACATCTTCTACTGCCGGACCCAAAAGCTTTTCAACCACCTTTCGGTTCTCCACCCTTGTGTTCATAGCTGTGGATCGGGACTGAAGGGTCTCAATCTCTGCGGACACCGCCCCTAGGTCCTGCTGGAAGCTCGTCAAGGAGGT
This sequence comes from Opeltia flavorubescens, assembly GCA_000442125.1. Lineage (NCBI taxonomy): Eukaryota > Fungi > Ascomycota > Lecanoromycetes > Teloschistales > Teloschistaceae > Opeltia > Opeltia flavorubescens. The sequence goes on from KE546979.1 coordinate 546,745, forward strand.
TTGGACAGACCGGAGAACATCATCACACGCCTGAGATAGTCCAAGTCAGTTTCAAAAGACTGATATCGCTTTGGCCTAGTTTTACCAAGATTGATCGGTGCAAATCCTCAAACCTGTCCTTTTCGCTCTCATCTAGGAAATTTGCTTAGTTCTGCCTAAGAAGAAAAGTAAAGGTGTATACATACTCACATTCCTCAACAGTCTGACTAGTAAAGTGCTGAGACTCTTCGGTCTCTTCCTGCTCTTCACTTTCTGCAAATGCGTGTAAACTCATTCCACCAAAATCCACATCGCCGACAAAAAGTGCTGGTTTCTGATTCCTTGCTGAGTTTTCTCCATCCACTTGCCCATTGGCGCCATTGTCAAGCGTCTTTCCGAGTACATCTCTCAGCACATCCAATGGGTCGGTGATGTTGGGAGGGGGTATGATTTGCTGCCTCAAGGATGAGCCGTTAGGTAATCGGGACAAAGTGAGAGAAGTAGTAGAGTTGTTTTGTCTTGAGCCAATGCCTAGAGACGATGTGCGCGATCCAAAAGGAGGACGTGTTGCAGTCGCAGGTGCAAGGTGACTTGATCGAACAGGAGCTGGAGAGTAGGATCTCTTCTGAGCTGGCGGAGACGATGGTGAAGGTGTAGATTGCCCCGAAAGCCGATCAAGCCACATCACAGCTACCCAGGCTATCGAGACACAGGATTGACTACTAGAGCTTCAGACAAATTATTGGAGTCATGAGGTTTGAGTGTTCATGCCAGAAATCTTGGCACTTCCTCCTGCTCACCGCGCCGTGATTCTTCAGAGTGATATTGAGTCATTACTATGGAGACAGGACCATTGCCATAATAAGCTAGATCGATGGATTGCCCGCTTCAGATCTCCCCGCCAAATTCACAGTCGAGATCCTCGGTCACAAAAGTCTCAGGACATCCGGTTCTATTATACCACACTCACTCCCGCTTCATCGAATTTCTTGAACCTGCAACCTTCTCTTTTCTTCTTCTTTACCTCATCTCTTAACCAAACAAGTCATCATGGCGGACGATGCGCAGGTACGTCACCTCGAGTCATACATCGAAGCCCTTGTCCCACAAACTACAAGATTTTCACTCTGCTGTTTGTGCGCAATGTTCGCTGACTGCTCCAATTTCAGCATGAGCACACCTTCGATAGTGCCGATGCTGGCGCCTCGACCACCTACCCTATGCAATGTTCTGCCTTGAGAAAGAACGGTTTCGTCGTCATCAAAAATCGTCCCTGCAAGATCGTCGAAATGTCCACTTCAAAGACCGGCAAGCACGGTCATGCAAAGGTTCATCTCGTTGCCATTGATATCTTTACTGGCAAGAAGCTTGAAGATCTTTGCCCTTCCACCCATAACATGGACGTCCCCAATGTCACCCGCAAGGAATACCAGCTCGTTAGTGACACTGATCAGATTGGCGATTACATGGCTGACGGCAACTAGCTCGACGTCTCCGATGATGGATTCTTGTCTCTTATGGCCGACGATGGCGACACCAAGGATGATGTAAAAGTTCCCGACGGTGAGGTTGGCGACAAAATCACTAAACTCTTCCGTGAGGAGGAAAAAGACACCAGTATGATTGCCATTCATGCTGTCCTAGTTTGAAACCACTAACTCCTACAGACGTTATCGTTCTTACCTCCATGGGTGAAGAAGTCGCTATCGAAGCGAAGGAGGCTCCCCGTGCTGGTTGATCGCCTGCGCTGAAAACTTTCAAAACGCTTCCTTTTGCTGGTCGGGATGAAATCTGGAAACGGACGATATGTTGATATGTTTTGGCGAAAAGTGCTTGTAGGCTTTCATCAGGAGCACGAAGGTACTTTGCGCTAATTGTGGCTGCAAATCGCTCTGTCTATTTTCTGGGTTTTGACTGGCCTGACTTCTGCATCTATCTTACGAGGGTTTTGGCGATATGGCATAGACTCTGCATGTGGAGATCACGATAGGGATGGAGCCCATGTAGAAATGATATTCAAGAGTCACGCATACCCCCAGTGATAGTATATTGAAAGATTTGATGGCTCTATGTAACCAGCTGCATTATCATTGAACTACAATCACTCGATCGTTTGAAACAGCCCATTTAGCATATCTTCTCAATTATTCAAATTTGATTTGACCCACTTGTTCCATAATACAGTTGAGACTTAAGACTTTTATGGGTATCGTCGCTTAAAGGCATGTCCGCTCCAGAGACCTGGAGAGATACCACCCGGTGCGGTATCGACAATTGCCGATCGAAAGATTACTATAGAGAAGGTGGCTACACATATTGTAGCCAAGGACACCTACAGCATGTCCGTCCTGAGTCCCTAGTCTCCAGCCTGGTTTCTAAGATTGACACTCTGCGATAGGCGGTCCCTTCGACTCAACCGGATGAAGATGATTTTGGCACACAGGGTCGAAAGACTAAACAAAAGAAAGAGGAAGAAGTGACCGCTTCTCAAAGTGATTTTATTTTCTTCCGTTTTCCTGCTTAATTCTGACTCTCTGTTCAAGACTACAGCGGCGCTGAAGCTTTGAAATTGTATCTTCAATCGTATCAGTTCATTCTCTGGAAGCAATGTTATGTTTTGATTCATAATATGGGTCTGCCAGCAGAGCTAGAGGTCATTGTCAAGGACTTATGGTCTTTACGGCTTCAGCTACTTCAGGACAGGGTCGATGCTAGCTCTCAAGAGAATACGGTCTTCAGCTCGCAAAATACTAGTACAAATGATCTAGCCGATCAAGATGGCCAACGCGGACGAGAGCGATTATCCAGGAGCAGAACCGTCCCAAGCTTGATCGACAGTCTAGGAACATGCTATCTAGGAATTATTTTGCTCCGGTTACCAATTAGCATCGGAGACATACACCGGTATGTCACCGTCCCATACCTTTCTCTCTGGCTCAATAATTGCAATCTTTATTGGCTAATGTGCGTTAGATGGGCCTACAAAGAAGACATTCCATACATGAGAGCGGTACGATTCGTACCAAGAACCATGAAAGACAAGCTACCGGCGACCTATCTCATGGCACTGGATACCCAAGTAAGTCGATAGTGCAGAATTATTGTTGCTTGAGTTTACAATGCAGTCTGTCCTAGAAGCCGACGACTTCCGTAAGGCCGTTCACGAATTATCACTCTTCTATAGTGAACATTTTGAGATGGCTTTCCCTGTCCTGAACCATCCGTTGCTACTTTTCAAGCACATACGAGCCCTCGCATTACCTCGTGAGTATATCAGTCTTTTCATGAAACTCTAGTTAACAAGCTTTAGTCGAGATATTCCCAGCGGTTCGCCGCATGGCGAGGCTTCTTGACATCAAGTTCACATTTCCAACGCCTCGGTCTCGTCAACGGATCTCAACCTTTCCCGAAATAGCTCTCATGGCTCTTTTAGTAATTGCAGTTAAAATCTACCACCCTTTTGATGCTGCCGAAAGGAATCCTCGGTCCATTGATGATCTGGGCCTTCTCGCCCTCGATTGGGACTACTGGTGTAAAGCTCATACAACACAGAAATCCGAATATTCATCTATTGGTAAGCTTCAACGAGGGGACGAGATACAAGTTAAGGAAGAAGACATCTTCAAACTCTCCGGGGACCAAATCGATACATATCTCGACTGGTTTGAGAAGACATGGATCGACGAAGAACGAGCGAGGAAACGCCCTCGAGGGTACCCGGAGCAACTGCTTGACATGTTTCCTACGGGAAGATCAGATGGTTCTATTCCTACAGCAGTGGATCCGAAATTGGAACGTCAGAAAGACGACGAAGAGGTAGAGGAAAAGCTTAGAGCTGTCCAGGGAAGTCTGAAACCACGACAGGTGGTACATGATGACGATGTCAAGGAGCCCGATGATAAGCTAGTGAATCGAATTGGAAGCAATTATAAGAGATGCAAAAAGCGCGAAGATTTAACTCCTACTGAGAAGGCGTTCTACCAGGCCGCAGCAGATTTGGTCGCTATCAAGCCGCAAAGTCTGCTAGTGGCGGTAGCGCAGATCGAGAACAAGCTGTTGTCTTGGAGAAAAAAGCAGCTCAAGAAAGCCAATGACTTGAACGACGACGTGGCCGAAGAGCAGAGGGAGAATGAGCATTCCGAGCGAGCATTGACGGACTCAAACGTTCAGATGGGCGCTGATACAGATTCATCGCAAGGAGAGCCTGGGACAGATTCATCCCGGAGGTTGTATCAGGATGATCTCGATGATAATTCAGATAGTGTCTATGAAAAAGATAGTCCGATGTGAGGACGTTTGCTGTCTGTCTCCTTAACATTGCGAAACCATAAATCGGGATATCACGTGAGCTCAGGAGAATAATTCTCCTGAGCTCACGTGATATCTTAAAACTACGGGCCCACGGGGCCATTGTACCTTTTAGGGCTTTGAGCACGATAAACCTAAATCTTAACTTTCGTCTGCATCATAATCCTCACTACACCAGAATCCTTCAACCACATACCACCCCCAACACCGCAATCAGTAAGTCCAATGAATCCTCTCTCCTTCCTCCTTGACATCTCCCTGCAACTGCGCTAACATCTTCTCTCTGATCAACAGTGCAAATGTAAGCCTGCCTCCATCACTCCCCTCCTCACCCCACAGCCATCCATGCCCCCCAACCCACTGACTCCTCTCGAAAACCCACAGCTTCGTCAAAACCCTCACGGGCAAGACCATCACCCTAGAAGTCGAATCCAGTGACACGATCGACAATGTAAAAGCGAAGATCCAGGACAAGGAAGGTATCCCACCAGACCAGCAGCGTTTGATCTTCGCGGGAAAGCAGTTGGAGGATGGGCGCACGTTGAGTGACTACAATATCCAAAAGGTACGAGCTCGTCCAACAGCTCCTGTTCTGAAAGGAGCAATGAAAGGGAAAGGAGTGGGAATATCAAAATTATTTGATGGGGCTTGATGATATTAATTCGTGTGGGAATGAATATAGGAATCCACCCTCCACCTCGTCCTCCGTCTGCGTGGCGGCATCATCGAACCTAGCTTGAAGGCCCTGGCCAGCAAGTACAACTGCGAAAAGATGATCTGTCGGAAGTGTTATGTATGTTCGCTCTTTCCCCTTCTTCCCTCGAACCCCATCCGCTATTTACCCCCCAAGCAAGAATAGCTCGTGTAAAAGAACAATAGGAGAAGGACTGGAGGAGACACGAAGAAGAGGCTTCGAGGAAGGACAGGGCTGATGCATACAACAGGCTCGCCTCCCACCTCGTGCCACAAATTGCCGGAAGCGTAAATGCGGACACACGAACCAGTTGCGCCCGAAGAAGAAGCTTAAGTAGATGTGGAGGCCGAGGGCAAGGAGATGGATGGAGGAGAAATGATGGTGTTTGGGAGGGCTGGAAGGAGGATGAGATAGATCTTGCAAGCAATGCAGAATGAAAACGCTGCTTTGTCTACAATCCCTCGATAAATACGCTTTGATGTTGAAAGTGACAAGAGTTCTTCTCGAAACGCTGCTAGAGAACTTAAGCCATCGGTTCATAAGCTTGAGAAACTTATCCCTCGACATAATTCGAAGGTACAATAATAGAATCCGCGATCAATGCCAAGCCATATGCCATAAAGAAATCATCATTCGGTTATTTCAAACATCTATCCGTGTAGACGCAAAGATAAATCCTCCACTATGTACAGAGTAGAGACAACTATTTTCCGCTCCAACAATATCATCCTTGAGTCCCTTTCTCGTGATTTCCGAATCCTTTCATAGCGCATTGACCGAACAAATTCCATAAGACTCCTTATTTCAGTCACGATACTTCAAATCGTCCTCCCCCCCCCCCCCCGCCTGAAAATTTCCCCTGCCTCTTCTGTTCTTCCCCACGCCCTCTCAATCCTCCTTAAAGGCTGACATGCTGCATCTAAGCAACATCAAACAAGCCCTTCAATTTCTTCACAAGCGCCCACTCCTCATTACTGACATCCGCCCTATAGAACTCCTTCAGCGTATCGATACTCTGCCTTGAGATCATCGAATACAGCATATCCTTCTCCTCCAACTGCCGGCCATACATGGGCTGGTTCGGTCCTTCGATCTTGACCGCCACGGACGGTTGACCCTTTTTGCAGATGGGGATTTGTTTGTGGTCGCGTTCGATGGATTGACTAGGGTTAATAGTCAGCGGATTGCACTTGATTCTATTTTTTTATTTTTTTTATTTTTAGATAACGCGAGAAGACTTACACTCTGCCCAAGCTGACGATTTCCTTGACGTTAGTGACGGGATTAATCCTAACCGCCGCGACGGGTGTCAGGAGTCGGAGATTTCCCTCTGTCACATCCACGCCTACGACGATGGGATCCTTTTTGTTGAACACCGCCACTGGCGATAACACGCACGGGAACACAGCCAGCAGCTTACTATCCTCCTTCTTCTGCTCCACAAGCTGCGCCATATGTTTCGTGAAATCATCAAAGAGGTGATAAATGATGTCCGCCGTGAAAATTTTAATCCCCGCCTCATCCGCATACGCTTGGGCTTCTTTATCCACTTTCACGTCGAAGCAGAGCATGACAGCGAATTCTTTTGCTTTTTCCAGCATGATGCCAGCTTGCATGACGTCGCGCTTGTAGACGGGGCCAATAGAGATATTGGCAACGGGAATCTTGCTGACTTTGAGGAACTCAAGCAAGGCTTCGAGGGAGCCGAGGGTGGAAGCTTGTACGGAGACGCCGCGGCCGGTCTTGCTGACTTTTCCGAGGAGGTTCTCAATGTCGGACATGACTTCTTCTTCCAAGTCTTCTTCATCGTCGCCTGGTCCGACCACCAGTAATCTGGAGCCTGCGATGGCGTGTTCAAGGTCGTTGGCAGCGATCTTCACACCGAGGGATGCTTTGACTTCTTGATTATGGACATATTGCGATTTGATGCGGAGTTCTTTCAGAGGAGCTGGGGTAAGTAAGGCTCGGATGTTGGTCGTTATGGCGCCGTTGAGACCGCAGAGAACTATTCTGTCGCCCTCTCGAAGAACACCGTTGGATAGGACTACGTCGATAGTAGTGCCTAAACCTTCTATGACTTTGACTTCGAGGACTGTACATTCAACCTCAGAGAGGTACATCAATTTATTGGTCATCCGTTCTTGAGTAAGAATGGCCAATAATTTGAGCAAATCTGGGATACCTTCGCCGGTGTGGGCTGAGGTTGGGACTAGAGATACGTTCCTTGCCATTGATGTGTTTTCATAGTACAGCTCGGCGTTGAATCCTTGCTCGGCGAAAAGGACTTTCGTCTTTTCGAGTCGGTCTCTGAACTCATTATGGACAGCTTTATTCTGCATGGCCAGACTGTCTTGAAACCCGTTATTATCGATCTTCTTCCAACCGTAAAGACGATCAATTTTGTTCAAAGCAACTATGAAAGGTGTTTTCCGATCTCTAAGCAACCTCATAGATTCCAAAGTCTGTGGTTCGAGACCGTGCATGATGTCCACCACTAAGATAGCGATATTACACAGTGACGAGCCACGAGACCGTAGATTCGTAAATGACTCGTGGCCAGGAGTATCAATGACGAGAAGACCGGGTACTTTGAATTCGAAAGAACCGTCCTTATTTACAACACTGGTCTTGGCTTGTAATGCTTCCACTGGGAAATAAGTTGCACCAATTTGTTGGGTGATGCCACCAGCTTCACCCTCTTGCACGTTCGTTTGCCGTATCTTGTCGAGAATCTTGGTTTTCCCTGTATCCACGTGCCCAAGGATACAGCAAATGGGCGATCGAAGGTTGTCCTTTGACCGAGCTGCAAGAGCTTCTTCATGCTGCTGCTTCCGTCTGGCTGCTGCCTCTGCCTTCTTCTGCGCAGCTAATCGCTGAGCAACTGTTCCAGTCTCGGCTGCAGATTCTTCTGACTCGGATTCAGATTCGGACTCTGATTCTTGTGCTTTGTTTTGAGGCTTTGTTTGAGCTTTTTCGTGAGTCTTAGAGGACGTTCTCACAGGCAGAGTCTTGGTATCGCCATTTGTCAGAACTTTGTCCTGCTTCGTCGAAGCAGGTTTTGGAGAATTCGACTTTGTGGATTCGTCACCAGATTCAGCATCCCAGCTGTCTTTGACATCAGCGTCCGCATCGGCTACTGCCTCCCAGTCTTCAAGTCCATCACTCTCGGATTCAGCTTCTGCCTCGGCTGCAGCGGCTGCTTCGGCCTTTGCTTTTTCTTCAGCTTCGACCCTCAGACGTTCCCGTTCTTCAGCTTGCCTTCGGGCTTCTGCTTCAGCTGCAGCCTGCTCTTCTGCCAGGCGAGCGTCATCGCCTGCCTTTTTAAGCCCCTTCTTCTTCCTGTTGTCGTACACGGGTTTCTTCTTGTCTCCAGCCTCATGATCCTCAAGACCAGCCACCTTGCCTCCTGCAGCAAGCATCTGCTCCCGCTTCAGTTCATTGCGTTTGTTCTGTTCTATCTGGGCTTTCGTCAACAGCTTGCCCTCTTTTTTCAGCTGCTCTTTCTTTTCTTTCTCCTTTTCTTTCTTGCGCGCCCTAGCCTCTTCCTTTTTCTTCTCCTCTTCGGCAGCTAGCCTCTCTTCCTCGGCTATCCGAGCTTTTTCCTCAGCTTCTAATCTTTCCTCCTCCTCTTTACGCTTCCTTAATGCTTCCTGCTGCTTTTGCAGTGCAGCAAGCGCGCCGGGAACCTTCTTCTTGCCTTTAGCTGGCTCTGAAGCGGATGCTGGAGTTGGCTCGACTTTGGCTTCGGGAACCGGCTTCACGGGCTCGGCTTTGGGCGCGGGTGTAGGGGCAGTGGTCTTTTTCTTAGCAGCCTACATTGGAAAAGGGTACAGCTTAGCACATTGTATAATCAAAAATATTGCCCATGAGACAAACTTGTTCCTTCTTCCTCTGCTTCTCCCTCTCCTTCTTCTCCCGCTCTTTCTCTTTCTTGCTCTTCAAACTCCCACCCTCTTCATCTGACTCTTCCTCACCATTTCCGGCGCCTGCATCAGGTTTCGTCGGCTTGCCTTTGCCTCCCTTCTGATTTGTTGGAATCTGAGCCGCAAATAGGTCGTCCGCATTTGCCTCTTCGGGAGCTTGGATCGCCGACTTCTCTGTCGTATCTGGCACGCCATTGGCCGTGACTCCGTCTGCAGTGGGTGCATCTTCTCCATCAAGATAGTCTTCTTGAACCGGCTTCCCTTTCTTCTGCTTTTTGCTTTTGTTCTTCTTTAGGGCCGCTAAGAGACCGCCTCCACCGCTAGTCTCTTCCTCGGCGGCATCTTGTGCAGCATCATTTTGCTTGGCTTCTTCAGCTGCGGCGGCGATAGGATCAACCGTTTCTCCTAGATCAGCCTCCCAGTCATCGTTACCCTTCTTATTGCCCTTCTTTTTTGGCGCCATGGTACATGATTCGCTCCAGAGTTTTTAAAGATGAGCCGTCTACCTTAGAGGATCTGAAAGTATGCATTCGGTGGATGCAAATGGGGGTCTTGTATTTCTTATGTGTGGATAGAAGAGGCAATAAAGGTGACTCTTATCCGTAACAGCGGGGTTAAATCCGAAATCTCGCTTAATATTCACATTTCAATTGTGATCACAACTATGCTTTATCTCTTTTCACATGCATGTCTGAAAATGTTTCCAGAGAGTTGCGATGTTTCGAGACACATAGAACAGGTATGGAATGGAAAGCACTTATTCTATCGACATGAAACAACCTAAAAATCCTCCCTTATGTAACAATTGAAATCTCCAATAATGKGGGAGCTTTTTGTCCCGAGTCTCTCCTTCTTCATCCAACTCAAAGTCTCTCAAATAGCAGGCAGGAGAAGGCTGCGTATTAGCTCCAAGGTAGTCTCTATGAGGTCATCTACCTGATCACCAAAGAAGTCTGTGACAAGCTCATTGAATCTCTCGCGTCGTGCCTGTGCTGTTGCGTAATCTGATTCGCTGAAGTCTGGATTTGGTTCCTTTCTAAGCATCTCTTCCAGTAACGATGCGCCTCCCAGTTCCAATAATCTCGTCAATATGTCTCCGTCAATATGCATGTTTCTCTTCCTTGTCGTAGAAGGTTCGATATGCTTTTCCTGTATCAAAGGATGGGGATAGGGGCAAATCTTTGCTTCTCTTCTAGCCATGTTCTGGATGAATGCCAGCAGCCTCCATGCTGGCTCACCGAGGACAGTCAGCTGGTAAAGTGCTCCATCTTCACTAGAACCAAGATGAACTTGTGGCTCCAGGTAGCGGAACTTTCGTTGCCAAACGGGCCTTGTGAGCTTGCAAAATCTCGTAATCGAGGAGGGAAGGGTCGCTTCAAACACTAGAGGTGCGGTCTTGCTAAGTCGAGGATCTGGCGGTAGCCATAATCCGGCGACTCTACCTTCGCGATCCGAAGTCACCACCATCAAATCTTTCGAAAGTGTAAGATGATGTAACTCGGATTTCCCGCTTGCATCAGCACAAATTGGAACCAGCTTACCGTCGTCGACATGGATGATAAGGTGGCCCGAGCCTTTCGTCGAAACGTGAATGATCTTTTCATCAACCGAGATATAAGCCGCTGGACTGTGCAATGTGATGGTGATCTCTGGACCGAATCCCTTCCGCGCTCCCATGTTCAGAGTTTGCAAGACTAGTTCATTCCCACACCCATATATCAAAGAGCTATCACCGTAGGGCGCCACGCACCACACTGGAGCGTCGCGGTCCAGGAGCTTTTTCGCATCTGCAAAGATCTGGCCGTCTTCCCTGATACCTGGCACAAACAGTAACAAACGCCCAGTGGCCTCGTCGCTTGCCGCTCGCTTAATCGTAGTATTGATGACGAGCATATGATACTTTTTTCCATCCGCATCCGTTGGATACCATTCCATGACACCGAGGAAATTCTCTCCAGTCTTCACTTTTAGGCCTTCCAACACGTTGACCTCGTTATCTGTTCTATCCAGCAGAGGCCGAAGAACTCCAGAGTCTGGCTCAACGAAGGCAAATGCAGGTTTCGACATCCTCGGATTGGAACGATCAAGCTGCAAACTTGCCGGACTATACGGTTTGACTGTGATGGTTTTGTACAGGACAATAAGCCCATTCAGATGCTCGGAATAGATCATCGTCATTGGAGTGCCAGTGAGAGTAATTCGCCGAGGTACCATCTCAAGGCTAGGTGATAAGCTCAGATCCGCCAGTAGCAGAGTGCTACCCGACACATGGAATAACGAGCCAGCACCGAATTGTGAATATCCCTTCGGTACGTTAGAGCTTGCTTGTGTAAAACAATCCAAGCGGCATTGTGGAGAAGTGGGTGTGCTGGGGTCCGTCAGCCAAACCTTATGTACGATGGCTGGATTTGTTCGTGACGGGTGTTGAAGGTATTCTAGTGTGTACAGTCTCTGCTCGCATTCAAGAATCACCCTGCTGCTACGTGTCGTATCGGTGAGGACCCGGACAGAGGTAGTTCCAATTTCTATCTTCTCACAAAATGATAGAGTTTCATCTGTATGGGGATCAGTAAGCCCATGCTAGACTCTTGAGCGCCATGTAGGCTTACCAAAGTCATCCTGGTTATAGAAAAGCGTCTGGACTGTGCCATCTCGCAACCCGCATACCAGCAGAAGATCCGACCCCATATGCGAATCTCTCTCTGTCGTGATCATTGCAAGACTGTCGCATACAGAAAACTCATCCTCAAAGCTGTATTCGAAGGAAGGTACGAGACTCGATCCGGGTTCTGCCGTGTAGCTTTGCATCTTACCGGCCAACGTTCCCACAAAAGCAGTGATTCGATCGTTTACCCAGTGTAGAGACACAACTGAGACTTCTGAACACAGTAAGATAGGCTCGCCAAGCTCGGCAAAGGCAATGTGGCCATTCTGGCAACCAAAATGACCGTGATGAAGATAAGATCCATCTTCCTTTTGCACAACCGTCAGAAGAACGGTGGTTMTCATGGGAATTGTCAGAAAAGAAGCGGCAGTAATGGTAGTATTGGTCAGTCTTGATTTGAACGGGAGGATGCCGTGTTCCTGTGCAATGGCATTGATAGAAGTCGAAGTGACCTGGATAATAGATCCCTCAGCAGTACTTCCTGCCGCAATTGTTTTGACGTCAAGATCGAGCTCTTCTATATCGCTTGATAATTGTGGGTCTTGGTCGTTTGCAGATGGCAACAGAATCAACTCCGTGCCTGTTGAATGAGATACCATAAGGTAAACACCGATATTTGATTGGTCTGGTAAAGCCCATATTTTATCGATACCCTTCTCCGCCAGCCCCTCGATATCAATACTCGGCCCTATTTTTACAGCTTCGGTACCAATCCGAACCTCTATTATCACGCCGTTCCGAGGTCCCCGACCACTGAAGGCGAAGAAGCGTTCCGTGCTGGCTGTCGATGCCGCCTCGACTTTTGTAGAACGCCTGAATGGAAGGGTAGATGGCGTAATTGTAAGATCTTTGAGAGGCGTCCAGTTGCGGATTGTCCCTGCGAGCTCGAGCGGTTCTCGAGGTTTGGAATACCACATTCCTCCATCGCCCATCTCACCAGCAGCAACAAGCAAGTCGTTGCTCTCGTCACCAAGATCCAGTGTTGCAAAAGCGTTACCGACGTTCGCATTCAAAATTCCTGCTTTGTAGTTACTGGTGATCATCGGATCGGAGTCTTCCCTGATATCAATGTAGCGAACCACGCCATCTTCACGGCACAAGTAGATATTATCCATATTGGGTTTACATCTATCCACTGGTCTCATTGGCCTCGCCCATTGTGTCCAGATTGGCAAGCTTTTGGAATTTCCAGGCTCTTCCGGTGGCTCGTAATGTTCGAGTCTGCAAATCTGACCGCTCGCCATACCCGTGAGGATGTTCTTGTATACTACAATTTGGTCCTCGCATACCAGCGCAAAGGCGGTCCCGTAGGTAAGTGGTATGAGTAGAAGCGGGAGCCGTTCGGGATGCGGTAGCACTTGTCCTGGTTTCTGATCAATCTCGCTCAAGTTGGATCGGCAATCCCACTCAACACGCACCAATCGGGATTTATTTCCCTTGGATACGATGAGGAGAAGGATAACGTGGTGTTCATCTCCGTTGGAGGGATGCAGAAAATCCATTTTGAGTATAGACCCATCCACCTTAAGATGATACTCCTTTATCGATACCATTAGTGAAGCTCCAGTACAGTAGGGAGAAACATACTTGGCGAATAGGCATGAAATTTGCAGCGTTCAAGCTCCCCGACCTCTGCACCTCGCTCCTTAGACGATCCATGTTCTTTAGCGCGTAGACTGTGACTCGGTTCTCATAAGCACCAACCGCCATCGCACGAGAGCTAGGAGCATCAGATCTGTATGTTTTCACAACGAAGAGCGAACGTACTGAGGATCTACAGCCATATGGACTCCGAGCTCCTCGCTCAGTTGTATCTGCGCCGGCAAAGGCTGTGTACTGGAGACGAAATGAACCGTATCATGAACATCATAATATGCAAAGAGGAAGACTAGCACTCGCGACGCCAAACTTAGTACCAGTATCTGCGGAGGGATCTCATTTTCCTGGAAAGGCTCAGGCTTTGTCTCAAGTGGAGACTGGGGACTATGGTCTCCCCAGAACTTTCCTGGAAAACGAGGGATCTTGGGCTTCCTTGGCAGTCCTATTATTTTGGCAGCTTGAATGGAGGAATCGAAGTCCTTCTTGATATTTACATCGTCGAGAGAGATATTCGTGAAAGGATCCTCCTCGATCCTCTCGCCTCCAAGAACCTCTTTAATGACAACGGCGTCATCATATACGAATATCACATCGTTCTTGGTGCGATGACGAATTCGAGCTGGTATAATGGCCTTGATGATAGGACTTTTGACTACAGTCCTCGTAAGGAGACCAAGCGTTGGGGGTGGCGGGCCTGGGGAAAGGTTCTGCATGGCCGACTTCTCTTGACTATTGCGTGCTAAGATCTGGTGGATGTCTAAGGTTCTTGTGGTCCAGCGGCCATTTGCCATGACTCGAGTCTGGACAGACATCCTTTAATTAGTATACCCCAGCAGGTATGCCGTAATCCATGTATCTCGTTTGGACTTGGGTCAGCTACAGGAATGCGAAACTGACTAGCCTTTTTCTCCCATTCGGAGAAGCAGCGGGTGGAGAGCAATCATCTGCAGTCGAAGAGTCTGAAGGGTCACGGGTTTAGAGGCTGGCGTTGCCTGTAATGACAAGCTCATTCTTAATTGGGGAAACATAGGCATTGKCAACAATATGACTCAAAACAAGGCAATAAGAAGTCTATCCAATGATTGAGGTTAGAATTTTCAATCTTAAACCGAGAGAGAGTGCATTGATCCAGTTTGCGGTATTTGTGATGGGGCTATACCGGAGATTTCGAGATTCTACCGAGAAAACGATAGGATCGAGAATGAGCGTCCTTCGTAGCCATGCGATATCTCTTAAGGCACTGTACAGGTAGGTGATCCATTCAAACCTATCAATTGAGAGCCGAAGGTGTACGTACCAAATACGGAGCAGCGTCCACCGTTTACGACAATGTTGTCGTCGGTATTACATATCTTGGTTTGAAGATGGCATGAATCTTGTTTTGCCAAGGCAATACGATCGGAGAAGCCAGCGGAATGGTTCTGCTGCACGCGATGTCTCCCGCTTCCAGGGTAGCTGCAGCAGTAGTGCAGAGCCGGTCTTTTGGGCCAAAAATCGGCATAGTATTCTATGATTTCTATCATATTTGCCAACAAGGTACTCCTCCTACTTAACACAACCTCTTATCGCGGGTAGCCTTTCTCCTACCAGCACACTTGGATCGAGCCTTGCTAGGATGGCTTAAAGTCGTTACAGGCAAGCGGCTTCACGTGCCGAGCGTGCCTTCTGCTGGCGCCTTGATTGAGCACAAGGCTTGCGAGCCATCTGCACTCGTCCCAAAACTGCCATTAACCCTGGCCTAAGTCACTCTACAAGTATCACGTATGGATCATAGCGGTGCAGAGATTCCTCAGACAGGCTCGAGGATCACTGAGGAATGGCAAGATCAGGAAGTCTCGTCCCCAGGTCATACTAAGATTAAACGAATACTGGATGCTTGTAAACAAGTTCCTGATCTTGAGACCCTGGTTCAGGCTTCTACTTCTCCTGCCGGCCTGGTGAACGACGGGGTACGTCGAAAAGCCTGTACGTTCACCATGGACAGGACTCCTTTTCCTCGCGAACGCTGCCGACAAGGACCATAGGGCCGATTCTTTTAGGCTACACAGAAAAGCCGGATTTGTTGAATCATGCAGCATGGCAGCATCTATCACCCCACAAAGATGAGCATCAGGTGTGTCTCGATGTCGATAGGTCGTTCATCTACTACCCTAAAAGTGCGTACTTCGCATGGCCCCCAATACCATCGGGAGTGAAACTGCTGCATCCACTGACACCAATCTAGACGAGTCTGATGCACAGCTTGACCGCCGCAAAGGCGAGCTATCAGCAGTCATCACGCAAGTCTTGAGGACTTATCCAATGCTCTCGTATTTCCAGGGATTCCATGATATCGTGCAAGTCTTTCTTCTTGTCTTAGGTGTTGAGGATGCAGCAGCTGCAGTCGCTCACCTCTCGCTATTGCGGATCCGAGACTTCATGCTACCCTCCCTGTCTCCTTCCCTCGCCCATCTTCGTTTGTTGCCGTCGATCTTGCAGGTCGCTGACGCTAGACTCTGCAAACATCTGTCAGAGACGCAGCCATTCTTTGCATTGGGGGCTGTACTGACTTTGTACGCCCATGAGATCCAGGAGTACGGCGACATTGCTCGCTTGTTCGATTTCTTATTGGCTCATGGCGCGGCAGTGTCCGTGTACTTTTTCGCTGTCATCATACTTTCGAGGCGCGAAGAGTTATTCGAGATCCCTGCAGACGAACCCGAGATGCTCCATTCGGTCTTATCCAAACTCCCTAAGCCACTGGACTTGGAGGCCTTGATCGCTCAGACTATGTCACTGTACATAGAGTTTCCTCCGGAAAGGCTTCCGTTCCGATCGTGGGCCAAGATCTCGCCTTTCAGTGTACTGAAGACCACCAGAGGGAATGTCCATCAGCAATCGTTGGGCTATGGTGTTGAGTTATTCGAAAGGCAAGCGTCTCAGCTACGCCGCGAGCAATGGCTGGAGCATGCAAAGCTTACAGCGTGGAAATACAGGCGGCCCGCAGGTCGGGCGAGTTTGGCTATCTTTGTTGGGGTGATTGCTTTCTGGCTTAGAAGAAATGGCTTCGAGTCCTCTACAGCTTTATTGCGAAGATTGTGGGAGCACATTCGGCTCATTGGCTGCCATTGAATAGGGCCTGGACGAGACTCCCGTATTGGTAGCGGGGTTCACGATATTTCACAAGTCGCTTGCCTGAAGGCGTTCATGCACCTGGCACCACATGGCGATGTACACTGCAAGAACCCCATCCTTGTTATGCATACTTGCATTAATCTGGTCTCACCGAGATGGATAGGTGAGCCAAGACGACATTACATATGGACGCTGAGAGGAATCAAGGAGACGTCACAACTAAAATCTAATGCCATTCGCGGATACATGACTATATCGATAATTGAATCATTTGACTCTGCGAAGAGGCAGGCCGTGGCCGAGGGTTGGTGACAAAAGTCTTGTCCTATCTGGACAGTACCTTTATGCCAGGCGAAATCCATGACAAGCAGTAATGTCAAGACACAGGAAAATACAATGAGATCGTTGATTAAATGCGCTCAAGTCAACTGCTACCGCGTAATAATAGTATCGTTGCGTCGATTACGGGCAGAAATCTACACCCAAAAAATAGCTACCATATCGGGTTAGCACCGTGTCGGCTGATAAGCGATAACGACACCTCAACATCGAGCTACGAGTAAGCTTACGAGAAGCTTTAAACATCACTTCAAAATGGCAAACAGAGGTTACGATGTCGTAGTCGACGTCGATGACCACGAGGTGACCCTTTCCTAGTCTTTCCCGATCGTTCATGAGTTGGATCACGACTAACAGCCCTTAAGGGCGACCTTGGCCATACAGATCTCCAAGAAGACCTCGAATTTCACTCCTCCAGTACGTAACATAGACCTTTCCATACCTCCCTCCCTTGAATCCGCCCAACTAACGGTCATTTCCCTAAACCAGACTTCAACGACCCATCTCACACCTCCAAGTTTCCGCCTTCCTCCCAACCCGCCTCCTCTTCAACACTCCAATCCAAACGCTACCTCTGGACCCTTTCTTTCTACGCCCAATTCTTCGATGTCGACACGTCCGCAGTCCTTCACCGCTGCTTATCCGCCCTTATCCCCCGTCGCCCTTTCCTCGACATCCTAGACGGGAACCCAGATCTCTACGGGCCGTTCTGGATCGCGACGACGGTCGTCTTCATCCTTTTCCTCACGGGCACGATAAGCCAATACCTCGCTTCGCATCACGACAAAGCTTTTGTGTATAATTTCAAACTGCTGAGTGGAGCCGCGGGGCTGGTGTACGGGTACACGGCTTTCGTCCCGGTCGCGCTGTGGGCGGCGTTGAAATGGTTCGGTTCCTCAGGGGGCGCAACGTTGGGGGAACGGGAGAGTGGGATCAGTCTGGTAGAATGCTGGGCGCTATATGGATACGCGAATGTGATATGGATTCCTGTGGCGTTGATCAGTTGGAGTCCGATTGCGGTGCTGAACTATGTGTTCGTGGCTGTGGGGTTTGCGGTCAGTGCGGGATTCTTGACGAGGAATCTTTGGCCGGTGGTGAGTGTGACGGAGGCAAAGGTTAGCAGGGTATTAGTGATTGGGGTGGTGGGCTTGCATGCCGGGTTGGCGATTGCGATCAAGTTTCTTTTCTTTGCGTGAGTGGATTTCCCCCGATTCCTGTCTCAGGGTGTGTGTGGTGCTGACTCCATTCTCAGAGCGGGTCCGGCGGCGAAGGAGATCAAAGGGGACACTCCTCCGGCGGAAGGAGCAGGTGAACGTCTTGTAAGGGCAATGATGGGAATGTAGAATCGCTGTCGGCTTTGCTAGGAAGAGCTCGGTGGCGCAGGGATGCTTTGCACTCTTAAATCAATATGTCGAAATACGATACCCTGAAATTGTGAGCGATTTAATTGGGGTCTGCAGTGTGCGTATAATGAACAAGTTGCGGGTATCTGGACCATTGTATTAATATGAGGAAGCCTTTCTATGAATGATAACCCGGAGAAGATTATAGAGCGTCTTCAGAAGAAGCCTGTCATGATATGTGAAGAACTAGGGTAATGCAAGTAGATTCTATGGTTCTCTATGGGGTATATATCCATCGGTTAAAATATCAATATCGAAATTTTCCACTCGTTCAACAGAGGAGTCAAGATCTCGTCCCACTCTTTTCGTCATCACTATACTCTTTCCGTCCAACATCAATCCCGGTTCAAAAGCGCATTTTGAATCGTGTCATCAATCCTTGGCAGCTTTTGAACCGCCTCCACCGTCCTAGGCGCCACTCGCTCAAGTTCCTGCAATATCTCCTTTCCTGCCCCATACGCCTTTGACTGCGCCTCCAGATATGCACTGGCAAGATACACAAACGTTTCGTAGTGCGGAAACGGCCTATCCAATTCCCAGCTCATCGGCACCCACTGCTTCCTAATCTTGCGCTTGACCCGTATACGGTTCCCGAAACGTTCCCAGCCGGGCCAACCGTCCATCAATTGCTTTTCGCATATCTCGTAGGCAAGCAGTGGGTCCTTGTCTTCTATGAGGATCTGGACGTATTTATTCCAGTTGTGGACGCTAATTCGGAAACCATCGCGTTGGAGTGATGCGATAATGGTGCCAAGTTCGTCGACTCCAGATGTGGCCTGAAGGGATTGCATGTAACGGGTCAAAGGGAGGGTGAGAATGAAACGGTATTTATGGAGGACCCAATTAGGCTGTGAAGTGTCGGCGTTAGCTTTACGGGCGATCTCCCTGGATTTCTCTAGAGCAAGCTGCCAGCATTTCCTAGTTTCATCGTGTTCGCCAGCGGAGGTGTAGTATACCATGAGAGCGGAGAGCATCTCGATTGGCGGGTTTGCCACAAGGTCTGCGTTTGCTTTTCCTGCTGTCGATACGTATGTATTATACATCTCGGTAACCTTTTCAAATGATCTCTTGCGACCGTACAAAGCGATCAGATAGGGGAAGTAAGACGCGTGAAGGGCAACGTTGGGTGGATTTGTCTGAGCAAATTTGGTCGGACCAAGAGTTGCCAGTTCCATCGGATCTATGCTGTCGAGAGTTTCTGAGAGAATGCTCTCAGCACGTACTGCTTGGAACGTATCGCCCTCGGAAGTGTTGCGTGCATGATCCTTCTCATCGACGGCGGCGGCATGTCTGAGAAGCGCATTCTGAATGCTGAATGTAGGTCGTATACCATCCTCTACCATACGTTTCTGGAGGCTAGAGATGACTGGGTAATCATTGACTCTCACAAAGCCACTGATGACAATAGCATAATGTAACGCCGTCGGGCGAATGCCTTGTTTGGGCATGATTGTTTTCAGTACTTTCTGGGCAGCAGCTGGTAATTTCTTGATGCAAAGACTCTGCATAAGAGCGGCATAGGTCAAGCCATCGAATGCGACTCCGAGTTCGTGCATGCGCTTCTGAATTTCGAAAACTTTGTCTAGCTGACCCTTCATCGCATATTGACCCAATAGGATATTCCACATTCGGGTGAAAGTATAAGGTTGTAGGGCATTTATTCCTTGATCAATTTCGGACTCAGAACTGGACTGAACAGTCTCTTCTATTATCTTTTGCGCTTCGTGAAGACGATCATTCGTGGCAAGGGCCAGGACCAAACTGGTGACCATATTAACATTTGGCTTGACACCTTCGGATACTGCTTGCTCAAAAAGCACGTTGGCAGCGTCGTAGTCGCTTCGCTTGGCAAACATGCCTATCAAGGTCCCATAGCTGGAGCTATCTGGACGAATATCCATACTTGGAAAGCGGTTCAGCAAGGCCACTGCACCATCACAATCACCAATACGAGCATAGATGGTGAGAAGAATGTTCCATGACCGCAAGTCAGGCGAGTATCCGTACTGCTTTTTGAGAGAATCAATGACGCTGAGTGCCTGGTTTAGCTCAGCTCGCCGATAGCACGCATAGAGAAGCTGGGGCGCGAGAGTTGATATATCTCCGTCGTCACCATGCCCGAAGCGCGCCATCGATTCTCGAAAGAGCTGATCAACGGTTGCAAAGTCCCCCTGCCGAGCAAGTTGAGACATCAGAAGCCGATAAGCGGGTCTGGGTGGCTCATTGTAAAGCCGCCGGTAGTCTTCCAGTACATCATATATTCCTTGGGAGCTGCGGATGTCGTGACACCTTGATAAGATCGTGTTCAACAGTCTAATACTTGGAGTGAAATCCGGCGATGTCCTGGCAATAGCGTATAGATCGAGCCCACCTTGGCTATGTTCACGAGTTTGAGGCCGCACGGAGAAGTTTTGGACAATAGCGTCCGTCAGGAGCTCAAGAGTCGAGGGATGCTGTATGCTCTGCACTTTCTCCATCAACGTGGCCTGCAAGGACTGATCAAAATCTTTTCGCAGAACTCTCAACACTTTTCGAGCAAATGTAAACGCGAAGTCTTGAGCAGACGCTGCATCGTCCAGGTCTGCAGCAAAATCGAAAGCCTCTGTCGCCTTTGTGAATAAGTCAGAAAGTGGCAAAGTTTTGATTTCCTTCCAAAAGAGATGCTCATGGCTCTTGTCAGTGTTGAATTGTTTCCAAACGGATATAGCAGCATCCCAATCAGACTTCAAAATCGCATACTGGAGGACAGATGAGTTATACAGAGGTTGATTTCGGTCGAGAGCCTCCTCGTGCATGGCGATCGCGCCAGCCAAATCATGCTTTTGAAGAGCAGCAGAAATCGCGTGATCGTAGTGGATCACGGCCCTATCCAAGATAGCAATGCTATCAAAAAGCTCCTTTGTTTTCTCAATACCAAAGGCAGTTGACGACTTGCCCAGACGAACGAAAAGTTGGGCGAGATCGTCTGGGTTTGCCGCAATCCCCGATTCCCGCATGTTCTGATAGAATTTCCATATATCTCGAATATTTATGTATTGCTCTTCTTTATATAGGAGTTCGTGGAACTCTGTTCGTAAATTCTGATCCGAGGGACGGGCTGTTTCCTCCGTGGTAGAATTTTCATATGGGATCACGGCCAGGTCAACGATATTCTCCGTCTCTTTGTGACTTGCTGAAAGATTAATTGAATCGTCGGCTGATGATGTATAAGTTCTGGAGCGGGGAGAAGGTAGCTGCGATCGTCGACGACGCCTCAGCGCGGTTGCATTTTCATTGACGTAGGTCCGGATGAAAGCGAGGGTTTGGACTGGGTATAGAAAGTCTAGGAATCCAAGGTCGGTATTCTCATGGATCACGTTCCGTGCAGCCAGCGAATCTCTCATCGTCAGCCATCTGGGGGGGCTGGCGGAAGGGGCTTGCAAGAAAGCATGCCACCAAGCTGGTAGGCGAATGTCACCTGCGCCATGGGACCAAAATCCGGAGTAAAGATAACGTTGTGTTCGAAATGGAGTCTTGGGGATTCGTAGAATGTGCTTTCCGCCGTTCTCGAGGCATGTTGTTGCCCTCTCTATCATGCCCTAGCCTATGTACACCACCGATCGATAGCGGAAAATTCATATGGCCCTTAGATAGAAGAGACTGTGGTTGAAGAGAGTAACTGGTGGCGACCTCATAAAGGCTGACCGTATAGGAAGGCTTGCCCAAAAAGCATGAAGTACAGAAAACAATATGGACGGGGATTCGGGAGGCAAATAGCCCGGTCATTGACTGCATCATCGGCTACGCTAAGCTCCCAATCTGAGATAGCGTCGTTTTTCATATGTTATCGATAATCCATCCTCGGATACGCATTAAATACTCAATTTGTTAACGGTCAATACCTTACCCTGAGGCAGTCCTCTGCACGTCAATGGACATCACCAGGTTTATTGTCTCGCGGAGGGACAAGGCTCTTCTAGTTGGCGATTATGGATTGTATCGAAAGCAATCATCCCGCCGACTGCTTGTGGTACGGAAGAAGCTCAACTACTCCTCCAAAGGGCGCAAATACAATCCCAAGACACCAATTACCGCAGAGGATATTGGCAAAAACCATGAGTTCGTCCTTATCGAAAATACATATCAACGTCCGATGAGCTGATCTTATCGTAGATTTGCCTACCTACTACTTCTAACTGCGGAACGAGCCTGGGCGCTGGCAATGCACATCAAGTCTACTCATGCAGCCGATGCTGGAACACAAGCAGTGACTGGCTCAACCAAACAGCACATAATATCTAGGTTACAGAAAGCCAGTAATCATGCTACTCAGCTGGTAAATCTGCTGCAAGAGCAAGATAAATCCGGAGCATCAACTCAGTCTATACTAGAAGCTCGAGCTTATCAGCAGTCACTACGAGGATCAATCGCCTTCGAAAAAAGGGACTGGGATCAATGCCTGCAGCTTTACTCGGAAACACGCGTGCTATACACTGCGCTCGCACAGACAAAAGGATCAAGCGCAAGACATGATGACCTTTTCAAGGATCTCCTATCAGCCAACATAGACCCAGGTCTACGCTATGCT
Source organism: Opeltia flavorubescens (assembly GCA_000442125.1). Classification (NCBI taxonomy): domain Eukaryota; kingdom Fungi; phylum Ascomycota; class Lecanoromycetes; order Teloschistales; family Teloschistaceae; genus Opeltia; species Opeltia flavorubescens. Next base: position 569,336 of record KE546979.1, read on the forward strand.
GCGTATCAGCTCAAACTACCGCGGACCATGTCCATAGAGACTATCGTTGCGCGCTATGTGCCACGAGAAAACAATACCTTCATTGCTGAAGCGCTAAGATCAAACCCAGACCTTCTGCAAGAATCCGGGGCAGTGGTAAGGAAGGGTACGATAGCATCCGCGGATGTACCCCAGACGCTTAATTGGAGATCACGTACCGTCAATTTGGAAGACGCAAGCACAGCGCAGGCGCTCGCTTCCTTATCTGCTGCTGAAGCAAAATTGGCATCATTTCTGGCCACAAATCAGAAAACTGATCGAAGAGCCAAAGCCGCTGCTTATGATGGCGTTCTCCTCCCGAGCCAGGACGCAGTCGACGCAATAAAGACTGCAATTGATGAACTCACAGCTGAGGGCATCTCTCAAAGCGATCCACGTATGCAGTCGTTACAGATCACAAGGACTGCGGTCAACTACACTCTTGTTGAATGGCGGGTTGGTAGAAACCGAGTCCTCTGTGGCGAACAGGATGGCGCAACCTTCGAGGACGAGATTGTCAAAAAGCCAAAAAAGCCTCGAGCGGACGGCAAACCACGAGATGTGCAAGAAGAGAGTAATAGCAGGAAGCTAAGCCGGCTGAAGGAAAGAGTTGTTCTCTATGAAAGCACTCTTCAAAGTCTAGAGTCGGTCAAAGAGCTTCCAGGCGTCCTAGCAGATCAAACTTTCGTGGACGAGCTCGAAATCAAGAAGGCTTACTTCTCATCTCTCAGGTACGCAGACTCGCCCATTCCTTGACTGGTTGTAAGCTTACAGTGATAGGTGTCTGGCAATTGCCCGTTCACACATGCTGTATGGCAATAAGCGGAATTCGTTGGCTTTGCTTGCACGAGCCTTGGATTTATCGTCGCAATTAACGCCGCCTTCTCCAAATTCCAATACAGGTTCCGACGGGCCACCCAAGCTCGAAGTGACCCCAGCGCAATCAAAATCACTCAGGCAATTTCTCGAGCGTTTAGTGCTTCAGTATCGAGCTTTAGTCGAGCTCGATGACCTTGTATCTGCCGATTCCCGGAACAAACAAGGTTTCAGACCCCCTCCGATGATTGAAAGGTTGGACGAATATCCAGCGGAAGGCGTTGATCTCACGAATCTGGTCACTTATCCTCCCAAACTCCAACCGATTCCGGTAAAACCAATCTTCCTCGATGTGGCATGGAACTACATCGACTACCCCGGTCGGTCAAAGAAAGGTGTCAGTACGGCCTCTAGCGGAAACGTCGAAGAGCCGGAGACTAAGCAGGAGCCTAAGAAGGAAGCGAAGAAGGGCTGGTTCGGCTTCGGGCGGTAGTGTTTCCTAATCGATAAGGTTCTTTTCACACCTCGTAGATTGGTCATCATCACCAAAGATGAAGGTATAAATTGATTGCTTATGTGCGTCTCGTTATAAGCTTTAGCTTAAGTGCTTGTGCCGCTTGTCTCAGCCTCAAACTGTTGTCTACTTTGGGCGAGGAAGGGGCGACTTTTCATTACTCTTATGTGAGATGACTGTGCTTAATCAGCGCAAATCATCCAGGAACAGTAAACTTGACAGCTTACGCCACAAACATTGAAACCTCATATATGCCATGATATTCATTCGTTTTCGACTCTAACAATTTCTACTCCTATTATCCTACTTTGCACAACCGATATAGCAATGGCATCCAAACGTGTACTCCCCGTTCTCCTCTCCCGACCTCTAAGATCATCACCACAACTATCACCCGCATCCCTCTCCCGCCTCGTCACCGGAACCCCACTATCTAGACAATCCGCCCGCATACCCTCATCCTTCCTCCTTCAGCGAAATCATGCCCGACTCAGCTCCTCCTCCGCTGCGCCCGCACCGCCAAAAGCCTACACTTTCGACGACGTACGTTCAATCCCAAACATTCTTTCCATTCAATCAAGGAATTAAACTGACTCCCCACACAGATGAAAGAACTAATCTCCGCCCCCACACCCTCACGCCTCCTAGTCGACGTCCGCGAACCCGCAGAAGTGGCCCAATCAGGCCGCATCCCCGGCTCCGTCCTCATGCCCATTAATTCAAACCCCGACGCCGTGTACCTCGACCCGGAGGACTTCGAGGAAGAGTTCGGCTTCGAGAAGCCCGGGTTCAAGGAAGATGGTACGCCGTCGGGACCGGAGGAAGTGGTGTTCTACTGCCGGATTGGCGTGAGGAGTAAGGTTGCGATGCAGCAAGCGCTCGGGGAGGGGGGATGGAAAGGCATTCGGGCGGGGGAGTATGGTGGGGGGATGATTGAGTGGGCGGGGAAAGGCGGGGAGGTGGAGAGGATTGGGAAGAAGATGGCTGCTTAGGGAGATAGGAAAATCGGAATGGGTGGATTTTTTTTCCCCTAATTACTATGGCTACATGGGATCATAGGCTCGCCAAGGCGCGGTGTAAATATAGATTTATAGAAAACGGGCGGAAGAAATTGCATTGCATGTTTGCTGCTTCCAAAAAACTTATTGTTTTTCTATTCAAAATTGCTCGTACGATTTGCGAACATTGAGGAATTTTTAGGGATATCGATGAAATGACTACAATTACTTGTCGCTCGAATGCAGTAGTCTAGATAACAATAGAGGACATTATCTGGGACGATCTGATGCAGGAAGGGCAAGAAAAACCTATGTTTACTCTCGTTTCGAGAAGACCAACGGACAATCATCCTGCAGATAGCTATCAGCAATCACCCTGTGATCCATGTGGCATTGCAACTTACCATGGGAAATATCGTTGCGAAAACTTTAATGTCTTCAGACCGAGGGGTGATATGGTGCTTCCAATCAAGGTGCATGCTGGCCTTGCCAATCATAGCCATCAAATTCAGCTGTGCGTAGGTTTGCCCCAAACAGTAATGTGGCCCTGTGCCAAAAACGAGCCAGTTCTTCACGGCCTTTTCCGCGCTGCCAGAGATCCATCGCTCCGGATCAAAGTAATCGGGCTCAGGGTAGACTTCCGGGTCGTGCAGCGCTGGCCATACCGAAGGGACGACCATTGAACCTTTGGGGGCTGTATAACTGTCGGTGATAGGGTAGCTCTGCTTAACGACGTAGGGTACCATAATTACTGGTGGTCGGTAACGAAGGGTCTCCTTCACAACCGCTCGGGTATAAGGCATGTTGTCGAGGAGATCCATACTGAATTTTTGATGCTTGTCGCCGTTGCGGACTGCCAAATTCTCTTCCCGCACACGATCTAGGACCTCTGGTCGATCAGCCATGAGCTGGAAAAGCCACGTAGAGGCACTGCTGGTAGCGTCCTGAGAAGCGAACAGGAAGGTGAACACAGTCATAGCGATTTCGAGATCCGAGAAGAACCTCACGAGCGACTTCGGCTTTTCAGACTCGTCAACCGGGATGTTCTTAGCGACTTTCTGCCTGTAACTTTCCGAATCAATCATCGATTTGACCCAGCCATCCATAATACAGGTAATGTCGCCACCTGCCTTCATTCGGGCTTTGCTCTTCGCAGCGCAGATGGAGAACTCGTTAAGTACCATGTCCGCAGCTTTCTTGCCGTACCAGGTGCGTGTGAAAGGAATGATGAATGGAAAGTTGACAAGGTCCAGGGCAGCGGTGATGTTGTAATAGTCATGAGCTATCTTTTTCACGGCAGTCTCCGACATGTAATGTCCGACAAAAGTTCGGCATGAGACAGCGCACATTAGCTCCCTGAATACCGGCATAAACGGAATAGGCTTTCCATTGTTCTCTACTTGCGAGATATCCAGGAATTTGGCGAAGTATTTCTCGTAAACCTCTTCTTGGCCGGGGAGGTATGTTTCAAGAGCTTGTCGTGTGAAAAGACCGTTCAGCCCTTTACGATAGTCGACGTGCTCTTTCCCGTCCAAGAAGACCCAATTGTTCGGGCGGAGAAGCTTATGCGCAACGTCTACGACGCATGGCTTCACAAATTGTGGAGAATTGAAGACTTTCCGAGCCATATCCCTTGACGAAGCAATGACGACGAATCTGTAGGAGGTAAGCTTTGCTATATTTCTGATCACCTAGGTTAACATACTTGTGAAAGACGGAGACACAACTCAGATCGCCGCTTGCCCATTTCGCTTTGTACTCGTCCATTTTTGGGTAGATAGAGGACAGGAATGGGCCAAAGAATGGCATCTTAAGTAATGGGCCGACAATGCTACCCTTATTCCAAATGTACATGACTGGATATGTATCAATCGCTATTCAATCATGATTTTCTGGAGGATAGACAAACATTGATCGTATGCGACAAGCATTATGAAGACGGTGATGATTAGACTAAAGCCATTTACGCCATCATATAGCTGACCCAGATATCCCCCAGGCACACTGTGGAGCGGAGCAGCATAGTCGGCATCTGCGAGAGGCGACGCAAAGCTTCCGTTGGCAGCCATATCAGATCGTCGAAGCAGTGATAGGGTGGGGGCGAAGGGTGATGTAGGATAGCTGCTCGATACGAAGCAGCTGTAGCTTTCAGTAGCGACTGTAGCTCATTCAAGACAACATCATACTCATAGGAACCACAAATGCGAAAATCCCGTAAAAGAATGAGGAGATACAAAACTTGAGGTACGGGGTGCTCCAAATTAAATGTCTCCCGACAGTTGAGGATCCACTCTAGAAGAAGGCTAGTCAGTCGGCAAAAAGAAACTCAACCTCCGAGGGTGGGTGACAAGAGTCTCGTCCGATATTGGCTTGGCAGCACGTATTACCTTTGTAACCAGGCGAATCCACGACAAGCTGCCAGAGAACGTGGGAAACAAACAACGTGAAATCGTTGGTAAAGTCGACTGCTTTTACTTGACAGTATAATCGTTGTATCGATTACAAGATACGACTGCGTTCAGTACCGTGTAATATAGAAGGATTTGCCAAGAGCCTCTATCAGACAGGACTTTTATCACCGACCCTCAGTCCATACGCGTTGTTACCGCATATACCATGCATTCATCTCCAATGCCAATACCAGCCTTCCGATACCGTTCCCCCTCTCCTCACCTCTCTTGCCTCCATCGAATATATCTCTCCTCTCCGCTATACTCTTCTGGTCTTGCAAACCCCTACACACGGTAATGAAAACCCTGACCTTTTTACGAAAAGCCTCATACAGCTTCTCCTCCGTATTCATTTCCTTCCCATCCATTGCCGCTTGCTTAGCTACTAGATCACCTCCATCCCTCATTGCCCCTGCAAATTCCAGGACCAAGCTCAAAATTTCCTCTAGCAATCGCATCACCAACTCCTGCCTTCTTCTTAATAGACAAGCTGCCAGAATCCGATCCAGAACCTCCTCGTGCAAAGCACGCAGACGATGCACACCCAAAACCTGCCGTCCAACCTCATGGCAACGTGTAGAATCCTCGATATCATCAAGCCTCTTTTCAAATGCTGTCCACAACTCCTCAATACTATCCCCAAAATACCCGAACACAGTCGTGACAAAATGATTTGCTTCGATCCTAAACCTCTCCACTAAGCCATACCTCGTCCTTTGCTTCTTGCTTACCCATGTATTTCGTATCAATTCTCTGACCACAAAACCTACCCTAGCTCCTTTCAACAGTAACCGCGAGACCATCTCGTATTTCTTCAGCACCGCATCGGTGATAACCACATCCAACGGCTTTGGTGGCCGATAATGAATCTTGAGGAAGTCCAAGGCCTCCAGGCGGTCTTTGATCATGCATTTCTCCATCTCCGTGTCGGACATATCATTGCGGATGGCGAAGCTTAGATCACCCGGTAAGCTACCCTGATTGCTATCCTTCAGCGAGTTCGCTCCCACAGAGCCATTGTATGATTCGGTAAGTATGCCCATCAGAGCGATTCTTAGTTCCGAACTTGCAGGCGGCCATGCCGTTTCCCTCGCACCGAGCTGCAGGCCCGCAGTGCCCGAGCGGATGGAGCCTTTCCGGTAAGCCGCAGAAGGAAGGGACGGGTCGAATAATGCATGGGAAAGACGAACGAGGAAGGGCCCGTGAGCGAACAAAGGATAGGAGTGCAGCAGGCGGAGGTGGATGCGTAGTGAATGAGTGGAGAAAAGGAGTCGAAGTGCCGAATAGGAAAGCAGTCGGGACTGGGCTGAGAAGATCGGCTGGAAGGAGAGGCTGGGAAGAAGAGATGTCGGTGGGGCGTTCAGTGGACGAGGAGTTGGGTGCTTGTTGCTAAGGACTCGAGACACTGTAGTTGCAAGGGCAGAGACGCATGGGCTCATGACACTTGTAAGTAGTGCGTCGAGTTGATAAATTGGTTCGGTCGAGAACACATCGATTTCAGAATGTCCACCAACATACACCGGCCGCTCAGCACGCTGACTCAAGGTACCCGAAGCGTTGTACTCTTTCAAGGTTTCTAAGACGTCGGCTTCAAACTTCTGTGCCTTAACTTGTATTGCCTCGATGTCTTGCCATGAGAACTGCCATTGTAATGATGGGGTCTGAAGCGATGAATGTGGGTGTGATAACGGATGTTCTGGCTCGTGCTTTCGTAGAAGGATCAGACTTTGCTCCATCTCTATGATAGTCTCCATATCGTCGCTGCCAATAAAGCTGGGCATTCTTGTGGCCGGGCTGTCTCGGCTTCCGGTACACGCTTCACTTCGCAACTCGGATCCGTGTTCCTCTGGTCGGGCCCCGTCATTGTTGAGGAATTGTGGAGTTGGTATGTTATTGGCTTTCAGTCCAAGGGACTCCTCGCAAGAGTCCAACCAAGGTTTCGAAACGTGCGCTAGCAGTTGATTCATGATTGCTTGGAATCGCGGTGCAGAATACTCGAAATATTGTATGGAATCAAATAACGCAGACAAAAGCTCGTGGTTCGTTGTGAACTTTCCTACACTCATAATGATATCCGAAAGCCATTCAAGAAGGACCGCAGATTTTTGAAGGAGTGCCTGGAGCTGAAGAAGAGTGTGCGTAGAGGCTAGAGGTGTTCCGAGTTGTTCTACCAGAGCTAAAATGATGATATCGATACCGCTTGCCAAAGCGACTAATGACACTGACGCTCTTTTCGACTCGTGAATAGTCGCGACAAATGTTCTTGCTTGCCTGATATGGCTACCGTGCTTTCGAGTCATTGTCAAGACGCTGCTGAAGCTCTCTGAAGTGAATCCTGACACGCGTACATGCTCGATGACTTGGTAGAAATCTTTCTGTTTCTCTCCATACCGAAAGAGTATCGACTCTCTGCCGAGTGCAAGTTGTATCAGGCTAGAAAGGACAAGACCTGCGGGTAGCACTGTAGCTGTCTTGTGGTTCGATGCAGCGTCGATATTGGGTCTGACTCCGAGCTCAAGAGCTGCATCAAATACACGTGGGCCAGCCTCAGTGATGTATACGCTATGGGGTTCTTTGAAGCCTTTGTCGTAAAATGTCTCCCAACTCTTAATCTCGGCCTGCTGCTTCTCGGGCTCAAGAATCTCTTTAGCAGACCAGAGGTCATCCAGTATTCCATCATATGCTGCATTCTCTTCAAGATCCGACGACGACGATAGCTCGTCTAATGGTTCTATGTCTTCAAGTGGGCCGTAAGAAAAGAGCACTTCGTCATGCGGATTAGGACCAAGTCCTTTGAATGTCTCCAATGGATCATCGCTCGGAACATCCAATGAGGGAAGGGTAGAAGAGATCTGCTGGAGGAATACCAGCTGATTCTCCGATTCCGGGATTGTAGAGAACCCTAGGCGGTTAATCACAATACTTGGACTTCAGGACCTTTACATACTGAAAGGGAACAAGGTACTGGTGGCTGATGGCTGATCGTGGAGAAAGGAAAGCGGTGATTTCTCTGTAAATTCAGGAATGGCGAATGCATCACCAATCTCTGATACATCCGCCATATTACTGTATACTTTGGAATATAGAACCTGTTAGCTAGATTTTCGGTACGCGGTACATGGTCGCAACCAAGTCTCAAATCATCGCCAATAATGTCGGAGGATCGAACATCCAATTTTAGATGTTTTCATCAAAAGGGCGGGTTCATGCGGAGTAATGCATTAATGACCATCACTGTGCCTTTCCATTGCGTGACTTGATACACATCACCGACATCTACCTGCATAGCTGTTCTAGATGTAAGATTACATTCTCGAGCGTCTTACTCGTTTGGACTTGTTGAACACGATACTCTTGGCTTTGAGAAGAGCTTCCAGATACCTACATGATTTTGATGCTCTGTTTAGAAATGGCAATCCGTCGACTCAGATCACGTCTAGAGCTGAAGAGGTTTGTAAGAAAGTATGTATATGCATGCACATCAAGCACCCAAGGCACAGAGATCATTGTGTGAACATCAATAACGAAGCTGAAAAGTCCACAAAGCCAGGTGGATTCAGCTCAATAATAAATACATGGTAGGCATGCCGCCCCAGAAAAGATCACCCAGCTTCCCAATCTACTTTGGGGCATTACATATCTGATAACCTCCCTGAGCTGGGTCGTGCGCTTTCGTCATCACACCACAAAACACCACGTTACCGTTCGTCTCATCCACATTCATCACTACAATATCCGTCGCATCCGCCATGTTATTCAACATCGGCGTCCAGAGGATGCTCTTGCTTGAATCGCACCCGAAGGCAAACATGGGTTGGATCGAAGGATCGATGCCCGCGTTGGCACTATCCAATCGAGGCTGAAGCAGTGAATACCCGTTTTTGCTGAGGTTGGGGAGGTAATGTTTGGCGAACTGTGTGACGGTCGACCGGATTTGGTCGGCGGTCCATGATTGTGAGCGGTCCGCGGTCACGCAATCAGCGGGAAGGATGTCAAAAAGTATGTTGGGTTGAAGCGGTGCGTTGGGATCTTGACGAGTAATCACTGAGCGTTCGATGTCGGACTTTTGGACGCGTGACCATTGAGAAGGGAAGGGGGAGGCGAATGTGAGAGTTGAGATGGCGAGTAGGAAGCCGACAGAGAAGGAGAGCATGGCGGTACAGAAGGTGAGTATCAACTCAGTTGACTGCAAATAGTTTGACGATAAATGAGAGCAACAGGTACAGGGAGCGTAGAAAAGAAAGAAGGGGGTTGCAAATGAAAGTAGATGTAAAGGAACAAGACGAATGCTTAAACTTTCCCGAAGGACTATATTCTTATCTTCTAGCAAGAAAAGCTCCGTAAAACCTCCCAGAGGCCCCCTGTGTAAGGTACAGAGCATGAAGTGCCGCGCATCTGTGGTTTGGCTAAAGGAGCGCTTATACTTGAGGAAGAAGCGACCCGTTGACCCTGCAGCCTATTTGAAGGCGCATTCTCCTATGTGATCAATTCAGCGAATGGTTTGCCTGGCTTCGCATTAAAGTTGCGTTTCAGGCGTTCGGCACGTTTCTCGATTGGGCTCTGCGCGAGGCCATAGCTTGTAGTACATGTCGGCAAACATCATCACTGAGACCCATGGTCGACAGCCTTGAGCTTTTCGAAATGACTGACTATGTCGCAATCATGATCTGGCTGATATCTTGCTAATGCTTTCAAGATCTGATGCGTGATCTTGGTTGAGAAAATCGTGACTACCTCGTTCGGCCGAGTAGCTTTGACAAGATTCATCTTTTTTCATGGTATTTGAACCAAAAAATGCTTTTGCCACTGCTACGACAAGCTTATCGTTACCACGGCTGCCGCACCTTGGAGACTCTGCCCGCCCATCCCGTCCGTGAATTTGAGCAGCTTCGTGGGTAAAACACTGGGCCATAAGCGTGCCGAGCCGACTATCAAAGTAACACATATTTTTGGCACGGGAGGCTCAGGTCATGCACTTCATACCCGAAACTTCGATTGACTTTGCTTGAACAGTACTTTGTTGGATCAAGGCTCTATTGATGCTTTCTCTTGTTTCAATCAACCTACCACCTTAGATGTTATGTTGTGCGCTGCTTTTCCGGTTCGCTAGCAACGTATCAAGACATACATTTAGCCATTTTTTCTCCTCGTACTTCGTCGCCGCATATTCTTAGCGCCTGAAGATTTTACGGTTCTGGTGTGCTCATCCTGCTCGTCTTCTTCCGTTTGCCCAGGAGTTTGAGGACCATCTTCGGTTTGTGCGTTAACTGAGCCCTCCTCTACAGAGGCTTTGCTGTTACTCATTTGATCTGGCAAGCTTGTGACCTCATTCAGTTGCGAACGCCGGGTACTTTTTGTGCTTTGGGGCTTCCTGGTAACTCTTGTTTCACGGATCGACGCTGGCGATGGATGCGGATCTACCAAATGGAGGTCTATTAGCTTGAAACCCATCATGATTCATATACAGGGTAGATTTCACCGACCTTCTGTGTCCTCGACAGTGCTAGCTCTTCTGGTTGCGGCGGCAGACGTACTAACTACAGAGGGTGGAAGAGAAGTCCTGGATGGTGAAGGGGACTCTGTGGGAGCCAGTCTTTTGTTGAACATCATCTCAGCGTACTCGTCTCTAGGTAGTGAAAATGGACAGTATGGCTGATCATACTGCTCATTGTCGGGCGAACTTGCATATATGAAAGCATTCTCCTACGATCACCAGTGTTAGTATTGTTTATTGATGATCTCGTATATAGTGCTGACCCTGTCGTCTAATATTTCCAAGTTGTACAGCTTATCGAGCTTCTTCCAGATGCCTGGAACACGTAGATGGTCGTTTTTTGATATGTCGTACCCATGGTTATGAAGATACTGAGACAGTGCGATCATTCGGAAATATTTGTGCATACCTTATGGCGAGCCGTGTCAGCAGTGAAGCTACAAACCAGCGTGACCGTGGACAAATTCGAGGAAACAAACCTACAGGTTTCCAACGGACCATGCCTTTGAAAAGTGCTGCTTCTTGCTCGTCTGTCCATTGATCATTCTCGAGACCCGATAATCCATCCTCAACAGGTGGAGCTGGGTTCCTCTCTGCTGTGACTCCTTCTGCAAGATTGCCTGGTAAGCCAGAAGCTGCTCGAGAGGATCGACGCGCCTTCTTCTTTGGAGGCATATCACAGGCCACCCAATCGGTGAAAACGCCTGACTAATCACATCAAATGCTCTGTATAGGCTTTCTCATCAGTTACTTGGTCAAGGCTATGTAAGGTTACTACCATTGACAGTCAAGCAATCATTGAGGTATAGACAATTGATTCAAGCGATGAGCCATAGAGTACGGAGAACCAAGAAAGCGCAACATTTTTCGGGAAGAGCCGAACAGGCCGAGGAGCCGAGCGTGGCGAGAAGGCGCTATCGGCAGCTAAATGTTCATCAAGTCCTTGATGAGTCAGCGACTATTGACAATCAAAATGTTTAGCCAGAAGTCACCCAAATTTATACAGAAAGCTGCGTTCATAGCTTCGAAAGCACTTCAAATGGCAGGGCTTGAAAGTTCGGATAAGATCCTTGAGGCATTCGAGGTATCTGATTTCAAACCGATTTAACCCTGTCGATCATACCACATTTGAGATGACAATGTACCTTAAGTATTTTACTTGAGGCTGGGGGAGCCGCAGCATTGAACGCCATTCCGCGTAATAGTACCATGGCATGGTACTCCGCCATCATTGTAGCTTTCGATATAGCTGTGGAGACCAGCCGAGATTAAAAAAAGTAATACATCAATACCTTATTGTATCTTCGCCTGATGCCGTAGTTTTCCTTGTACCACTTCAACAAGGCTGAGATTGCGTGGTGAGGCTACTGTATGGCTTATTTCACGAATCAGCTGAAACTCCAAGCCGTCCATTAATTTCGATCCTCTACGGCTGAGACTCGTATTCCTGCCTTCTTTTTTATATCTCAGCTAGCTTCCAGTCTTTTTCCTTCAAGCTACGTCGGTTCAAAGAGAGAAATCCATTCATTGTGTCTTCACCGTTGATCAAAGATCACCTTGAGGCTACGTCAATGGCCACGCAAACCGAATTCAGTAATTCACTTTTCAGCTGTTGCTCGCCTATTGGCACATGTAAGAACAGACAGCACATACTGTCAGCAAGCTCTGATCTAAACTCTGGCGTTCAGGTTGCTTGGGCACATGGTGTCCATGCATTTTGTATGGGCGCACTCAGTCACGACTTGACGAAGGCGAACCATCCTCTTGCAATGGGAGCGTATGTCCATTTCCTCTGCCATCTCTACCAGATACCACTTACTCACCACACATCTTCAGTGTGCGGGCTGGTGTGGCCTTAGCTTATGCGGACTGCAATGGCTCTTGCAAGGAGCGAATCGAGGAAGCATGCGTAGGAAATTCAACATTAAAGGAAACGCATTGGGAGATTTCTGTGGAGCCTGTTGTTGCCATTGCTGCCAGCTAATTCAGTCTGAGAAAGAGGTCATTTCGCGAGAGAAGTCTGGGGCGCCAGTTGCTGGATATCAGGCCGCCCCCAAAATGACCTATGGAGCGTGAATTGTGGATGCATTGAGCGATATCCGTTATAATGGAGCAGGGATGGACGCGCGGGCAGTCGTATATTAGGATAATTGGCACAACGTGTACGAGCAGCGCTTTGCACGCATCTTAGGGACGTTGCCTTCCGTAGCTTCTGGAATGTTGTTAGGGAGTAAAGACATTGATATCCGTATTTCTAATCTGTTGATTCTAGACACGAGATGGTCGTTACTTGCTTGCGACTCTCCGCTTGTCCGTCCATGATCACGTGGTCACTTTCTATGGAAGCCTAGGCTTGATTCGGTATCTGGACCTCGGCTCAACTGTGACATGCTGCTGCGAGCCGACGAACTTCACCTGTCCTGGCGCGGTACCCTTTCTCTTATAGATACTTTTCTTTTATTCGTTCATAGCACGCTTTCCTTCTTTCCTTCTTTTCCTGCCCGGCAATGTTACAGGTCTTGACTCGCAATTTTTCAGCAATTCGGCCAAGTTCCAAGCGATTGCTTCCCACTCAGGTATTAATGGTCCTCCTAGCCTTGAAGTTGATGAAGCATTGTTGACATGGTCCTTTGCAGATCCTCGCAATGGCTCCTACGAACGTGCGGAAAAGCTCTGGGTTACCAGAAGGTGCGTCCATCTTTGGTGCCCTCGACCGGCGTTACACTGATCCAGACCACTGCAGGCTATCGAGAAGATAATTCGAAAGGACCTATGCTAAGATATGAGGACTCATTGCCTCGACTTCCCATACCTACGCTCGAAGAAACCGCCAAAAGATATCTTAGTTCCGTCCACCCACTCCTCAACCAGTCCGAATTTGGCAACACGAAGAAAGCTGTAGATGACTTTGTCCAGCCGAGTGGGATCGGACAAGAACTCCAGAAAAGATTACAAGCCCGCCGAGACGACCCAAAGCACCGGAACTGGATCTATGAGTGGTGGAACGATGCCGCTTATCTCAGCTATCGAGATCCAATAGTCCCCTACGTCAGCTACTTCTACTCTCATCGCGATGACCGGCGGCGGCGTGACCCTGCCAAACGGGCAGCAGCCTTGACCAGCGCAGTACTCGAATTCAAGAAAGACGTGGACAATGGCACTCTGGAGCCGGAGTACATGAAAAGACTACCCATCAGCATGGAATCCTACCAATGGATGTTCAATACCTGCCGCATCCCCTCCCCCCAACGCGATCATCCCATCAAGTACTCCCATGAAGACCACCCATATCTCGTCGTTATCCGCAAAAATCAATTTTTCAAAGTATTCCATCATCTCAACGGCCAACAATTAAACGCCGCCGAGCTCGAGACCCAATTCCGCCGTATCCTCACCACCGCCGAAAAATCCCCTGCCATCGGCGCTCTCACCTCCCAAAATCGCGATATCTGGACCTCCACCCGCGAAACTATCCTCGCAGCAAACCCAGCTAACGCCGCTGCCCTCGAAGCAATCCAAGCCTCCTCGTTCATCGTCTGCCTCGACGACGCAGCACCCGTCACCCTTGAAGAACGCGCACACCAATATTGGCACGGTGACGGCCAGAATCGGTGGTACGACAAACCTCTCGAATTCATTATCAACGATAACGGCACCTCCGGTTTCCTGGGTGAACACAGCATGATGGACGGAACCCCCACCCATCGCTTAAACGACTACATCAACATGCTCATTTTCACCAACAAACTCGACCTCTCCAATCCTTCCGTCCGATCTGACCTTCCCGAACCTGTTCCCCTCAAATTTCACCTCAACCAAGAAACTCTTTCCGACATCCATCGCGCGAGGAAAGACTTCGATAGCTTAATGGCACAGCACGAGCTGAGGGTGCAAGCCTACCAAGGCTACGGCAAAAATCTCATTAAGAAATTCAAAGCCTCCCCTGATGCTTACGTCCAGATGATCATCCAGCTCGCCTACCACAAAATGTACAACCTCAACCGGCCGACCTATGAATCGGCAGCGACACGGCGCTTCCAGCAAGGGCGGACGGAAACCTGCCGCTCCGTGTCGTCGGAAAGCGTGGCGTTCTGCAACGCTATGGCAGACCCTAATATCCCTCCAGAACAATGCATAGAATATTTCCGGAAAGCGGTGGATGCGCATGTGAAATACATCAGTGATGCTAGCGATGGGAAAGGTGTCGATAGGCATCTCTTTGGCTTGAAGAAGTGCCTCAAGGAAGGGGAGGAAGTCCCAAGTATCTTCACTGATAGAGCATATACGTACAGTGGGACTTGGTATCTGAGTACGAGCCAGTTGAGCAGTGAGTTCTTTAATGGATATGGGTGGAGTCAGGTTGTGGATGAAGGATGGGGGATTGCGTACATGATTAATGAGAATAGGTATGAGCCTTTTCCCCTCTTCTTTCTTCCATTCGTCTGAAGGTCAGAAAACCTCCGAATAGGATATACTAACGGATCTTGCAAATTTTTAGTATACAGTTCAACATCGTATCCAAGGGACTGGGAAGCGAGAGGATGAGTTTCTATCTCAATGAAGCGGCCGGGGATCTGAGAGATCTCTTGTTACCGACGACGGAGCAGCCAAAGGCGAAGTTATGAGCTCTCTTGGTGTAGTTCCAGAGGAGCTGTGGATGGTAATGTGCCCACGATAGGATGAAGGTGGCCAGATAGTAGGACTATTGTTATGCATGAATGTATGTTACAGTGTGAGCGTGTATATAAGTGTTAATACAGAATCATTCAAGAATACTACATCCTGGACTACGAGATCTCTCTGCTCGACTAATAAAACGGTCATATCTTTCCATTATTCTATGCTTATCAAATGCTATTTGCTCGCTTTCCATCTAGATCCAATCCGTATAGCCCATAAGTTGCTTCCCAAGCCATCCATGCAGTCAATACCATATATGCTAAATTTTCTCAGTGGTGATCACCAAGCACTATTCCTTCCATCCCATTCTTGCTTCCCATCCTTCTCTGCTGCCTCCGATCCTTTTTGCATCTCCAGCCCTCTCAGCCTCCTCGCCAACAACCCCTCCCCCGGCTCAGGCGTCGACGACCTGCCACCATAACCCACGTCTCCCTTGTTGAGTTTGCTATACTTGCCAAAACTGCCATTGCTGCCAGAATTCGCGTTGTTCCGTGTGAACCGCAGAGCTCGCTGATCTAGCTTATCGAACAATGGAGATGGGGACATTCTGAGACTCAAGTTAGAGTCCGTTTTGTCATTGCTGTCGATATTCATGTCTTCGTTCATAATCGGCTGTCGATTCTCCAAACACTTCCCGTCGGTTCGCTGACTCGTTTGTCGTAGGGGCGAGGCTGCTCCTATTGGAGCTAAATAGCTTCCGCTCGTAGAACGTGACGGGGCTACGCTATTGCCTTCGTGTTGGTTTTTGCAAGGAATAAACGTACGATCTCTCGAGCGTGAATTTATTTTGGCTGTAGGTTGAGTGTTCGACAGATGGAACGGATTGGTAGGAACCGGCAAAGGAGGTGGGGAATCGAAGACGGGCGGATAGCCAGTCTCTCTGCTGTTGAAGGCGTGCGGATGACGATCATCCATCCCAGTTGCCCCGACCCCAAAGCCAGCGCTTCGCTTCATACTCGCTTTATCTCGTGACATTTTCATACCCGAACTTGAGACGGACCTTGATAAAGCAAAGTTTGGATTATAGGCACTGTAACGTGGCTGTGGCACTTGGATTTCCGTTTGAAGCTGCTCTTTATTATCTGGTACACGGTTCGCAAACACGACTCGGATATGCTGGTACAAATAGTAACGTCCGTTCGATGGGCTACAAATGTTTACGTGGATTAGATACCGAAGTGTGGGTTTACTCATAGATGACTTTCCAGATTCAGGAGAAGTGTGCTCGGGGTTTGATTTGGCAAGTAATCCATCAACGATTGGGTCGGTCGAATAACATCGTTGGCGAATGAATGTTTTAGTTCCTGCTTGCATGTCTTCGAGATCATATGGCACCAAGAACAATTTGACAGCGTTTTTATTGGGATTCTTGATTATAATTTGCAGTTGCCCTTTCTGCGGTATTCGATAGCCCCCTTGTAAGCTTGGTGGCGTAGGTGACGTCCGTCTCCGTTTTTTCTGTGCCTTGATAGTGTGTCCAAACTCGGAAATACTGTCTTGGTCTACGAGGTCCCGTGTATACTTCGAATTCTCGACGTCCCTTGGTGGAGATTTGCTACGACTTCGGCGAGATTTTCTGGATTCCGCGGGTGTAGGAAGATTTTGAAGGTCAATATGTCCCACGTACGGGCTAGGCTCACCATCGATGTTCGGCCGACTCCTGCCCATTCCTCCATTCCAGTTGTAAAAGACTGCAGGGAAGGGAATGGACACATGAGCTGGACATTTTGGCTTACAGTTCGCTCTCCCTAGAACTCCAATTTGAGCTGTAAAGTCTACTGGTTTTGACGGCGCTGTAGACATCCAACCCCGCAGTATTGATTCCTCGTAAGAACCAACCAATGATGCATTTTGCAATGGAGAACTTTCGGATGAGTATGATTGTCGCCGATTGCGTAAGAAGGTCGGTGCTTGTGGAGAGGGAGATGCTTGGAGAGACCACGTGGTCGTTAGAGATCTGCGAGGGCGATGTGCATGAATTGGAAACGTGGGATCTCGATGCAGCGACGATGGTTGACGGGCGGAGATAAATGTTGAGGCATGAGCGCTTGGTGAAAAGTCTTTACTCTGCGCAGGTCGAGGTGGGAGGGTGTGACGTCGGTGGGACTTGCTAGGACTTATTGACCTATTGACCAACGAGAAATCCAAGTCGGTATTGTTCGATTGCTGTACCAATGGTGTAGTTGGGGTTTTAGTCACAAATCCCGACAAATGCGAATTCAGAGACGGTGCCCGGCTTCTTAAGACAGTGAGACCTGGCCTGTATGATGCAGACTGTCCTGAGAAAGGCGAAGCTGGAGAGGAGAAGTTGGGAGACTGGGGGGTTTGGGGAGTCTGGTATGGAGCCTGCCATGACGTGGTTGGCAACGTCTCAAAGATGGTTTGAGCACCAGTATTTGTGGAGAGTCCAGGAACCGGGGCCTCTTGAGACGAAGCAGCTGCAGTCGTCGAGGTCGTGTTGAAATCACCGGCATGTAAGGCTGAGCGGGGCCGCTTGATCTCTGAGGGAGGACTCAATTCTGCAACATATTCTCCGTTGTCTGCGTTGAGATTGTCTTCGATGTTGGCTGGCGGAAGCAAAGAGGCAGGTTCGTGGGGGCCAGAACTCGGTGATGGAGGGAGTTGCCTATTATCATTCTGCTTGGAGTATTCTTCTTGAAGCTATGCAAAGCAAAGAAAACTTCAATAAATGTCATTCATTTTTCGAACTGGCTCCATGTATGACTTACGGATTGGCTTGGGATCCAGGTAGGTGACTCTCCTCGTTTGATCCGCTCCATCAACTCGTTTCGATCACTCGTACATACACCATTCCGACTGCAATGTGATCCTTCTTTTTCAAGACGAAGCACCTCTTTCTCAGAGGTATCCCACAACGGGGGTGCATCAGGCCAAGGGCCATCACACAATTGGGTTCCAATGCTCTCCTTAGAGGACCTTGTCGTAATAACATTGGACAGATAAGGTCGATAGAGCTCGGAGGTTCTGGGATAGCTTTGTTCTGGATCTTGCAAGATAGGCATGGTGATGGGACTCAGTCTGTGGAGCTGGATTGGTTCAGTCTGGTGGAGCCATGGAGAACAACAGGACAGAGAGTGATGACGGGGATGACTCAGGCGGTAACGAGGATGCGATTTGTGTTGTACACAAGTTATGCACAGCCGGGAGGTGCTCCAAGGATTCGAAATAGAAGGTTAGCCAAACAGAGATAGGACATGGGCGGCAGGTGCAACAAAGGGAACGTGGCTCAACAAGGGGGAACGTTGAGACGATAGAGGGTGCCTGCGGTGACGTTGGCGAAGGAGAGGGATCCGAACAAGGGTATGGAGTCATTATTGGCTTGGGTAGAGGCGGATGAGGCCTAATCGTAAGAGTAATGGGGAAAGTGATATCGGTGCAATGCATAGAGTAGCTCTTGTTCTGGATTGGAGCAGCTCCGCTCGTTTCCGCATTGGTGGCATGACCAAGAACTGGAAAGCGAGAGCTTGCCCCACAGCTGCCCGCAAGCTCATCATCTGCCACCTCTACTTAATTCCCAGCTTTCCTTTATACTTTCCATTGATCCTAAATTCTAATCTCTAGTTGTGAGCACTTTCGTAAGATCATGATAATTGTAAGCCTGCACTCTTACTAAAAATGGAGCAGAAAATGCTGTTTCAGAAGCATAAAGAGCTTACGTTGTAACCCTGAACCGAGTTCGGCGTCTTGGGCACTAAGTAGACTCTTGAATATTATGACTGCAGTGAACTGAAAAGTCTCGTCATTAACCAAGAGGAAATGGACCCTCACAATTGTCAGGACAACTTTCACCTTAATTCGGCATATGAATCCTGTCTGGTTTAGCTGGATTCATTTTCATGGGACAATAACTTCACAAATTCAGATTGTGGAGGAACCAATCAGCTCTGTAACTAGTTCGAGTAATTTATCCTTAGTCTTCTGGCTTATTCATGATGGTAGCCATAATGCAGGCTGAGCTCACGCCTTAGAAACGGTAGCCTTGGTCTCCAGGTAGCGAGTATACAACTCGTGAAAGCTCCACCGAATAATTTAGTTCAATAGAGATGTCATATCCCCTTCTCAGCCATATCAGAGAGCAAGTGATGCTAGCTGGAAGTCATTGAAATTTGTAGAAGCTGAATTTGGATACAGCATCGAGAATCAGGTGAATTCGAATACTTGAAGGACTTAGATTGAATCTTATTTCTTTTCCTGCTATGTTGCTCCCGACGACTTATTCCATATAAATAAAATCGACGACTGAGGTGCAATTTGGAGCAGCTTGCAGTGAATTTACTACGTCGAGTGAGGTCTATAAGTTATAGGAAAGCAGATAAACCGCATATACATAATTTCAATACTCCTATCAACTTCACGGTCAGCTGAGCTTGAGAAAGTATGATCAATCTTCTCAGCTAGCCGTGGCGTTATGTGTGTTGCTTTCACAGACTCTGAATCCTATGTTATTGAACATTGACTTCAGATGTGCTTGAATCCGATATGACGCTCACGACTTCATCGATCTAGCTGAAAATAGCTTGATGGACGACACTCTCGGACATTATTGTCATGGTACGGAATACTAGACTAGTAGTCGGCATCCCTTGTGGAGTAGATTCGCTCTGTCATCACTTAGCCCAAGCACGGAACTTTCGTTGACGATAAAGAACGGCCTCGAGTATGGGACTTTCCGAAGAAAAGGCCCCGCCTTTCTCGAATAATAGACCATGTGACTGTGGAGTAGATATGCATACTTTGAGACCTCATCATTTGTCTACGAGATCGTAACGATCTTCAATCAGTACTCTAGCGAAACGAATTAGCGGCACGGATGACCTCGAGTTCAAGGATGCACGGTGCATGGTCGATCATGGCAATAGGATTGAATCCTGCCGATCTCGAGAGGAGTTCGGTCCAGAAGCGCATCTAGAGGGCGGCCACTTCCTTTATGGCGCATTCGCTACGAGAAACTATCCCCACGTTGCTAGGCTGAATCGGTCCAGGTGGCTACAATCATGTTGGTGTTTGGGCCAAGTGGCTTTTGCTACGTAAGCTGAAGCATCAGCAGGGCTTTACTCTAAGCAGAATGACCCCTTGGCCCCTTGCTCAACTTAAAGAGTAATCTATCCGGATCATGCTCCAATACGAAGGTAGTTTTGGGGCACATTCCGCACATGCTGATATGCCTCTGATGTGATCACGGACAGGGTCTGCATCCCGTTTGATGAGTGGCCCTTAGGAATTCGGCAAGGTCCACCGCCTGAAAAGGCATCCTCGAATCGCAACATGCTGGACGTTGTCAACCGTGTTGGACTGTTTCACCCCATCTCACCGCTGACTTCTGACAGGGAAGACCATTTTTCTCCATCAACCTTCTCTTTCCACTGGGTCCAGTCAACCCGTGCTGGAGCCTGTGAGTGACATGGCTTGAAGTACAATTCAGCATGTGGGCCAAGGCCGATGAGATCTGTATGCTGGGACCCTGATTTGGTTGAAACGTGGATGTCCAATATAAGACAAGGGGTCGTGGCTTGGATTATTCGTTAGAATTATCAAACACCTGTTCCAAATAGTCAACTTGTTCTCAATTGAATTTTCTTCGCTGTAGCTATAGAGTTGTGTAAGCCATCTTAGAAAATCCTTCCAATATATTAAAGATCGACAAAGTCTTTCGAGCCTCCTCCACTTGGGTCAAATGGGTAATGATCTGAAACCAGAGCTATCGTGAGTGCCGATACCTGGAGACGAGATCCTCTGGTGTCGAGCCCTAGCTTGGCGTCGTTGCGAAGGCTTACTGGTGTTGTCTTCGACTTTGCTATGTTCAGTCAAGAGTGTGCTTGGAAAATTCCACGACTGGCACGCCATTGCTGCAATTTGCGGTAACGAACTTTTCTTGCGGAACGCGATCCTTTCCTCTTCGACATCTGCAGCTACTTCCCATTGTCGTCCACTCCCTCGGCTCTCAGCATTAGGCTGTCCATTCGCTTTGCTCCGCTTGTCGCTCGCGGCTGTCTCCTCCCAACTGATCCTATCGGCCACCTCCAAACAATCACTGTGCGTCCCGATTACACATCAGCTTGACCCCTAGCCAGCACCGGTGCCCCTGACTGTGAGGCCAGGCTCTCCTCTCACCGCGGAGGGGTGCCTGAACGCCCCTTGGCAAGCGGTGGATCGCTCCACCAGTGAGAGTGGTCCGTGTGGGATTCAAGCTTACAGGAACCATCGATTATCGCAGAGGCTCAACCGACGCACCACGTAGCCGTCATCTCTTCCCTTGTTACACCTACAATCCCACCTTATTTTGCCTGCCTTTGTGTCAAAGATGGCATTGATGATGGAATCGCCCGCGGGGTACCCTGAGTCGCCCATGGAGCAGGATGATGCATCGTATCCGTGCAAAGGTTGCGGCGAAGTACGTTCTACGCCACTCATCTTCTTCAGCTGCCTGCTTTCTATGCATCATGTACAGCCCCCGTGACTGACGAGACTCTTGGTGTAATTACAGATTCTCGATGAAGGGAAGGCCTTTGAACTTGGTATGCTACACCCATAAGAATGACCGTTTCGTTGCGATGCCGATATACTAAACATTTGGCAGCGGGCAATCGATGGCATATTGACTGTTTCCGATGCAACACTTGCGGGACCCTCCTCGACTCCGACGCAAACCTCCTCCTCCTCGGTGACGGGTCGCTGATCTGTAATAATTGTACCTATAGCTGTAGTGCATGCGGCAATAAGATTGAGGATTTGGCTATTTTGACCGGAGATCAAGCCTTTTGTGCCTCATGCTTTCGCTGTCGGAATTGCAAAAAGAAAATCGAGAATTTGAAATATGCCAGAACATCACAGGGTATATTTTGCATGGACTGCCATGACTCCTTGATGCACCGGAGGAGAAAGAAAACCGCAAGGCATGGATCAACACGGCAGAAACACTCCCTCCAACAGCAATCCTCCAGTAACACAATGCTCCTCCACAAATCATTGCCCTCTTTGCCGCCCAACGCTTTGGCTTCGGAATCCACGCTGCAGAACACTTTGTCGCCCGAAAACGAAAGCCCTCCATCTGATGGATATTCTGATACACCCACAGAGCTTCCCCACATGTCACACAAAAGGCCGTCGGCTTCGCGATCCAACTCTCACAATGGAAACCTCCCAGATCAGTCACGGGCTCCTCCAAGACGACCGCCTAATTCAAGGTCGAGTTCTTCGAGAAGCAGGCACAGAGAAAAGGTAGTCTCAACTCTGGAGGAAGAACAAAGAGTTGGTACTAGTGCGGCACGACAAACACAAACAATGAAGCAACAAGAGGCAGAAAACCTCACATTACCTACTACCAAATACGACAATCGACGCTCTGCTGCATCGCATAGGTCAGATGGATCAGGGAACGGCGAGGACTTCTTCATCCCGATGGCTCTCGATCCCAATGTCCTACCAGGTCCGTCACCGATGATTAACGAGCAGTTCAACAGCCCTTCAGCAGAGAAAGAAAATATAAAGCCTCCACCCAGATCTGCTTCTAGAGATTATTTTAGTGTGAAAGGCAATGCCAAGCAGCGGAAAGCTTCACTGGATCAACAAACATATCATGCTTCATCACATCCAGACTCACCCCGTGACTCAGGTCATTCATCGCAGCCGAGTAGTCCCCACATTGCATATCAAGAAAAAGGTCGAGATCTGTCCATGGACACATTGGAAACGGTACGAAAGCGGAAAGAGGGTGGGACCACCAACTCTTTAGCTGCAGTTGCGAATGAACGCCCTCGCGGCGAATCGCCCCATGCTATACGGACACAGTCATTGAATGAAGACCCACGTAATGGCAAATTCCAACTGCAAGAAGTGCCAAAGAGCAAAAAATCTGGAGCCTCGGCACGTAATTCGCAGTCCGAGCCCACCTCCACTATTGAGAGTATGGGAGGTTCAATTTCTCGGTCAATTTCTGCGACAGCGAACAATCTATCCAAAGATCAACAGATGGCGGTTCCTTCCACGGATTCTCCGCGCTCATTGAGACCTGAACCGGTCAACAGTGACTCTCCTATGACCGGACAAGAACCAAAACCCACAGAGAATGGTATTACGGCTTCAACGACTCACTCCTCCCCAGTCAGTACACACTTACAACATCCGCCGCAAAGAGGTGATTCGCTCCTCAAATCAAAAGATCCAAACATCAGGAAAGAAAGTGCGGCTGCAGCTTCAGCAAATAAACTGTTGAATCAGAATGGTGTGGACAGGGAGGATAAGCCTCTCTCTGCGCCCCCAGTTATTGGTCATCAATACTCCAATACATCTTCGCCAGTCAACGGTGTACGCGCCATACCCAAACCAACAGATTCTCCCATCATCATGGCCGGAGGCTCTTCGAATGATTCCTTTGTTGCACCAAGGCAATCTCCTTATCCGCCGACAGGAATTTATCATAAGCAGCGCAATGAATCCATCAGCACGCTCAAATCTGAATCTACTAATGCAGGAGATAATATGGCTTCACCAAAGAAATTACCACGATATAGTGCAGGGCAAGAGTTCACAATGGATGAGGATATGGCTAGGATACTTGGCAACGAAGAACATCATGATTCCTTTTTGCGTCGTTTTTCTAATTCGGTCCGACATGCCAGAAGCTACAGCGATCGTGGAACGCGCCTCTCGAAAGAGCAAAAATGGCCAAGGTCGCCGCTCACAGCATCGTCTGGATTTATTCATGAGACGAGCAGCCCTGTCCCTTCGTCTCCAGAAACCAAGGAGGAATTGGTATTTTTCAAGAACGAGCTTCGACGGGAGCGGCAGAAGAGTATGGAAAGAGAACAACGATTGCTTGAGCTGGAAGCAGCGCTGGAAGCCAAAGGCAGCATCAAGCGGCTGAGTACGGAATTGGAGGAAAAGAGATCTACCATGGTTTTCCTTGATACGCAAAAGGAAATTGTCKTTCGGGAGTTAGAAGTACTCACCGAGCACATTGCAGAGGCCAAGAAAAGCGGTGAACCCCTTGATCTAAATAAGATGAACAATTCAGTCCTCCGGGAATTTGCAGAGAGTCTGCAGAAGCTCAAAGAATCCTTCACCCCGCAGATTGAAGATCTCACTCAGAAGCGCAATGAACTGATCGAAGAAGTCTCTAACCTTACGCAACTCAAAGATAGAAGCTTTCAAGAATTTGAGCAGCTCTCTTCCAAAAATGCACAACTCGCCGAACTCAACAACACATTGGTCCACAACATCCAAGAGCTTTACAAAGCGAATGCAAGTCCTTCTATGGATGTTGTTCGGCCACCGCCAAATGGGCTGGGAATCTATCACCATAATCACAAAGACAATTCCACGGCTTCTTTCGATAACCGGGATATGCGTCTTTCAAATGCTGACAGCAATACCACATCAGCCACACTCGTTCAAGAGCAGGACGCAGAACCTGCGGCTTATGTAACAGCACCGCAGGTCGTCAACATTCGCAAAGGCCAGCCTAAGAAGTTCAACTGGAAGAAGGGGGGCCACAATGTTGCTAAAGTTACCAAGGGGCTCAAAGGTGCCTTTTCGTCGAATGACGGACCCAAATCGCAGCGGGAAGGCCAATACACGGAGGGAATGCCATACAACCAAATGGTTCAAAGTCATAATTACCCGACGACCGACTCACGAAATTATAATCACGATCCATCTCGTCAAGGCTTCGGCTTCTTTAGTGATCGAAAGGGTAAACCACCCTTGAGGACAACACCCAACGGCAGCGCGCCAGCCGTAAACCAGATTATCGGCGTACCATTATTTGGATCAGAGCTCCAGCACCGCGCAGAATATGAGGCATCCGATGTCCCAGGTATTGTAATGCGGTGTATCCAAGAGGTCGAAATTCGAGGTATGGCTATCTTCGCTCATGCCGGTCTAATTTCTTACTAAAACATCGAGCTCGCATGCTAACTTGACCACTTGTAGGCATGGAGGTCGAAGGCATCTACCGCAAGTCTGGCGGCAACAGCCAAATTCAGCAGATCAAAGAAGGCTTCGAACGCAATAATGATTTTGACATCTCTGATCCGGATCTGGACATCAACGCCGTGACCAGTACCTTGAAGCAATATTTCCGCAAACTCCCCACTCCGCTCATCACATATGACGTCTATGACAAACTCCTCAACTCTGCTCCTCCAGTCATGGCCACCAATGGTCCTCCACAGACTAACCCGAACCACAATCTGGACCCAGAGCAACGTGAGCACCGTGTACAGCTCATGAGACAAGCCATTGGTGCACTACCGGGTATTCACCGAGCGTGCCTCGAGTTCCTCATCTTCCACCTGGCAAGGGTGGTAGAACATGATCGATTGAACCTGATGACGAGTCTGAACGTCGCAGTCGTCTTTGCCCCGACCGTGATGAGACCTGAGAGTTTAGCAAGGGAGATGAGCGAGAGTCAAGCGAAGAACCAAGCGGTACAATTTTTGATCGAGAACTGCCAAGGTATATTTCAAGGCGAGAAGGGTGAGAGAGGCGAGTGGTGAGGCGGGAATCATGACAGGAAAGAGGAGGAACGGAGCTTATATCCCCTTTGTGCTCTGCCTACCGTGGAGCTTACGAACGTTTATTCATTTTTTGTCTTATTTAGCATGTCCGTTTTTCATTACTCATGCCCATACCCCATGGTTTGGTGTTACCGGCGGCTGTCGTTGTACCTTCTTCTACTGTCAATATTTGAAAGTCGAAGTTTTTCGCAGGCGGGCTGTTTTGCAAAGCGATTGATATGATATGAGAGATACCTTTGCGTTCTTGTTGTTCTCATTATAAAGAACTTTCTGTCGTAGCGGCTGAAAAGGGGAACGGGGAGGGGGGTTGTTGTGAGCGAAGCATTGTTTATCAGGTGTTGGTATATGTGGGCTGAGCCTGCGTTATCGCCTTAGTGAGAGTCACTCAATTGGGACCTATCTACTTCACAGAGTGAAGGATTAGGAAATATCGATATGGGAGGTGTAGTGATATACCAGCTTATTGTGCTATGCTTCGGGTCTTTTGTGTCCATTGCTAGTGGATTTGTGCTCGGCGCCGTTGTCACCACAAATTAGAACCAATAGCGACGGAGATTCTTAGAGATCGCAAGTGGACCCTAGATTCCACGAAAGGTCTCTCATGGATAGTAGAAAAGGCTTTGCTATCAACGGTGCTGGGTATCTTTTCGCTATATACTGCCCCTTGTGCCCTTCGACATACACAACTTCTAAGTCTCAGAATGTATCATCCTCGTCCATAATCCCCCTTTTCACTACGCTCGGACTCGAGTCGTCAAACTCATCGGTCACATTCCCGCCGGCGGTAAGTAAAAGGTCCTCCACGATCTTTTTGCTGGCTTCGCGGGCTAGGAAACAGAATGTGAGCCATAACTCCATAAGAGCCATTGCTTAGATAAGAGAATGAATAACCTACCAGGTGTCCTTAACAGCTTCGACTGCGGCACATGGAATTGCATCGTCTTTGGTGGACTCATTCCCGGCCCTTCATCTTCGTCATCTGAGTCGCTTTCCCAGACCCCTTTCCTGCTGGCATCCTCGCCGGGTGTTCTTGCTGCGCGTTGCTGCGACGGGGTCCGTTTGCCTCTAGCGGGTGTCAGGACGCTTACACCTGGAATCTTCTTCCTTTGTGCTGGACTGCCGAAGATTTCGGAATGAAGTTGCGGAGCGGGCATTGCGGGTGAGGAATCGAGATCGTCTTCTGCTGTTTTAGATTTGGATTTCCCTTTGCCTTGGGCGGGAGTAGCGTCATTGTCGTCGCGATTCCTTGCAGGTGTTCTGCCACTTCGATATGGTAGAGCCGAAGCGCCGGGTTTGGGGGCGTGGGTCGTGGTGTGCGGTGTAGCCTGGAGTCGCCAATTTTTATCCAGGATGCGGTGGAGAAGGGGATCGTCCTTTGGAGTCCTGTGAGGGCGACTTGTTGAGGGTGCGACGAATGGGGAGGAGTCAAGTTGGGTTGGAAAGCGATTGCGAGGTGTGGAAGGGAGGGTGCTGTTGTCGTCGTGGGAGGATTGTTGGTCGCCTTTGATCTCCCTTCTGAGGGTTTCGTATGGAGAGGAATAAAGGGCCATGCTCGGTTCTTGATCATGACGGTGATTTGATTTGGGGCGAGGGGTGCTTTGTTCTAATGGCGTGGCGCTCAGGATGGAGTCGTCGGTAATAGGTTGGAACTGCTGGCGAGGGTTTGTCTTGGGGGTCATTGTATTGTCTTCGGAGTCATGGGCTTGTGAGGGCGAGTCGTAGGCTGGGGTGGAGGGAACACTGGCAGTAGCGTCTTCCGTGACTGTTTCTTCCTGTTCCGGTGGTTCTTCGTATCCAGAAAGGGAGACATTCGCTGAGGCTTCAAAGAACTGCTTCCAGAACTTGGAGCTTTCCCAGACATCCTTGGAGTGCTCTGCGTATTTCTCGACAACGGGGAGGATGCTAGAGGTGACTATCCGATGTGCTCGACTGAAGTTATGATCGATCTCTTTCAGTAGGTCAATTGATGCTAGCTTTGCGCCGTGGAGATAGACAAACCTTGAAGGGTAAGGGTAATTGATTGCTCCAACTTTTCAAGCTCTTCGGTCAAGGTGAGATTGCGCTGAGGCGCCATGCTTTGCCGAGACATCTCGATGGCGACTTCAATTGACCTTTTCGCAGGTAGAGAAATGGGATGGAAATCTAGGCGTACGTACAGTTTATGCGCGGCGCTTCGAGGTTGACGAGATCTTATCATGATAAGGGACCTCGGAAGCTCGAGACCGAGGCGATGCTTCGCCGCTTGCCTGATGACGACGTCGTACGTTTGAGACATATACCTTTCCTATCTACTATTCCTCTACTATTCATCAGTCTCTTCATCGTGTCGTCCTAAAGTGAGAGGGTGCCTTTACCGTCAGAATGCCTGCCCCATTAGCTAAAGGTGAGTGATGCATATGTCTTAGTAACCCCACCAGGCTGCAAGAACTCTACTTTCGGGGAATATTTTCATGTACCTAACAGTGTGAACATATTCTTTTCTCTGCCTAAAAGACTATCTGAGGTACTCACTGACTTCTTGGTCAGGCATCATCGTATCAATTTCCCTACTGCTTGCTGCCGGCCTTGCGGTCTACGAACACCCTCAGGTCAAGCAATGGGTTGATGAATCTCGCCGAAAGATTGCTTTTGCCCTGCATAACCTTGGAGACGACCTTGATCCTCCATCAGCTAATCGCCGCAACTCCTCTCAAGATGCTTCTACTCGTGAAGATAACAGCCCAGAAGCCGCCGAGCGGAGACGAAGGGCTCGTCAGGAAATCATGGAGCGAGGTCGGATGATGGAGGAAAGGCGGAGATCTCAACAGACCCAAAACACCAAGTCAAGAAGCTTTGACGATCTAGTTGACGAAGGAGGGAATCTGAAGCCAGAAGTAATTCGTGCAGCGACCTCAGCGGCCGAGCCTCAGCCTGATCAACGAGGTCTCCGTAACCGCAATGAAACGCAAGGAAATGCTTTCCATTCTCCATCCTCTGATCAATTTCCTGGCAGAGATCCCTCTGAAGATGTCTCCATAGATACAACTCTTGTACATACATCAACTCAACGCTCACGATCCTCCAGCACAGCCACCTTACCCGCATCTCCAGCTCCACCACCAGTCCCACCCAAGGAGCCACTAAACTCACCGTCACCTATAGCAGCGCCTCAGGATTCCCAAAGCCGTCCCCTGATCAACACTGACGATGTCTCCAACCACCCATCCGAAGCTCTTGTCGACCTGACGCCGACTACATCTGCTTCTAGCGCCGCCGATCTGTCCGAACTCAACCAAGAATCGTACCCGTCAAACCACTCCCAATCAAATTTCTGGTCTGTACATGAGTGGGCCGAGAATAATAGTGCCCGCGCTCAGTTTTATACGCCACCAAGGTCGGAAGCCGCTGTTGGCGAACAGGATGAACAGATGGAAGAAGACAACACTAGCGACCAAGATGGAAGTAGCGAAGCTGGCAGTGGAGAGAGGATCAGCAGAATAGGGAGCGTTAGCGATATGGACGTGATGAGCGAAGTCAGTGGTGTTGACACCCCAGGTAGTTGGTCCGAGGTGGGAAGCCGGGTCAGTGAAGATTATTGACGGATTGTGTCGTTGACATGAGCTGGACGATTTAGATGGTTTTGAGACATACGTGAGGAATGGGATTGCGGGCTTGTATCAGCATTTCGATTGGGTTGGGATGGTGCTACCAGGCGTTATTAACCTTGCGTACAGTGCTATTCATCTAACCATATACCTATCCTGTCATACCTGAGTTACTCGAAGAGAATAGTATCTCTTGGTAACTCCACTTTCGGCACCAATAGATTTGAGGAATCTGCAAACATGGTGCACTATCATATTGAACTCGCCTTAAGCTTTGATGAGTTTCAAACGTGGAAAACAAGACCATCATCGCCAGCACTGTTGATTCAGTCGCATTGTCCCACACGAGTCACTGCAGATGTCAAAATCATCGGCCTTGACTCATTCCAGGATATTTTACGCGAGTCTACATTATCGTCTGGCGGGACCCAAGCGTTCGTTCACCT
Organism: Opeltia flavorubescens; assembly: GCA_000442125.1. Lineage (NCBI taxonomy): Eukaryota > Fungi > Ascomycota > Lecanoromycetes > Teloschistales > Teloschistaceae > Opeltia > Opeltia flavorubescens. The sequence continues at coordinate 598,874 of KE546979.1, forward strand.
TGTCTCCAAAAGGAGTCTGTAGCCGGTTCCGACAGCATGTAGGAGCAATACCCAGCCTCCCATCGCCGTCCCGAACCTACATTGGTGAAATGCAAGATTCAGTGATGAGGTCAATATTTCCGAGGCTAGAATTACAACCTGTGTGTCCGAGTGGTGCATCATGCAAGTCATAGCCGCTCGCATAGATTTTCAGAGTTGGCGAGATAACGCTTCACAAGAGGATCGCGTGAACCTTTTAGCCTGGGATCATCGGGTTATTTGAAGCGATGGATTGTTGATGGTGGTGGTGACATAGATACCTCTTTGTTTTGGACAGCTGCGTGGATTGTCGTGGATCTCGAGCTCCAGGCATAAGCTGGCAAAGGATTCCCAAGACCGCTCGTTAGTCGGGAAATTCAAAAATGATTGCCATTGTTGGAAGGACAGACTCCTGCTATGGAAAAAATCGTCATTCGGCCACCAAATTTTTGACCTTTTCCAATAATACTTTGCTCTCCCTTCCAAGCTTCCTCTGCCCGTTCTTGCCTCCCGTGCGAGCTTTAGCCATCGCTTTCCGAAACCGCTCCCTCTCCTCGATCTTGCGCTGCCGCTCTGATCGAGCCTTTTCTGCTTCCTCCCGCCTTTGCTGATTCTCTTCCTTGCGTTCTTGGGCTAAGCGTGCCTCTTTTTCAAACGGGACGGGTTTGGGTTTTTTGGGTCGCTTTCCTCGGATGTTGCTCTGCGAAAGTCGGGAATTATCTGGAACATGTTTGACTTCAGGTTCTTCCAACATTGCTTGTCGGGCTGGGTGTAGTTCCATTGATGCGGGCTCTTGCGGGGTTTCCGGTGCGGATTGTTCAGAGTAGTACTTTGGAAGAACTACTGGTTCCTTCTCTTTGATCTTGCTGTAGGATTTTTTGACTTTCGMCTTGCGAACAAGACTGTTTTTAATTTTTTTGACTGTAAGTTTTTAGCAACATGAGCTTGTTATTATGATGGAATTATGCTACCTTTGCGCCGATATGTCCCATCTGGTAGATTTGCTGGTCCAACAGAGAAGCCTTTCTTGGCTTTTTTGATAGGTATATCTGAACTATTTGCGCCATGTTCGATAGCATCGTGCTTCCTTTTGGTGGCCATTTGGATAATAATTTCAATGTCGGTGTTACAAAGCGAAACGGTATTGAATAGAAATCGATGTTCCACGTTATCTTATCGATAAACGAAAGCGAAGATCTTGGCTAACACGCTAAAATCACTCAACGCGCTTTGACGCGTTTCCCATGCAATCTCATGTCGTATGTCGATCAATCTGAACTGTAGTTCTTACGATTGTCAACCGATTATTTAGGACAACTTTGTCATTTCAGAACTATTCTTGTCAAGATGGACGGATTACAGCTGCGTGATGAGATAACTCGGGATAGGATAAGGCTCGCAGAGGAGTTTCTGGATCCAGGTACAAGAAGACACCTTCGCTCCACGCCACGCCAGGCTAACCATCGCAGATGATCCAAGGGCTCGAAGGTTTTTGTAGTGCCTCAACGTTTTGTGCAAGGAGCTCATTCTCCCCTAGCTATCGTGCAGATGTCATCCTGATGCTTAATCGAGGGACGCGCAGGTTGACGGTAGGACAAACTTGCATTACGCTTATAGGAAGAAGACTGATGCGCCCTTAGGTCAACCTCGATGAAATTCGGTCACACAATCGAGAATTAGCGGACGGTCTTTTGAATTCTCCGTTCGACTACTCTCAAGTTTTCGACCAGGCACTAAAGAACGTGGTTATTGCACTACCTAACCGGCCTCCCAAAGAATCTTCCCCCGATGCTGTGAGTAAATGCAATGAACTATTTCGATATCTGCGGCTGATACGAACCTGGCTCCTAACAGATGTACTATTGTGCCTTCATTGGTAGCTTCGGCGAATATGCTTGCAACCCGCGAACATTGAGCTCCATCCACCTAAATCGGATGGTATCTCTGGAGGGAATTGTCACCAAATGCTCGCTCGTACGACCTAAAGTAATCAAAAGTGTACACTATAACGAGAAAAAGAACATATTTCATTTCAGAGAGTATCGGGACCAGACTATGACTGCCAATGGTGCGACAAGCACAGGGGTGTATCCCCAGGAGGATGAAGAAGGAAACCCGGTAAGTAGTTCCGCCAGACAATTGCCTTATCTTGCTCACAGATCAAAGCTCATCACGGAGTACGGATATTGCACCTATCGAGACCACCAAACAGTATCGATACAAGAAATGCCTGAACGAGCACCAGCTGGACAATTACCTCGAGGAGTAGATGTGATCCTAGATGACGATCTGGTTGATAAGTGCAAACCTGGTGACCGAATACAGCTCGTTGGAACATATCGATCGCTCGGAAACCGAAATGCTGGCCAGGGGAGTGCCACATTTCGAACCCTTATCCTAGCCAATAACATAATGTTACTCTCGTCAAAGTCGGGAGGTGGCATTGCCCAAGCTACTATCACAGACACAGATATCCGCAACATCAATAAAGTCTCCAAGAAGAAAAATGTTTTCGAGCTCCTCTCACAATCCCTCGCACCTAGCATATATGGGCATGACCATATCAAGAAAGCGATTCTGCTGATGCTTCTTGGTGGTATGGAGAAGAATCTCGAGAATGGGACTCATTTGCGTGGTGATATTAACATCTTGATGGTTGGAGATCCTTCCACCGCAAAGTCACAGCTGCTACGCTTTGTACTGAATACAGCTCCGTTAGCCATTGCAACAACTGGGCGGGGATCTTCCGGTGTTGGTCTCACTGCTGCTGTTACAAGCGATAAAGAAACCGGCGAGAGAAGATTGGAAGCAGGTGCAATGGTGTTGGGTGACCGAGGTGTTGTTTGCATTGATGAATTCGACAAGATGAGCGATATTGATCGGGTGGCTATACATGAAGTCATGGAACAACAAACCGTCACCATCGCTAAAGCAGGTATCCACACCTCTCTCAATGCTCGTTGTAGCGTCATCGCAGCAGCGAACCCTATTTATGGCCAGTACGACACTCATAAGGACCCACACAAAAACATTGCACTCCCAGACTCCCTTCTCTCCCGTTTCGATTTGTTATTTGTAGTCACAGATGACATTGACGATTTTCGGGACCGACAGATCTCAGAGCACGTCTTGCGCATGCATCGGTACCGTCAACCTGGGACAGAAGAAGGCGCGCCTGTGCGAGAGCAGCAAAGTCAAACCCTTGGGGTAGGCCTGGACCAGGAACAGGACGCCAATCGACCTACCGAGGTGTATGAGAAGTTTAACGTGATGCTGCACGCCGGTGTCACGATTACGACAGGTCGTGGCAATGCCCGTAAGGTGGAGGTACTAAGCATCCCGTTCATCAAGAAATACATACAGTACGCGAAATCACAAAGGAAGCCGGTTCTTACCAAGGGCGCCGCAGACCATATTGTAGCTACGTATTCAGCCCTCCGCAACGACGAACTTGAAGGGAATCAACGAAAGACGTCTCCAATGACCGCTCGTACGCTGGAAACACTTATTCGACTCGCAACAGCACATGCAAAAGCAAGACTGTCTCATCGGGTTGAAGAAAGAGACGCGGAGGCTGCTGAAGCCATCCTAAGATATGCACTCTTCAAAGAAGTGATCGAAGATGAGCGTAAGAAACGAAGAAAGGTCAATCGTCCAGAAATATCTGAAGATGAATCGTCCAGTGATTCGGATAATGAGTCCGACGGCGGGCACGCTCCACCTCCTGCTCAGACTGCGAATATGACACGCAGATCTGAGCGATCGGGCACCACGAGAACACGCAATGGAACCACACCGAATGGAACGTACGCCGACCAAGACGGTGAAGGAGATGACGATGACGAGGACCTTTATGCAGCAAGCCCCCAAGCACAGAGGACCAGCGGCAGACCTACGCAGACCGATTCCCAGATGTCGGTGGCGTCTTCCCAGCCAGCCTCCCAACTTATCACCTCGCAAACAGATGATTCTCAAAACACGGATGGGCCCGTCAATATTACACCCGCACGTTTAAGGGTGTTCCGAAGCGCACTGGGCCAATTACTGAATACTTCACTGTTCCAGAACGAATCAGCGGACGTCGAGCCCTTGGTCGAAGCGGTGAACTCCCGAGTTGGCCGTGAACCGACATTTGAGATGGCTGAGGCCAGTGCGGCTTTGTTGGAGATGCAGGATAGGAACGAAGTCATGTGAGTTTTCTCAATGAGTGCCCTATATTGGTGAGATTCGCTAAGTCAGTTGATTAGGTATTCTGAGAATGATGGTATTGTGTACAAGATATGATGGTGTTTCATTCGAGACATGGGCTTATGACTATCCGGGCTGTAACAAGATTGGCGGACTGGTATTATGGCGAGGATCTGGAGTCTTGGTTGGCACATAGGGAGCTGGGCATAGTCGGCGTCTTCGGCGGGAGAACCGTAGTGACTAGATCATGTCATGTAGGACGTTGGTGGTGGCTACCTGGTTTTACCTCCAGGTAGTCCTATCGTTCTATGGAGGAGCAAAGCGAAGTTGTCTTGCTGTGCGAGCTACGAATTGAACATCGCGATAGTCTGTCAAAATAAGCATAATCTGGCTTCCTGCTCTGTATCACCATGTTGCTAGCCGTAGCTTTCGGGTCAGTACAGGATCGACCGCACTTTACTACCTGATATAGTCCCACGCATGAGGTCAAGATTAATAGGGTGATTAGGTTGAAATCAATTACTGAGGAAGAATTAGATTTCCAACGATGTTTCATTTCTGTGCAGGACTTGATGTAGCAACGAAGAACTGACTACCTAATCATTCTTGCGTGTGAGGATGGCAACAAGCTCCTAGCCAGATAGCTTCATGACTTGCATATGTCAACTATTAGGCAAGCATGCTGCTCGAGCTAAATTATCGGGGGGTATTGCGATAATGCTGTTGTGGCGGATTTCTATACCAGCACCTTTTCCATTCCAATTAACTTTTTGATGCAGCAACAACGCAGACCTAGATGCATGCTCGAACGCAGATATTTTCGGGTCCTGACAGACCGAGAGGAGAACAGACGATTCACGGACGTACGAACTCTGGCCACCTACTTCAAAATATTGAATTTCCTTTCCCCAGATTTCCTACTATTGACGCTTGGTCCATCGAGCCGCCAATTTATTGGATCACCTATTGGTAACCCAATCAACCAATTAAAGACTCGGGACTACGAGCCATATCCAAGGATCAACACAATCACAGTCCATTTGGGATTACCAATGATGCAAAGCGCTGTTAACGCCATGCATATATCTAGGATGTCAGATTGCCGTGCCAATCAGCGCATGGATATCCAGATCCTGCGCTATCCTCACTAAAACAAACGACTGGTGACCCTCAAAGCCGTGATACAGCGTGCGAAACGAAAAGAGAACATCCGTTGCCCCCCTTAGTCCTCGCAGTTCCAACGCCATGGCCCGTAACCTTCCCTCCTGCAAGAGACGACTGGCTCCTTTTGCACCGGAGAATTGCGCTTCGGTGCACAGGCGACGAGGCAAAAGCGCAATAGCGAGCCTATGATATGTTATAGGCATTCGACTCGAGACGAATCTCGATGGAGAGGTCATACAAAACCTGCGACTGGTCAGAAGCGCCCCCACTATTGGCCAAGCGAAGGTCACTGGGTGACTCGGCGAAGGATCCGTATTGAAGCGTTTATCACCGTCGTGGGATTCGAGACTCGTCAGAAGGTGGCGCTTCAGAGGCAAAAACAGGCCTTTTGTCTTGCCGACAACCTGGCATCACCTTCGTGAAGTAGGTGCTTAATCCGAAACAGGATTATTCTTCAAAGCCATATTGGGTGTCAAAGTGCATCATATGTTTCTCTTCGAGACCTCGATGGGGAGATGACACAGCACCGGTTGAGTGGCCCGCGCGGACCAGGGTTGAATCCTGGGATGGATTCCGGCTGAGATCAGCGAACCCATTCTCGGTAACTTGACCGAGAATAGGGCATTCGGCCGTTGATCTGGTATGGCCCAGGACCAAGACTTATGCAACGAATACTGCATCGTCGCTCAAAATTGGAGCTTAGAGCCCCAGCGGTGGCAGGACATGGCCAGTCGCAGCATGCCTCCATCGCCTGCAGTCGGCGCAACAGATGATACGTCGCGCAGTCGAGGCTAGAAGCCTTCGCAAGCCAAAGGAAGCCAAAGGGCGACAGAAGAAGGTTTTAGCGGCGTCTGACAGGTAGGGAATCCATCCAATATTATTGTACCCCGCAAATCAAACGGTGGCTGTCTATCGAGCCCCTACTTGTGCTACTGTACGATGTCCTACTTGTACTTTAGTTCTTCCAATAATGCCCTGCTCATCGACCCTTTGCCGTCCCGTGTTGATCGCTTCCTATGATCACACCTCTATCTTTGCGCACTTATCCCACACACTCTTTCATCTACGACTCTATACGATCCATTGCGACCTCTCTCCCTCTTATCTACATTGACTTGACTGTCACCACAGTGATCCACATGGGCCTCTGAGAAGAGATTGGACTATATTCTCCGTCTTCGTCGAATTCCTCCTCCTTCCTATCCTCGTGTGGTCGTCCTCTTCCTCTTCCTTTTCCTAGTACATCCTCATCTGTAATCTCTTGGAGATCTCGAGCGGAAATAATATACCAGCTACTGGCAAATGCTCCATGATCTGTGGGCCGGACGCACTTTGATACTGATGAACCCATGCACATCCTTTTATCAGCGGCGATAACAACCTACCGTTGAAACGACATCTTCCTCCGATGAACCATACCATGAGTGGGCAGTACGATGGCGCGACCGGGCACGCAATCCCGTTCGAGAAGGCCACCTTCATGGCCATGGCCGCCTTCACCGCAGTGGCGTGGTACAATGTAATGGAACTCAATATCCAAGTCTTCCTTACCTTCAAACGCCATCGAGGACTGTATTTCTGGTCGTTACTCATCTCAAGTTATGGATGTGTGCTGCATGCCCTCGGGTTTCTTCTGAAGTTTTTTGGCCTCACACCGAACAATTATGTGTTCATTTCGGTAACCATCATTACGATTGGCTGGTATTGCATGGTGACGGGTCAAGCGGTGGTGCTATACTCTCGATTACATCTCGTGGTTCGAGAGCAGAAAGTGCTCCGGGGGATCTTGGCTATGATTATTGTCGATGCCTTCTGCTTTCACATCCCGACTACCGTGCTCACGTATGGTTGCAATTCGAAGGACTATAAGCGATATCTCGACATTTTCGACGTTGTCGAACGCCTGCAGATGACGGCTTTCTGCATACAAGAGTTCATCATCTCTGGTGTCTACGTTTATTCGACGATCAAGCTATTACGGCCCGTCTATCATGGCCGGACAAGGAAAGTGATGATGCAACTGATATGGATCAACTCGATCATCATCGCCATGGATGTCGTTCTGCTCGGGATGGAATATTCGAGCTTTTATGAGATCGAAGCAACAATGAAAGCGATGGTGTACAGCATTAAGCTGAAGCTCGAATTCGCGGTGCTCAACCAGCTTATGACGCTTGCCAATTCCTCCGTTAGCAGCCATCAAAAACTCAACATCCACGATGATACAGAAGGGCAGCAGCCGGAGAAGCGTAAAGGTCGATCGAAGTCGCTGGATTACCTCTCGAGGTTCCACTATCCACGGCCATCGTCGAAGAAGCGGCAGCAGCGCTATGCTCAGAGCACTTCGTACAACCCCAACCCCAGTACAGCATATAACGAAGCCGAGTTCACGCCCGTGACTAATCAAAATCGGATGAAATGGGTACCGTCGCTAGACAGAAACTGCATGGTCGACGCCAAACACGTCGAAAATGCTGCGGACGATGAATTGAACGTTTTTACCAACCCGGCAGCTGTTTTCCGGCCAGGTAAAACAATACCGCCTGGTTTCCCTCCGCACGATGGGCTGGGCGGGATTCCATCGCCCAAATCGTCGGCTCTGACGGGAACTACTCTCAACGGGTCCAATCTTCATCTACAGGGCAACGCGGCCGGCCGACGGGCTCCACCGCCGCCTCAGCTAAACCTCAACAATGACCCTCAGGTGCTGCCTAATGGTCTCTTACGGTCTACCCGGCCGAGTGTCAGCGACTGGGCGCACGGGCCGGATAGCCAGAGCGAGATCAGTCCGAGCAGCGATGAGATTGGGCTGGACCCATACGAGGCGCGGTTTGGCTTCCCAAAGAGCCCGGGGAGCGTCCGACGAGGCCGAGGGATGGCAGAACGGAGTATGGGAATGGAGTTCATGACGAGCGCTTTACACGAATGACGAAACGTACTATTGCTGGCATTATGGGGGCTGGGCATATCCAAAGGGAGTCTGGAGTTCATGTCTACTACGGGGATATGCAAGGAGTCCGGTCCGGTCAGGAAAGGCTGTGGTATAGGAGGTTTTGAGTGCATATGGGCATTGTTCGAGATTTATCTATATTCCCCATGCTGCCGGTCGTTGAAGGAGTTTTCGCTCCATCTAACATACGTATTCATGTATATACGCAGCTATTGTGGCCAGTCCTTGCAAGGGAACACTGGCTATTACATATATCATCCCGGTATCTGATTATTCAAATGGATCATTTTCTGTTTAAAGTGTGAGCACTGTAATCGCCACCATCAAAGCTGAAATAGCACTCGATTACAATATACACCTTCTCCATTCAGCCTAAGTTGTCTAAGAGACGAAGCTTCGCCACCTTCTCCTTCCTTTTTTCCTCCATCTTTCACGCATAAGCGATACAAGCGTGTTTCGCGCTTGTATCGACCTTGCATCAACTTCTTTCTGCCTCGCCACTCCTATCCATCGGTTCATCAGCCTCGACAGCAAGCGGAAGAAAGCTGCTGGAATCTAGTCACTGAAAAGTGACTTGCATTGAATGCCAAGATACTCAGGTCAAGTATGTACCATTACTCGCATTGTACACGAGGCTTTCTCGGCCCCGTCCCGTTGACGGTAAGACATGCAAGGGAGAAAGACTGTGGATCGAGACTAGAATTGGTAGTTCACACGGCTCAAGACTGTGTTTGAGGCACTCTGCGACTAATGCTCAACGCCCATGTGTCTATGTATGGATCCAGCCCGCTCTCGGGATGCATCTTGAGTGTTTCATCTTGTCTTGCACTTGCTCTTTTTTCCTTGTCCTAACCTCTTCTCCTCTCCTTCTATACTGCCTCTCTCAGTATTATTATCTTCTCCTACAGTTTTCTTCGCATATTGATGTCTGAGCGGTTGATCACGCATTTTCGAGGCGGTAAGAATGGCCTCTTCTATCACCAAGAATCAGTCCCAGAACGATAAGCGATGGATCTGGAAAATTGTCGTGCGGGTTATTGGCATCGTCCTTGCGCTGGTTGGGATGGGATGTGTTGCCTGGATCCTGTACAAACTGCGTCAATGGAAGAATGTTCATGAAGATGGAGATTATCAGGCAGACGAGTTCATCTTGCCCTGGTTGTTATTCAGCGTATGTAAAGCTTTTCTCTTCTATCAAATTGAGCCTCAATTTGTGTGCCAATTGTCCGTTGGCTCCATCATATCGTCCGTCTCAGTCCTTTCAATTACACAACTCCTGGTCTCTTCCCAGACCAATCCCACCTCTTTATTCCATATCTCCCACTTACTTTATTCCCCCAAGCGTCACGATTCTCACCGTTTTTCCAACAGTTGACACTTTCCCTCGTCTACAATGCGGCCAACATCCTTATGGTCTTCTCTCACCACTCCAACCTCCTCACCCGGACTGCTACTATCACCTGCGACCTCCTCCTTGCCCTTTCTCTCCTCGCCAGCGGCATATGGCTTTCACTCGCAGCCACAACCGGCATCGACGGTAACAGCGCCCTCGACATCCACTTCTACACCCGCAATTCCAGCTTTGCCTACTCCCTCACCATCAAAGGCGCCATCTTAATCATAAGCATCATACTCACATTCCTCACCGCGTAAATATCCCCTAAACCTATCTTCTACCTCCAGACAATTAACAAATCCCCTCAAAAATAGCCTCCTCCATACCCCCCTCTTCCTCTCAGCCGCCCATTCAGCCTTTCTCTCCCGCCGACATCATTCCAACGCTCACGCCCACCACGAGAATTTCCCCCCGATATCCCATAAACTCAACGATATTGGATATGAACCCGAAAACCAGCAGCACCACCATCATCACTTTTTCCACCACCAGCAGCATCAACCTCTACCCCTCCACCCAGCCTACCGCTCCCCACTTCCATACCCGAATCCCAACCATCCGACAAGCCCATACCCGAATGCGCAGATCCTCCATCCAAATCCCCTAGCCCCGGCTCCAGCGCTTCGGTATCAGCATCAGGCCAGCCCGACTGGTGTACATGCTAGGAGTGAGAGCGTGGGGAGCAGGGGGAGTGGATTGGATATCAAATGTTATGGGCTTGGGGTAAATATGGAAGCGGGGAAGGAGGTGAAGGAGGGGCCTAGGATGGGTTGGTAATGGCTTTGGTGGAGGGTGTTTGGAAATGGAAAAAGAGTATTGTGTCCCTATGTTGTTTATTGAGCTTGTTTTGCGGTTTGTGTTTCTGGGTTTTGGGTTTCATGGGGTATAAGGGGCTGGACTGTATTGTGTGTGGGCGTTAATGTATGATGAGCCGGGGAGTGGATGGTAATTATACCCTGGAGTGGGAGAAAGGGGAGAAGTCGTTTGTAAATAGTGTGTGACTTGGTGTTTCGAATGTGATTCTGACATGGTTTACTTTGCTCCAGTCCAACGAACGGAATCCTGTTTGCCAGTGGATGTGAGTGATCTTTTTCAAACCTATACTCTGATTTTGCTTGCTGTGGATGTAATTGATGTAGTCGCTACATCGATAAATATGGTGCAACTTGAAGCGGTATAGAGAATCAGAGGGATCGATTTGAAAATATCTACCAAGATTTTGCAATGATCCATCTAAATACTGAGATATCCTTCTGGGTAAGAAGAGACGATCTCCATTCTCCCAATGCGCTCTCTACTATCTATAAGATTACACTGACACATCCTTCGAATTCCTCTACCAATGATATTACAAACATCGGCTCCTACCATCGTACATTCGAAATTTCTTTCCTTCCTATCTAATCTCTTTTCAAACCTTAACCGGCATGTTCCACAATCTCACTAACCATCATCCCATCCCTCACCACATGCTTCATCTGCTCCGGCAGCGCCCTCTCCACATAATCACCATCTTCCTCCCCTGGCGGCGGCAAATTCACATTCACACCTGTACACTTACTCGTGAAAACCTCCGTCCCCAGACTTTCCCTTCCCAGATAGATCGCCGCACCATCCACTTGATCCAGCATGATCGTCGGCAGCGTGCCTAGGACCTGCAACTCAAACTTCGGAGATTTGATGACATCGACAGCGGAAACGAGGGAATCGATGACCAGCGAAACCCGAGTACAGTTGTCGAGGGAGATGGCGTTTGCTTTTCCAATGACGCGGATTGTCGTCTTCGTGCAGCGGGATATGAGGATTGAATGCGAGATGTGAGCTTTAATCTCAAGCATTCCAGAAGCGGGGTTGCTGTCGTAATTCTCGATGAGCCATTTGTTGCCTTCGAGTTCCTTTTTGGGGGGCTTTTTGGTCCGCATACTTTCTGGTTTGGGTTTCGTGCCCGGGATGGGGGATCGGTTACCACGGGAGGAAGACGAGTCGGATCGTACCGGTCCGGAAGGGACTGCTGAGCCGGCGCGGAGGGAAGGATTCTTGTGTGTTTGCGACGAGGGGTCGACTTTTCGAAGTTTGGAGGTGACGGCTTCGCCTTTGGAGATCTCGTCAAAAACGGCGCCCATGTCAGATGGGTTGCGGGAGCTCGAGATGCCGTTTGGTGGCATGGGTGGAGGAGGTGGGGCATTGTTGAAGTTAGGGAGAGGTGGAGGCGGCGGAGGACCCCCGGCTGAGGATTGTGGAGGTGGGGATCTGGTAGTTGATGGATCGCCGTTGTTTACTTCTTCATTTGCTTGCAAAGGGTCGATGCCATCGGGATTCCATGTTAGCCCTGAGGGATAATGTTGCTTTACATAGGCAGTAAGGGATGTGAAGATTCGATAGAACGTCTGCACCCATTGGACATGCGTCTGGTCTCTGCCTACTGTTAGTGGACATGTAGTGCCGGGCAGGCTATTCAGGCTTACTTCTCCTTGTACTCCTTGATCACCCGATTGCCCCAGAACTGGGCACTGCTTAGCGACTCTGTGATCGTGTCCACAGGCTTCGTTTCCCAGGCGACCCAGGTAAGAACGTTGATGCCTTCCGAAACGGTGGTGAGATGCCCAAAGAGTGGCGACGGCCGATTGGCTTCTCTGATATCATTTACGACACCCATTGTCGATTGCAAGTCTTTCAGAATTTCCATGTATACAGGTGATTGGATGTCTGGTTTCCTTGCCTTCGTGGTAACAATCAAATACTTCCGTTCCGCAGCAAAGGCTCGAAGTACTGCGGCTGACTGTGATCATTTTCAGCGATTTGGACGTGCGGCATGGTTGCCCCGGATCCTTTGATTTTTGCACTCACCTGCTCAGCCACCAGTCCTCCAATTTCTTCGCTCATATTGACAAATGTCTTGACGTCCCCATTGATCAGCGCATCGAAATCATCGATGGCGGGAGGCAGGGGAGCCACGGCTAGTTGTGTCTGAGAAGAAGTAGGTCCATTTTGATCGTTGGCCCTCGGTGCTGTGAGGCCTGCCTCTGGTAACGAATCCATCCCGTTCCTTGCCCCTTCTGTTGGTATCATATCCTCAAGGCGAGAGGTTGCAGCCTCCAGCCTATGGATGAAGGTCAGCGGGATGTTGATGCGCTTTGGGATGTCGAGATGATCGGGAAGCAGGGCCGGGTTGAGGCAGCATGGGCACTCCATAGAGGCAATACGGGGATAGGGGAACGACGGCATACCGCTTGATGAGAGTTGTGAGATTGTTCATGCTGCCCATCGTGACAAAAGCTGCAAAGTTGCTGCAGGTGTCCGGTGGTGATAGGGGTAGACCGTGATTGCTTGGTGAATACAAGCGCGTGGATCGCTCAAAGTGAATGATACTCCAATCAACGTATTTTTGATTTCTATTAACCACAAATGTAACTCGTAGGGTAGTCTTCAGTATCAACAAAGAGAGCAGGCTTGACAAGGATAACTCTAAATTCAGGAGTCCAGTCGATGTCGAGGTTGCGGTTGCTTAAGTCCGTGGTATTGCCGCTCACAAATATTCCTAATCTGGTATGTCGTTCTCGACATATATCCTCACAGCACTTGAAAGAGTAGCGTTCTAATACAAGTAAGGGGAGAGTCATCAGTCTCTAATGTGTGCACAAATCAATTTAGGAGTAGTTCGCTCATGATCATTGTACTCCGATCATCATGGACCTAGTCACGCTTGGAATGTTCATCATCGACGAAATCCACTATCAGCCTCCCAAACAGCCGGATATTGATGTCATGGGAGGTGCAGGTTTATACACCGCTCTTGGTGCAAGGTTGTTCCGACCTCCACCGTCGTCTTTGAAGGTAGGGTGGGTCGTTCATCGAGGTCACGATTTTCCATCGAAAATGAAAGAGACCATTGAGTCTTGGGGCACGAGCTGTAAATTCATCGAAACACCGCATCGGGTGACTACTAGAGCTTGGAATAGGTACGAGCAGGACGGATATAGGTCTTTCAAATACCTGAATGATAAAGCTCAAGTGGACGAAGATTGTCTGTCGGTGGAGCAGCTGATGTCCAAGACCTACCATTTGATATGTTCTGCAGAACGCTGCATCAGCCTCGTTCAGGGAATCAAAGCCAAGCGCGAGCAAATGGCTGAGGCGAACGACAAGGACGACCACGTTGAGCAAGCCCTAATACATAAACCTGTATTCATCTGGGAGCCATTACCCGCACTGTGTAAGCCTTCAGAGTTTCGAGCATTCCTCGAAGCAGTGAACTTGGTTGATGTCGTCAGTCCTAACTTAGAAGAATTCGGTAGCCTTCTTGGTGTTAACTTTGATCTCGCACAATCTGGTTGCTGGACTTTGCTGCGGCAGAAATGCCAGGAGATCATCGAATCTACAAGCGAGAAGACCGAGACTGTATTAGTGGTCCGGCTTGGTGAGGAAGGCTGTTACGTTGCACAGCGTGGCCGTTGTCTCCATCTGCCTGCGTATTACGACCAGAATGTAGCTAGCCTAGTCGTTGATCCGACAGGAGGTGGCAATACTTTCCTCGGCGGATTTGCCATCGGGCTTCTTGAACATGCTAGCCCGGAAACTACAGATCAGTCTGAGGAGGCCGCGCTCTACGGTACAGTTGCTGCGAGCTTTGCGATTGAGCAAGTTGGTGTGCCAGCATTGGAACGTCCGTCCTCCCAAGGAGAACTCTGGAATGGAGAGCAAGTCGAGGGTCGACTAGAGAGGTACAAACGAAGAGTGAAGGAATTGAATCTCTATGCCAAGGAATGCTTTATTGAGGAAAGTGAATCCTTGTAAGAAACTTCGTCTGAGCTACAGGCAATGTCACGTCACATATTACATTTTGAAGAGAGAATGTATCAGCAAGTGATGAAATACTACAATTGAAAAAAAAAAGAAAGCATGAGTTATGCATAAAGCTTGACGATAAAAGTTGAAATATATGTGGTATGCATCGAAGATGATAAATACACTTCTTTGTTCCTCTGAAGAAGTACCGGATGACATTTTATCACATGAGCCCTTGTTCGCCGAAACTCCATTGATGCAGCTGGAAGTTAGGGTTATTGTTGCTGCTCTTTCATAGTTCGCTCATGCTCTATGATTTGTTTACTCCAGCTAGAGATCGAGTCAGATTGGAGGGCATCGTCCACTTGGACAGCAATGTTGCTCACTATCGACTGGGAAAGAAGCGGCCTGGCTCGGGAAACCTTGTCCTTGTTTCTCGTTCGGCACTTATGCTCCAGACCATTGCGGTAATACCAACTATGACGCCTGCCATAACCACTGTATTTGATTTCCAATTGGCGGGCTGGGCGTACCACCCTCCGGATGGCGACCAGACATGTTTGGGGTATCTAGAAGAAGATCAGCACATCGAAGTGTTGGGGTTCAAGCGGGACGACTGTACGGTATTTTGCCCCCGGTTGACTGGGAAATTGAAGCACCTTTCGACTGCACTGTCTTAATTGAATGGTCTGGCTCCGTCATATTCGCTTGCTGTCAGGGTAGCATACGGTAGTGGAGCTGTCTTCAGTTGCTTCAGCTGAACTCCGCAATAGCGTCTTGGCAGGATCGTGGGATCCCTGCAATCTCACGTACACGACTTTTTAGTTCAAGAAATTTGCATCTCAGTCCAAGGCCAAAGGGCAAATACGGCAAGCGCGATCAGTAACAGGACTGCCGCGAGCTGATGTTGAGAGCATTGTGCGCCAATTGCTTCTGCCTATGAAAGCTTTCCGCCTCCTACGATGGAGCGGCTCAGTCCTCTCGCCTCGAACCAGACCATGCGGCCTTCATCAGCTCTACAAGTACAATCCTCCAACACGCTTCCTGTCCGCCATATCCCCTCTTCGACAAGCCATCCAAGAACAAGACCAAAATTACGAGCCAGAAGAAAGTCAGCAAGAGGCAGGAATAATACGAGAAGATGACGCCCCCCTTATCCCTGAAGACATGCCCGACCACCTCCAAAAGGAGGCTCGCCTTCGTGCTTTACCCTCACCTCCACTGTCCGAAGCTAGAAGCTCCGCAAAACTCGCTGCTTTACATGCTCGGCTACTACTCTCTCCCCGTCTTCCAATCGAAACCCTAGCACGCTGCCTCGTCGACGAAACCGCTGACCAAAATCCTGATTTCAACAATACATCCCTCGCCATCCTCGGCCGTGAACTCTACAGCTACTATACTTCCGAAGCCATACTGTGTCGATACCCACGTCTTCCAACCGCCGTTGTTTTTGCTGCCATGTCCGCCTACGTCGGCCCTACAACTCTGACCCAAATAACCAAAGAATGGGGCGTTGAGCTCGTTGCCGAACCAGGTGGAGAGGTCGATCCAGGATACCTCCAATGCAAACGTGACGATTCGATGCTCACTGGGGGCCAAGCTAAGATATCTGGCGACGAACCATCAACTGCTCTACAAAAAGCAGAACCGAAAATTGTGGGCGCAAATCGGCCTCATCCTGAGCAAAAAACTTGGAGGAGGGGTGTTAGTAGCATGACGGTCTATGACGATGAATTTGGAGGTCTTATTGAGGGCAAGGCGAACGAAGATCGAACCACGACAGTTAGCGAAGCGTGTGCACGCTTCGTTCAAGCCGTCATGGGGGCCGTATACTTGCACCGTGGCAGGCATGCCGCTAAAACGTTCTTCAAAGAACACATCCTCTCCCGGTATCTCGATGTCGGCAGTATGTTTGACTTCAAGAACCCAACTCGGGATCTAAGTAAACTCTGCGCGAGGGAGGGCTTCGAGAGCCCTGTGGCGCGCATACTCAGCGAGACGGGTAGACTAAGCCGACATCCCGTCTTCAATGTAGGAGTATTTGCTGGCAGGGAAAAACTAGGAGAGGGTACAGGATCGAGTCTTAATGAAGCGAGGATGAGGGCTGCAGTTGGGGCATTGAAGGGATGGTATTTGTACAGTCCGTTAGATACGAGGGTCCCGAGTGATGCGGAAGGACCCAACGCGAAACCGTGGAAACCGGTCTTGATTGACATTGGGGAGGTTGTCGTATGAAAGGCGGCAGAGGATGAAGATTTTGTTGCATACCCCCTTAGGGAATCTATACCACGAGGACGCATTGGGCGGCGCTCAGCCTGTACTGTATTCTCACTGTACTCACTCCACCCAATTCCACTTTATCTTCAGATACATAATTTGGCTTTAGGTATAACTATCCATGAAATTTCTTTTCCCTGTGAATCATGTTTACGAACTCTTGAATTGGGAATAATTTTCAACTCTAACTTAAGCATGCCATGACCAAAGCACAAAACACATACATACATACTTCTTATCAAAAACAGTAACACCCGCATGTCCACGCTTGCTATGCAGCGGATTGATGTCCAAGAAATCGACTTTTCTGAAGGTTTGAAAGAAATTCATCTCTCATCCTATATCATTAATTTGCCCTGATAAGTGCTGCTTGGTAGCCTGCAAATCCTCTCCGCCCTTCCTGATCTTCAGGATTCTGAATTGGATTTCACGATCCCTACTGCACTACCTAGATCAACGCCCACAATCTTACTTGGCTCTCCAGCATCGGCGGTAGACAGCGGGCTTGCCACCTTGCTCATACCAAGATCCGGTTTAGACACTGCGATAGCTGATTGTCCTTCGCCCCCTGAAGCAGCCCCTGAATTATGCATGACATTCTCTTCTCCATTTGGTCCATGCGTTTTAACACCCGCTAATTGATCTTCTTCTTTGCTCGGAGGACTCGAGCCTGAGCTTCTCACACTTGCTGGACTTGCCGTCCTCAAACCTAGATCTTTCCCGATGGCGGTCAAGTTAGAATGCTGCGCGCTCTTCCAGTCCGCCGCCTTCGTCTCCGGCACTGGCTCCCCTTCCCTGGGCTCCGTTATAATTTGTGTAAGTTTCGGCACTCCCTTTGCCCCGTCGACGGCGCGCCAGACGACGGCCAATTTGTCCAGAGCTTTGGTACCTTTTCGTGCACTACCTTTGATGCCGTCCATTGCGTCCCAGGTGATTTCAAAAACCCCGTCGCTGGCAGCATTCCCGTTGTTTTCCGGGCCTTGCCCCTCGAAGAAAGTATTGAACCAGACGTGGGCGACAGAGGTGACCATTGTCCATCCATAAGCGGCTTTGTTCCGGCGTTCGAGGTCGATGTTGATATCATTGGTTGGGAGGATGATAGGATGTGAAGGACGGAAAACCACCGCGTTGCCGCCGGCCTCGAGACTGTTGAGGGTGTTTTGTCGCTGGGGATCAGAATATTGAGATTTGTTCTCGGAGAGAGGAAGGGAACTCTCGCTATTTGATGAAGGGGAAATTGCCGATGTGGGATCTGTGCCTTCGACGATGATTCTTTCGTGGCGATGGAACGTGTGGAAGCTCTTGATTGTGCGACCTTCATCGATATAGCCTTCCACGGCTACTTTGACTCCATCCCGTAAACCCCACGCGTGAACCTCGACTACCTCAACTCGGCGCTCGACGTAGAGTTTGCGGTGCTTCGTCCAACAATCCACATACCTGATCCAACGCAGCTGACTGGGTATGCTTACACCGGCGCCAAAGCCTGATCGCATCCTTCGTGTAGTAAACCTGAATAAGGCGTCCTCGACTGTCCAGCCTTCTTCGCTGATGAGATAGCTACATGCCGCCGTACCGCTTCTCCCTTTGCCAGCTTTACAGTGTACCACCACCACCCTCCCCACTTTGGTATCAGGGCCTTTCAGCCAGTCACGCATGCTTGCCATGATATTAGGTATCAGCGCGAAAGGGGGAGGATGGTGATCTGGCCATGGGTAATGTCGTATCCTGCCGTAGACTTCCGTGTCGGGGTAGCCTGTGCCTTCTGCACGGAATTCCCATATCGCCCAATGAGTATCGTGTTTATAGTCGAGGTATTTGACCAGGGCATCCGTCGGATTGCGGTAAGCCTTTTGGGGAAAAGTTGATGAAGGGCCTGAAGTGGCAATGACTTAAGAATGTCCATATTAGTGACTTTGAAAGTACGGAGGAAGGGAAGATGGCCGAGGTAGTATTACTGTTGTCTGTGACGTAGCAGAGATCGAGACCTGCTTCCGGATGCTTTTGACGTGGACCCGCAACAATTTGACGTAAGATGGACGCCTTCTGCACTCAGTAAGGGGGTCTAGAAGGGGGGCGGAGGCTCACCATGCTGTGGGCGAGGAAGGCAGAGAAAAGGTCAGAATTAACAGACAAAAATCGGTTACATAGCGCTGGCTGGTTCTTGGAATACGCGACAAGGTGCGTTTTCCGACTACAGTGACTTCTTCGATTTGACAACCAATAATGGCAGGATTAAATACGATGCAGCGCACGACGCCACTGATGCGTCATGTAGTAACGTGCAGTAGCTCCCGGCTCCAAACCATCGGGCTGGGTCCTCCAAAGGCTCCCTTGTTTTGACGTCCCTTGCCTCGGAACTGGAGTAAGGTCAGGAAGATGCTGTATAATAAGAACATGACCTCAAGTCAATCTCCCCAGCCTTTACCGCCGCCACTCGCCATGTCTGCCGCTATTCAAACCTCTACCTCTACTTCCACCGCTACCGCTACCACAAATAGCGAGGCAACGCCATCCCCTGTACCGAAGCCCGCATCTTCTCAGCCCCAACCTGCTGCCGTTCGCCCCCGTCCCCATCCTAAGCCTGGCTTTCCGACTTGCAAGCTCCGGGTAGAATGCCACGATTTGAATCACGAAGGGGCCGAAGTTTTCTTTTCCAACAACATTGTGTCGCGTGGATTTCCTACTGCTGTCTCAACCGTTTTGTCAACGTTGTATAAGCCATCACAGAGCAACTCACACATTGCACCAGTGCGATCAGTGACCTTGATCCTCCGCGCAATGGACACTTTAGCTTATACAACTGGCAGTGAGCTTGACGAGGAGCATAAGGAAATACATTTCGATCTGGGGTACATATCGAAGATCCCCGCGGATCCCAGTAATCGACGAGAGACGGAGATTCAAGGGGTTCTGGTACATGAGATGGTGCATTGCTGGCAATGGAATGCTTATGGGACAGCTCCTGGAGGTTTGATAGAAGGCATAGCAGATTTTGTAAGACTGAAAGCTGGCTTATCGCCACCCCATTGGAAGAAAGAAAGACGCGACAGCTGGGACCAGGGATATCAACATACTGGTTATTTTCTCGACTGGATCGAGGCGCAATATGGCGAAGGCAGTGTAAGACGAATCAATGAAGCACTTATGAATAAAAGATATGATGAAGGGGTGTTCTGGGCAGGACTATTCGGTAAGACTGTCCAGGAACTGTGGGGGGAGTATTGTGACACATTGCCCGGACAGTTGGGAGATGGAGGGTTGATGGCAACGGCCGTGTCAGATAAAGGGGCAGAACCACCTCTAGCGCAGTAACTTACGAAGGACAACACTTGATCATTCAAACAACTTCGAATGAATAGACATCGATACACCGATGCAATGTAGGTAGGCTTCTATGCTGCAGTGCAAGTGCTACTCGATGGCATGGTTGCCAGTCTTGACGGATCTACATGGCGTTTGCTGTTGACTTGCCCCGCCGGCTCGGATCGCGGGGTATGCATGTCGGACATGTGAAAGGAGCTAATTCGCTAGCGTAATCCACTAGGTCGGGTCTCTAGTACTGTTGATTCTTTTCGCGCGTCCCTCCGTCTTCCTTTACCATCACTGTTCTCATCAATCCATCAAGTCTCTCAACTTCGCACGCAAGAACCATCATCATGTCTACCAAACTCACCGAGTATGACGTGTCAAGTCGTAGGTCACTAGACGATTTGTTCAGTTCGTTCGATGAGTGCTTCCAAGGCAAAGAGACGGAACAAAATTGGACTCGACGTGACATGGCCATCACTAAGCTACGCAGAGTCACGATTGGTAACTCCCCACTTGACTTCAAAGAAACGTACCTCGCCGGCATTAAAGCATTACTTGACGGCATTATTAAGGCTATTAACTCATTGGTTCGTTTGCTCTTGCCTTCTTACTTAAAAGACTACGCTAATCAACTACAGAGGACTACGCTATCCAGCAAAGGCTGCGATCTCATCCAAGAGATTGCAAATACCAAGTTGCCCGGCATTGAGGGCATCACTGAGATTGCCTTTCCACATCTTGTAAAACTTTGTGCAAGCACCAAGAAGATTGCGGCAACGAAGGCTGAGTCTACCGTCAATGGCATCATCGAAGTTGTGCCATACAATGTCTATATAATGAAACAGATCTGGTCGGCTTGCGAAGACAAAAATGTGCAGCCACGCAAATCTGCAACTCTATGGCTTAAAACAGTCATTGGCAAGCATAGACTCAACAAAGGCGTCTTCGAGAAAGGCGAGGGACTCTCGTTGTTTGAGAAATGCCTCAAGAAAGGACTTTCTGATAGCAACCCGGAAGTTCGGAAATCAATGCGAGCCGCATATTGGGCATTCATCCGTCTTTGGTCTGAGCGGTCCGAAGGTATTTTATCCACATTGAGCGAGCAGCATCGCAAAGCCCTCATCAGCGAAATAGCCGAGGTTGCACCAACCATGCCTCCCAAAGTCAAAGCTGTGGCAGCTGCAGCTGCCAAATCTGTACCAGCAACACCGAAATTAAGCATCAAGGAGGCCATCGCAGCCAAGAGACAAGCTGCTAAAGCCGAGAAGCCAGTCGTCGAGCCAAAAGTTTCAACATCTTCCTCATCTAGCACCCATCCAGCAGCACTCAGCGCTGCAGTCCGCACCCTTTCATCCGCACCAGTTCGTCCGTCTCGAGCCATGAGGAAGCCCACAGCATCTTCGAAAGTGGTATCGTCTGACCTCTCAAAGAGCGTGACTGAAGTATCATCCAAAGAACCGACAATCGACCGGCCCGTCACTCCGGTCCAGATCAGAAGACGTCTCTCCGCCGGAGCGATTACAGCACATATTGCTGAAATGGTCATGGGCGTCGTCTCCCCCAAACAAACATCCGGTGCATCGACACCTCAGCGGGTGCCTACCCCAGAATCCGCTAAGAGACCTCTCACGCCAGGGACCATCGCTGCGATGGCAAAGGCAGGCTGGTCTAAATCGAAATCTGAGGAGCCAGCACCCAAAGCCCCAGCCGTTGAGATGCCAACTTCCGAGGTACCAGTTTTTGAGATGCCAGCTGAGCTGCCGGCTCCTGCAGCGCCATCTCCCGAACTACCTGCAACACCAGTGACTGCGATTAGATCCAGATCAGCCAGCAATGGAAGCAACGCACCAGTAAGATCAGCGAGCAATGAAAGCAAAGCACCAACCCTGTACTCCGTCGATCGCCCTATGCAGCCTATCTTCTCCCGGAAAGAGGCTATGGCCAGAAAGGCGTTAGAGGAGCTTCCGATCAATGAGCCAGTCAATCGATCGCGCAAGCTAGCCGAGATGGCGGAAACCGATCCTGCAAAGATATCGCCCAAAGAGAAGTGGCGAAGAATCAATCGGAGACATCGTCAGCGGAGCCCACCTGTTGGTTGTTTAAATATGACCAAGGATCTCCGCAAGCGATTGAGCAAGCATATGCGCAAGCTACAAACGAAAGATCATATGTGCACACGAGGCTTCCACGATATGGTGAGCATCATCAGAGGCAATTGGATGGTGTTGGGTGATGAGGATGATGGTGAGGACCTATTCGACGAACTACTCGCTACACTCATCAAGCACATGGAATCCGACGATTGGTTGATTTTCCGATGCGACCCCAAGGGAAACGATCACAATACTCAAGTACTCATTATCATGCGCACTTTGATCAAACATCATTTGTCATCTATCATGGAGTTTTTCCCCCGTATCCTCTGCGCCTTGCTGTCGGCTTCCAGAAACCAAGATCACCGGACTCACATGCAACCCCTTTTGGAGGAAACTATCGGAGACATCATCGGCAAATGTTCTGACAGTGAGATGGAAGACTGCATTGATGCCATTCTTGATGTCGTTGAGACTACCGATCCCGAAGAAGACCCTCAACCAATAGACCTTGGAATGTACACACTCATGGAGCTGATGAAGCGCATGAGCCCTGACACCCGCCTGTACCGCCCTGTGATGCAAGAGTTACGAATTGGCCAACTCGGTGGCAAGTACTGCAGGATCAAGAAGCCATCATTCTTGCGGCGAAAGTCAATCGAACTTCTGTTTGCGCTACGTCAATTCGTCGCCCACGACGACAAGTACTGGCAAATCATTGAGACACTCGGCCCAGAGAGTGTGCGTCTGCTCACATACTACTACGAGAAAGAGATTACGCAGCAGGCGCTTGAGACTGAGCGATTATTGACCGAGCAAGTCTTGGGTCTGAAGACGGAGCGAGAATTGAATTTGGATATTGATTGATTTGGAGTTTGGATTTCTTTTGTTGTCATTCTGTCGGTTTCTGTCGCTTTTTGGATCCTATGTTTTCATTCTTTTATGCGTGTGCTCGCCGGTATTGACTGATCTTCTTGATGCATGTCTACTGGTTTGAGCTGTGCCTCTTTTCTCTCTTGCGTCACCATCCGGTATTGACTGATCTTCTGATGAATGTCTACTGGTTTGTGCTCCGCAACACCTATACCATCACCTCGATACCTCAAATTGTGGCAGCGTGCGTTCGATGGCCTGGTCTCCGCACTTGCACAGTCTTTCTCGGCGTTTTCAGCGGTTTTTGTCAATGATACCAATAGCGATGGCGTGGGAAAAGTGTTGTTCTAGCGATGGCGTTGGATAGGTTTTTTGTACGATAATCACGATTAAGAATAACGAAGTCACGGTTTCTGTGTCACTCATTCATATCTTTGATGTTCTGTGAGTAATGAATTACATTGGTCGCTATATTGAGAACTAGTCTACCGCCTTCTCAAATACCAGTTAAAAGCCAACGAGTTTGATTCAGTCCCAAAAGGTGTTGGTACTTCCCCCAATCCAGGCCTTGCTACCGGATGCCGTAGATACACTGCACTGCATATCTTGTGATGCACCTCCAGATACCTAGGTATGAACGCAAACGCACTCATGTACGGCCTTGGACGCCAGGGCGTCGCATACGGTTTGGTGACATCTATGGGATTATCTCTTGCTTCTTCCAATGCCCGACGGAGTACCTTTGAATTCTCCGGTGTCAGGTTGGAATTAATATCTTGGTCGCGAGAATCCACTGCTTCGCCATTTTGCTGTGAGGAATCCGCAGCTGATGTTGGTGTTGAGCTGCTGAGGTTGAGTTTTTGCGTCAATTCTTGGAGTTGGGCATCGAGAGAATCGGTCAGGGTTGTGGCTTGCTGCGGGAAAAGCTGTGAGCGGGAAAGGGTCTTCTTTAGTAAGCGTTGAAAGGCGCGGAGGTCTTGCTTGCGTCGTCCGCTCAATGAAGAGGTGGAGGAAGAGGAATTAAGGAGCGATTTTGCCTGGTTGAGGAGGGATAACACGTTTGCTTTTGGGTCTGGAAGAGGCTCGGCGGTGGGTTCTGGCGCTGAGTCTGAGGCAGGGGTAGGACTTTCGGAGGATGAAGTCTCGTCCTGCTCTGTGGTGGATGCTTTCTGCTTCTGTCGGGCCTTTCGCCCTGCTCGTCTTTCACGGGCATCTTTGGAGGCGCCCGTGGCAAATAGTACGCGCTCCGGCTCGACTTGGAACATGTCTCCCGGGTTCAGCAGATAGCCAGGATATATCATCTACAAGGTACATTTTAGCCTCGTTAGACTACTCTTAGGAAGTGGTAGGGAAGTAGTACCTTTTTGCCGTTGACCTTGACATCTCCGTGTACGACGAATTGTCTGGCTTGTCTTGTACTGCTGGCGAACATAGCCCTAAAGATGGCCGTGTCCAGTCTCCGTTCTAAAGGGGCATAAGTCATGCTCATGTATGGAGTTTTCGGAAATGGTTTGGGTTGCCGGTCGGGATGAGGCTCCAGGCCTGATCCTCTCCCTTCAGCGTGTTCGTAGCCGTCGGAGCGAGCAAGAGCTTGAGGATCCATAGGCACAATGGCACGCAATCGACGTCTGAACATCCTTTGCCAATGCTTTTCCTTCACGGTTTCCCCATGGTATGCACGTGAGAAAGCTTTGGCCGTCCATTTCTGTTGGAAGAATGTTCTAGTAAGGACCCCTGGGGGCTCCGCTCGTGCGAAATTATAGAGGTTATATTTGTTCCATGATTGCCTTAATTTCTGAGCACACTTTAGCCTGGAATAATACGCATGAACCAGGTACACTCACAGGTCTTTTGAGACCGAAAGGTCTCTTCGCACGCATCCTTTACGCGGTCTAGGGTGACAGAGTCGAAACAACAACGATGTTTTCTTAAGCTATTGTCCGATAGAGGTTTTGTCTTGGCAAACCCTTCCATATTACGTATTACTGAACGCATTTATCCATCGTATTCGATACAACGATTCTACTATCACGCAAATGCAGTCAACTTAAGCGCATTCAAGCAACCATTTCAAATTACTTGTTTTCTACGTTCTGTGACAGCTTGTCGTAGCTTCGCCTGGCATAGAGGTGACATAGGGGGTCGCGTGCCTCGTGTGGCATTAACAGGGCGTGTAAGGTCAGTGCAGCA
Source organism: Opeltia flavorubescens (assembly GCA_000442125.1). NCBI lineage: Eukaryota > Fungi > Ascomycota > Lecanoromycetes > Teloschistales > Teloschistaceae > Opeltia > Opeltia flavorubescens. Next base: position 624,120 of record KE546979.1, read on the forward strand.
AAGAGCCGAGGCTTCGGGAAAACTTGCTCTTTCGGTTCGCAGAGCTTAAAGCTCGATGAATGACTCCAGTTCCCACTCGACAGTTACATTTATGTGAATTCTAGGACCATCGATCCACAATCAATTCAAACATGAAAACAAATTGCAGATATTGATCGTTCTTCCAAATTCTCCTGAATTAAGAATTGTTTATTAAGTTATATTATCGAAACCCACCCCACCTTAAAGTTTGAAACAGCATTTTATCAACGTAAAGCTTGAACGCTGAGCATGGAGGAGAAGACACTGGAGACAGTTGAGCCTGACCCATCGTCTACTTCAATCTCCAACGATATCTCCGTAAACACAGACAAAATCCTACAAAAATCGGATTCTCTAGCAGATGTCAATTCCAAAATGGGGAATGACTCCGGTGATATTGATAAAGCGATTGCAGAGGTAGAAGCCCGAAAAAAGGAAAAGGAAGAGCGTAACACCAAGGAAGCTGTCAAGGATGTCGCCGTGGAGACGAATGGACACGAGATTGGTGACAAGAACGACAAAAATGCCGATACAGGAACGAAAGAACCTAGTGAGAGGGTGAAAGAAGGCCAGCAATGGAACAATCGAGATCGCAGTACCAAACCAAAAATAGACCGAGAAAACTACAGAAAGAATATCATATCGGACCTTACCTCGCAGCCAGAGAGCAGTGATCCAGTAGCTATCCGCAAGCAGGTGAATTGGGCTCCTCAAGGATCTTTATAGCCTAAACGCTGATGAATATCAAGGTCGAATTCTATTTCTCTGATTCTAATCTACTACAAGATGAATTCCTCTTCAAGCAAGTACAAGGCCACGAAAACCTACCAATCCCCATCAGCGTCATCCACTCCTTCAAACGCATGCGGCGCTTCCAACCTTTCTCCGCTGTTGTAGATGCCCTCAAGGAAAGTACCACCCTTAACGTCGTCGGCGACAACAATGACCAAGTGCAACGCAAGACACCCCTTCCCGAAAGTCTGAAAGACAAGCCAATGAACGAAATCAAACAGGTAATCGAAGACCAAGCCATGAAGCGCAGCGTGTACGTCAAGGGATTTGGAGAAGAAGAGCCAAGCACCCAATTCGACATTGAAGCCTTCTTCGCCGAATACGGACCAACAAATTCCGTTCGCTTACGACGTACGATAAGGAAAATATTCAAGAGGAGCGTTTTCGTAGAATTCGACAGTGAGGAGACCCAGAAGAAGTTCTTGGAGCTGGACCCGAAGCCAAAGTGGAAAGGTTGTGATCTGATCATCAAGAGTAAGAAGCAGTATTGCGACGACAAAGTAGAGGATATCAAGGCCGGGCGGATAAAGCCACACGGTGCGGAGGAAGGTCGTCCGCTAGCTAACAAGGATGACCGAGATTGGAAAGTGAGAAGGGCAGAGGATCAGCGAAACGGGCATAGGGGAGGAGGTAGAGGAGGAGGAGGCAGAGGTTTTGGGAGCAGAGGCGGTCGTGGTAGAGGCGGAGGTGGAGGTGGAGGCGGAGGAAGACATGGCGGTCGCCGTGATAGAGATGACGACCGAAGACGTGATCGAGATGATCGGTATGGCTCAGCAGCACCCCTTGCCCCGTCTTCCCTAGAATCATACAACTCTAACCAAACCTTAACTATAGCAATGTCCCGAAGGTCGCGACCACTGCTGGTTCTGGAGATGAAGCACCTAAAGCAACAACCAAGACAGAAAATATTCAAGTAGCGAAAGAAGACGCTCCAGTGTCAGCCGGAGTGACCGTCGAATCAGCCCAAGACCTAGGACCCAAGAAGCGTGCTCGAGAGGAGGACCACGGACAAGACGAAGCACAGCCGTCAAAGAAGATAGCTACTGAAATTACTACATCATGATACATGATGTGGCATGGGTGGTTCAGTAGTGTTCAAAAGTATGAGAAGCATCTAGCTCCGGCCCTGGTTCTCCTTTTAAGAGAACTTTGGGTGTCGGCTTACGGATTGAATTGACGATTCATACAAGATGTATATAGGCAGTTCTTGGGAGACAAATCACTTATGATAATATGAGGTATCATTCGGAATGCTTCCTCTGTCCCCATGATTGAATATCTATTGGTAGTAGCATTAAAAATTCTTCGTCTGGTCGGCCCTTTACAATCACATCTCACCACATCCCTTCAACCACTCCCTCACCGTCGCAGTATGACAAGAGCGAGAATAAGTGATTTTGCTATGGGTCTTCGTTGATCAATCAGCGTATTGCTTATGACATTATCATCTAAAACATCTGAATGATTTCTGGTCCTCCAACATAATGGTCATAGTCTTCTAGAGCGGACATCCACCCCCTCAGGTGGCAGAAAAGGTGAATTAAAGCGAACGGGACACAGCAATCCCCACCCAATAGCCACCAAATCTTATACAAAAGCTATGTAAGGAGTTCCGACTGCCTTTTCATTCTTATTAAAGTTCAAGTTATTGGCTAAGATCTTGAGGTAGCCGAGGTATGTATTGCAATATTTGCGCAGCGGTTGCTGCTGTGATGCTCCCATGCCGAGCTTGGGCCCCCCATTCACTTTTTTGGTCAGGGACCAAGCTACCCATTTCTTTCACGCCAATGCATCTTCAGTGTCCATCATCTCCAGGATTTTGGAGTTTCCTTTGGCCCTCTTCTCTTTCTCCATCAGCCACTCCCCATCGACCATTTTCTTCAACACAGACCTTTCGATTCCGAATTCCCCACCATCTCCCTGCAACCGCCAAACTCTCTCATCGCCAATCTGGCACGATCTCTTCGCCATCGCTATAGCTGTGCCTGGTCGAGGCCACCAACCTGCACCACGCATCTTCTCCAAATACCGCCACGCGTCATCCATACCATTTGCGTCGAACGATTCTTCCACGCACACTAGTATCAATCTGTCATATGTTAGGACGTCTGGAGAAATGTTCAATGCTACCATCTCAGACGCTAGGAACATGGCTATACTCCTGCGTCCCCGGCAACCGCGGAGGAGTGTATTGAAAGTGCTCGTCGAAGGGCCGGACTGACAAAGAGCACGGAGCGTCTTGTACGTCTCTAACGCTGCATCAAACCTTCCGTGGTCAATGTAAGACTCGATGACCACGTTGACGGCTTCAACCGGGATCGGTCGATTCTGCTCACGGAGTTCATGGAGTATCGAAAGAGCTTTTTGAGGGAGGTGTGCTGCCTGGCGGAGGTGGAGAAACAGAGCACGCGTCGAGAAATTTGTCGGCGACGTGCCATTTGACGTCATAAGGGTAAGAAGAGTAAATGCCATGCGAAGATTCGAGGGTAGGCAGGATTCAATCAGGGCTTCGTAGTGATACAGCTGCAATGTCTGGCTACGGTTGCACAACACACGGATAACATCGGTAGCTAAGTGACAGTCGCTGTGGCGAGCAGCTGTATTCAGTACGTTAAGACACATTCCTGAAGGCGGATTGAGGTAATTCGTCTCGACGCGTTTGCGCCAGGCATAAAGGGTCGCAGGATAATGAAGGGCACTGCTGGCCAAATCCAGAAAGTAGCACCAGACAGTGCCTGATATGAGTTGCTCACCGCTATCAACACGAAAACGCAGGATTGAGAGTGCCTGATCGTATTCACCGGCATCGCAAAGGTTATAGATCACCATGTCGTAAAGCCAGGGTGCAATAGCAATCCCTTCGTGCTGAACGCTCTGGAGTGTTTCAATGGCCAATTCAACTTGCTTGTCTCGTACCAATCCAGAAATAACGTCGTGCCAGCCCTCACTGGAAAGTGAAAACCATCGTTGGCGTAGCTCTTCTAGGATTTGTTTTCGAAGGATGTGATCCGGATGAATTGCAAGTGCCTAGAACGGTCAGTGGAATTCTTCGCATCTACACGTCATATTCATACCCTGAGGATAGCGTGGTAGGAAGCAGAATCCAATGTAATCCCTTCCTCCTCCATTTCCTGCAGTATACGGACTATTTCGGCAGCTGATCCATGTTCGGGGCTGGTATTCGCAAGGATCAAGGCCTGATAGTGTCGTTGATTGGGCTTTTCACCACGATCCTGGATCAAGATTCTCAGGGCTTCTCGTACCCGCGGATAATCTCCAGCGGTGCTTGCTCTGCGCATCTCCTCATAGATTTCCTCTTCGGCAAGCTCTCCATAGTTACGTCCATATTTTGCTTTGAATCCTTTAGGCTCAAGCTTCAGATTAATCGGCTTAAGCGCTGGCTCTTGAGATTGCGCTGACGATCCTACCAGGCCTGGGAGACCCTCGCTGTCATTGAGTACTTCGATTGTATCCGAACATTTCTTTGGTTCTGAACGGTTTGATGTAGGGATAATTGTTTTGTCCGTGGTCGACTTCAGCCCCCAAGGTTGTCCATTCCGAATATACCCATCTTGTGGCTTTTCAATGTCTCCAGCAAGGCTCGTTGCATGACCAGATGCATCAAATTCGGCATGGTGACCACTGAAAAAAGATTCTTGGCTGATCACAGAGCTGCTACTGTTTTTTGAATATCTCGTTGATCCCTTGCTGTCCTCATGTCCGAGGTTTGACTTGATCCTATGTCCATGAGATTGATAGCATCGGCAAGGGATAAGCTGGGCCTGCTTTGGAAAACGTCGAGCATTCGATCTAAAGAAGCTATAGAATAGACTCTGCCATAGTGCATCTATTCTAGGACTCAATGGTGGCATGTATCATGAGAATAGCGAAAAGTTGGTGGAGCTGGGCCCATTTCGTCTCCCAGCCCCGCTTAGCGCGGGTATATGCGGCTATTCCAGGCCGTTCCCTGGAACAAGCCGCGAATTTAACATTAGTGGAGTGTAGCGATTGGAGATTGATAGTCTAATAAGATAATTCCATGCAAATTTGTACTTGTCGATCAAGGCAACCTGGTGACATTGGCATGAAAATTTGAGTATTATCGCAATATTTGCTGCGCATTTGAAGTCTGCCATGCAAAGTTTGTAATAAATAAATGTCTCTATCGTAAGCTGACGTACACTTATGACCACTGGTCACCTTATAGAAGCTCGCAAATGCAAGCAACATCGTCGTATCAAGCATGATAGGTGTCATGGTCTTGCAAATTGAAGAAATGTCCTTCCTTGGCAGAATATACCACAGCTTTGTGAGCTCCGAAAGCAAAATATTCTTCGTACCCAAGTAGCGTATCCATTATATTCTCTCTGTGGATAGCGGTGACTTTGTTCGGCTGACTGATCCGCGACGAAGGCAGAGATAAGAAAGAGGCCAGCCATACGAGTCACGGCTTCCGCACTTGTCCCTCCATGATTTGATACTGCAAGAGTTGTAGGTACTCATCCTCCTCTACCTCTGCCTCTACCACGCCCACGAGCTGGTCCGCCTCGTCCTCTGTCGCTTCCGCCTCGTTGGACACCTCCACCTCTGCCTCTACTTGAAGGTTGGTTCTGCTGCTGGTCTTTGACTAAATCAATGATTTCGTCTGGAACACGAAGATACTTGATCTATGCCCACTATCAGTCATGCGCACCATGTCCCTGGCTTTGCATACTAACATTGTTGCCTCTGACATATACTTCAGGTAGTCTGAAGAAAGCAGTACCTTCAGGGTTTGTTTGAACGACTTCTTTGAGTGTCAGATTCATCCAAGTATCGCAATTGACCAGATGGCCATTGAGCGTCTCTCCATTCTTGAGCTCGACCAGCATAGGATGGCCCTGTGCCGCATTCAGGAGGCCGAGAGGTAACTGTTGGAAATCTAATTAGCAGTACTCCAACGCATATTCATCGTGCCTAGACTCACCATTCCGAATAAACGCCACTTGTTGCTATCGATCCATGAGGTACTTGTATAACGGATAACCAAGTGCGAATATATCGGCAGACCTTGGTCCCGAGCGCCGACACTCAAGCGCGGCTCTGCCCCCACTTCACTCAGCCGCAACGGCTCAGGACACGCGGCACTGCCTCGTTTCCGTCCCCTCTTAGGCAACAGTCCTCCTGTTCGACTCTTCATCATGTGAACCCTGGTTACGACATATCTCAGAGGCAAGCTACCTCCATTGGAGGCAAGCCGTGAGCATGCGCGGTCTCTCCAAGGCGGCAGCTCTGCTGTCTTCGGTTTATGTTTCAGCGTCATTGGTCCCAGGCCCCCTTCCCTCAGAACCATGGAACTCTGCCGACTACGTTATCAAGTATAGTGAGTACCTAAGAGCGATTCTCCAAGTAGCACAATCACAGGGAATCTCACACATGCCTCAGATGAATCCGAGGCATCCGTGGTCTTCCAAGTCTCTGAGCCCATTGCTCCTGGCTTTGCTATACCAGTAAGTTGTAGTCCTGATCGTCGGTATCTTTTCCTACTGAGGCCACGATAGCCCATCAAATTTCGTGTCGGATCTACAGCAGAACCTTGTGGTGACAGCAAGATTCGCTTGAACAGTCAGCTGTTGTCCACCGAATGGGATGACGCCCATGGACTCGGCAGCGACTTCCTCGAAGCCTTTCGCTTCCTTCCTAACATCTTCACAACATGGCACATTGACTGCCTTTATGAAGAAGGATCTTCCACCAGTGACAATTCCAATGCCAAAACTCCTATTCAGGTAGCGCGGTTTGGCATATATAACCACAATGAGGGTCGAACCGAAGCCGCTGGCTTTGCCGTTTCATTTCGATCTTCCGAGAAACCCGAAATTCTTCGACTGGTCCCAGTATGGACCGAAGTCTCCGATGTCCTAGCCAATCCCGACATCTGGCGAACTCCTTCAATGTCCCTCCCTGCCGACTTGACAACACCAGTGGAGACTCAGCGCAACGCGGCTGATGCTACGCAATACACACACTCCGATCATAAACAGAAGAGCCTAAAAGCACATATCGAGCATCTACAAGATTATCTTGGCACTACCTTCCAGAGAGCCCGTGCAACATTTCAGTCTTGGTGTTCCACGAGTAAACAGACCACTTTAGGAACTTCGCATAATGAACCTTCTGCTGTACAACATGACGTGATTACTACGCCGACGATCGAGACTACTGGCACAAATCCCCATGCCCTTCCCACTCGGTCTGCATCTCCAGAGCCAGCTTCTACCATCTCCGCATCCGAGACTTCAGACTACACCAGCCTAAAGGTGTTTGGGCTTTTCCTTATTTTGTCTTCTCTCATCATCTGGGTCATACTCCGCCTTCGTGATCCTCGTCTTCGTGCTGACCGCGCCGCTCGCCGAGAAGAGCGCCGCAACAAACGACTTTACGCCAGAGCCGCTCGACAGCACAAATGGAAACGATGGTTCTGTAGCTGGCGCCATCGTAACCACCGCTGCACTCCGGCTTCCACCTGGGACGAAAAACAAGCACGTGTCTCGGAGCAGGAAAAAGTCCTCGAGGAACTCATGCAGGAGGATATCCGAAAACTTCGAAATACCCGAAGAGTCGTTAACAGTATCAATGCAGCTGAACAGGGGCGGAGTATCTATGTCTATGATAGCGATGACTCCAGGCGGAGGAGCCGCGAGACATTGCCAGGCTATGAAAGCGAGGGCACCCAGCCGCCGTCCTACGATCTGGACGTCAATGCCGAGATCACGAGAGTCGCGGATGGCTTTCGATATATTCCCGCTGACCGCGAGTATTCTCCGGACAGCAGTGTCATCTCGACAAGTCCTAGGACTAGCAGAGATGATAGGAGCAGTATATATGAGAAGGATATTGAGCCGTTGAACTTGGCTGCTACGGTCACCCAGGTGTGAGATTCAGATGGTATAAATGACTCTGATTGGGATGCAGCCGATGGAATGCACGATCTGTTTGAGTTTGCAAACTCTGCTTGTGGGGGTGTTTCTAGCACGCGATGGTATTGGGTGGGTTGCTTGATGTCTGTCTACATAATCTCTCCTGCGCAGCTTTTTTACGGTCTGGCAGCCCAGGAACCGTCATTTTTTGGTTTATAAATGTAAGATACTATATAGTTAAGCCTGTTAAGTCAATTCTGCGAGGTAGCAATCTTGTTGTCTGATTCGGCACTGATATTCTATAAGAACTGAAGTTTTCTAAAATTTCTATACGATAAATGGGGTATCTTAACAACGGTTGAAACAAGAATTGAACAATGCTTTCCCTTTCCTTCCTCATCCGCGTACCCACACGTCGTTACCGAAAGTGGTCCCCTTCCTTCTTCCACCTTCCCCTCCATCTCCTATCCAACACTCTCCTCTCTGTCTCCATCCTCCTCGCCTTCTTCCTCTCATACACGGCTCTAACAACCCTCTTGACCTTCTCCTCTCCCTCCCTAAAGTTCGCCCTTGCCAAGCTTACAACCTTCTCGATCTGTTCAGGCGTGTAGATGAAGTTCCACGTGGACATGAATTCAGAGGTGTTTGGGTCAACACCCCCAACGGATGGGTTGGGTAGGAAGGGGAAGTAAATGAGGGCGAGGCCGGCGTTGGGGGATGTGAGATGCCAATCGTCGTCTTCATTATTGGAAGAGGAGGTAGCTGTTGATGGGCATTGGGACGAGGAGGTGAATAGGCGTTTGGAAGGTGGAGGCTCTTTGGTGGAGGTACGCTCAAGCGTTGTGCCGACCCAAATATTGCAGTATGTGAGGTCGGTGGATGGGTCTTTCGGACTCTGCTCATCGTCGTCCTGGTCTGTCTTCCCATCGCTAGACTGCGTAGTATTTGTTTCCTCAAGGAGGTTTTTCCTTTTCTCCTCCCTTGCATCTGCAATTTTACCCGCTGCTTGCTGGACACTTGCGGTTTCAGCAAAATCAAGCTCCTCTGCAGTCGTGGCCTTTGGCCTTTCGGCTTTCGGCCATCCAGCTCCTACAGGCCAGCCTTTAATACCCCGCTGTCGGGCGTAGCCATCTGCGACGGAGAGCCAATTCTCGGTCTTGATATCGGCCGAGGCATCAAAGGCGATGAGGATATCGACGTCTCGACCTGGTCTGAGCAGCGGGTAGATAGGCAGATTATTCGACATCCCTGCGTCTGCCAGCTCAAGATGGTCCGACTTGAAGATGCTCCTCGCTGCAGTCGCTGGCAACTGGCCTTCCAGACCCAAGACGTAGTTGGGGATTGCGGCGGGTGAGATTGGATGGACTTTGATGAGTTCGTCATTCTTCTCTTCCAGCAGATCATCGATGCCTCCAAAACCGAACATGCCTTTGACAACCGGTCTAATCTCTTTGTAGTAGTGTGAGAGGGTGGCACAGAATGCAGAACCCCAGATGCCCATCAAGAAGGGTAGGCGCAATTCGGGAACACTGAGTCCATTGTTGCGTACGGTGCCAATGCCGTCCTGAAACTGGCGTCCAACGCTCCAGGATGGGATCCCCGCTTCTAGCTCTTCAGACCACAATTCGTAAGGGGTGGACTCGAACCATTGAAACCATGCTTCTTCCTTCGCCTTGTCTTTCGTAGCTTGGGACGCTATTCCTGCGTCTTTCTCATTACCTGGCTTGTTCTCCTCAACTGGGATCTCGTGTCTTACTGCGGTGTAGATAGGGAGTGGATGAGCACCATCTTGGATGTATGTTTGTTGATTGGAAAGCTTAAGATTCCGGCTATCAACGCCGAGTTCACCACGTGGCACAAGCAACCTGGCCGCCAAAAGGATGCCATAGACGTCTACAAGGCCGAAGTCCGCTGTAGGGTCCCCTTTCACCTTCTCTACAATACCAGACAGTAGAAACTTATTGGTTGGAGCAGCAGTTAGTAATCCGAGAGCAGTCGGGGGGTAAGCGATGTGTGTTCCAATTCTTTTCTTTAGATGATGCAACAAAGTGCTGAAATCCTGTTTACCAATCGTAGAATAGTATAGTGCCTGTGCCCAACAGCTTCCGCTCACGCCGGCGGTATATGTCACGCAGCCAAAAAGTCCAGCTTCCTGAGCCGAGAGGTATGATGATGTTCCAGCGACCAGCGCTCTGAGACCTCCTCCTGATCCGCACATACCAATAGTCGGAACGTCCTCCGGGTCAATATCTTCTTCTGGTATACCCAAGTATTTGGCCAATGCTCGGGTAGTGTGTCTTCCCCGCTTCACTTTGAATATCTTTTCTTCTTCACACAGGTCCTTGCTTATCCTGACCTTGGCCAAGCGTGCAATCTCCGGATTTAGTATTGGATCCTGTGCCTCTTCCCATATTTCCTCAGCAAGACTACCAGGTGCCATTTCCAGCTCTCGCTGCAGCTTTGAGAAATAGCCTGGCAGATCCATTGCCCAATCAGGGAGGAGAAAGTCGGCAATATCGTCACCAACCCTGGACCATTTAATAGCGTTCAGTGCAGCGCGTGCACTCGCGACCCTGTTCGATAGTGAAGCCCACGCGGAGCTGTGAGGATCCGCGTCGAAGAGGGGGATATCGTCGTCGCTTGACGATGTGGTACTGTCCGGAGTCTGCTCGGACAGCACACTTCTCTTTTCCCCATGTTTGTCGCTAGGAATCCTCTGCTGTGTAATAATATTCGACGTCTTAGGCCACTCCTTGCCATCACTGCTATCATTCGCGTGAGGTTTCCTGTAGGCGAAAGCGCCGTAAGTAAGAGATCCTCCTAATAGTAATGGCAGCGCCCGACTATTAGACCATTGACTCGATATTAGTCGGCGGCTCATGGTGCGCGAGTCGCTCGATCATTGAAGCACTCAAAGCTTGGATTCACTGACGCCGCTAACTTCCGCCTTGGAATTTCATCTTTCCCGCGTACCTGATCTACAGCGCTAGATCATTAGCTTCGGTTTCACATGCTTGAGCTTAAAGCTTAAAACCGACCTTATTTGTGACTTCATCTCATTGGATATCCAGGTCGGTATCATCATCTTCCATTCTTTGCTTATGCTTAATTTCAATTCTAAGGTTAAATTGCTGTCTCCTGCTTTACAGCCTTCTCCTGCCCGAAGATCTTCATTACTGAATCGTCATACCTGGAATTCGGTGGAAGAGAATCCTGAATCAAAAGATCAATATGTAGTTTATCCTCGATGGTAACCAGCGATAACGACCTCATCATCTCTTGTTGTAACGCGTTTCTTATTCGTAGGCAATTTTTTACTTCTCGTCCTCTTCGGAACTCATACTAGATTAGATCTCTGGAAGGAAATATTGGAGCGGCTTATCAAAGCTCCAGAGAGTTCGGCTACATGGTCAAGCATTCTAGCTAGATCGCGCAATCATGAAGACAAGTGATGCTGCTCATGCGGAGGAGAGTGCTGAAGTTGAAGTTTTGATCGCCGAAGCCGCTAAGTTTGATGGCATTTCGAAGCAGATCAAAGCCTCGTTGGGTAGACTGGAGGCTGGCAATCAGCTCGTCAGAAACGCCGCGAAGCCTGTGTACAGTAATACACAAGGTCTGCAGGTCATGAATGACAACATTGACAAGATACTCGATGCAATCGACAAGATGCTTGGACCGAGCGAGGATAAAGGACGAGAAGAGCGCATCATTCGAGTAGGTCCGGAACGTGTCGGCCTTCCTGATTATCTAGCGTCACTGAAGCGTATCGACCGCGCTTTATCCCAGATGTCCTCCACCAACCTGAGAATTAACCAGCAAGCTATTGGTGATTTCAATGAGCTCTTGAGCGAAGGAAACAACCAATTACAAGCTCTGTTCCGGTCGACACTGGCAGATAACGTACAACCAATAGAGCCCTTACACTTCATAACTAAGAATCTCCCTTTCCCTGGATTACCACAGGAACAAGTCTCTAAGCTCGGTTCCATAGATTCATTTCTATCCTCCACTGCCGCAAGGAATGCCTCCTACAATTCACGAGAGTCGCCTTCGGTTCGCATATACGCAGAGATGCGAGGTGCATATTTGAGCGGTAGCCTACAGAATCTCTCGGCCGCCTCAATCAGCACAACGAAGCGAAAAGCTTCAGACGAAATCTACCGTCAAGGCACGAGTGGCATTGGCACCTACGCTAGCGGCGTTGAAGGAATCTTCTCTGCCGAATTCAATAACATATCAGCCATCTTCTCCCGGGACGATTGGGGTTTAGCTTTTGAAGCGACCTGCCGGAAGGCACTGGCTGAGTTTGCTAAGACTCTCCGCGAACTCAATATGCATATCAAGTCACATTTACCAACGGATTGCTTCCTCGCATATGAAATTGTGGAAATAGTAACCAATGTTGGATATCGGATTGACCAACTGAGCGGCCAACTGAAGCTACCCTTTGCCGATGCGCTCAAACCGGTCCGCGAGACCGCCAAATCTTCGCTTGCAGAACTCATTGAAGACGTTCGACGCCGAGTCTCGTCCATGCAGGTGCTACCCCAGGACGGATCAGCCATTCCCTTCACGTCCGAAATCATGACCCGACTACAAACAATGACTCTGTACCCGCAATCCCTCGCATCTGTCACGACCTCTCTGGGCGACGGCAACTGGCACTCAGCTACGCGTACAAACTCTACCTCCTCCGCTTCCCTTCCTTCCCTCAAATCCTTCGATGTTGGCGCCGACAGCAGTCAAATCTTAGCTCACTACATGATAGACACTCTCGAAACACTCTTGGCATCCCTCGACGCCAAAGCCCGTGTGCTCCTGAAAAGTAAATCCGTATCCGGTGTCTTCGTAGCCAACAACGTTGCCGTCATCGACCGCATGATCCGCTCCTCCGACATCTCCACCATTTTCGCCTCCTCGAGCACAGCTTCCACCAAGATCGACTCCTGGCGGAAGAAAGGCACATCAGCGTATCTTGAATCCTGGCGCGAACCCTGCTCCGCGCTCATGGATGTACAATACATCAGCCGTGGCCCTCGGCCACCATCCGGTAGCAACGGTCTTATAGACTCCGCTGCCGTAATTAAACAAATGGGCAGCAAGGATAAGGACAGCATCAAAGAAAAATTCAAAAGTTTCAATACCAGCTTCGATGAGCTGAGCGCGAGGCATAAGAGCTTGCAGATGGAAAGAGATGTGAGGAGTTTGCTAGCGAGGGAAGTACAGGCGATGGTTGAGCCGCTATACGCGAGATTCTGGGATCGATATCATGAGATTGATAAGGGAAAAGGCAAATATGTCAAGTACGACAAAGGGAGTTTGTCGGCGCAGCTTGCGGCTTTAGGGTGATGGGTTGGATCTCTGGGGCATATGGTTCTTTTTGGGCATGATTGAGAATTGATTCCGAGATTGGAAGAGGCAAGAAAATTCTGGGTATTTGGACGGATGGGGAAACGCATGCTGGGTATGTAGCCGATACCTCACGCTTGGATATGTGGATGACATCCATGAAAAAACCCAGTATGAGGGATTCGATGAGGCTGTCCTTTTGACGAGGAGCTTAAGTGATCATGAAAAGAGGCATCAACTCACATGAGAGTAGTATCGACTATCAAAGCGGAAGTATCCGAGACGTCGAATTTTCCCCCTTCCGTAAGACCATTCCTTCCAGATCATCCTGCACATAATGGTTTATCCTCTTGCGGTCTTTCAGACCGAGCCATCGATATCCGAGCATTAAGTATGGGAAAGAAGAATGATTAGTCGACGTCGACCATTAGACGGAAGGACGGCGCTTTAATGCAGCGCAGGCAAACTAAAGATACTCGTGGTATGTTTGGTCAGTCTGTGAGCACGTACGATCTCTCAAAGGATCAGCAGAAAGGATGAAAGCAGAAGAATTATTAATCTATACTTCTGCTGCAAGATGATTATGCTGATTCTGGAGAATTCAATCAACGAGTCTATTGACCACCATTTTTACTGTCCGTACATATTGTTACGGMTTCCCAAGGAGCAATGGATTCCGCACAATTTTGGTTTCTCCTTGATGAAGCGCGTTAATGGATTGATACCTGCTGTTCCTGTGCCCCAACCGATGCAGATGCAGATTGAGGCACGCTTTTGAAATGTACGCTAGTCGTTGAAGCAACCAATACTTCGAGCATGAAAGTAAAAAGCCATTCAGTTCCTGTGTTTCTAATACCTCTTCCTGTAATTCCTTTCTTTGTCCGGGCCCAATAAAAATACACTGCTCTCAAGTGATTCGTCCAAGCCAAAAGGCTGAATGTGCCAGAATCAAAAATTCGGAACAGCCCTATTTTTAGCCAGCAATGTGAGGGGAGCAAAATACATCGTCCGACAGCGAGAAGCGTGGTTCGAAAGCCAGGGAGTTGGATATCTGCCTAAATCCAAAGTATGTCCTGTTCATCTGCTTCGAGCAGTGGAGAAAGCCTCTCTTAGAGCCTCCGCCTCTTCTGGCGACGATAGATCTTCCAGCATCTCAAACGCACACTCGACAACATCATCCTCGATCTGTTCTTCAAAGAATACACCTTCACTGAGGGCCAGGCGCGTCAGTGCGATCAAATGCTTGTGCACACCCCCTGAGCCTGGTATTATTTTCAGTTTTTCCTGCATGTTGATCAGTTGTGGATGATCGGTCCTGAGACGAAATAAGATCCGCGTCGCTTGATTCACAAGCTCTGCTCTTTTTTCATGGCCGTACTGGTAATCGTACAATGCATCTAATTCATCATTCATTACCCATACAAGTCGGCCGATCACATGCTGGCTAGTTGCTAAAGCAAGGCTGCTGTGCTTGTTCAGGCACATCTCCTCCATGAGCGAGAGGACAGCTAGACGGAGCTCGGCGATCTCTACATTACCATACGGTTCTTCGTCCTTCGCCGGTCTGGGTAATTCGATCAAAAGTCTGGATAGAAGATCGAGCAGATTCATCTCCGAGGGCTCTTGTTTGCCGTCGTTCGGAGGAACGATCATTGCGAATGTGTCCTTCAGCACGCTCTTTCGGAGTAATCCAAGGGTGACGTGCAACTCGTCAATGGGCTGGACCACTTTCAATATCATGGCAACAAAGTCAAATCTCATCCGACTCCAGAATCGCACAATGTTCTCCCGGCGCCCAGCACAGTCGGTGGCAATCGCCTTCAGCAATTCTAGGCAATCGATTGTATTGACATGAGCAAGGAATTTTGCTGGCTGCTGCCGGACTCGTGGAATCACATTGACATCGGCTGTGTGTTGTATAACTTCAACAAGCGTATCGACTAGCAAAGGCGCTGTGGTGACTGGAGTGATGCATAGAATATATCGGGTCAAGTCTAGTAAAAGACGAACTGGTTTCCACTACAAATTTCCAGGTTAGCTCTTTCAGTACATACATTGGCAACGGATCGGCTGTACATATTGTTCATCAACACACTGCTTCCACATTGAGATTATGACTTGAGCTAATGCTACCGGGAAATTGTCAATGTCACGTCTCACATTCAAACTTGCCATTTCGTCGAGGAAGATTGTCGAGAGAGCTGTATCCGGCTTCGATGGAAATGAGTGCCCAGACAAAGCTTCGAACGTACGCTGCTCTCTCGGACCCATACGGTGGTTCATAACATGCTGCGTGAACTGCTAGTGATCAGCCATCTGTCACCAGAGTGACTGCGTTTATTACGCACATTGAATCTGTCGTCTGCAGAAGCAAGCGGCGGGCGCACTGTCACTAATGACGGAGCATTATGCGCGCTGGTACTGTTGTTATTGAAGCTTTGCCCTATTCCGTTACTATCAATGGCTATTGGCTCCAGCGCCTCGTTTGCCTGGCTTAGTTGTAAAGGCTTGACAGGGCTCGCCCCAGGAGGTTTACGCTTCCTTTTAGAGCCGGCTTTGGGTGTAGTGGCCTTCGACCGGTATGGTAGCTTTGAGGGCGAGATCGGCAGAATCTCATGATTATCAAAGCCATCTCCAAGACTAGCGCTTTTGTTCTTCTTCGGAGTTGTTGGCAGAACTGTTCTCCTCGAGACCTCATTGATGACATTCCTTGCCGCACCATCCTTGGCTTTGAAGGCTCTTTGAAGACTCTTGATTTGTTGGTTGCCTTCAGCAATATCATTTTGCAGGAACCCCTTCTCGGTAGCGATCTTCTGCTTCTCCGCAAGTGCCCGCTCCACCTCAAGCCGCTGTTTTGCAGACTCCTCTTGACGCAGCTTTTGCAATGCCTGAATCTTCGACTCAAAGATCTTCTCGGTCTTGCTTTGATTGGCGCGGACTATAGCAATTTCGCCGGACTTTGCCAGAGCAGCTTCTTCAGCGGCTTGCTTCTCTTTTGCTAGTTCATCTCTCTCACGTCGTAACTTTCCATCGTCAGACTTATTGCTTCGCGTGTAAAGAAATGAGCTCACAAGGTACGTACCTCTAGGATCTGTGCCTGCAAGACATCTAGATCAGGTTGTCTTTCGGTGCCAGCATCACCGTTCTGGGATGAATACTCGTCATCTTCTCTTGACTTCAGCTGAGAGCCGGGAGCAAAATTAGATTTTGGTGGTTTGGCTCTGACTTGTGGAAGGTCCAGGTTATGATGTGACGGGACGCTATATCTCTGTCTCCGCCAAAGCTCTCTCTGAGTGTTTTCGGCGAAGGGGATGTTGGCAGCCCTACTTGCCTGTATAGCATTGACGCCAGGCTCTTCTGCAGCATCGTAGATCTCTCCATCCAACATGTCATCGTCCAGATCGCCATAGTCTGACGATGGCTGTTGGGGGAAATCAAGACCCTCTTGTAGCACTAAATCTTCAGCAACAGAAAGGCGTCTCAAATCGCCAGCCAGTGGCGCCGAAGTCTTTTTCGGAGGTAGAGCAAGTGAAGGGCGGGAGGCATTATTCCCTCGAGGTGCCTGCTGGGTGGAGGTAATGGCATGTTCTTGGAGTCTATGGAAGGTATCATCGGGCAGCAAATCCAGGTCATCGTCTGAATATTCGCCGTCTCCGTCGACGTCCATAGCACACGGTAAAGGCCTTCATCGAGGCCTGCGTTTGCCAACCCTTGACCCGCAGGGTATGGGGGGGTAATTCAACATCAAATTTCACGTGCAAATCATCTAAGCCCCACCTTTAAATTTGGTAACCGGGCTTGAATTACTCTAGCGCGACAGGGCTGACGGACGGGGCCGGAGCTTCTATTTCAGCTTATGCACTGACAGATTCTGTCTTTGGATATGACGTTGATTTAATCCAGCAAGAGGAGGTACTCATGTTAACCGCGTAAGACGAGAAGACAGAGATCCACATGCCTGCCGTCCTTTGAAAGACTCCCTCAACCTATCCAAAGCTCCTTCAAGCCCGGGCCAAGCTTCCCCTCATTCAGCCCATCAGATTGAAGTTAGGCTTCACATTTTGTCGGAACATTGGTTCCCTCAAAGACACGCGAGACGGGACGTTAACGGACCCACGATCCTAGTCCTAACATCAAGGGCGACCATGACGAAACCAAGAAGGAACGTCCAGTTCCAACACCGCAGTAACGGACACCATGCACGCAGACCAAGCGTTTCTGAAGCAAGTGAAGCCATGTCAGAACCGGGCAGCCCCGGCGCAAGACTAGTGAATGGTAACAGTGAAGTAAGCCATGAGGAGGTACTTCTCATTCCTGAGCACAAGTTCCCCCCTGGAATTCTTAAGATACCGACATCAAACCCGTCTCTATCCCAATCCTGTCGACTCGGCTGACCATGGATACGCAGAAAGAACCACCACCCCAATCTGAATACGACAAAAAGAAGCAGACGTTCATAACTCGGACGATATGGACCTTCGTCATGATCGCTGGCTTCTTCCTCTCCATGTTTGCCGGCCACATCTATGTCATGGGCATAGTCACCGCGATACAAATCGTCTCCTTTAAAGAGGTCATTGCAATCGCCAATGTACCAAGCAGAGCGAAGAATATACCATTCACCCAATCCCTCAACTGGTACTTCCTGGGGACGACCATGTACTTCTTATACGGCGAGAGCGTGATATATTATTTCAAACATATAGTCCTCGTCGATCGGGTATTGATAATATTCGCTACCCACCATCGCTTCATCAGTTTCATGCTTTATGTTATGGGTAGATCAATTCACCAAAGCTTGCGAGTCTTCAAACTCTATACCTGCTAACTCCTATAGGTTTTGTTGTTTTCGTCGGCTCCCTCAAAAAGGGGCATTACCGTTTCCAGTTCACTCAATTCGCCTGGACACACATGGCTCTCTACCTGATCAACGTCCAAGCGCACTTCATAATAAATAATATCTTCGAGGGCATGATTTGGTTCTTTCTTCCCGCCTCTCTCGTCATCACCAACGACATCTTTGCCTACATCTGCGGCATCACCTTCGGCCGCACTCCACTCATCAAACTATCCCCCAAAAAGACCGTCGAGGGCTTCGTCGGCGCTTGGGTCTTGACCATCTTCTTCGGCTTCGCAATGACTAACATTCTCATGCGTTACAAATATTTCATTTGCCCGGTCAACGTACGTCCCTAACATTTTTCATAAAAATCAAGTCCTTCCTAACGATGCTTACTTCTCCTAGGATCTCGGTTCTAGCATCCTCACCGGCCTCCACTGCGACCCCAACCCCGTTTTCCTCCCCCACACCTACACCATCCGACCCCCACTCCTCCTCCACTCCGCACCCTTCACCTTTTCCGTAGCCCCTATGCAATTCCACATCCTCGTCTTCGCATCCTTCGCATCCCTTATCGCCCCGTTCGGCGGCTTCTTCGCTTCCGGCCTCAAACGTACCTTCAAAGTCAAGGATTTTGGCGAATCCATCCCCGGCCACGGAGGCATCACAGACAGAATGGATTGTCAGTTTATCATGGGACTTTTCGCGTTCATGTATTATCAGAGTTTTATTGCCGTGTACAAGGCGAGTGTAGGCGGTGTGATCGAGATGGCTGTGCAGGGACTGAGTCCGGACGAGCAGGTGGAGGTTGTGAGGGGGTTGGCGAAGTATCTGGTTGGGCAGGGGATGGTGGGACCGGAGGTGGGGGATTGCCTTCTGGGAATCGCGAGAAGGAGGTGAGATTGTTGGAGGAAGGAGGGTTTGGATTTGGATGCATGGATATGATTATATGGGATTTCTCCTTGTTTTCAGTTTATTAGTATTTTGTAATTGATGATATCTCTCGACGAAAGTATTCTCTTTCGAATGTTGATATTTGAAACTGTACCTGTCTTCAATAGACTTGCATTTCTCACCGGTTGGCGGCTATATCAGAACAATTGTTTCAGTTATCATGCTAAATCAACTCCCGGATCTCTACAATCTAAGCAAAATGCTGGGGCACAGCAAAGCTAAAATGTTAGCTGGCATGTCAAGGAGTAACTGAGTAAAGGGTCGACTTACCAAATCATGCCATCAAGATTCAGTGAAATCAGCAGCACATGATAGACCTTCTCAATGCCGACCATGTCGAGACCCAGGTTCCACCTCGCACGACAGATTATGAACGGCTTTGAACTGCGACTTTTCCGTGCTAGTTGATCAAGAATGAATGGCTTATCGTCGCGAAGACTTCGCCCGGAAGCCAATGAGTGCTTCCATGCAGAGACAGACTCATAGATTGCCCGCATTTTCAATAGGTCTTAATTCCTTTCAATCTTGATGTTAGCTGTCTCCGCTTCTCCTCCTTTTGTTTTCTTTCTTCCTAGCCCTCTTCTCCTTTTCCTTCTGCTTCTTCAGTGCCGCAACCCTGGGACTCTCGGCAGCTACGGCAGCGGCCTGAATTTTCCTTTCTTTAGTCCACTTCTTCGCTGTGCCCTTGCCTGCTTGAGCGCTTGGCGGGGCTTCCTTTGATTGCTGGAGGGCAGCCTGAAACGCCACACCCTGCTCAGCAAGGGGCACTTTCGGTCTTCGACTTGGGATGCATTGATGGATGCCCGTATTCTCATCTTCGTGGACGGACTTATAATCATTCTCTTGGCCATCACGGCTTCCATTATCGCCACCTCGAATGCTCGGCGGGATCTCTTCTGATTTATTCGTGACCCCTTTAATGATGTTACTTGCGCCACCTTGAAGCACTTCACTCTTTCCACTTGAGTTCTGGGCATCCACAAGTCCATCGTCAGAGAGAGATATCGAAGCGCTCTTTTGACCACTGCGATCTTCGCTCTTGCTCTCGCATGTGAGTTTCTCCTCAATCTGATCTAATTCCATCGATTGAGAAGAAGATTCCGATTCTTGTCCTGCTGGTGGAGTCATGCATACTGCGGAATCCTACCGATGACCAGCAGGTTAGTAGCTATTGCAAGAAGCCCCAGATCTGGTCCCATGGGAGGGAGCTCAGACCCTTCTTCGATCATTTTCGACCTCCACTTCATATTCCTCTTCATCCATTTTGAAATATTCAGCTACAATATGCTTCTCATCCCGCGCGCGTTCTGGGTCAAGCATGAAACGAACAGTCCCATCTTTTAATCCAGGTTTACCTTGCACAGGAGTACCCGTGACTGAAGTCAAACCCATCGGCTGAGGGGATTTGATATCTTTCGGAGATGCAATATCACGAGGACTTGTAAGGCCCTTCGGATCTCGCTTTTCTCTTGACCCGTTCGAGGTGGCGCCGTTAGTCAAAGCTTTCTTATGTTCACTCTGGGTAAAACGAGGTAAATTTTCGGTAGATGCTTCTTGATTGAGCGCAATCCTTATGCTGATGAACTTCTCAAGGGCATGATCTTGCCCGACAATAGTAGAAGCTCGATGATGAGTATACAGGTCCAGCAGATCAAGAAGTGTCTCTATATGTTATGTGTTAGCAACAGATTCCTCTAACCTATACAGATAATATCAAAATCAGAAAACAAACCCATGATTTCCTGCCGGGATGTCTTCCATTTCTCATAATCATTGCCCTTTTCGAATTCGCGAACAGGGTTATCAAGTACAAGGCCTGCAAGTTCTATACAAGAAATTGCCATCGTTGGAGTGGTTTGCTTAAGCGGCGCAAAGGTCCGGTAAAGATCCAAAGACATATTGTAGGCTGTCTTGCCCACGGTTTCCTTGTCTACTGCATATGCTATGGCAATTTTGAGCAGGAGGCGCTGAGGGTACCGGTTTCGAAAGTCAAACCCAGACGCTTCAAGCATCAGTCGTTCGACACCTATGATAATCTTTGCATTGTTTTCGAAAATCTATCAGGTCAATTAGAATAGCCATGGCAGAAACTCAGTAACTCTACCGGATCATCTGGAGTCAGCTGCTCGGAAGCTGGCAGTTTGAGGTTATGTGCAGCACATAAGATATCTCTCGATTTCTTCAGGGTATCCTCGATCTTGCACGCTGTGAAGAGTGCCGCCGCCGCAGCATCCTATGTCGATTCTAGTAAGCTCTCAAGACAGATTTCCAATTGGATCAATGAGAACATACAATAAAGCCACTATTGTCTGGATGGACTAGCCGAAATTTGTGAAAATAAACGACTGCGGTATTGTATGTCCGTACGGGTCTCAAAGATATCAGTAACCAATTTAGGAATCTTGAGAGATTATAGACCTACAAATGCAAAGCTCGTCTTACACTATCTATCCATGCTACTGCTTGAAGCCTGATACTATCATCTCTTGTCCCCGTTACACCAGCAGCTAGCAAGCATTCTTGCACTTTAGTTTCGAAGATATATGGCTTTGCAATTTGAATATACGAGGGATGTGGGCCAGGTTGGTGGACCTCTGCTGGATCACTACTCTGTGAGGGTGCCATAAGGCAGACGCAAGCTATTGTCTACAATAGTAGATTCGAGATATTCTGTCAATATGAACATGCGAGGAATATCATCTTGGTCGAAGATGGCAAAGGCAGTATTTGCCGAGATAATGTTCTCTAGACGATGCGATGCTAAGAGCCGATAAGATAACACAAGATCTCTACTCTAAATTCGGTATTACCGGAATAGCTCCTATTCGCCGCGATCCGCGTCGCGGAGTCGATGCTCTTGCAAGTAGCCTCCTTCTGTTAGTATGGGTCGAAGAGTCAGGGCCCTCATTAACTTCTTTGGCTTAATCTCTCTGGTATCAGCGGCCATTCTTCCTCAGAGGCCGCTCTTGTTGACAGGAAATGACCAATTTGGTTCAAACACGGACCCCATCCCATTACCGCTTGTTGTTTGGCATGGTCTCGGTGACAAGTCAGTAGCTCCCAGGTGGCATAGGATCCTCTGTTGACCTGCTCTAGTTACAAAGCCGATGGCCTACGCTCTATTGGCAACCTTGCGAATGCAACCAACCCTGGAACTTTCACGTACTACATCCGCCTTGACGATGACGCCTCCTCAGACCGCACAGCAACCTTCCTCGGCAATGTGACTGAACAAGTCCAGAAGGTCTGCAACGATATCGCCAACCATCCCCTCCTCTCTCAAGCTCCCGCCATCAACGGTCTTGGTTTTTCCCAAGGTGGCCAATTCCTACGTGCCTACGCCCAACGCTGTAACAACCCTCCCTTGCGTACCCTTATCACTTTCGGCAGCCAGCACAATGGCATCAGCGAGTTCCAAAACTGTGCCGATAATGATTGGGTGTGCAAGAGTTGGGACGGTTACCTGAAACGCAATACTTGGAGCAATTTTGTCCAAAGCAGACTGGTACCTGCGCAGTATTTCCGTAACCCTGAAAGTCTGGACGAATACCTTGAGAACAGTAATTTCCTGGCCGACATCAACAATGAGCGTGAAGTAAAAAACGAGACTTACAAAACCAATCTCAAGAAATTGAAGAAATTTGTGATGTTCATGTTTGATGAGGACACAACCGTGGTACCAAAGGAGAGTGCATATTTCGCAGAATATAACGAGACTAGGGATGAGGTTACGAAGCTGCAGGATAGGACGCTGTACAAGGAAGATTGGCTGGGCCTGAAGTGGTTGGATGAGAGAAAAAGGCTGGAATTCAAGGTTGCGGAAGGAGGCCATATGCAGTTAAGTGAGGAACTGCTGAGGGATACTTTTAAGCGGTATTTCGGTATCGTTACGCCCGACGACCCCGACGACGAGTAATACATAGTGGACCCGGGGGCGGACTGGCGTTGGGACATGTAACATCAGATCCGATGGCGCCAAATAAATATTCTTAATCACTCAGTCGACATCTCTAGGTCTCTTCGACAGCCTTCTTTTGCTTCGATCTCCGCTTCATCTCCTCCCTATCCAGTCTCTTCTGTTCCCTTAGCTTCTCCCTCCTCTCCTTCATCTCCTTACTCAGGTCTGCGTCGTCAACCTTTCTTCTTTTCTTCCCCTCTTCCTTCACATCTTCCCCGTTCATCCCCCTTTTAACACCTTTGTGCTCCTCTCCCTCTGCTGTTCTTGCCAATTCCCTCTCCTTCTTCTTCATCCCCCTCTGCCCTCCAATCGCCCTCTGTTTCGCCTCCTCATTGTCCAGCACATCCTCATCTTCAATCCATAATTCGTCCGCCAACCATATTGGAAGCGCCATCGTGTTTGGGCCTTTGATATGTACGCCCCTTACATTCCGCCACCCTTTCGTGACAAACTTCTCTATCAGCCCCGCGACCACCGCCTCCACATTATTGGCAACCTGTTGCGGTGTGAACGAAGACAAGCCGATGCGTACTGTCACACTATTTGAAGGCGAAAGGTGCACCAAAGCACAATTAAGCGTTTTCTCAATCTCCTTGGCTATTTGCTGCGGTGGTGCTGTTGGTTTTGATCCCTCAGCGCTAGACTTGACCGCGACTCTTTTGCCCGAAGCGTCGGTTTGGCGGTGAGGTTCCAAAGATATGGGGATAGGTTTCTTATTACTTTTGTAAAAGGTTTTCCCCAAAATGCTCGGGAGCATGGTTATTATCCTTGCGTCGGCAAGGAAAACATCATGTTCATTGAGTAGTTGTCTCTTGTTTTCAAATGGCTGGTAGCGCGCTTTAAGCTTGGAGACGCCGATAATCTTGGTGATCCGAGACGAAAGGGAGGTGGGGAAAGACGGATGAGCAATAGTTTCCTTAACTTGACGCTGGGGATCACATGTTATGAGGCATATTGTTGCAGAAGTAGAGGTGTTCAGTGAATGTGGGAGAGGTATTTTTCCGGGTTTAAGACGGCGCTGGTCAGCGATGAGTTTCTTGGTTGTGAGCACAAGCCAAATAGGCTCGGCGTCTAGGGAATCAATCTCATCTGAACTGTCCGAGCTGTTCAAAAGATTCTTGGTGGTCGAGGCAGCCTCTTTGCGTTCGGACTGGCTGCTTATGTGTTTGAGGAGAGCAGTAGAGGCCTTGAGTGTCTAGCGAGCGTCAGTGTCCTCAATTCCTGGTTGATAGAGTCGGAGATTCGAATACCTGCGACTGATCCAATTGATATGGTGATCCAGACTTTACTCTCGCCGTCAAAACTTGCGACTCGGGCGCCATTACACCACAAATTGTGAATTGCTTAATCCTTCGAAATTAAGACGTGTGTTGCAGCGGTTCCAGTGGATAATCGATAATCGGTAGGAAAATCTCCGATCCGCCGATATCTCTTGGCTTGGCTGGCATGGGTGGTCCGAGAGTACAACCCTGCTTTTGAGATCCCTCACAACTATAAGTAGTCTTTCGAGATGATAGGAATGCGGGCAGCTGATCAGTTGTCAAATGATAATGTATTTAAGAGTAATCTATATGCGAAATAGTGGATATACCCCATACTTCATCGGAATCAATGATCCAACGGCCCTCATCTGTATAGTAAGCCTTCTACCTTTTCCGCGATTGCTAATGAGCTGGTCAACCCAGGACTTTCAATACCAAGGAGATTGATAAAGCCCTCAAATCCTTTCTCTCTTCTAATGTAAAAGTCTGAAAACCCGTCGCCTTTGCCTTGGGCTACTGCACTACCTTTCCCAAGCTTCGGCCGAATACCTGCGTAATCCAACATTACCTTTTCTCTCCGGATACTTGGTAGATATGTCTCGATTTCGTCCAGAGCAGCACTCAACCGTTCTTCGTTTACGGATAGGTCTTCTGGATCATCGACCCATTCGACGTCGGGCCCAAAGCGGATAGCACCAGTCATGTCCATCGTCAGGTGAGTCCCTAAGCCTGCAGCACCGGTAGTCGGGGCTGGATAAACGAGCGTCCTTGGCCGGGGACGAGCTGCTGTATACGAATAGTATGATCCCTTGGCATAGTATGGCTTCACCTGTCGGTCAGGCGGAAGTATACTGTTAGAAAGCGTCACCGCGGCCAGCCCGGCACTATTAATCAGCGTTTCGGTAGTAACAGTAGCTGATTCCCCCGATGAGGATGAGGTATGGACGCGATAACCCTGTGCTCCTGAGGAGAGAGGTTCGACGGCATCCACTTTGGTGTTGCATGCCAGATCTCCTTCGTCTGACTGAAAGTCCGACTCCAGATATGACATATAAGCATGCGAATCAACGATTCCTGTTGTCGGGCTTTCAAGAACAGCCTTGTTTGCGTGAACATCGGGCTCTCTAGTACGAGCTTCGGCGAGCGAGATGAAAGATGTTGGCACATTGATAGATTTGGTAAACTCGTGAGTCTTCTCCAGCTGCTCATGCTGCTGATCGTCTTGAGCGAGTATCCATTTCTTGCAGTTTCGATAAGGTATCCCTTGCTTATCACATAATTCATACATCATCCGCTTTCCTTGAATACAAAGTTCGGTTTTGAGGGACGATGGGCCATAATAGATACCAGCGTGGATGACCTGAAAAATCAGTTTGCACTGCACTTATGAAATATAACGTCGCGGCTCTACCTCAGAGTTGCGGCTGCTCGTCTCGGTTCCTACAGCACCGTGCCTTTCAATCAACAATGTGGAAGTACCATCCCTCTTTGCAAGTTTACGAGCGATCGCAAGACCCACTGCTCCAGCACCGATCACCTACAGCATATAAGCCATAGGGAACACAGCATCGCCTTGGCGAGGAAGACCTTACGACGTGAGTATAATCAGCTGCTTGTACTCGAGTCGTCGAGAATGCCCGATTCCCCTGCCTGAGGACTGCCCCATACACTGGACGTTCGAACATTACAAAACAAAGGAAACGGAGAAAAAAACAAGGGGAAAGTTATAGGCTCTTGGTGCCAAAGATGCTTGTTTCCCGTCGACAAGCACATTTCCAATGGGCATCAATCCGAGCTGGGACCAAAGAAAGCCGAGTCGATGACGTCAGATCCCCATTCAACGGTGCGATAAGATAAAGCTCTTGCTTCCATTTGGTCGCCTTGGTCGCTTCGATTCGAGTACTTTAAAGTGCTGTTTCTGGGTGCGTTGTTCGCCACCTCGATCGGCAGTGTATGGGAGGATATTCTTGGCAAGAACGTGCGTTAGAGGCCTGCTTGGTCTTGGAGGCATCAGCCAGTCAAGGCGTCCTTAACTCAAGCAGGCCAGCATATCCTCTACATTCGTGAACTTTTCTCTCTCTTTGCCAACAAGCTTCCCTCGTAATCTCTCTGCAGCATCAATCTTCAGCCAGTCTTCCCAGCTCACTGTCCTGGTATCTTTCGCAGCGACTTCGTTTTGGATGCTTCTCCAACCATCACCACCGCTAAGAAAAGATGCGTTACTGTTCCAGTCCATGATGATAGCCTCTGCAGTCGCGAAAGAGTCTTCCATCGTATTTGCGATAACACCGGCCGGCCCTCGCTTGACCCATCCTGCGCAGTACATGCCAGGGAGTAACCTTGCGGATCCGTCGCCTTGCACTGGAGCGATCAAACGGCCGAAGTAGTCATTCGTGATGATGCCACGTCTCTCGTCGAAATCTATGCCAAATTCGTTCATGCCCGGCAGAGATTCAGATAGATAACCGATACTTCGAAATGCTAGCGATGTTGCGATGGAACATTTCTGGTCAGTTCCTTCAACCTTAGCAGCAGGATCAAACTGGTCGGCCCCTGAAATCTTCATTCTCTCAAAGTCAACAGACTCCAGATGCGAGAAGCTCGTGGCGTTGCTAGATGTGAACTGAACCGGAGACAGAAGAAAATCGAGGGCCCATGATTTTTTGGCTTCAATCAGAGATGGTAAAGAGCCTTCAATCAACAGCTTCGTCAGGCGCTTTGCTGTGCGTGGAAGACTCGAGACATCTGGAGGAAGCAATTCTCGATCGATGGGGTCGAAGTTGACCGCAGGAAGTTTCATGAGCTCCCGAACTTCTTTGATCGTAAATGAGACTTGCATTGGTCCTCGTCGACCGACTACGTGTACTCTTTTGACTCTGCTTTTTGAGAGCGTCGCAAGAGCTTGTTCAGACATATCTGTGTGTCGTAAACTGTCCACGCCCTTCAGAAGTGTGCGTGCAACATCCAGAGCCACGTTACCCTGACCAATAATTACAGCGTCATCGCCAATGTCTAGTCGTGGTGCTAAATTGGAGAATTCAGGTAAGCCATTGTACCAGCCAACAAAATCACGCGCTGAATAGATGCCAGCTAGCTTATCCTCTCCGGGGATGGCAAGCTTGCGGTCTTTCGACGCTCCGTAGGCGAACAATATCGCGTCATAATGATCCGTAAGGCTCTTAAGCAACACATCCTGGCCTATCTTGATATTGCCAATGAAATTGAAGTTAGGCGAAGAGGCCACTTCCGTAAACTTGTCCTGGCAATTCTGTAACGGTCACATCGATCCATTAATATCCATCATGACCAAAGGACTTTGAGCAGATCATCTAATGAATTCACTGACATTTACAGGTGATGTTCAAGAATCTAGTGGGAATCGATGCTTAATGGCTTACCTTTACTTCCGGATGATCTGGCGCCACACCAAATCGGACCAGTCCAAACGGCACAGGGAGTCTTTCATACATGTCAATTTTTGCGTCGTCGATACCTTGCATGACCTTGTAAGCGGAGTAGAAGCCCGCCGGTCCTGACCCAAGGACTGCCATCCGGAACGGTTTGGTATTCCGAACGACTTGGCTTTGATACCGCCGTTGGCGGCTGATGCCTATCATCCATTTCCATCTGAAGTCTGAGTAAATCAGATTAGGGATCCTTGTATTATGAAGGGTAGATATGGACCCCTTAACCTGATTCATGCCAGTGAAGGGTTGCGGTTATCGGGCGCCATCGGATCTACTATTAAGCTTCTTCGTTGCTGGGCCAACTGTTTAAGTCAACAAGCGAGGCGCATCTTCCTCTTGGACCACCCCGCATGATTTGTACGAGATCGTACTTCATCTGTATCAGAGCTTACATTCCTTAGCATACTGCTTTGCAAGTTTGACAATCGTTTCTACACTATTTTTAATTGCATTTCAATCGCTATCCCGAGCTTACTCGTCAACTCTTGAGCGGTTCCGAAAGCTATGGGGAACGCTCCATTCCTTTACGATAAGCCATCGAAATACTCCTTTACTGGACCAACAGATAAGGCTTGGGATCCGAAAGCAGTAACTCGTGCCAGCTGGGTGGCATCTCTCCCACCGCCTCCCAGGCCGAAGCAAGAAGGCCCATTAATCGACGCAAAGGAGTTCAATCGACACCCAGATTCTTACTTCGTCGTGTGAGTAAAATGGGATACCTGTCAATGGACATACTAATGTTCCTCAGACCGTATGGCAATCTTAACTGGAAGCCCATGAGCCCTCTTACCAAAAAGAAAGTCAAATATACAAGACATGTGCAATTGTTTCTACGAATCTGTGAACTCCTGGGCGCACTAGGCTTGCTCTTTTGTGTCATATGCATCAAGGGTACACAAGGCTCGACAGGCTGGATTATAAGGGTTCCGGTACGTTACTTCCATCCGCTAGAAGCATGAATCTGATTATAATTCAGGCTGGAGTTGCTATATTGCACACAATCTACGCCGTTTACCATCTCGCGCGATCATCAAATGCTCGTACACCAGGATCTTCAGCAAGCTATATGATATTTGCGGCCATTCTCGATGCCGGGGTAATCCCGTTCCTCGTGCTGACTGCTATCATGGCTCATGATCAATACATCGAACCCAGCGACACTCCCGGTCACTGGGCCTCTTTACTTATGTATACTACAGCCACGACCAAAATCATCGAGGCAACCTATCTTGTCAGCGTTGTCAATGGTACTCTCCACTTGCTATCTTTTATAATCTCGATTTACCTCGCAGTACTGTTCCGAAAGATCTCTAATCTTCCACCGGACATGAACCCCTTGGAGGACAACCTCACTTCGAGACATAAACGCAATAAGTCGGAACTTCTCGATAACCGTACGAGTCAAGCAAGTACAACGATAAGCTCAAAGCGCGATTCTCGTGTCGATGAGCCCTTGATATCGCCAGTCCGATCCGTACCATTCATGCACACTCGGAATGAATCCTCCGTCAACCTTAATAACGTCCCTCATCCGCACTTCAGTCCCCGCGCCTCTCGAACGAATGTTTCGGCTCTCTTGTACGATCAGCCACTTTCTCACCGTTCCTCCCGTACCAACACCCGTCAATCAACATTCTATTCTCAATCTCCCGCCCAGCATGTCTCCCAAACAGACCTCAAACCCCTTCCTCTTTCTATCGATCATCATGACTACATCGATACCGTCTCCCCACTGCCAGAGGAATCTACCCTTCTCCGCTCCCCAACCAAGTCTTCCTCAGTTTATACCGACGATCTTGCATCCCGTCCGACTTCCACTCGTCCAGCAAGTACCCGGCCTCCATCAACTCGACCATTCTCCACCGCTCCGTCGCTTCCCCCACCGTCAGAATACTCGGATACTAAGAGTAACGGCGACTCCAACTGGATCACACACCCATCCCCTGTTCCGTCTCCGCCCATAGAATTTAAACACCTGCGCAACAGTAATCCTTACCAGCCGCTCCCAAAATCGTCGCCTTATGAGAATATTGAGAACCGTACTCCGAAACCGTTGGAGATGAATCCCCCAACGCCCGTGAATGCTCGATTTGAAATCCAGCAAGGACGTCGAGATGTCAGGGCTGGCACGACAATCGATCAGAGGGCTTTGATGCCCGGAACGGGAAATACACTGGGGTTGAGAGGGCAGCCGTTGGACTTTAATCCGCAGCGGAGGAAGGAGGTGCAGAGGACACGGGGGTACGGAGATATGGTGGGCGCAGGAAGACTAGATGGCGGCAATGGATACGGGTATGGTGCAGAGAGGAAAGGGCGGGTGGTGAGTCGAACGGGAGTTGAATATGTTGATGCTGGTCAGGGCATGGGGAGAGGGATGAGGGCAAGGGAGGTGAGCGGAAAGCTTGTTGAGGAAGGGCGAAGTGGGCAGGAAAGAGGTTGGGGGTTGGTCAGATGACCTAAAATGTGATGGAAGGAGACTATGTAGATAAAGTGAATGAGGGATGAAAGGACTCATATATGGGCGGAATCTTGGCGTAGGTATAGGGCGAATACAAAAATGAGACATTGGCGGAGGTTTGGTAAAGCTAGATAGTAGCGAAAATAGGAGTTCCTGATTTAACCAATAGGTAGATAATTAGTCATTTTCAAGCACCTGAAGAATAAAGGAAGCGTTGACTTATGCTTTGCCGAGATCCCGAGTCCTCTCCATCCATCTCTTCGTCCTCATCCTCTTCCCCGGCAGTATGATCCACGTCCTCGCTATCGGTTTCTCCCGTATTAGGTGAACCGAGATCCTCCTGATCCGAGACATCAGCCACGGAATGACCAATGCCCACCAGGTCGACTTCAGCAATAGGCTCCTTTCCTATCTGCATCTCGTCATCTTCTCCATCCTCTCCATCCACATCATCATCCACACTATCCTCACTGCCTTGCTCCTCATTATTTTTCGCTTCCAACCATCTCTTCCAATCAATCTCATTGCCCTCCCTTTCTTCTTCCATGCCCACCAACCCATCTCCTTCCTTCCACCCTTCCCAGTCCCTTAATCCAACCACATGCCTCATAGTCGGTCTTCCATGCGGACAGTTCCACGGCTTATCGATCTCGCCCATATGCCTAACAAGCTTCTCCATTTGCCGTTTCTGCAGCGTCTTTCCAATCATGACGCTGGACCGACATGCTCGCATTGCGAAAAGCCGGCGGACTTTTGAAGGACGAGGTATGTACGATGGTGTCTGATGCTGATGACCGTCGCCCATAGACGAGATATTGCTCGATGGAGACTCCCCGAGCAGTGCGATTAATTCCTCGAGATCCGACAGATCGAACGTGACCTCTCTACTCATGGGCAAGGATATCAATTTGCAACGCTGGCCGACTGGCGAATCGCCGCTTTGATCCACGTCGACCACAAAACCGTTCTCGATCAACGCAGCATTGTTCTCGATAATAATCTCTTCCTCGATAGCTGTCAGATCCAGGACCTTGGGCCTGACGAGACGTTGGTTCTGGACTGTTGTAGAGGCCTGGAGACGCTCAAAGTTGAATTTCTCGTCAGAAGCGTGTTGGTCGATGATGAATAATTCATCATCTGACATCAGCGATGTGGATGGTCGAATTGCAAGAATAAAGCCTAGATTAAATTGCCCCACCACATGCATCTGAGAGAAGTCTTCTTTGGATACTGTCAACGAGAGTTTCTTCTCGGGGTCCACTTCTTCGGTGTAAGTTGGTTCCCTACTCTGTATCGACTTCTCCAAAGACTTCTGCAAACCTTGCTCATAGCTTCGTAGCTGGCCTTCAAGACTGCCCACTGACTCGTGCAGGATCTGAAGAAGATACATAGTCGAGTCTTTCTGTGTTCTGCCCTGCAATAACTTACCGGCTCGTCTTAGATTGTCTTGATCAGGTACGGCCAAATTATCCTCCGCCTGCCGTATCAATTCAGCGACCTTGGCGTCTTGCTTTGCTTTCTGGCCTTCGTCGTCCAAGTACTCGTCATCTGATTCTTCTATGCTTGGCGATTGAGATTGAGCCTCGTCGGCATTACTCTCCTCATCGCTACGTAGACGAGCTCGCCTGTCAGGCGACGCTTTGTCTGTAAAGTCATCCGCACGCAATATTTTAGCATGGCTGGAGAGGTTCCCATGGAGAACGCTTTGACGGGATGTGGTAGGAGCACTGTGAGGTTGCGTATGTGATGGGATTGCCCCTGGTGCCTTGAATGCTTGCATGGTACTACCAAATTGTATTGCACCGTCGCCATCTGCAGAGTTACGGGCCTTAAAAGTTTGCGTAGAATTTGGGTTTTTCGTACCAAGTCTGGGCGGTGATGAGCCTAATAGGGCTGTAGTGGTCTTCGTGCCGATGGTGATAGTTGCGACCTGAGGTGGCTGCCTCCGCGGACGCATTCGATCGAACGCGTTTTGTACCACTCCAGGGGCAGGCTTTTTTGGGCCAGGTTCGATTGCCCTTATGTCACCTTCTGCATCTGATTCGATATCCGAACGCGAAGCTTCGTCTTCAGCAACTGTCCTTTGCTCTGCTATTCGCTCATTGAAGTCCGTAATAGGGATTGGTAAAATGCCTTGGCTTGCCTCGTCTCTTTCAAATCGTGGTTCGTTCTCACCATCGTCGTCCTCATGAGAGGGACTATGAGCAGAGTCTTCAAGCTTCTTAAGAAGTCTCTGTTTGCCCTCCGGTATGGTAGATTTGGAGCGAAGAGCTTCATTTTTTGAAAGGGTACGGGATTGCGCGTCTCGACCCGCAAATTTCTCGATGAGGCTTGTCGTTGGCCCAGGGTGTTGAACCGAAGTGAAAGGTAGACCACCATGTGCGCTCTCATCAGCTGAATCTTGAGAAGATTCTCCCTGCGGTTCATCGTTATCCAAGGATGCTGAGCCGTTTGGTTCCGAGTCCTGCCGATGCACAGTAAGCTGTTTGAAGCTTGGAAGCTTTGACTGTGATCGCGGAGTCTGAGGCACGGTCTGATCCTGTTTCTCGAAAAGCTCTGTCAAGGTGGTCTGTGTTGATCAGTATCGACCCATTGTCAACATGTGATAGCACTGACTCTCAAAGATTCGAGCAGGGCCACTTGATCATGTAATAGGATTGTCCTTTTGTCAGGAGAGACGTTGACATCATAGGCATCTGGAATATCTCAGTAAAGCCATCAAGCAGGTCTAAGGGAGACTTACTGGTATCAATGACGATGTTTGCAAATACGAATGGCGACTGGGAAACGTTGTAAGATTTGTAGATCTCGTTGAATACCTTAGCGAACTGTGGCAGAGCGCAAGGTCTGGCATTGACGAAGAACATCTGTCTGTCAGGCGTTTGCCGGCCTTCCCCGAATACAGGCCTAGATACATGGCCGAGGACACGAACTTGACCATTCCTCGATCAGTCAGCTTTGACGCTGATAGCGATAACGTAGTCGACGGAGTACTCACTCTTTGCTCCCTTCTGCTTTCAAACCCCCTTGAGTGTTTTCCATTTGGAAGCGGAGATCCATGTGAATGAGAGCGGGTAGTGTCTTTGCACCGAAGACGTTTGCAATGTTCTCGCGGGTGGTAGTGTTAGACTTGGTCGCAAAGACTACGACTTTCTTCCCTTTCGATATGACACTGCTAACGGAAAACTTCACCGAGGTGCTTATACATGCATAAGCCTGCAGAACACCCAAGACCTTTCCATACTCTCGTTTGATGTTCTTCTCCAGTTCGCGTCGCCGTACTGGTAGATTGGCAAAAAGGCCTTCAACGGCTACAGTGGTACCTTTCTGACTGGCGACGACAGAGGTAGCTTTCAACTCGCCAGATGTTTCGAAATCGAGCCTGGTTCCCTTAGGCGCCTCTTCGGCTCTGGCAGTGACAATATGAAAGGTCGAAAGAGCACAGAGCGAGGACAAGGCCTCGCCCCGAAAGCCGAAGGTTTGCAGGGAAGAAAGATCATCATAGGTGGAAATTTTTGACGTGTAATGCTTCAAGGCTAATGGATAATGAAAAATGGGTTGCCAAATAGTAGATTGAAAATTACCTACCTATAGTAGAGTAATTTCCGGGAGAAATGCCAGAGCCATTATCTTGAACTTCGATTGACTCAAGTCCGTTACCCTTGAAGCGGACATCTTGTCTGGTCATCAGACCATAGACTTGATTGATCCAAAATGTTTAACTTACCGACAGACGAGGCACCAGCATCGAGGCTATTCTCCACCAATTCTTTTACGACAGAGCAAAGATCAACGATAACCTGACCTGACTGGATTTGATGGACCTGAGGCGTATATCAGCGTCACAGACTTGGAAGGTGATCCGTAATCAGCGCACAGTGCGACCTTCGATAGCCTTGATGATGGACATCAGGCGCCGTCAGAAGTTGCTGGTGCCACAAAAGGCATTATTTCAATTTCACCACCAAGACCAAGGTGAACCCTTATCACGGATGCCTGAGGCTAAAACATCTATCACTTCGCGGTACCCTGGTATTCCATTTGTTGGGACTTGCAATTGCATCTCAGTATGGAAGGATCGACCCTGAGACAGTTCCCTAATGATCCTCTACTCTAACAGATGGTATTCGATAGACCCAGGACAATGGCTCGACAAGCGAAATCCATGTATCTATTGAATTGGCAGCCGTGCCATGGCTAAAATTAGATGGAATAGCTAGAGCGGTGTCTTGTAAGATTGCCGATCGAGAGGATGTGCCCCAGCTCATTTTAATCTTATTATTGTTATTTGAGCTGCAGGCCCCTGATTTAATCTTATCCCGCCTCAATCTTATCGTGATTCGCATCCCCTTTTTCCTTCTCTTTATCGATCCGAATTCCTTGCCAGCGACGTCGAGTCTGGTGAATGGCTTCCTTACCATCTGTGTACCACCTTGATTGTTATGACACATTCTTTTAATCAATTGACATGTTAATTCACTAATATAATTCATATCACCCCTAATATTCCCTCACGAATAATTCAGTCGCTCCTTCGACAACTTGTACAACATACTTACCCTCTCGCTTTCCTTTGCCAACCGCCCATCCCAGATTAAAACCATTATAGACAGCCATCCCCTCGGGTACTGCTCTTGTATTACCCGCTCAACACCTGGCTATCTCAATTGGCGACCGCAACCACGGCTTCAGCTGTAATCTACCGGGCATCGCCCATCAAGTCCACCTTTCAACTACCTCCATCTCTACCAAAGCCGCGTGATCTGGCATCATACAAGACGGCTTCCTCATCTGAGCCTCCGGGCGACTCGCCTCTCCCTGCGTCCACCCCAGCACCTCCAGACTCTTCCGCGTCCCAGCTCCAACACCACCAAAACACTTCAGACTTGTCGCTTCCAAGCCTCACCACGCTGGCATCGCTCGCAACCAGTGCGTCTCCTCAGCTAAGGTATGTTCAGTCGGATAGTTTAGAAGGGCATGGAAGCGTGGAATCTGTTCTCGAAGCGCAGCGCTGGCGCGTCTTATTCAGAGTCTGCAGCACCGGACTCAAAAGGACTACTGCTGACCGGTCAATCGCACAGTAGGGCTTACAGCAGCAATGTTAATCCCACCATGACATACCAGGTCAATTCAGGACAACCAGCGACTCCAGGTGTATCGGGGAACATGGCTGTGAGTCGACACTTGGTTCCGCATTTAATCGCTAGTCTCTCCCCACGCGTTTCCTCCACCGCAAATATCTTATCGCAAATCTCCCCTAATCTTCAAACCCTTATCGCTTCACTGCGTACTCCTTTGTAGATGGCTTCACATGCTAATTACAATCATTCTGCTCAACAGCCTGCTTGTCAAAATTGCGGCACCTCTACTACCCCGCTGTGGCGACGAGACGAGTACGGCTCTGTGCTGTGTAACGCTTGTGGTCTCTTCCTCAAATTACACGGTTCCCCACGTCCGATCAGCTTAAAAACAGACGTTATCAAGAGTCGCAACCGCGTTAGAACTGCTGTACCAGGACAGAAGAGAAAGGTACGCATCATCGAACAGGTTCATCTAGAGATTGCGACTGACACAGAAACCGTCGTAGCTGCCTAACGATTTGAATGGCCCTTCTGCGGCAGACGGCACTCCTCCGCCTGGTCAACCCCAAATCCGTCGAACCTCTGCTGGTCCCTCAGATCCATCCAATTCCCCAATCTCCCGCAATCTCACTCCCGGAACCCAACATCCCTCCAACATCGCGCCTCAGCACTTATTTGATGGGGTGACCCTCAATGAACACAGCCTTCATGCGTCCCAATCCTTACCGTCCTTCAACATCCGGCAACCCTCGCCAGGCTCGACGTCTTCCCAGAATGATCGCCATTCCAACTCAAAGCCATCTTACGACCAGCTCTATCAAGAGAACACCGCGCTCAAGACGAGAGTCAGCGAGCTAGAAGTCATCAACATCCTCTACAAGGGCCAGGTCGGCGAGCAAGACCAAAAAGCGACGGAGTCTGAACAGCAGCTGCGTCAATTGCTCGAGGAAGCACAGCGTCGAGAAAGCAACCTGAAGCAGCGGGTCAAGGAGCTTGAGCAGGAAAATAATGAGTTGAGGGGCGATGAACCTGCACCAAAGCGACAACATGTCTCTGATGTCTCTGAATATCCTGATCCCTCGGCACATGCCACCACAGAATCCGTTAATGCTTAATATCTCGTTCGGTTTGCTGCACTTCTTTTACGACACTTTGCTATTGGGGGGTTGATGTATTTGTAACGACATTCTGAGCTGCTTCAACCATCAGGCTAGGCTCAGCTCTTGAGACGTAACGAAAGCATTCCTACTGTTGCTCGAAAATGCGCCATATCTCTGAAAAGCGACATTTCTGTATTTTTATTACGATAACACCTGGATTGATGTCTCACCGGCGGAGTGTCGCTTTTACGGGTGAGCGTGGGAAGGCTGTCTTAATATTCTGCTATTATTACCCTCATGATCAACACGCGCGATGGCGAGGCGCGGCTCTATTCCTTCTCTTAGACAAAGTCTTCCGACGTAGTGGAAGATTCGACGATTACAACATACATAATGTACCAAGTAGACGTTCGGCATGGAGATCCTCTCAATGAATCGTCTTGCTCATGAATATTCTATAMCAATTCTTGCGTTTCCCATCATGCGTTATGTGACATGCTTCTATGTTAGTGCCATAGTTGGCCTTGTCTGCAACCTTCATTCAAAATGTCTTGCTACGAGAAGCAACCCTATGACGAAACCTGGGCGTGGGATGGCGCAATCATAGGGTCAATAACAGCAATCTACAGGGTGTCGTAAATCGAGCGGACTTGCGATACGGCAGCTCGAGCCAGGCTCTCTAATGCAATCTGAAATCGTATTGAAAGACTCGGAGATCAAGAAGTTGGACAGATAAGATTCTTTGAATAATTCGATGAGGCATAAGATGGGGAACACAATATTGCAGTTGAGAATCTAGTCAAATATATCTTCGAAGCGAATGTACAGCATGCAACGCTTCATCCAAAGGCTTCCTCCCATCCAGCCGACCATTTGACCCTGCCATCCCCAATACTAAAACACGATTCCCTGTATGCCATAAAACATGGCGTTCATGATAGCGAAGCAAATAGAACCTATGTCAATTTCCAAATCTCCCAGGCATCATCACCGGCGCTAGTAAACTCCAGCTATAAATGCCGTAACAGACCCACGCACTCACAATCTTGACCCAACTCGCCCAGTACGTCCTTCCCACAGCCGCCACACCAGTGGCTTCATAGTCGATATTTTGCGTCAGCAAAGTAGCTACCCACATCGTAGCAAGGAGGAAGATGACATGAAATAGAGAATAATTGTACTGCGTGCCACCTCGCTCATCGTCTTTGCCGCCCCGAGCGTCATCCGATTCATCGTCGCTATCGTCATCGTCGAGGGCGTTTGCGGGGAGAGATCCCGCTTCGACTGCTGCGCGCAAAGCTTCTGCGCGCATTTCACGACGAGAGCTGGGCTGCTGGTCTACGAGGCCGTGTTCGACCTCTTCATCACCTATCTTGCTGTAAGCGTGGCTGGCGTTGCCACCAAGGGCGATGCCTTGCGTTGCGGCACGAGTGGTCGTATATGCGATTGTGAGCATAGTGACGATCGCGCCGAGAATGATGGATGTGGTGCGCGTGCCCCTGGCTCGGACAAGGGGATTGCAATGTTGATCATCCGGCTCCATGCTGACTGCGGACATGGTGAGGTAGGTACAGTATACAGCGACCATGGCAGCTTGTGCGAGGCCAGCTTTAGGATTGTATTCTTGAATGGTAGGGTGGACGGATATGACGGAGATGACGAGCAGGACGATCAGATTGATTGTGATGGCGGCCTGGTTCATAGCACATCCGCTATGGGCGAAGAAGATGTACATAATGATAGTCATGGCGAAGGAAGCGGTAAACATGCCCAGTGTCGAACCAATGAGGAGAACGCGCCAGCCTCTGGAGTCGGTATTTTCGATTTTCTCTAAACAGTATTCAGCCCAGGTATGGGCGAGGTCCACAAGAAGGATGAGTCCGAGAAGTACGAAGAGCATGGCTCCCATCAGTGCAATATACTGGCCCCAGACCTGGAAGAAGGTTTCGGGGATGAAGAAGGTCATGACGATAAAGGCAAGCCATACTATAACCTTGGGGCCCCAGTAGCCATTTTGTAGCGATGCTCGACCATTCCGAGAAGACTTGACGCCGAGTAATAGAATTGCGAGAAGAAAGTGGAAAAGACCAAGAGCAAAGTTGACCCGTTGTACAGCGACATATCCATGACATTGTTTCCCTTGGCAGGATATGTTAACGTAGTCCAGGGTAAGATGTTCGAGTTTTTTGAGGGCCCAAGGAGTGAGCATTAGCCAAGAAATGATCGAGTTGACAAGTAGGAGAAAGGCATATGCGATGCGCGTTGCCATGCTACTATTGAAAACGCCGCATTGGTGGCAGATGGCCGAGCAGGCGGCTGCCCCACAGCAAGAAGCACCGAAGCTCATGATCTATTGAGAGAGTTAGAAAGCGCCCTCTCCAAATTTGGGAGTGGAGAATACCGTGCCAATACTCGGCACTGCGAGCAGTGGCAGAGATAGTAGAGCTCCCATGACGTTTGAGTGGATAGTGTTGGTATTATACTGCGTTGTTAAAGAGAGGCATTGACAACGACAATGGAGTTATTGCCGCCTTGCTTGGCGCCAAGAGCGAGCTACTACCGGGCCGTTACACTAGCTAAAAGTCGATCTGCAAGTACAAATTATTTGCGTCAGTAGCGTCATAGAGATCATTGTTAATCCTCCAGTCTGTGTCTAGACCGAAGCAACTGTCGAGTACGATCTAAAAGGACCAGGAAGCTACTTGCAGATATTCCTCAAACAAGGTCTCTGTTCGTTCTTCGATATACCGATTGAGACTTCTCCACCGACGGCTGGCTGCGGTGGCCACAGGATTGGGCGGTACCAGGAGCAATGGACGAACGATAACAGAGCATCACCTTGCTCAATTGCCGGGACACCATGTCAGAGCGGAAGATGAATATCACTCGTGTCGTTTCGGTTGTCGCTGCTACGGTCATCGCAATCGCTTGCGGTACCAATGTCTGTCATTGCTCTGGTCCTACTGCTGTGCTACATTGGAATTGATAAGAACGCCAGTACGCATACTCGGCATGGGGTCCCCAATTTGCAGAACGGATGAAGTTCTCCTCCACTCAAAGCAATTTGATTGTATATCTTTTCTCCCAACCAGCGGCAAGCCATGGCTCATCAGGATTTTAGGGAACCACTGCGAACTTTGGTATGTACGGCGGTGGGATTTTTGTCGGTATGCTCGTCGATCATAAAGGTCCTCGAGCGGGTGTCATTCTAGGTGGAGGCCTTATGACTGTGGGATATTTCTCAATGCATAGAGGTACGACAAGTGCCCTGCAACGACGTTTCACAGCTCAAGACAATGGCAGCCTATGAAAGCGGGCCAGGATCAGTCGCTTTGCCTTGGCTATGTTTCTTCGCTTTCATTACCGGTATAGGAGGTGCATCGGCCTTTTCTGGCTCCATCAAGACTTGTGAGTCCTCATATCGATTCAGGTGCCAAAAGTGCTCACCGTCTTCAGCGGCCTTGAATTGGCCGAGCCACAGAGGGACAGCCACTGCATTCCCGCTTTCGGCTTTTGGGCTTGGTGCATTTTTCTTTGCGTCGATTTCATCAGTTGCCTTTCCAGACAACACGTCTAGTTTCCTTCTTCTCCTATCCATTGGCTGTCTTTGCATGTGCTATGTATCCATCCCGTTCCTTCGGGTGATTCCTCACAGTCAGTCATATTCGAGCGTACCTACCGATGAAGAGAGGCGCGATTCGAATCCTCTACGGCGGACAAAGTCCGAAGGTAGTAAGCACAGTGCTCGCCGCCATGATCAAGAGCCAGGTACGCCATCTTATGATCTACCCAAATCTGTTGCATCACACCGCAAATCAGATGCGGACAATGAAGCTCCAGTAGCTCTTGAGGCGTCTGATATAGAAGCAGATGAGACATCATCATTGATCTCCTCAAGCCCAGGAGACGTGTCATATCAGCACGATGACGCTAAGGCAGTTGCACATCATGACTCACAGCATGTAGATATTCGAGGATTTGCTGTGCTAAAGCATACGGAATTTTATCAATTATGGCTTTTGCTTGGCATTATGACTGGCACAGGCCTTATGACCATCAAGTACGACACATCTTGCCATCACTTTGGTTAGACCAGTGCTAACGATTACTAGCAACATTGGAAACGATGCATGTTCAGTCATATACCCTTATATTTGACTTAAAGCTAATCTCATCCAGGCTAGAGCACTGTGGAACCATTACGATGACAGTGCTTCTCTAGTGTTCATTGAGAAACGTCAACTAAGGCATGTCATGCTCCTTTCTGTCTTGAGCTGCGTTGGTCGTCTTTGCAGTGGCATCGGGTCCGATTTGATCGTGAAAAAGCTTCACGCAAGTCGTTTCTGGTGTCTCTTCATATCTTCGATTATCTTCTGCATCGCGCAGCTCTGTGGTACGCAGATCGGAAATCCACACCTCCTTGGGTTTGTATCGGCCATCACCGGCTGTAAGTCACTCCAGATTCATGACAGATGGAATCTATCTTACAAGTCTTAGTGGCCTACGGATTTCTTTTCGGTGTCTATCCATCGCTTGTTGCCGAGACATTTGGAATCAATGGTCTGTCCCAAAATTGGGGTGCCATGACTCTTTCCCCGATTCTATTTGGTAACATATTCAATTTGCTCTATGGTCGGATATATGACAACCATTCGTACATTCACGACGGGCAGAGGACCTGTTTGGAAGGGCTGGAATGCTACAGAATGGCGTATTGGGTCACATTTGCAGCGAGTTTGGTAGCTCTTGGCATCAGCCTCTGGAGCATTCGTTTCGCGAATGCTAAGAAAGCAAAAGCGAAGTATACAGCAGTGTCTCAAGACCGAGATGCGTAATGCAGATGGCACGAATAATTTAGCGTTATGTATAAGGGTACATTTCCTGTTGAAATAAAGCACGTTGAAAGCCTTCGTTTCCAATGATATCTCCTTGCCCACGTTCCGGAAGCATTTGACCATTCTTTAGCCCGGTCATTTTCCCACTACCAGCGAGATTTTGAGAATCATGCTCCGCATTCGCATTATCTCATTTTGGCCAACTACGAGTGACATTTGCCTTAGAGCATGCCCATGAGCTGCTATGCATGATCCATCTATCCATCCATTCATCCAGCGTCTCAGGTTCACGGATTCCATGGATGGAAGGCTCGCCATCCGTCATTCTCTTATAAGATCCGTATACACAAAAATTTGCCTCGACCCTTCATCCCCCTTCATCCTTTCCAGCCAAATCCGGCTCCCACGCCTTCCCATCCCATGTCAAAAATGCCTCCTTTTCCATCCGAGCCTCTTCTCCATCACCAGGCAAATACCTCAGCCCAACGCCCACCCCTTCCGCCCCCAGCTCCCGCACCCTCGCATTCCAAAGCACCTGCCTCACCCTCCCCTCCCCATCTTCCCTCTTCAAATCCTCAACCAAAACCCACACAACCGGTACTTTACTATTCCTCATCGCCTCCCTAAGCCCCTGCGTAGCGGGTTTTTTCCCGCATAACACCGCAACCGTGTTCCCATTCTCGCCATTATTGCGCCATCCTAAGGGCGCCCCGGCGAATATTCCCTCGAGTTCACGGACAAGACTTGGAGTGTGTTTTGAGCTGAGAGCTTTGCATTGGACGAGGGCGCGGAGGGGTTGCGGGAGGGAGGGCAGGTGCCAGTGACCAAGGAGGTCAATGCCGTGGTCTGAGCGGCCGCCGGTACGGGTAAGAGTGAAGGCGATACGGCGGAGGGAGGAGAGGCAGAGGTATTCGTAGTAAGTGCCAATGTAGACGGTGCTGGTTGGGGAAAGGGAGGTGGAGCGGGCGTGGGCGAGAAAAGACGGGAGATCGTGGTGGGTGGGGGTTGGTTTGGTAGTGGAAGCAAATCTGACGACGGGTTTAGTGATGTGAGTTCTTGTTGTTTGCGTCAGTATTTGACATAATTGGCGAAGCATAAGAGCTTTGAAAGCTCCTGGGACAGGTAATTAACCATTCGTCGGATGTATATCGAGAGCTTGCTTCGGAATCACTCCGCACACCCCCTCAATGTTGAAGCTTCCGCTCCGCAATCTTCTCCGCCGCGCACTGAAAGAGACTTGGCTATTGGTCCTGCTCCCATTCTGTCGTCCCCAGAATGGCCGACCGCCTTACCCAACTTCAAGACTGCCTCAACCAAGTATATCCACCTTCCCCATGACCGTCCATCCCCACCACCAACCCAGCTAATTGCCTTCGTTCCAGCTCGGCACCCAATTCTACGCCTCCCTCAGCTACCTCTCCAAGCACCACTCCTCTGCTAGCCTCCTCTCACCTCCCAATCCACTCGTGCCCCCCTTCCCCGCCACAGATCTCGTGCCCGACCAGCGTCCTGACTCCCCAACCACATTAGAAGCAGCCCAGAAGGAACTGGCGGCGGATCTGGTGCTGAAGGTAAAGGAGATCGAGGAGCTAGTGGGAACGTTACCGGGACTGGATAAGAATGAGGAGGTACAGAGGGAGAGGATCAGAGAGCTGGATGGGGAATTGAAGATAGCGGAGGACGAAAGGAGGAGCGCGGTGAAGGAGCGGGAGATCTGGCTTGCGAAGGTGGAAGGGGCAATTGCGAGGGTGGGACGGTAGGCTTTAGGGAAGTCAAAAGCATTATCAAGTTCATGGTCGTGATTTTTGTTTGGACGGTCAAGTCGGGGAGACTGGTCAGAGCATCACATCTAGGCAGCAAAGATGAAGGAAGTATCTTGGAATCTACCTATGATTTGTGTGCCAGCTTAGCACTTAGATTCGTCACCCACGCCTTATCAAAATTCTCAGCAGGAGAGATTCCCATTCATCTGCCATTGACTCGAGCGCTTCGGTGTCAAGGCATTACTACCGTGCGCCCCGCTGCGTCTAATAAGTAATGTCTGTCGTTCTAATCAAGAAATTGCAAAACGCCAACCGGAAATCAAATGCAAATGGCATTACCGTTATCTTCGTTACTGAGATAGAGAATTGATAGCTCAATAGAACGCCATCTTTATGCGCTGGAAGCCGATCGCCCTTGATGTAAAGAGTGTGGTGGTACCAGGTACTGTAGAAGCGAATGGAGCCTTGTACTGGCCCCTGACCGAAAGGGCTTCGCAAAGAAAAAAGAAGCCGAGAGACGCGCAGAACAAATGGTATATCCGCAAAATCTTATTTGAAGAGACTACGAAGCTCTTCCAGTCTCTGCTTGGCCATTTCAGCTTTG
Organism: Opeltia flavorubescens; assembly: GCA_000442125.1. Classification (NCBI taxonomy): domain Eukaryota; kingdom Fungi; phylum Ascomycota; class Lecanoromycetes; order Teloschistales; family Teloschistaceae; genus Opeltia; species Opeltia flavorubescens. Next base: position 667,503 of record KE546979.1, read on the forward strand.
TCCAGCTTGCCACGATTCATGCTGAGATCAGCCAGTCGTTGCTTCTTCTTTTGGAGCGCCAGCATCTTTTCTTCGAAGCTGTCTTCCATGATGAAGCGAGTGATGGTCACCTCCCTGGTCTGACCGAGACGATGAACGCGATCCACGGCTTGAGCCTCAGCTGCTGGATTAAATTGTGGCTCCATTACGTAGACCTTAGAGCCAGTTGTCAGATTGAGCCCAAGACCACCTGCACCGATGGAAATAAGGATCAGCTCAACGGTGGGGTCGTCTCTGAAGGTGATAAGGGAAGCTGCTCGATCTTTGCGACTCATTTGCCCGTCGAGACGAACAAAGCGGATACGCTGCTCCTTTAGCGCGATTTCGATCAGGTCGAGATGAGAAGTCCACCCAGAGAATACAACACTCTTGATTGGMTGCTCGCCTGGTGGAAAGTCTTGACTCTCCTGCTTAGATTGCTCCAAAGCTGCGAGCAGCGCTTTAGTCTTTGTATGTGGACCACCGTAGCGTCCCATAATCTTAGCGTGCTTGGGGTCTAGTTTGGCCCGCTCTTTGGCTTCCTCTGCACCTTCAATGCCGTTCTTGGTGAGCTCGAAGAAGGAGAGTCGCATATGTTGATCGCAATAAGGACATGTGAAGTGGGTGCCGCTCATATCTAGGATACGTTTCAAGCCACGAAGGCAATCCTCGCAGACGAGTTGATAACAGGGCATCATGTAACCAATGACTTGATCTTGTCCCGGAGCTGCCACCTCCAGATCTGGTTCAATCTTCTTGGCGCACTGGGCGCAAGTATCGGCGTCAGTCTCCCGGAAGAGCATCAACATCTCGTACGCTTGGCGAGCATTGGTGAAAATTTTATCGTTATCTGTGTCGTCGGTATCCAGATCGATGGCATTATTGACACTGAAACCCTCGGTGAGCTTGAGATCATCCTCGCCCAAAAGCTCCCTGCCGTGAGCGCAGATGAGTCGCAGCCGCAAGATAGCCCGTAAAATATGAACGTAACTCTTGCCCCCCAGGCTCTGCTTCTTCTCACTTGCAAGGATGCGTACCCGCCGGTCTGAGTCCTTTGCGAACCATTCGTACAATTTCCCTTCCTCTGGCGAGAATCGCAACCGGACTGTCTCCTCCTTGCGATCTGGCAGATCAATTCTGTCCTTCAGTCGCCGCAGCGTAATACTGTCGACAAGCAGGCGAAGTTTAGGCAGAATCTCTGGATCTGCCATTTTGAATGGGCTCATAATGTACTGGCTGAAGCCGCCCCTCTCGCTGAAAGGCTTCACTCGTAAGAATTTGATTAGGGCCCCAAGATCATCTAACCTGTTCTGTACCGGAGTTCCAGTAACGGCCCAGCGTCGTTGGGCAGAGAGCGCACAAATAGCTTGCGACTGTCTTGTCGCTTGCTCTCGAATGCTATGTGCTTCGTCGAGAACTATGCGGAAAAAATTTGTTTGGAACAATGGACTACCATCACCATTCCTGCTCCCTTTGCCGGAGTATTCGCTGGAGATGATCTGGTAAGTGGTAATAATGAGGTTGAAAGTTGATAACATCTCGATGTTCTTATTTCTATTTGATCCGTGGTAAATGTAGTAGTTTAACGTTCCTGGCTTGATGTGCGCTTTGATCTGCTCCTCCCAATTCGCAACCGTACTTAACGGAGACACAAGAAGAGTTGTTCTGGAATTGCGAACGAGCGAGGTTTGGTCTTCTTCGAGAACAGGAGGTTCTTGCCCTGCGAACTCTTCGGCATCCGGCAGATGATGGACAACAAGGGAGAGAATGCTCAAAGTTTTGCCTAGGCCCATCATATCAGCCAGAATACCACCTAGTGACTCTGATGGTTTTGCATGCTCCTCTTGACCGGTAATGACATTGTAGTATGTCCGCTGTCCATTGGGACGGATCCTCAGCCGCCATAGAGAATTGTTGTCTTCCTCGTTCTCTCCAAAGACACGCTTCTGCTCTTTGGATACCATGAAATGCAAGGCCTGTTTCTGGTGTCCAAGCAAGGGCGTGATGATGGAGTCCTGCGCCTCCATCTCAGGGAGGGTTTCTGACTTTTGCAAGGAATCAAACATGCCAAGAACATCGTTGCGGATCTCCTCGGCTGTACGGGATACGAAGCCTGCAACGGTGTTCGAAGGCGGAGCATTACTTGTCCTTGGCAAATTATTGTTTCGGACCATTGCAGGAGCGTGTGGGTTCCAGATTTCCTTTCCGGCATCAACGGCAAATGGCGTCAGCAACTTGAGCATCTTGGCCTTGAAGAATTTTCCAATGCTTTCAGCCTTATTTTTTGGACCATAGACATTAATGATCAAGTCAAGGTACTCTGAGCACGGTGCTGATGGGTATTGATCTCGACCATCCTTCTTCTTTCTGCCAAGGAGCCGGGCTTGGGCACGATATTTCGGCTGCTTGGAGTCCAGTAGCTTGGCTAAACCTTGGGACGTTCTTATATCAACATTGCCAAAATCCTTTCCGGTAGGATCCAGAACACGAATGATATTGTCGTTGCCAGGATAGCGCTTCAGTTGTAATTTCATGGTGGGCCATTCAGTCCTGGAAAGATAGTTGGCTTTGTTCCCGGGGTCGGGAAGTTGATGCGCGTGGACTTTAGTCCCTTCGAGACGACCGTAGCAAACCTCTTTTTCCTGGTTATCAGGAACAACGTTGTCAGAAACAATGATAATTTCGTCTTCTTCATCACCACCAGTAAGGTCCACGACCGAAGCTGCAGCTATAGCTTGCGGCTCCTCCTGCCCTTCTTTGCGTTTCTCCTTCAAGTACTGTCCGATTTCGCCTCCCTTGCTACCACCTGTGAACGTTGCCTTCCCATTTTCGGTATCTTCATGTTCCGTTTTCTGCCGCTTCTGCGGGCGCTCGTTGCGTTGAGACACGCCATGCATTCTTTCGATCATACTAGTCATCCCCTGATGTTCGCTTGTATCTTTACTGGGTTTTGTGAAGTCATTCAGCGGTCTGAGCTCGTCAAAATTGTTTGTGAGGTTCGCTTTTTGCGCAAGGGTAGCCTTATCTAATGACTGTGGTTTTTCTCGGAAGCCTTTGGGATCAAGAAGCTGACGTGCGTTGAAGGAATAATGAGGCGGCGTTGACATCTCGTGATTCTGGAGGTCGCTAGGTTCGGCATTACGCTTTCCTCGACCTTTGAGCGGAACGTGAGCATCATCCTTGGATTTGAAAGCTTCAAGAAAAGAAAACTGTGGGGAAGAGCTGGATTCAAGCGGCTCGCTAGAATAACGAAGCCGGGAGTCCAAGGGTTCAGAATGAAAGTGATCTTCAATACCATTGGCTGCTTGCTTCCTCATGCTTCTTGGATCTAACAACATTGAAGGTGAGACTGGAAACCCAGTTGTAGTAGTTGATACCGGCATTCTGCGAACGTCATGTACATGGCCGCTCACGTCACCGTCCATTGCCTAAAGCCGCAGCCACAGGAGCTTTCACTCCCAATGGTGATCAACGAGGTACAGAACGGAGGCCAGTCATGCGTGTATGTGCAACTGTGAATTGGGAGACTCAAATTAGATAGTGTAGTGATCTGCTTCAAAGATAGTGAAAATGAACAAAGATTCGGACGTGTTTTGACTCAAAGGAAAGGTGAGGCCGAATCTCAGTCTCACAAATTCAGGCTGTCACCGAGTCGGTCCTTACGCCGAGGTCCCGATTATCTTATCTGATCACGATAAGCTTTTCGAGCCTCTCCCACTAGACGTCGACGGTAGAGTGAATGATTACAGCCGTGGTAAGGATGAATGCAATTGATTTGGATGTTGAATCCTTGGGGTAGCTGAGTGAGCCTCGGATGCTCGCGATCCAAACCACCAAGCTGCCGCAAAGTTTGAGGTCGCGAAGTCGTGATGTCGAAGCTCCTGTTAAAGCTGAGGACTGGTGAAGAGGATTGAGTGAACCTCAGATCAAGTCACTGACGATGAAGGACGGTAAGGCAATATAGGGATTTAGATATTCGAGTGAAGTGGTCGCGTCTCAGATCCATGTCAGCAATAACTGAGTGACTAATGCGAAAATGTAAAAGTATATGAATGATTTCCTCCACAAGGCGCCCACGCTGATGCAAAATAAATCCGGATAATCAAGCAACCGAAGCTAGATGCACCCATCTATGATCAACAGCATGAAAAGACAGGATGCTTGCTTTTAACCGTTACCAACCGTTCCACTATCACTTTCCGTTGATGACCCTCCATACCCTCCGCTGCCGCATAACCAAGGTCCCCCTCAAGATCATCTACATCGTACATGAAAGGGTGATCCCCATGCCTTGCTGTGAAAGAATAGCGTCGACGCTGACTGCCAGCACTGAGCTGCTTTCGGTGGCCCTCGAAACTCGATCGTGTTTTCGATCTCGCTGCATTCGGCCGCTGGAACTTGTCCACTAGCTGTCTCTTAGATTCCGATACCTCGACATCATGATCAAAAGTCACCCCTTCTGTTGTGGCTGGTGAGTCAGGGTGGTCAGGATGATAACTCATATCCGCGAAGCTTGCCGTGCGCGAGAGATCGAACCGGTTGGGATTTGGCAGGTCGGCAGCCGGTGAAGATAGGCCAAGAAGATCATGTTGCGGCTGAGCAGTAGTTGCATTAGCAGCCCCAATGTCCATTTCTTCTTCTTCAATATTCCTTCGTAGATCTACATCTCTGCGATGCCGCATCTCTGCCGAAGGAGTCCTTAAAGGTATAGCAATTGGGATGTCAACAAGATCATCCCAAACGCAGACGCGACTACGTCGAGTCAACTCCAGTGGCCCATGATCCGAAGTCTTGAGTGTTTCTACAACGTTCCATGCCTGACCTTTCATCACCCCTATCTGCTGGGCGAACATTCTCTCCTGAAAATCAGAGTCTTGGGAGAAAACCCGCCGCAATGCCATCTGTGTCTCGCTCCACCAGTGTGTTGAGGTCAAAAGAGGTAAAAAATGCTCCCGAGTCTTTTGGGAGAATGGCTGTCCAATGAGTGATACCGGCAAGAAAAGCCAACCAAATGGAAAACTACGCCACTAAAAAGTAATCAGCGACTGATCAAGTCACCCTCGATGGAGCTAACTCACCGCGTCTGGATGTTTCCAGGGCCACGATAGGCTATTATCAATGGCACCAATGGAAATTGCAGGCGCTTCGATGCCATCTGATGGCGTGCGAGATCTATTTGACGTATGCATCGATTCCTGGCGTCTGTATGGAGAACTACTGGAACGTTGAGTCGCAGTATCATTGCCCCCGTTCAATGGAGGGACGGGCCTAGCATTGGTACTGCCATTGATCTTGGGGGGCTCCGAGACTATTGACACCTCTTGGCTTTGAGAGTCAACCCGAATCATCCAATTATCAAGACCGCGATCAGTGTTTCTCATAATGTAGTCTAGAATGACAAGTTTTTCTAATTCCTCCCGGAAGGACTGTTGAAGGCTCTCAGTCCAGACAAACCGCCCTCGATTATCTTCCTCGATTGTAGAAGATCGAGCTTCACTAGGTATTTCGTCGTCCTCATCAGACACCGAGGTCCCTGGCCGGCAAGATCCTGCCCATGACCTCCTCTTACTTGAAGGCGCATCATCAGGGCGAAACCCAGAGCTTGCTTGGTCGGGCCAAGGGTGATCGCGAAGAAAAACGTTAGCATCTTTGAATCCCTTCAAGAAAACCTGAAAGCTTCCAATCTTTGCGGGCAAAGGTTTCCTTTTTCTGTAATAATTTGACCTATCCCAGAAGTCGTAATGGAATGATTTTGACGAAAGGTAGACAATGTCGGTGTAAGGGACGAGATTAGTTCGTAGTCTGCTATCAAGAACATATGCTGCGGCTTCGGAAACGTAGGAAAGGTTAGGTATCAAACATTCGCGACCGAAGAAGCAGGGAAAGAGGTTTCGATGTATCCATTTAGTCCATTTCGGATTTCGTGTAGCATACGGTTCTTCATCCTTTGGCTTGAAGACCCCCACAATTTTTCCGTCGCTGTTGCGGGCAAAGTAACTCCCGGAGCTGCCTTGAGATATCATCTTTGGATGTACGCCCAGTTCAATAGCGACGCGCACACTTTCGACTACATCATCAAATCCAATCTTTGTCATGCGATCTCCTTGGTTTTCTGCCAGGTAGTCCGAATCAAGCGTTTCGGCACTTGCAGGCCGCATGCCTTCTGGGGCTCGGAACACGGAATGCTGAATTTCTAATTGCTCTTCTTCATCGGTCTTCCCTCGAACCTTATTAATCTTGAATTTGGAGGCAATCTCCCCAGCCCATCGTTCGAGCCGTGCATTAATAGCTTTGATGTCGACCCCGGAGGAGCTCCGCCGTGGCCTCCTCCGGCCTGAATGACTTCGTCTTGATCTACCGGGTGGACTGTCATCTCTGCCGGCGTGCATTTGTCCATGGGATTTGGGTTGAATAGGAGCGTAGCGGGGAGTGGAAGCAGATATCGTAATTGGACGGTCATGGACATCATCATCATCGGATTCGTCAAGGTAGCCATTCTCTTCATCTGCTTGAGCGATTCGAGCATAGCCTGTGGTGGCTGGTCGATGGCGAGGCATACCGTCGTGCACATGAGGATGGGTGGTAACTTGAATGTTGCTGACCAGGGGGGGGGGGATATGCTATTGTTTCGAACGCCAAGACCTTGTCATTTTGGGTATTTTATGCGCATCTTGGCAGGAACACAGGTGATACTTAACACATGCAGTCTTTATGCACCACTACATATTTCACTGGTTGTATCGACCCAAATCGATTAATCTACGATATACTGGAAATATTGTTTTATTTCAAGGTATATCTCTGATAACGAAAGCCAAAGCAGGAATGGTACTGGTTGAATAGAACCGCATCTTATCCTGTCAAATAACATCGATTACTGATGAATTCTTGAGTCCTTTCTTTCCTTTATAGTGCGAAACGCCTGCGCATTTTCCATTTCATTTACTACCAAAACTCCTCACACGGACCGAAAAGACGCAGAAAGTCCCCGTTTCAAAGGTATTCCTTGAGCAATAGCTATAGTGTTTGCCAAAAGTAATTTGCGTAAAAGAATTTCGAGAATTTTGGGTCAACGTTCACAACGTGTACATCTCCTTTCTGCGTATTTCGAATGGTAGCCTTATTGCAAACTCCAGTACTGTCTAGATCAAGATCGATTCCTAAGGATCGGTACACTTTCAGTTTGAGTCTATCGCATGTGCTTAGTATGTCTAGCCACCCGGCAGATCTGGTGCGCTTTATTAAACTCACATTGTAGGGTCTTCGAGATCTCTTCTAGCTTTCATGGCCTTGTCTCCCTCAATGCCTTGCATGTCTAATGTCTGGAGTTTTCCTTTCAAGCCTTCTAACTCTTGCTCTAGCCGCTCTCCCTCTATTTCCAAGTCCGAAGCCGCTTTAGCCACGCGAAACTTCTGTGTATCGAGTTCAACAATCTGCGACGCATGGTCCGTACTGCTATGTGCCGAGACAGTTTCGGTATGCTGAGTTGACAGAGTCTGGTAATTGCGCGAGAGCTCTGATCAGAAAATCAGTATGTAAAGCATAGTCTAGACGGAGTAGTGAGGCTCCGCGCACTTTTCAAGGCATTGTCGCCATCTCGAATCCGCAAATCGCGGGCTTGTTGGAGCGTGGAGAGTGATTCATTGATGCGACCGATGGCAATCTTATCCGGATGTATATTGAAGTTCCCGATTGTGTGATGTATAAGCTAAAGATTACCGTCAGAGAGATTTAATCACTTTGCTTAATAGATGCAATAAGCTCACTGTTGCTGGATCTTCGTCGAGAAGCATGGCCCAAGCTTGCGATGCACTTTAGAATACGTTACGATTATATAACACCCGTTACTCGTGACGGTTAATGAAGGATTCTTCCAAGAAGTTTGTAGTTATGGGTACCTTGAGAGAAGACTTTAATTTGCCGTAATAGAGCTTGATTCTGTTGATGTAAACACTGAAGATTCGCGGGGAAACAGCCACCGATCTCCGCGCCGGAGCTAGCGGCTTTTGTGCGCCACAACCTTAGCCATGTGAATCTTCGAAGCTGGCAATCGTTGCGCAGTCACCCGCTCCTGTGTATTGTCCTTGGGTACGTGAATGATGGGATCGAATTTACCTTGTGAGTAGTAGCGCCTATCTATATGATATTACACCATATTTGTCAGTCTTGACAATGCGTATGCTGTTTCTCCGTATCGTCAAAGTCCAATCGAACAAATTCACTGAACCGTCGCTTACATGGTCTTCCTACTACCAGATGCTGCCGATGCGGATTCTCCCCTCAAGTCGGAAGAGCTGCAGGTTCTGAGAGCTCAATATGAAAAGGAGGGTCATTACGTTGGAGTACAAACCAAATTCAACTATGCCTGGGTAGGCTCACGTTGGCTGAATCAGAGAGGTTCTACTGAAGCGGATTTCTCAGGGATTAATCAAATCAAATTCTCGTAACGAGCAACAAGAAGGCGTCCGCTTGCTGTCAGATATATTTCGAAATGCGCCCGAGCGACGCAGAGAATGCCTATACTACCTGGCCTTAGGGAATTACAAATTGGGCAATTATGCGGAGGCACGACGGTACAATGACCTTTTGCTAGACCACGAGCCAGGGAACCTACAAGCAAGCAGTTTGCGGGGGCTAATTGATGAAAAAGTTGCTAAAGAAGGTATGATGGGAGTTGCGATCCTTAGCGGGGTCGCTATTGCTGCCGGCGTTGTCGGAGGGATGCTCGTGAAGAGTGCAAGGAGAAGGTAACGATTTCCCACAAAAGAACATTAGGAGGTTAAGCTGTAAGGCGTTATCAAGCGTGCGGGTTCCTTGGCCTAGTAACTATCTCATCAACTCCTGAACCCGTCATGATGGTTTCAATATCAGTGTCTCGTTAATGGGAGTGGAAGAGTGAGGGTGATCTGAAGGAAAAAGAGTCATGAGAGGGGACTGGATTCACAAGACAATCAGTGGCGCTTGATAGTGGCTGGTGCAGGCCAACCGAAACGGGAAGAAGGCATTAGAATTCGGAGCGTGATCCATTCCGGCTGCTGATTGCCTCTTTATCAAGTGCATTGTCACGGCTCCTAGAATCCTGAGAACAAAGATTCGCATTCAATCTTGCTGTTGAAAGAACATAGTTTTGGGATGATGTGATCCTGACTGACGCCAAATATACGATTTCCAACCTTTGATACGTCATAGGCATCGGCGTCGGTGTCTGGAAATTGCACGCAATACTCCCAACATCACAACACAGTAACCTCAAACCTCATCTTCTTCTTTGATCTACTTCTTGTTTTTAATGAATTATCCATCAACTACACACTTACCGAGGGCCTGAAAGAATACCATACATCCTTACTTCTCCCGAAATTCAGCCTTCCTCACAATACGGTCGCAAGGCTTACTACAAGGTCATACCTTTCTTGCATGCTTCGCCTCAGCTTCCGCCAACGCTGCAAGAACTCGAAACTTAGCACAAATCACTTTTGCATTTCTAGACTTGCTCCAACTACAACAGCCTTTGATTTAAGAACATCCAGCAGTCTTCGGCATTGTTATCAGCTCAACGTCTGATTATGTCGAGCCACACTGGACGACCAGAAGCAGACCTACTTTTCTGCCATCAGTGTGAGAATCAATGGCGACAAAATGCCGCCGGTCTCCGATGTCCTCGGTGTGATTCAGAGTTCGTAGAAGTCGTAAGTCAGCTGTTATCTACCGGAACAAACTTACCCCGTTACTAATCAGTCTACCTAGGTCGAAAATGACGACGATCCACGTTCAGGACAGTCTGGTCATGATGATGATGTAGAACCCCATCCGGAAAATCTCCCTCAGCACCCTCTTCGTCACATGAATCCGTGGGCCCGAAGTCGTCCAGGTTCGGATGACGGAAACATAGAACACGTCGAGTGGAATCCTAGCCCTGGCCTGCACTTCAGTCGGACATCTTACCGTTCAGGATCACCACGTGGGGGATTTCCAGGTCAGCCTGGTAACGACCCTTTTGCCTCGTTATTCCAGAGCATGTTCGATACACGCCAGATACCCGGACAAAACATGGGTGGACCAAGACCCGGGAACCCCTTTCCATCCCCCTTTTCCGCACCTCCTCATCACGCACCCTGGGGATCTTATCAGTCTCAAATGCCCGGTCCCCATCGGATTCAACCTGGATACGGAAGTCGGAACACATATAGAGTTTGGCCAGCGCCACCGTCACCCACCAACACTGGCAACAACCATCTACAAGAGTATGTCATTTGTTGCCCCGTAGAAGGTATCGTACTAATCTCATTTGACAGGGTCATGCAAGCCCTTTTCCAGAACATAGCTCAACCATCCGACCCAAGTAACCCCCATACAGGTCCACGCACCACCCCCGGCTTCCCGGGCCTCCACCAGCTTTTCGCCTCTGTCCTTAACCCTGCGAACGCCGCTCATGGAGACGTCGTATATAGTGAAGAAGCCCTCGACCGCATCATTTCCCAATTCATGGAAGGTCAAGCCGGTTCTTCGGCCCCGGGCCCCGCTTCCGCCGCCGCTATCGAAGCTCTCCCCAAAAAGAAAGTCAACAAAGACATGCTAGGCAGTGATGGTAAGGCTGAATGCAGCGTCTGCATGGATAACGTGGAACTCGATGACGAGGTCACCGTTTTACCATGCCAGCACTGGTTCCACGGCGAGTGTGTGGGCGCGTGGCTCAAGGAGCATGACACATGTCCGCACTGTCGACAAGGGATCATGCCCAAGGATGCGCCGAATGAGGTGGCGAGTCCGAGAAGTCCCGGACAAGAACCTAGGACTAGCTTACCTCCTTTAAGTCCAAGCAGAGAGATGCCAGGGGGGTTTCATTTCAGATATCACCATGGTGGCAATAGTAATAGCACTTCTCCAACTGAGTCATTTCGATCACAGCGCGATCTTCCGGTTCCAGCTCAGAGGCCGGAGCGGAGAAGATCGAGCGGAAGTAGTGGACGGAACGCTGGAGAGGGCAGTAGTGGTGGAGGGATCTCGGGTGCAATCGGGGGGTGGGTGCGGAACCATCTCGGTGGTGGTGGCGGTGGCGGCGGAGGACATTATGATCGGAGCTCAAGTCGATGAAGCACTTCGATTGAAAGCAGAACAGTCGATCCGGAGCGATATCGATGAGACAAATGGTGTATGATACTACAGGATTTTTCGAAGACTATGCCTGCGGCTTAGGGGCTCTTTCTTTCATGGGCGGAATGGTAGATCAATGGTAGGTTTGCGAGGGACCCTGGCGTTTTCCTAGTGGGGAATGCATAAGAGGCGTTCTTCTTGATAAACTGGTTTCAACTCACGTTGGTGATGGCGGGTGGTTCATGTCTTTCAGCAGGTCCGCCATGGTACAATGGGCTTGCAGAGATTCGCAATTATGCAAACAATTCGAGATACCCATGAGGTTCCTTCTTGATTGGATAGATGTATCATTTACGAGAAATCTTACGTGTTCGTTTGCATCGTAATCTCTCTGTGCCAATCTAGGGTAATCTCACAAGGCCATCCTACGTTCTTACGACTTATTGGCATGATCCGAACACAGAAATGAAAGCGTACATTTCGATATTATACTGTTCAAAGTTGCACTGTTTCGATGTCTTCAATGTTCTTCAATCACACAAGGTGGCTCGATCAGGGAGAAAGGTGATTGTTGTTTCCTCGTAACCAGAACCCGATGGAGTACGCTAGGCAAAAGATTTGACGAGAAAGACTGCTCGATTCTTTACAGTATTTCATTTCTCTTCCTGGGAATTTAGTCGGTAATATATACAACATAAGCATAGCCTCCAGCACCGACCAATCTAATCGCCAAGCATTGGCGCTGGTATCCAGTACCATATCAAAAACGCCAAGCAGCTGGACGTATGTACGAGCCTAATGACAACCTCTAATGGAAGCATGAAAAAATTCAAGAAAATGATAGATTATTTACGGTCGTTTCTTCACATGTCCGCCATCGTCGTCTCCGTCAAGTATCCGGGTGAGACTGGATAGAGAGAGGTCAGTGTTGGAGAAATAGAGTGCCATGAGCCATGCGGCAACAAGGTTAACGAGATGGTGAAGCAGGTATGCGTATGAGATCCCATATACAGCGGCGTAGACGGCGAGGACGAAGAATAGAAGACTTGTGACGTGGCTGAGTCTGCTCTGTCGTTAGCGCATCTAATAAGTCTATCAGGAGAGGTGAATCTTGCCTAGCTGAGGCTCGCGGAACCATCTTTCCGCTTGTCAAGGTTTCGACGAGGAGGATGAATGGCATTATGGATAAGACATTATGATGTGATGAAAATGGTGTGAGCCAGTGAACGGCAAGATTGTGAACCCATACCACGAGGACTGGGAGATTGATCGGAAGAACGCAGAGCATGAGAAGTAGGATTGAATGGGCGTAGTTGTAGAAATTAGAATTGGCTCCCGATCCCTAACATGATGTTAGTGCATCGGGAAAGCACAAGGGACGAAGTTGCCAACTAACATTTTCACGTAGATGATACAAAGCTCGAATGCAAGTCGCTAGCTGGACTATGCAAGAAACGAGGTAGGCGAATTGATAAGGAATTACTGTTAATACAAGTAGTAGTAGTACACTGGCGGTCACGATTCGCCGTCTAGGTGAAGTCAAAGTGAAAGCCGGCATGGTCGGTTTCCTGCTTGAAGTTAGGCACGACTTCCTGAGCCACAGGTGATACTCACTTAGGTTGTTCACTCTTTAATTGGGAGGAACGAAGCATAAGCAAGCGGAAAGCAACCTGGAGAAGATAGATAACTCCCAGAGCCATGTAGTTGAGCATGATACAGATGCCTGCACTAAGCAATCCGAACATCGGCACCAAGAACCAGAAGGCGGGATCCTGTGAGCCGAGGAGGAGATCGTTTTGATCATAATCAACAGGCGATCCAGTGGCGTTCCCACTCCAGCTGAAAAAGCCACCGGAGGCAGAGTTGGTCGTTGCGGCACTTGAGATCGCAAACGATATCGAAAGAAAGGTCAAAGCCAAAAAAAACAAGGGCATCGACGTTCGGAGGCAGAGGTCCATTGATTCCGAGAACGTCACAAATGCGCCTTAAAAACTCAGTATACTGTTGTTTCCAATGATTTGTGGGTGGGAACAAATCTGTTCAGGGGCACTTACCGCTGTCATCGTAGAGTCTAAATTGTTTTCGCAGCACAAGAGCGACAATCAATAGTGGGAATGCCGCAAACACAGTTCGGTATCGCATGACTAGTTTCCCAATGCTCCCACTAATGTCAAGTACCAGCGAAACACCGATGGATGAATCGCAAGTCGGATCCGTCCAAAATTGTAGAGAAATCCCATTGGTCGTAACCTGTGACCGCAGTGGAGGTGGCATGAACGGGGCAATGCCGTGAAGACTGATATTGGCCTCTTTGACGTTGACGAAATACCGCGATTCATGAGGCTCCGAAAAATGCTGGCGTAATAAGGGAGTGAAAAGCTCTGCATTACCACCGCACGCTTGCTTTCCCATGCTAAGTTCAAAGGCAAGCAGGCTGGAGTGCAGTGCAGGTATTTCGAACGTTGTCACTAACGGTCTATCTGCCGGTAATTTGAATCGGGTCCCAAAGGTGAGTAAGTGCTGCAGACCGGTCGAAACGAGGGTGTTCGATTCGCTGTTGTCACTAAACTCAGCTATCGCCCAAGCTTCCGTTGATTCGGGCGCTCTTTCGACTATGGCGATGAGTTGGTGTTCCCCAAGATCTTCAAGTTCATACTGAAGATAGGAGAACGGATTTTGTTTGTCAAAGGGATAAATCGATGTTCTGTGTGAAGCAGGCAGTTGGATTAAGTCTGTAGCAGCGTTCTTGCAAGCGTATCGTGTAGAGCCGGCTCGGCCTTCTGACAGGTCAATATTCAAGGCAAAAAGCGCTGCCGAGTTGCCTGGCTGTAGCGGAAGAACACTGCAAAGAAAGACATCCAAGTGCCCAGTATGTGAATTTTCCGAAAGGGGTAGGTTAGATAAAAATGTAAACTTCTTTTGAGTGGGCATGCCCTGAGGTGGGATTGGAAGGACATGAGCCGTTGGTTTTTTGGATTTACCAACACTGCGAAGCACCAGTCTCTTACCCACTGGATTGATCGAGACGGACTGATCTTCAAGGGTTAATAGAGTCGTTGGTTCCTTATATGGAAGACTTCTCTCGGCTGTGACCTCCATACCCGTCAAATACCATTTTTTGAAGACTCGCATCCGCTCTGCCCTTGGCTTGGTTTGCGAGGGGCGATGAACGTCGAGCGCTTCAAAGATAGATCGCGCAATAGGCCTGACTAGCTGAACGCACCACGTGGTCTGGATGTGATCTGCGCCAGTCCACATGCCTGGGATAGAAGAGGTAAAAACAGTAAAGCCGTGTGTGCTAGGAACAAGCGAAGAGAGACTGGCGTAGTCCGAGGGTACAGTTGTATCCAAGCTTCCGCCTGCGATGGATATCAAGGTGACATGCCATAAAGGATTGTCACTTGCCCATTTTTGGGAGTGGGCGACCCGCCAATAGCTGTTGATCCGCTCGTAAGTCCGGACAAGATCGGCATCGACGGAAACGGGTGATCTTGCGTGAGGAGCAGAAATGGTAATAATGGTGTTGACTGAATTTGACTGATAATTCGGCATGGTAAGCATCGTACGAGCAGCAACGCCGCCCATGGAATGACCGATAAGGATGACAGAACTAGGATCAGGCAATCCTGGGTCTCGTTGCGACCTCCGTGGATCATGATAAAGGGATAGAATGTAGGCCACCGCATCATTTAGATATTCAGCCTGGTCCAGAAGTGTCTGTCCATGAAAGGCAGTGAAGTCCTCGTTGAAGTCGATCGAAAAAAAGTCAATGCTTGTCGCCCCCCCCTTCAACGCTGCCTTATCCTGCTGGACGGTATTATAGTAATGCTGAACGGTCTCAGACGCCAGAGACCTGGCTTGCTTGTAGCTCCCAGCATTTCCGGGGATGAACAGCACAGGGACACCTTTGACCTGGCGCTGTTAGCCCACTTTGTTACACGCGGGCAGAAATTGCCATACCTTTCGATCTTCATCGAACCCAATCTCCCTGTATAAATGCAGCGAGTACTTAGAAGCGAAACGGGTATGTTCCGTATCGAAGTCGGCGAATTTGAAGAACATTGAACGGGTGTAGTACATGTCACAGCCTTTGGCGTCTAGCTGCGTCGTCGTGAAAGACTGCAGGATGAAAAGCATCAAAAGAATGGCGGAGAGAGCAGCAGTGAGGATAAGGAGCGAGCAAGACCAAGGACTTCGGATGCGATGCCACCGCCGCGCACGAGAATCCAGCATTTTGTCTTCTGGCTGCTGGGTGGTGGACTGTTCTGATTTTCTCCGGGATGGTTGTGGTTTCGTTGACGATGTCCATGTGTCGGAAGACAATTGGGCTGGTGACAAAGCCTTTTCTATCTTCCGACGATCAAGAGTTTCGGAATGGCGTGTTACGTCAAATTTAGCGGTCGAGAAGGTCTTCTTCTCGTCAGGGTCGAACTTGGATGGTTCCTGGGCACCTCCATCATTATTATCCTCATCGGCTGAGGAGGAGAGCTTTCTTCGCATTGGACGCTGGCGAAAGCTTTTTTCATCAACCACCACGGCTGCTCTTGAAAAGGTGAGAACCTGCTGCCGCAGTTGGCAGCGCGCGGAAGCCTTATCGTCAAGATATCAGGGATGCGGACGTCAACCGATGGCTAAATGGGAGGCAGGATGAACCGAGATTTGCGGAAACGACCCGCCGTGGCTGGTGTCTTAGTCAGACGAGGGACGATGCTTGTCCGCTAAGGGTATATTCGCTTGGCAACCCGTATCACCTTTTATGCCAGGCGAACTTTATGACACGCTGTCATAGATAGATGCGGTTCAGTCAACTGCTTTTGCGTGATAGTAGAATCGATGTATCGATTACGAGATATAGAGTAACTGTGTTCACCAAGATACGATTGGGCTCGGCAGAAAGGATCAGGTAGGAGCATTTATCAAAGTGAGACTTGAAGTTTGCTCCTTTATTTTACTGGTTACAACTTTGACACCATAACGTCTAGAAAAATGAGAGCTCAACAGTTGGGTTATTTGCTACATTAAATTGTGCCGGAAACGGAGTTGGACACTTCACCACCTCAACCAATAGAGCTGTCTCAATGTCTTTGTGCTGGAGCAACAAAGTGCATTCATTCTGTCTCGTATTTCGGCGCCTGTTTTTGCATAGAATCAATATCAGGACGACAGAGGTCCTATTCTTACCTGCTCACGTTCCCTCATCCCGGTAACTTCTCTCGCTCGGTCTCGCTTCCTATCTTCTCTCTTTCTCGACGCTTCGAGTCTACCAAACCAACCTTTGGCCCCGAACTTGATTTTCGTGATCATGTCTGTTGCTTTCCCTTTGCTGATTTGATCGGCCGTCAAATGATCGTCCAAATCCCGGAACTTATTCAAGAACAGGAGTTGCCCCTCAGTCGCCGGCATCTTCCTCCATTTTTGCGTATGTTGCACAAAATTCCAGGGGAATCGCGACGACGCAAACGTATCTGCGGCATGCACAGCGTCTGAAAAGGTCTCGGATTTTGCAATCAGACGTGGACGCATAAATGGGCTGCTCCCAGCATGACGCGTTCCATCAGGCACCTTTTGTGTATACCAAACACAAGCTAGACCGTTCTGGCTCCCTTCCGCAGGTGGCATCGCAATGGTCAGATACTCACCATCCTGACTAGATAGCACATAACGGTTCTCGCCTGCAAGCACCCAGGCAAGCGGACTGATGCCTCGAACGTGCCGATCAGCGGAAGTATCGTCAATCAAATCGTAGACGGAACCGTAATCCGTAAAGCTGATAGTCCGTTGCGGCATCTGTCTTGCAAGGGCCGAAGGCTCATTAGTCTGAGCTTGCAAAGCTTGCTGTTCACGAAGAGCTTCGGTCTCCTTTCGTTCCTGCAGTGTCTTCATTTGAATGGCATCTGCTTCTTTAACCATCTCCCCAGGGTCTAAACCGAACAGTGTTGGTGTGGTGACGATACCGACAGTGAGCGAAGCCACCATGTCGATGACATGGCAGTTCGCTTTCCCCGGATGGAGACGCATTCCTCGGCCAATCATTTGCACCAAGAGATTCCGTGATTTGGTTGGCCGAGCGAGCAAAACGCAGTCTATATTCGGGATGTCTGTTCCCTCCGTGAAAACACCGCAGTTCAATAGAACAGGGAACCTTCGTTCTTTGAAAGCATCTAATCTGTCCCCACGTGTTTGCTTTGGTGTATCGCCAGTCACGAAACGCGCGTCAACGCCATGTGCTCGAAATGCTGCGGTCAGACTTGAGACATGGGCGAGATCAACACAAAAGACTATTGTGGACTTGCGGTCCGCTGCCTTTGACAGCCAAGCGCGCACGGTGATCTCGTTCGTCTCGTCATTGTTGACAGCCTTGGAAAGATCTCCTGCCTGAAAATCGCCCGAAGGTCCTTTTCTGACGCGCGAGATATCAGCATGAGATCGTACCGTTGTGAAAATAACGTTGGACAACCACTTGGATTGAATCATGTCAATGTAGTCCCTGGCGAAAATCAATTTACCATACCAAACTACTCTCCATGCTGAAACTTACTTATGATAGACAATGTGGTCAATAGCATCGCTTAGTCGAATACCATCGAAACGTGACAATGTCGCAGAGACTCCGACCAAAGCCGGTGAGTGACCGTGGCCTTTAGGCTTTACCAATCCGAAGTGCTGCAAAGTATCCATGTAAGTAGAAGCAGCGATGTGGTGGGCCTCATCCACAAGGACAAGTTTAAAACGTGCGGGATCGAACTTCGAGATCCGATCTCCCGAAGTAATACTTCTCACTGATGCAACGGTGATATCAGCAAGACCAGTCGCGTGCAGCTTCCCCATCTCGATCTCCACAGATTTGGCCGGATATGCGTCGGTACAGTGTCTAGCTGCCTGCTCAACGAGTTCTCGACGATGGACAAGAATGAGCGTTTGAGTTGCGCCATCTTGCCATGGTTTGATACGGTCAATGAGTTGGGTGAAGATCACCTGTGGTACGTATGAGCAGTGTATTCTCTACCTTTGCAGCTCCTCCGGGAACATTTACTGTCTTTCCACTGCCCGTTGCCAAAGAAATACCGAGCCTCTTGTGACCTCTTTCAAGGTATGATAAGACTGATTGAATGCATTCTTCTTGGTAATCTCGAAGATGAATGTGAGGGCCAGCTAAACGGGTTGAAGAGGAGGAAGCTCGATGTATCGGAAATTGTGGTCTACAAAAGATATGGCCATGATAGCCATAGCTGCGTACATACGAGATCTCAGGACACCATCGGAGGCGCCATAACCTATACTGCATTCCTCATGGTGAATAGACTAGCGGCAGCGCACCTGGCTTCCTTGTAGAGCAGCAGAATGAGACCCTCGGAGACAAATCTTGACCACAACTTGTATCCACAGTGCCAGATCGGTAGGCTAAAAAGTATGCCGATAGGGCTGGAATCGGAGTCCGATAAGATAAGATACATAATCCAATATTGCTCCCTAGACAACGTCGAGATAGAAAGATTCAGTCTATATCAACCGTTCAATATGCGAATATGCATATCTCGCAAAACGATTCCATAAAGGCTGAGATTTGAGATACATGAAAAGCGTCTTGCAACACATAATTACCAGTCAGGGTTGTAGTTTTACTGCTCAATTGAAAATGCAAGTTCCATGTTAGACCGTGCTTCTTCATAGGTAAAGGCCTTAAAAAACTACGCCCAACCATGAGGCACTCCTGACGATGTGAAGTTGCAAATGGGCTTTGACTGAAATTTCCTCTTATCTCTTTGAATCAGAGGTTCATGCACAGAAATGTCATCTTCAAGCAAACGTTATATTCAACTGAGCGATCGTGAATCTAAAAATAAGACAGAAAATCTTAGTGGGACGTCTTCATCTTTTAATTCCACAGCTAGTCAGTCATCTGTATCATCTTCCGTATCCAAAGAAGGTGGCGGCAGGCCGAAGAAAAGGAAGAGAAGTGCTAGCGAAGAGACTGGTGTCCGTGTAAGAAATCCAACCCGCTTTTATAGCACCAACTATCACAATCTATTCAACAAAACCATACAAGATCTTCAGCCTAGGTCTCATGGACTCGCCGACGAAATTGGCTTGAAGACAAGTCGAATTGGTATTTCGACATGGTCGCCTGATGAAAAAGCTCAATTCTTTCGAGGCATAGCGCGCCACAGCTGGAACAACTTGCCAGCTATTGCAGCCCTCATCGGAACCAAGACAGAGCTTGAGGTGCACGTGTATCTTCGAGTCCTTCAGGAAGCTAGCAAGAAGCAGCACAAGTATGGCGACAGACGATGGTTGATCGGTCCAGCAGATATAACTACTGCAGTCGAGATTTCAGATCCGTGCTGTGCTTCTCTAGAGCAAGCTGCTGATGCTATGGCGGTTTTACAGCAACGGTATGAGGAACACCATGAGAAAGAAAGACACGGCGAGCTGTGGAGATTGGATCGAAAGATGGCCCAATGGGCTGATCAACGTTTATCTGAGGGCGAGGAAGGTAGGATTGAAGTCTCCAGAAGGCTACCAGCGGCTGAAATCCTCGATCTGAGCCAGTTTCTTGAACTATCGACTAACATCTTCATGAATTCCAATGAGTCTCACAACAATTACCGCTCATTTGTTTCGAGATCCGAGAAACCGTCGATGCTGTACACGGCTTTTGCAGACTTACATACTTTAGTCTTGAGTGTTACAAAACGACTGATTCAATCATCGTTGTTCTTCGCAATGTCTAGGCTTCGAACAACCCAAACTTCGCATTATGCTCACAAGCAAGCCGTGAAACAAGCTGACGTGTTGACAGCATGCCGGGTGTTAGGTATGAAGCATAGCATTAAGGACTATTGGATCCGTGTTCCTCGCAGGTGCAAGCTGAATGTGCACGACCTGGCAAATGCCAGAATCTCAAATAAAGCGTTAGATTACAACGAGGTTGAAAGGGCGCTTACGTATGCCAAACCTGTCGAAGGTCAGAGTTTTGATGCGGCCAATTGGGACGAAAGCTGCAATACTAGTCCTGTATCACCTGAAGAAATCGGGTCAGAATTGGAGTCACAATCCATCGAGTCCTCGTCCACAAACGTCGATTGGACCGAAGACTCACCACACCAAAGCGGAACGGAAACGGACTTCTTTGCGCTAGGAGAAAGGTTCGGTGATCGAGTGGACCTGTACCTTGAGCACGTCGATCAGAATGCGAGCGAAAAGGAAGAGCTTCGTTTATGGAAGATGCTAAGTAGAAGTCCCCCGCCAGACATCTCGATTCAAAAGTCACCCGCCGAAATTAGCAATCCTGGGCCGTACCGCAAAAACAAATCCGGCATGGATAATTGGAGAGACTGGCTTGATTTCAGACCTGAATGGGAAACCTGTAATCTCGGTAGCCTGGAGAATGATTTCGCCGAGAATGGAAAGCAGATGAGGGTCCGCTTTGAAACATCAGCACGGCGGGACGACATACAGAAAATTTACTTACGACCGGATCGCAAGGGGAGAATATTACCATCTTCGAGCGAAGGCGGAGATGATGCTCACTATACAACCTCTGCGAGCAACCACATGTCCACAAGCCCCGAGGCTACATTTCTGAACAAAGCGTCAACAGGTGATATAAGTGTTGCAGATGAGGAAGATTTCGACGAGTCGGACCATCGTCCTGACGATGAATACTCCCAAGAGCTGGAAGAAGACTTCAGAGATACCATCAAAGACCGCCCTGACTTACCACAGCTCTCTGAACAAGTAGTCCAAACTTGTGTAGTCGACGATGGATCCCCGCCGCCGGGTGAACAGCGTCTTGAATCCGGGCCCATCCGTATATCTTCTTCCGAGGATGAAGAGGAGAGCGGAAGCGAAAGCGAATATGATGATCGAAACAAGCAAAGTCTGGAGAGACCTACCGAGGAGTATTCGGATAGTATTTCTAATGGTAGTGACTCCTAGAAAAACTCGAACTGGCCAACAACGTCATCTTGGATGTAGCCTGAGCAAGGAACTACGATACCGCTAGGCTTGAAAGTATAGCTTGTCCAACTCACATGGAAGGTATCTTGATTGACCAAAGGGCCTTCAATTGATCTTTGAGAATTGGAGGCACTCACTCCTGTTGGAATGGTCGACCACAACCGTAGGTTTCCCAACATGATTGCGACTTATCTGCTCCTTTCTCGTGGTAATCTCAAATTTAAGTCAGGCCGGACTATATTACCATCTTCATCGAGTTGAAATCGCCTGATGATACATTCCGATTTCCCATCGAACGCCCCTTTTCGTTCGCCTCCGATTCAAAACCCTCGATGATCAAAGCTCAAAATTCCTGTAATTGCCACCAGTGACACTCAACGGCTGCACATTGTCCATTGAAAGATCTTGCGGCGCCTGGAAAGCAAATCTTTCCCCTCCATAACCGATATCCCTGACCATCCTCGCACCTTCCTCTCCTCCTTTCATGCTCGCCGCGCGCATCGTCTCCTCAGCTTCTGCAAGGCGTTTCCGAAACGCCAACCGATCAAGGAAAAGTTGCTGACGACCACGTTCGAGCTCTCTGCGCTCTGCTTGCAGCGTATTCTCCAATTCCGAGAATTGTTGCAGTTTTAATTCGAGCTTTTGGAGTGTCGTATTTACCGCGCTTGAAACCAAGCGTGTCATTTCGCGCTCTTCAAGGGACGCTAATGCACCCGCACGAGCGGCTGATGTTGCCAAAGCGATAGTTTCCACCGAAGGCTGGTCGTGACTGCCCTCTTGTATCGTAATCTGATTATCATCCGTTGCTCGCGGACTCTCACTCACATCCACTTCCATTGAGTCCTCTTCTGTTTTCATGCCCTCCTTGTCTTTCTCTTTTCCCTTTTCTGGCGCTTCTCCTCCACCCACGCCTCCCTCTATTCGCTTTTGGAGTCCCTTCCGGATCGCCTGTACCGATCGTCCTGCAGCAGCAGCTGCGACTTCAGGCTCGCTCATTCCCACCAGGAATCCGACCACAGTCATCACCGAGTTCTCTGCTTTGCTAAAGGGGATTCGACCCTGATCCAACGGGCCATAGCTGTGGGCTTCGTGTGCATTGTTCTCCAAATAGTTGTCCTCAATCTCGAGCTGCAAGAATTTCAATACACATTCTTCGCGTGTACGTGATTCGACGTGGTCAGCAATTGAATCCCAATTATCATCGAAAAGTTCCAAAGCTTCGAGGAGTCGGAGGAGCTCTGCGTCAGTCCAACCCTTTTCACGATCAGGGATGGCGGTATATTCCCCATCCTCAAGCTTGACAAAATCCCATTGATTGTGGGGACCAGGTTGTCGTGCAACCCGAAAGCATTCCCCACACAAGTCGTACTTGAGTTTCGATGCAGCTGAGCCTGTAGCGGAAGTCGAACGGGTGTAGTGGTACCTTGAACGAGTACAGTCGATACCGCACGAGTAACAATACACAGCTTTCTTGGTCTCCTTTGCAAGTTCTTCGATTGCAGATTCTGCTGACATGACACGGTTCGGCGCTGGATCGTCGCCATTTGCTTGCTTATCCTGGGCGGCTGCAGTAACATCTTTGCCGTTCTGATCATAGATATTGCGTCGTATCTCAAGATTAAGGCTCATTTTCGATTGGGGCGAGGCCTCACGATATGCGCGAAGGAGACTTCTTTCTGTGCTTTCGTAAGGTCTGCCGTCAGTTGCTTGCGATCCAGGAGCCGGCTGGAATGGCTGCAGCCCACGAGGGGTGTCTGCCTTGATTCGGAAGTGACCGGTGAACGGAGGTCCACTCGCAGAAGGTCGCGTTTCTGGGTCAATCTGGACAGCGCATTAGCCAAACTCGCTGCTCGCAATGGCCCTAGTAATTACTTGATAGTTGATCAGACCCCATTGCTCGAGAAAAGCGTGCACCCTCATGATCGAACAAACATCTCCAGCTAGGTTTCTTCGGCAGGCAGTGACTGTGAGGTATTCTGCTGGGTTCAGTCTGTAGGTATTGATCATAAAATCTCGGTAGTCTTTGTACACTGCTTCGGTCTTGCTTCGATTGCGACTATTAAAGAACTCAGGCAGCGCCTTACGTTCTTGGTCGTGAATCTTATGCATGTCGAACCACGTGCTGTAGCTCGGCAGAATAATAGAGTATGTTTGTTGGATAAGATGTGATCGAGCTGAGGCCTCTTGCGCCGTTTTGGATTGTCCAAGCTGCTCTTCTGATGTATCTGTAGGAGGCTGTTGGCCTTCATCTTTCGAAGGGCTGCCACTCGGCTTTTGTGAGTCGTCCTCCATGCCAGCCATCTCTTGATCTTCTTTGACCGTTTCGTCATTTTCCGGAAGTGGCGCATCTGGAGCATCAAGGGGATTATCTGAGATAGGGTTGGGTGTGCTTTCTTGGGGTCTCACTGGTGATTCTGCTGATTGGTTTGGCGTAGCTGAGGTCCGTTCGTTGATTGGAGCTTCAATAGACCACATTATTAGCTTAAGAGGTTCTATCAATGCACAAATCTTCAATATCGTTCGTACCTGCTGCGTCGATGTTCAGGTTGTTGGTTGGCACCTGACCTGGTGAGTTCACACCTTGATCTTCTCCCTTCTCCATCGTTAAAGGCAATGAAGAATCTATTGGATCAGGGTTCAGCAAACTTCCATCCATCGTTCAAATCGATGTTAGCCCTGTGCTGCAGAAGCTCTTCTTTGACGGTTTGCGTCGATCGATTTGTAGCTACTATCCGTGGCAGGGAGGAAATTTATTTATTAGTGGGCGCGCATTGGGATGACATTGATCATATCACATGAGAGTAGAAAGAAGGCACGAGATTATCGACAGATGAGTTGATATATTTGGAGTCGAGCGGGCTGTTCTGAGTATGTCGTAAGATTGTATCGACGCGTGGTGGTAGGGATCAAGTCGCAAACCGCAGGCTTAGAACGAAACGTGTGTGCTGAGTCAGCTGCGGCTCTGCGGAGTTATAGATCATAGCCACAGTTCACCTACCACTCGCTTCGACTTTCTGATCACCGTCCTTCGACCACCTCTGCTGATGTTTTGAACAAATCAGGAGATAGAAGCAGTAGTCATGACACCAAAGTCTACCTAGACTCCCAATCAACAAGATGTTACCAAGAGCAGGGAGACATGCTATACCACGGATGTGGATCAGTGTCCGATCAACGTCCAGACAGCATGTAGCGTTTCCAATAATTACCCGATTATTGAGCTCCCTTGCAGTACTTGAACAGAGGAATGGAAAACTTGAACATTCTTCGCTCAGTGCCGTGACTGCGGCACAGAAGGTAGGAGGCTCTGTCGTTGGTCTTGTTGCTGGCAGCGGGATTAGGGCAGTCGCAGAGGAGGCGTCTAAAGTCAAGGGCTTAGAAAAAATTATCATGGTCGAAAATGGTGCTTATGATAAAGTAAGATGACTTTCGGAAGCATTAGGATCGATTTGGCGACTTCGTCAAGCTGAAAAGCCAATGCAGGGACTTCCGGAAAATTATGCGCCATTGCTCGTGGAAAACATTAACAAAGGTGGATTTACACATGTCTTCGCTGGACATTCGGCGTTTGGCAAGGGAGTGATGCCTCGGGTCGCGGCTTTGCTTGATACGCAACAGATATCCGACATCACCGCGATTGAAAGCGAAGACAGTGAGCTCGCTATATTGGTTATCAATGCTAGATACGGGCTGACGTAACTTAGCATTCGTACGGCCCATATACGCCGGCAATGCAATCCTCACTATACAGTCGAAAGATTTCATCAAAGTTATCACAGTCCGAGGCACTTCGTTCGCTGCAGCCGATGCAGAAGGTGGCTCGGCGGAGATTAGTGAAGGCGTCGACCCCAAAGCGCCATCGCAGACGGAATGGGTCTCTGAGGATCTTACCAAATCAGACCGACCAGATCTGGCTACGGCAGGTCGGGTAGTTTCCGGTGGAAGAGGGCTGAAGTCAAAGGAACAGTTTAACCAGCTGATTCCTCCTTTGGCTGATGCGTTAGGTGCTGCCATTGGAGCTTCACGAGCAGCAGTCGACAGCGGCTTCGCAGATAACAGTCTGCAGGTAGKTCAAACAGGCAAAAACGTTGCGCCGCAGCTGTACCTCTGCGCCGGTATTTCCGGGGCAATTCAGCATTTGGCGGGCATGAAAGACAGTAAAGTGATTGCGGCCATCAACAAGGACGCTGATGCCCCAATATTCCAAGTGGCAGATGTCGGCTTGGTGGTGAGTCCTAATGATGCTATCAATTTCAGCCCTGATCGCTGACACAAGCTCCAGGGAGATTTATTTGACAAGGTACCCGAGATGACCGAAAAATTAAAACAACAATAATKATCTATGTAATCTTCCAAATTTTTAAATTTGATATATATTTTTTCCCATCTCATTCGATGCTGATAGATTGAGAAACATACACCCAGCGTCGCTCAATTTCTTGCCTCCCTCTAAATCGAATCTCCTTGACTTTGAATATTCCTCACCAATACATTTCTATCTCTATAAGCTCGCGTTTCCGTGTTTTCGTGTGGAAGTGGCTCGTTGGCTGTGGGCGAATCAGCTTGATATCCGGATCATGTACCCCGCCTTGCGTCACCGGATATTGATATTTCCTACCCAAACCCGGAGCGCAACTCGGGTACTCTGATACGCCATTCACCTAAAATCAATGGCGCAAGACGTGCCTGTCCGTAGCCCAGCCAGCATCTTGTCCGGGCCAGACCCTCTGGTCTCTGCCTCAAATGATAGCCCCATAGCAGCTCAGCTTGTCAGCCCTTCCAGCATTGTATCTGACGGGCCTTCGCCTCAGGCGGGACAGCAACACTCGGAACCCGGTAAAGGTACTCGTCGGCGTAACAAACCAAGCCTCAGCTGTCAAGCATGCACCAGCAAGAAAACCAAGGTCCGTCAAGTCGACTGATCCAACGTCGATACCACGAAGCATGCCCAGGGGGTTTTCACCGAAGAATTTCTGCTGACTCTTCCACAGTGTGATCGGACCAGGCCAATGTCCGTGATTCTAACTATAGTGGCCCCACCCCCCCAGACTGCTGTATTGGTCTAATGAATAGGGTTTCTTGCAGATGCCTTGCCTGCCTCAAGCGAAGGTCGGAATGTCACTACTCGGAGCTTGCCGACTTAATTGAGTGCGCCTACATCCAGCCATCGGCCTTGCATCGCCTAGACATGCTCGAACTAATGCAAAGCATCAGGGAATCTCACCGCGCGCTTGGTATTGAGTCTCCGCGAAAGAAACCTCGAGCGAGCGCCGCAGGCGCCTCGCAGCCCGCAATGATCCAGGTACGAATTCCTTTTGGCTCTCTCATCCTAAGTGACTCATGATCCGCCGGTTTCCAGGCACAAAATGCTGGTCGATCTATCAGACACGTGCCTTCTCGGTCCTCCACAGGGTCCTCTCCTAAGCTGTTGTCGCATGTACCCTTTTCAAACCCGACCATGTCAAACCTCTTCAAGGCGGAGCATCCGTTCAGGTAAAATGTTTAGTGAACCCGCATGGTATACACTCATTGACATGTCCATCTATTACACAGTAACTATTGGACTCATCAAGGTGGACTTGCAGAAGTCATTGGAGTATTGCCGAGCCGAGAGCAAGCTGATATGTACGTGCGCCTGATCATCTACTTACAGTCAGTTTCCCGGCGTATCGAAGCAAACCTGGATCCTCCGAGTAGCCATTAAGTCAGTCGTACGATTTTGGCACTGTTAGGTTGAGCTGTGACTCAAGCTACTCTACCCTACCGTGTTACTCTCTAGCTGAGACTGATGCATGCGCCAGTCTAGTTGCCAAGTTCTTCGATGCCGTTGATCCAGTTTATCCTATGATTCATAGAGAAAGCTTTGAAAATGACTACTGTCAATTTTGGGACACTAAGCCTTTGGAGTGCACCACAACAGACGCATCTCTGGTTGCCTTAATCTTCGTCATGCTGGCAATGGGCACACAATTTGTTGACCTACCCTCGCCAGAGGAGAAGGAGCAAACCGCCGAATTCTATAGTATGTCGTCGAGCCTATCCTGACAGGTGTACTTTCCTAACAATCGAAGTATCGGCTTCTCATCAAGCCCTGCGAATGTTCTCTTATCTCGGGCGACCCTCTATGCGCTCTATTCAAACGATGGTCCTTATTACTTACTTCTTAATGAACGATAACCATGCGTCTGACGCATGGGCATTCGCCGGTATTCTTCAGCGGCAAGCTTACGCAATAGGTCTCAACAGGGACCCTTCCATCGTCAATCCAGATGCTCCCCCCTCTGAGATGCAACAACGACGCAAAGTCTGGCAGGCAGTCTTCATGCAGGATACTTTCCTCAGTGTCATCATTAAGCTTCCGCCCACACTCACGCACACGGACGTGCGAATCGAAGACCTTACCGAGGACGAAGGCGCTCCCTCGGAACATGGCGCCACTGATACATCCTTCATCCGCAGTATGGTAAGGACCTCCCCAATCGTCATGATGGTTACATCAAAGCAACATCTAAAACCGCACTCCTTCGCAGTGGAGCCTTGCAAGTATTGCTCAAGGTACAATATGCACTCCGAGATCCCTCGACCGCGCCATAAGCCAGAATATAGCAGAACGAACACGCTTAGTGGCTCATTTTCAGAGAATATACAAGTCTTTGCCGTTGCCCTTCCGAAACTTTAACGAGAAAGCCATCTGTGACCTTGCGAGGCGCAGTCGTCGGTTAGCGAGACAGACGCTATTCCTCACTAGTAACTACTACCATTGCTTGATGCTCATATACGCCGATGAGCATGGAGCGATGGCGTGCGATGCGAGGTCGACAATGGAAGCAGCTCATGAGGCAATCAGCAGCTACTTCCTGTTCCACACAATCTTCGATGGCGAAGCAGGTGTCTGGTTTCATTTCCAGCATCGAGCTTTCTCAGAAGCCGTAAGTCGATGAATGTGGTAGCTATGTGAAAGGATGAAGAACGTGCAGCTGACTTATGTCCTGTAGCTTGTCATTGCTGAATTGGTAAAAAATCAGCCACCGGGATCTAACATGGACCCCATTTATCTGAGTGCTAAAACAGATATTGTGAAGATGGTGGGTATTTTGCAATTGAGCAGCGAGCATGATGTGGTAGCTAGAACCAGAGTTGCTGCCTTGAGCGCTTATTTGTAAGTGAATTTTGACTGTGGCCACAGGAACTGTCCCTGAAATAAGAATCGCTTCACTCTACACTTCAGCCTGTATATTTGCGTGTATGATCATATGTCCGAGTGACAAGCTGGATATCTAGAAGATAATTTCAGATTATGTAGCACATCTAACAACTGCCTCCGTAGCGACGGTCATCAACCAATTACACCAAGTGATTCTAGCATAAGCTGGTTATGGTGCTAAGTTTTTCCGAATTGTAGGGGTGAAAATTAGACGTGAGAAAAACGGACCATTTTCTTCTCTGCATCCCGGATATTTGAGATATTCACATGGCTGCAGTGCCACCGCAATGGAAAGACAGTATTATGTCGAGGAAGTTTACCTCAGCTAGCCGTTGCTAGGAAATTCAGAAACTAGATGGTCCAAATAGACTAACAGACGATGCAGCCAAAAGTACAATTATTTCAGAGAATATAGCCTCAAGTCGAATAGTGATTATATGACTACAAGCGCAATCCAAGGGTATATCTCGTCTCAAATGTTCGCCTTATAAGGTGCTCCTACTCAAAATGATGGACCTTTGTGTGATCTCTGTAAACACTACTCATGCTTCTTCGTCTTACACGACTCGCCGTGCGTCCTCTATGATGAAGCTCCTGCCTTCGCATATACCGACCCAGGCTCTCGCACAAGCGGTCAAGCAGCCACTCACTTTCACTCTGCTCAGCCAGCATCGGACTGTCCTCACCAATCCAGTCCCACTCGATCAAACCTTGCTCCTCTTCTTCTTCAAGGAATTCAGATCGGGACATTCGGCTGAAGCGAATCAGATGCGTATACACTGCCCATTCTTCGTAGGAGTATCGCTTGGGTGGATCGGCGCGAAGATCATTGGCAGTCTTGCGGATAGCGAGGCCCAACTTCTGTGCCAACGTGTGTTGATTCAGGTTTTCGAGCTCGGCAACTTGTTCGAGAGTTGGGGAAGAGGCATGTTCATCTTCATCCGCGGGTCCGGTAGGGAAGCCTTGATCTACGCGCTTCTCTTGCTCTGCTTCCTCCGCCTTCCTCTCTAGCCACTTCCATAGTACAGGATATCTTTCCAAGAGTGACCTCCATAGCCCAGCTTTCGGGAGGACCGTCCAATCAGCCAAGGTAAATGTGCCTCGTTTGAAGCTCGCGATAACGGTGTCACCCATGTCGCTGATGAGAATCGTCATGGTGGGAACAGCGATGAGAGACCAGACTATGAAGAATGGTTTTCCAGCATTGCTAGTGGGGCTGAGGTCTCCGTAACCGATGGTTAAGAGGGAGACATAGCAGAAGTAGAGGGCTTGGAAATAGCTAAGCCCTTGCGTTTTCTGTTCTGCTTTCCAGAATCCGAGAGCACCCAGACACCAAAGAAGACCGACTACTACCTGATCAGCACTGACTAGATTAAAGAATAACATCGCCAATTCCCCATTTGCAGGGCATAGGATCCTAATCATCTTTCGGCCCTTTGCAGTAGCTCGGTTCACCCATATCGGGAGATTTTGGAGCATTCGGACGAGGAGACCGTTGATAGCGAGTTCAACCTGAAAGGGCCGGCTGAACAAAGAAGCCCCACGTGCTTAAGGAATGACAAAGAAGCGTCTAGCAAAAATAAACTTACAGGAAATCACAGACATGGTCAAAGCAGAGTATTTTTTGAAAGTAGATGTCTTTTTTTGAATGTTTCTCATTGCGTCGAACCGGTCCTTCTCTTCTTGCAGCAGCAAAAGCTTTGGTTTCCGAGAACCGACACGACGTATGAGCTTCATACCAGATCTCAATGGGGTCTTCCGAGCACGATGAAGCCTTGTCCTAGTCGACTGGGGTTTATACCCTGCTTTAGCGCCTGATACCGAAGGTGTTGTAAGGTGTCGAGCGGATATTGATTCATCCGTCTGCCTTTGCTTCAGTTCCAGTTCTGTAGTTACCGAACGGTCAATCGTTTGGACCCGACGCTTCTCTGCGTGAGTTTTGACAATATTGTCGTGAGAGAGTTCCTGCGCAAATTTCCGAATACTGCCGACCATTAGACCCAAGATAACGATTCCCCCAACACTATATGGAAACACCAGGCCTCGAGCAACATCGTTGATTGGATGAAAGTCACCGAAGCCTACGGTCAGTATTGTGACCTGTCGTCAGATTTAGATAAATTCTCGCAAAACGTCCAGCATACGGCTCGAGTCTTACGTCGCAGAAATACAAAGCATCCACATACTGCCATCCGGGATCGACTCTCGCAAATACTCCTGCGCCGCCTGCAAGCCAGATGAAGAACATCATGGTCTGTAGGATGAGGTTACGCTGTTCATCGGAGAGCTCAAAATGCTGAGGGTAATGACCGAGGAAGTAGCCTAGCATGTTCACCATGAGAGCCATCGAAGACAATAGATACAATACAGCAGCGATGACAGCATGCCAGAATCCTTGAGAGTACGTCTGCTCAGGACGATGCGGAGGAACATATTTATTCATACACGTCGTAATGCCTATCAGCTAGCGCCGCCAGAAATAAATCAGCCGCATTCTTATTACGCAGTTAAGACCGGTGGGAGGTCAAAAGGCCACGAGAAGACAGAGGCAGTCAATAAGGGCTGGACTCAGCCATGGCATACAATGATACATATGAGCACCAGATACCGCTTTCATTGATAATTGAGGAGTACGCCATATGCTTATAATGGAATCTGCCGAAACGTAAGGAAGAGTAGTACTTACTATACCGGTTGCGAAATACCACAAAACAATAGTGGCTGGAAGTGCGACGATGTACCGGACACGTCGGGTGAAATTGAAAAGCAAGAAGACATTGCCGGCGAAACCGCAGACCAGCGAAGCAGCGTTTAAAACGATACACCATCGAGGATCCGGCGTCCCGCTCGAGAGTGCATCCACGCCTGGATGGTCGGGATTGTAGTCATTCCTCCAGGAGGTAATCAAGGCGGCGATGGACATAACATTCGCCAGGGGACCAGACGTTGCTGCCAAGAGCGGGATGGCCGTTGAGGCAAACCACCAGGACGTTTTCCGTGGTTCATCATTATCTTCATCTTTGGGCCATATGCGAGATTTCCGTACTTGCTTCAAGCCGAGACCAGCGGGCTTGAGAGGTACTGTGTTTCTATGCTGATCAACGGAAGGAGACTTGGAATTTTCCATGGTAGGAATCAACGGCGACACTTGAGCTTAGCAACATACATCCTAGGCATGTATGGTCACCCGGTTAGGTATCGATTTCTCCCTCAATCAAGACCGTTGTAGAATTATCACTGGAGCCACAGTGGGGAGTTACTACTGCCGTTGTAATGCCAGGAACGCGGACTACAAGTACTTGAAAGAATGGCGTTCTATGTAACGGGTCTAAGGATCAAGATCTGCGGGAGATCGTCAACGCTGTCATCCGATGGCATTCGCATACTCCGAATATTAAAAATAGATGGCCCCGACACTTCGTAGCTAGGAAAATCGAGGTAACGATCTTAATAACGACGAGGAGTGTCAGAAAGGCAAATAATATGTACTTAGAGATACTGTCTCTACAGGTCAAGTGTCAACCGCTACTGAACAACCCGTGTCGCGCCACATTCGATAACCCTCGTTGATAGATTCAACGTAGATTCGTGTAGCCGATTATTCTGTGTTTGCCTGACTCTGAAATCGAAGAATCCTGATTGGCCGTTCTATAACTTGACAGCAAATGTCGACGATTAAGGATTGTCAAGAACGTTTGTCCTGCTATAACGATACTAAGTCTTTCCGCTTCCTTCATGCTTGCTCATATCAATCGAGAGATGTACTCCCAAGGGTCTTTAGTTAGTATAATTAGATAGTGGTGGTATTCGACTTGGACCCAAGAGTATTACATCGAGACATTCGTCTGACTGCAGTCGATCGCTCTTTGATGTAGTGGAGCCCTGGTCGAAAGAGCAATACTCCCCATATGGTTGCAATCTAGCTAGAAGTAGCGTGGAGACCTTTCTTTTTACCCGCTAGGAACAATCAATTGTGAGTCATCGCCTGTTACTTCGTTTCCGATATAGTCCGGGAGGCATTGAGTAAGCCTTACCCAAGGAGCGAAGGCGGACCGAGAGCAGTAGTTGTCCTCATCGATGTAGAAGTGGCCGAGACTGGATGTCAAGGAGCAAACCACCTGTGAATACTCCGCTCATCTTCCAAAATATGTCGAAGATAGTATCTCCAACATGATTGTCACAAGGAGTTTCGGATCCTGGGCTAGATCCACGCTACTCATTTCCACTACTGCAGCGATGTAAACCAGACCGCATTTTTCGGATATACTGTGCATATTGGGCAAACCTCCACATATTCGGTCGATCAAGCGTTATTTACGAAGGCATAGATTGTACTGCCGGCGCTGCCAATGATCGTGTCTCGGAGGTGCGTAGGCTTCATCCTACTTTACAGAGCTGACTCGCCGCATGCTCATGATAGCAACACCCGGGTCCTTCGGTAGGATCACTAAATAGCTTGGGACCTGACCCTTGGCGTATGGCGTTGACGACATCGATGGCAAAATCCGCACTAGCTTCGAAGCACACCCTGTAGGTACTGGCATCGCGGTCGCTCTCGGGGTCCATGATTTGTCGTGCGGCAATCTGGCTAACAAGCTTGCGCATAGGTGATTTTGCCGGTGTTGTATCATAGATTGGTTTTATCTCTTCGGGCCCCGGCACCAAGCCAGCCTCATAGCAGCCTTTGCGGAATTGGTCGATAGCGATGTTCTTCAATTGCGGCAAGTCGATCTTATCGCACAAAGCGTATAATTTCTGGCAAGCATCGGCGTAGTCCCATTTCTTCTCCAATGGCATGTCGCTCACGTCTTCAAGCCTCCCTTGATAGAGCCACTTAACGAGCAGCTCAAAAGCTTGTGGATCTTCTTCCAAAAGTTCAATTTTAGTGTTCTTTTGTTTGCCCTCGCCAACTGATCGTTCTTGAAAGTAGGGTGTGTGATAACAGAGCAGATCTCGGTGTAAGCACCAATGGCTTCGGTTTCGGCCAACATATATGTCCATGACAGGGCCAGAGAGTAACCTATAAGTCAATATGTGCCACTATCAGCAATCTCGGTTTTGGAAATTGGAAGGAGATTTCATGGATCATACGCTGCGAATGTTTTAGCAGAAGAGTCAGCGATGTTGCCGTTTGCCATTCGAAGGCGGCCTTGGTCTCTGTAGGCAAAATCCTGGAAGTAAGTGAAGAAGTCCAAAGAGTGGTAGCCCATTTGAAAGCTGCACTCTGTAATGTCTTAAGCTGAGTGCATTCCTGTGTAACATTCCTAATGACGGTGGCTGGCTGGCTGGCTGGCTGTCGCAAACTCAAGGAATAGGTCTAGCGCTTGGTCTGTGCTCGCCGCGTCGCCCGCGCGTCCGAGGCGTCTTGCCTCGAGCGTGTTTTATAGACTCCATAAGGACTGAAATAAGACAACTATGGGCCTTTCCAAATGATACTCGTGCTCCTAATTATCGAATCTGTTGGAATTGTAAAACATGCTTATACCACCATCTTCACCCATATCATACCCTCCAAGCTCCTCTCCTTCTACGCAGCTGATAGGGCATAAGCGGTCTGCTCCGCCAGAAGCATCTCCAAAGCCAAAAAAGCGTCTTCTCAAAAATGACTTTCCGCTCTCGTTGCGTGATTCCAATCGACTTGACAGCAATGATCGCTGGAAGGACCATCCATTGCCGGAGATATCTTCACGAATCAAGATGAAATCGAAAATCCGAGGACCTTTTGCAGATGATAATGACGAAAATATTAGGGACGACAACATTGAGGATGGCGGCTCTAGGATTTATTCCGAAGCGCAGGACAATTGGAGGGATAGTTGTAAAGATCTTCCATCCTTACAACCTCATGTTACGTCAAGCAAACTCGAGATATCATTTCAGGCAAGAACAGCCTCTGGACGAGATATCCAGCTGAGGAAGAAGTCCGCTGCTGTACGACTGTCATATGAAACATTAATAGCGGAGCGGTCGTCAACGAAGCCAGGGAAAGCTACCCAAAGCTATTATGGAGTTGAGATCCACGATTTACTTGAGAAGGCTGCTATCCCTCCACAAACATCATATCAAAATCCAACTCCTGTGAACTTAGTCCATCCATCAATAAAGATGCCGCTACAGGGCAAAGGGACCCGAAGGGGCCGCAGCATGATGTGGACCGAAAAATACCGAGCAAAGAAGTTCATCGATCTTGTGGGGGACGAACGAACTCACCGCGAAGTTCTTCGCTGGGTCAAGCATTGGGACCCGATTGTCTTTCCTGGAAATGGTAAGCCTAAGCCGATGAGTAATCTGTTTGATGATGGGACTCCGGGGCGATCGCCCTGCAAGATACTGTTACTCACAGGTCCTCCGGGACTTGGCAAGACTACGTTGGCTCATGTCTGTGCACGTCAAGCCGGGTATGAGGTAGTCGAGATCAACGCTAGCGATGAACGAAGCCGGGACGTAGTAAAAGGAAGGATCCGAGATCTCGTTGGGACGGAGAACGTCAGAGGTGTCGAAAGCAAAACTGCGGACGGCACAACCCGAAAGGCTGGACGTCCTGTATGTGTCGTTGTGGACGAGGTGGACGGTGTTGTTGGTGGTAACGGTGGTGGAGGAGAAGGGGGATTTGTCAAGGCTTTGATTGACCTCGTGGCATTGGATCAGAAGAACAATGACAGGCCGAGCCAAGGAATGAATCAGATATCGAGGAAAAAGAAGGGAAAAGGAGATCGTTTCAGGATTCTGCGACCCATGGTCTTGATTTGCAACGATATCTATCATCCAGCTCTACGGCCACTTCGATCTTCCGGGATCGCAGATATAATCCATGTACGCAAGCCACCAATGGACAAGGTGGTCAATCGACTAAAGTATGTATTTGAGAAAGAAGGTATACCCTGTGATAGCGACGGCGTCCGGCGTCTGTGCGAAGCAACTTGGGGTCTATCCACCAGGATGGAAAGTCGCTCGAGCTTACCTGGGACGGGAGAAGGAGATGTCAGAGCACTTCTTGTTGTAGGAGAATGGGTAGCTGCAAAGTTACGTGCTCAGAAATTATCGGTAGCCACGAGCTCTATCCGGCTGACCAAAGCGTGGATACAACAACATATTCTGCAGGAACTCGCACAACAAGGCAGTGCAACACGTAATACAGGCCGTGGTAGTGCTAGAGAAGCCGTTGAGCGGATCTTTCAGGAAAATGCAGGCTTCGCTAACGACTCCATGACGGCTCCCCAGAACGAGCACTTGCAAGCATCTTCCACGACGTCATTTGGGGTGTCTCAGGCCGGTAGGCGCAATGCAATGGAAAGATTACGTGATCTTGTCGAGAGCAGCGGTGAGTTCGACCGTATAATGACGGAATGCTTCACAACATATGCATCTCAGCCTTTCCAAGATGATACTCTCCTAAGTAAACCCGCTGCTGCTTATGACTGGCTACACTTTCATGACAGCCTTTCATGTAGGGTATTCTCCGGCCAAGAGTGGGAACTGAGCCCGTACTTATCCCAGTCAGCGTTGGGATTCCACCAACTCTTTGCCTCTGCGCCGAAACATACCTGGAACGCAGACCAGTCTCGGTTGGAGAACGAAGAGGAGTCGGGAGTACTGCTATTTTCTGGACCTCGTGCAGATTATGAAGCTTCTGAAGCTCACAAACAGAACAAGGCTGTTCTAGAAGCCTTTCAATCATCCCTCACAATACAATTAGCCCGTCATCTTCGATCTGATCAAGTGGCCGTGATCGACATATTGCCCTACCTGATCCAAATATTAAATCCGAGCGTGAAACCGGTGATCGTAGGCGGCAGTGGCGAACAGAGAGGTATTGTCAGTGTACGCAGAAAGGAGGAGCGTGAAATGCTAGAACGAGCGGTTATGGTAATGGGTGACGTTGGGGTCGTTTTCGAACGCAGCAGAATCGACATGACTCATGGAGGTGGCAGCAACTACGTGTACAGAATGGAGCCGTATGTTAACGATCAGTTGAAGGCCTTGACACTCAGCGTGCTAACTGATTTCAAGGCCTATTGATAGTTTAACAAATTTCGAGTCCGCCACTGGCGATTGCTCGGCAACTTCAACAACACGCTATGCTATCCGCCAAGCTCTTGATCAAGAACACCAGAAATTCCTCGTCAGCMAACGGACCAGCGCTCGTCAAGCGAGATTGGGTGCTGACGATGTCAAGAAAACAGTGACCACCGGTCTCAAGAGCAGTGCTTCCGCCCACGAAAGAGAATCAGCCTCAGGAGTAAAACGAGATTTCTTTGGCAGAATTATACAGGACCAACCGTTCGGTGATCAGGAGATCAAGGAAACGCATCAGGGAGGAAGTTCCAAGGACCTTAATGCAAGCACAAGGAATAAGGATCAAGTGTTCCTCAGCTTCCACGAAGGGTATTCCAATGCAGTCCGGAAACCGATTACGTTGGATGATCTAATGAGGGGCCTGTAAATTCTACCGTCGAGGAAGATATCACTCAACTGGACGCTGTCTGCAGCTTGTACACACTGGTCCTATCGCAAAAGGATGCCCCTCACTGTATGTGACGAGTGCTGCTTCATCGTTTTTCCAGGGCATGTCTTTGCCCGGTTTGCTTTTGAGACGTTCGAAAACTGAATTCCGGAACTCGTGATCCTGTAGTGGAAAGCCGCAAATGTCGCAAACTATCCGAATCTTGGTTGCGATTGTGGCAGAATGCAGGATGTTCCACGTGGTATTCTGGAATCATCAGGCTTTCCTGATGCTTGTACTACAAAGCGGATTCAACTCCTTCTCCGTGCAGAGGGTTCTGATCCGCTAAGCGATCTGCGAAGACGAAGTTTCGGGAGTTTTTTGCAAGCAGCTCGACGCCCTCAGTCAGCGACCAGCCTTTGATACGACACACCAGCCTTACGATATCCTCCAAAAGCTTATCCATTTCGTTTCCAGCGCTGTGCAAATCACTCTCGACAAGAATCCTATCGTTGGGAATGGCTTTGACGACCTCAGTCGCTTTCTGTGATCTATCGGAGAAATTGACGAGCCGTGAGAAGGAAAAGTAAATTGTAGCAGGTACAGAAGGCTCCAAGTACTGCCTCAATGCGTCCAAAGGGCCTGAGTATGAGTGTAAACAAATACGTGGAGGATAAGACTTGGACGTCGGAACCTTGCTCTCTTCTTTCTCGGCGACTGAATTCGCAACTGCTTGATTAACATGGGCATGGGCTGCGCTATTTCTCCGTTTACGCTCCCGTTTACTTATGATAGCTATCTCGTGACCCTGCCACGTCTCCTTCAAAGTCTTGAACAAAATGCCGTGGGCTGCTACCCCATGTACAGATACTGGCCGTCCTAATTCACCGGCGAGATGAAGCTGAGCCTTCAAGATCTTGCGCTGATGGACGACTTGAACGCGGTAGGGCGACAGTCGACGGCCTTCTCTACCGCCGGGTGTACGACCCTCATCCCTGTCGGCCTTGTCACTAAGGGTCCAATGCGTGGGGAGCCGGAACGAACGGTCGATTCCAATCTCGCCCACGATTGCATAAGGAAAGCTTTCGAGATCACCTCTTAATTGATGCAGAAGCTCGGAGAGCGGCCTAGGTTTTGGTAATGAAGCAACGAACTCGTCAGTTGGGGATGGCGAAAGAACACTTTTGTAATGTTGAACTGCATCCATTTTCTCAGTTGTCGAGAACGAAGGATCTGAATCATCGAATGTCAGATACGAGAACCACGGATGCCAGCCAAAAGAAGGCACAAGTTGAGTTTCACTATTGTTATCGTCCTGCTTCCACAGTGTCCTCGCCGTCTCGGGCTGTACCCCGTAACGGTTGACGAATTGACGTACTATGCCTTGATCCTCGTATCTAGTCGCCATGATTACCAGTGCTCTCGCCTTCATCTTGGGGATATCATCTAGCGATGCAACAGTATCCGTAGGATGACAGTGAGCATCAAAAACACCAAGGTGCCACGGGAAGGCTTCGTCGGCATTTGACGGGGAAGAAGCACCGCCCATCATATGATTTCTCGTTGAAGGATCTTCAGACGTAGTTTCAGTTTCGTTCTCTCATCGGATCGAATGCAGAGAGCTTCTATGGCAACAAGGAATTTACGGTAATGTTATTTCCTCCTGCAGGGATGGAATTGTTGAAAAGAGGATGTTTACAGCCAAGACAAAGTATTTTCGTGTTGCGGTTACGAACATGTTGAACAAGGCGCTTGATCCGTTGTACTACGTTCTGCGGTCCAGTACTCGTAAACGTTTCAACAAAGCTGTCTACGTCATATGCGCTAGAAACCACAGATCTTAAAGGTGCTCGATGTGTCTGCACATCTTTCCTTTGACCAGTCGCTGTGTATATATTTCATTGTACATCAGTAATGTAGACAGCCAGGCCTTAGGCCTCTAGTAAAGATCATCGCAAGCAGTAACGTTTTCGACGTATTTCAACCCTGGATAACTGGCAACCAAGCATGACCAAGTTCATTTACATAATATTGTACCCCTTGTTATTCCTTGTTTCCATCCCACTAATGATTTTTGCTTTTCTCACAACTTTTGCTGCTTCTTCGACGCTTCTATTTCGTGTTTTGCTGGTATATGCAGATCTCGCAGCTGCCCTGGTAAAAAACCAATTCCTACACTCTCAATCTTCCAAATCATCCGTATCACCACGGTCTGGACCCGATGCTCGCGTGTCAAGGCAGGGTGATAGAACCAGGAGTAGCTCAGGCGATTCACATGTCTCAAGGACGCCAAGATCCGTCGAAAGTAGCGGGCTTGGGATTTACAGCACTGGAAGCATGCAGCGTGACTTTGAAGGAGTTGGGGGATGGCGGATTCCCAACACAGAAAGTGAAGATATCATATGGGCCT
Source organism: Opeltia flavorubescens (assembly GCA_000442125.1). Taxonomy (NCBI): domain Eukaryota; kingdom Fungi; phylum Ascomycota; class Lecanoromycetes; order Teloschistales; family Teloschistaceae; genus Opeltia; species Opeltia flavorubescens. Next base: position 706,632 of record KE546979.1, read on the forward strand.
CGATGAACGCTCGTTTAGAGCTGCCAGCTTTCGTCGAAGGACGAAATCGTCATCATCGGCGGTCTATCACATCAAGCGGTACCCCTGCTGCTTCTTCTCGTTTCGGATCGTTCGATCACTACGAAGTTAGAGCGCCTACAAGCGCACGATCTTTGGGCACGACTAGCCCTGAAGAGTACTTCGTTACCCGTTCTACCTCCAGGTCGACAACTGCGCTGGCCACCGCGAATCTGAGCAAATTCATACAGTGACCGGCTTGTGATCGGCCTCCAGGCAGTGTATGACAGTTCCATACCTTACCCATGACTGTTTGGACCGGAGGCCCGGTATCCTCATCACTATTGGGCGGGCCATGGACAATTGACCCCAGCCAGCATACTCGGCTCGATAGCTCGGAGTAGTGGAGCGGTCAATCATCGATCAGTTCAGTTTACAGGTGGGAAGCATGAATGATAGTATATTCTTACGTTGCATTCCCAAACTTCGATGTCTTTCGCTTCAATTATATCAATAATATAGGAGCCCAACCCCCGCGCCATGTTATACATGTGATTTACGTACTGCCGCTAGTCCTTGGTAGACGATCGTTATTACCCAGCCTCAACACTTTTCGTTTTGGCCAGATAGGTCCGTCATTTCTTGCCTCATGATTTCATTGAATTCCTCCCAGCCGTCCAAATAAACGTGGTGACCAGCTTTCTTAACGATCAAGCACTTGGCGCCACCACGGTCGTTTTGCTTCTCTTCCGCAGTAGCAGACTCAAGGACTCGGTCTTTCTCCTCGTTGATCTTCTTTTCCGCGGCGTACCCCCCGTTAATATCCATCCAATCCTGTTCACCATACATTAAAACCACTGGATATCCGCTCTCACGCCTTTGCTGGGCAACCGCAACGCTTGAAGTCACTGAACCGTTCGGCGCGATCATTTGCCTCCCTACGCCCTGTATGCGTCTTATGAGCGGGCTTCTTGCGAAGGCGCCGGGTGCCAGGATGTACGCAAGCGCGTACTCGCCGCTACCTCGCTGTCTGAATAGAGAATACGCATATGTATGAAGCGCTTGAGCTTCATCGGGTGGGAGATGAGAAAATCTTCTCGATGTCCAGCCTGAGACAAAGCGAGGACCAAACGGACCAGACCACCTCACGATGCTGAAGGGTGAGATATTGGCGTCCCAAAGGTATACCAACCATTTTGGAAGTGGCCTTCGGGGGGCACTGGGCGTTGTCTCGTCACCGCTCGGGCTTGCCTTTGGGGCTTTGGACCGCGCGTTTAGAAAGTTGTTGTTGTCACCTGCTGTCTTTGCTGAGTCGGGAATGTTGGGATTTGAACTTTTCGTGGTTACTTCTTGATCTTGGTACACCTCATTGGTGAGGGTCGAGCTGGACGGGTCTGGCATCGCCGCATTGACAGCATAAGGATCTTCTGGGATACCAACGGGGGATGCCAGTATGAGCTTGTTCAGGTGGCCGGGAAATTTCAAAGCGTAAGCCACGGCCATATAGCCTCCAAGGCTGTGCCCAAGCAGCGTGAATCGGTCGATGTTCCTCTTCACCCGCCATTCTTCAAGCGCATCGACGAACCAATCTTCAGCCTCGGTGATGCTCTTCTTACGATCCTTGGAATGTACGCGGAATGGTGGCCTGCTGCTTCGGCCCATGCCGAGGAGGTCGAGTGCATACACTTTCCAGCCTGGGATTCGACTTAGTCCTTCAAAATTTTTGTAGAAGAACCCCAGACCGGCACCGTAGCCGTGAAGTATGACTAGATCGTGGTCCTTTGATTCATCGAGTCGCTCGATTGAGAACTCATTGAGCGCTCGATCTTTGCCACTTAGCTTTACTAATTGAGACTGCCACTGCCGAGGGCCAAATGGATCCGTGACGGAATCAGTTCGTACAGGGATCGCTTCTCTATCCGGAGCATCAGATACTGGCATAGGACTGTCATCGGTCGATGGCGGGGTGGAGCCTGTTTGAGTGTGTGTTGGAGGTTTCCTTAAGTAGGGTATGTGGGATAATACAGCGTGCTCCGCTGCAGCAGCCGGTACATTTGCCCACTGCCAAGAGTAAGCAATGAACAGCCTTTCAGCTTCTGCTTGATGCTCACCCATTGACTAAAGCCCTCCTTATAGCCCAATGTGAAGAAGCCCCCAAACTTTCCTTTCCTGTTTTCTTCGGTTGGCGCATTACTCTCTTTTGCACGCTGAGATGCAAGAGGGCTCTGCTGAGTCTTGGTCCTTATATCATCACTGCTACCGCTTGTGGTTGTCGCCGCCATCGTCAGGTTGCGTTGATTTGATATTGCCAGGGCGAAGGGAACTCTTGAGATCGAACGCAGAGAACGAACGGCCGTGATGTATTTCGCTTCTCTATACAACAGACGCAGCGCTCTAGGACGATGCCAAAAAAATCTTAGAATAAAGAGGGAAATATGGGTATTGCAAATCGTCAATGCTATGTAGGAGCTGGAGCCTGCATCAAAATAGTCGGCCGAGAAATGGAATGACGAATACGAAGCAATGCGAGAGCCGAAGATCTGACGTAATCAATGAAGTTTACGAGATACCAGACGGGCTATGGAGAAAATGGTACGGCAATTTACAAACGCGACATCTTTACATGCAGGCGGTGACATCCTACGGAGATAACGCTTCGGGTTTACGGTCACCTTCCCCATAGTTGGTTTCGGTAATATGATCAATTTAGCTACGTCAATTCACTTGATCTCACAGGAAAGTATGCTGGCTCGCTGGATCGAGTCGTGAGAGCAGGTACTGAACAAGCAGTCAGTACATCTGCTACGATATCTCGGAGATCAATGACATGTCCTCCGCCTCGGGCTCGAGAATTGACCAAATTGTGAAAGGCGCTCCGCCTCCTGGTACATCAGTGCCTTCGATCGTGTCTCGCTCCCTGTCGCCATTGCCAACTCCCTCTGAACGTGCACAAGGCAGATCAGAATTAAATCCGGCCGTCAAGCAGCCTTCGGACCCGGTCGCGTCCCTCCCATCCTCCCCACCGCAGATCTATCTCAACCTCCTAATCCTGGAGGCGTCACTGCGCTCACAGTACTTAACACTTCGCGCACGCCGAAGGCAGCACACATTCTTTCTTCTACTCTTAACAAGTTGGATAGCCGGCTTCCTTTACGCTTTATTCCTACGACCACGCGAAGATGGAAGTGGAGTTGGTGGCTCGGTCTACTGGGTGGTGGAAACGGGTGAGAAAGTGGCACTGATGGGGGGAATTGTGACGGGCATTCTACTGTGGGGCACAGGCCAGTGGGATCGAGGAGTCAGATGGCCCAGACGCTGGGTCGGAGTCGCTAACCGTGGCTTGAGAAACATTAACGCCAAAATCGTGGTCATCAAGGGCCCCTGGTGGAAGGAGATGCTGAGCCATATGTCCTTCCTGTTTCCTTACTCTCCACTTCTTCTGTCTCAAGAGGCGTCTTACCATTACATTGAGTCCGGTCTGGGCAAACAGAGTGCTAGGCATCGACATGCGAACAATAGCAGCTCCAGGACAGTGGAAGATCTTTCGCCGGGTGGTGATTATATTAAATTACTGCTATTTCCAAAACCGTTTTCGCCCGACTTTCGAGAAAACTGGGAGATGTATCGCCTGGAGTATTGGGAAAAGGAGAACGAGCGACGGGCGCAATTGCGGCGGCAGCTTGTTGAACGTCAGAAACGACAAGCCCAACAGGAAGGGAAGTGGCTGTGGTGGACAGGCTGGCGGAAGACGAAACAGCAAATCGTGGTTGAATCCGACGTTGAGAAGGTCCATGCAGCGCATGCAGAGAAAGAGAGCAAGCGGCGGCGGTCGCTCCTTCGGACAGAATCACATTCACAAAACACCTCACGTAGCAGCACTCCAGCCTCCTTCGATGGCGAAGCCATATCAAAGTCAAGCCGAGGTCGTCGTGGCAGTAGCAATCATGCCAATAGCTCGGAACGGCGAAAAAAATTGCGATCTACAGGGTCATCCGATCTCGTGAGTACGGCCAAGGCGGCTAGCTTCGATGCTGAATAGGTGTTATCGCTTCCTTGAATACTCCCATTCTGATCGTAGATTGCGCATGACCTTTACTTAGAATTCAAGGACAAAGTAGGGTTGATGCTCTATCAGCCAGATCATGTTAATCAAGGCAGAGCTCAATGAAAACATGTACAGGCATGGGGTCCTGAAGGTCGATCGGCATCTGGTCTCGGAGCTCATGTTGTTGATACAGCATGGAAGCTTTACCAGGGAGCAGAGTTCAACAAATGGTAGGGTAGATCTTTAGACCCACCATTTCTACACATAATCACTGTCTCTGACCTGCTTTGCCATCAGGACTAGTGCATTACCACAGTCACTGAAAGGCCAAAGTCTAATACCATGTGTTCACAAGATGGAAGGGGTAAAATATGACCTCGGGGAGACAATAATACGAGAGTGTGAGAAGATTGCGTCTGGGACTTTACAGACCTTCGCACTACCAGAGGCCTATGGTTACCTCTGACATTTTCCAATCTCAATCAGGCCATAGGGTCTCGGAACAAGGCGTAGCAGGGATTGCGACTTTTGAATTGAGTGGAGTCGATGAAATCCATACCAAGCGTGTTGTACTCATTGATTTCTTCCATAACCCATTATCAAAAAAGGTTGATGGGAACACAACAGCTCCAGATACAAATAGCAGGAGGCACCAGCAAAGTCCCACAATCCCAAAGAACCCAGAAGAAAATCAAAATTGATAGTCCTCTATCTGATGCTCTATTCTCTAGCATAGGGTGTCTACAGCAACGTATGGAGTACTTAAATCCTACCAGGCCATACTTGCGACATCGAAACTCGACAATAATAATAGATTGGAGCAGTATCGGTACTTGGGTTTGCACACCATGGAAAGTTTGGTCGATAAGGATTCCTTCATCGTTTACTCTCGGGCGTATGCCAGACTCAATTTCTATTTCTTCCTTGATCGAACGAATCGGCATCGAAGAAGTCAATGTTGCTGGTAAAGAAATGATTGAATCTGCTCGCACACACATGATAATCCTTGAAATCACCGTGTCCAATGATCTCCTGGGCTCGCGAGTATGGTGGATGACTCGCAGCCTACAATACGATTATCCCGATTATATGTATGGCTGTCAGATGGTTGAAACTTCAAGTTTTTCTTACTTGCATCCTTTTGTCATTTCTCCTTCCCTTACCGAACGGAGCTACGCAAGAAGCGGAAGGAGAGACCGGAAAAGTGTCTTGGCGATTTCTCTTGGCAGTTCTCTTCATGGTCTCCTGAGCCGCGAATTTCCGCCTCGTGTTATAAATACATGTTCCAATAGATGCTTACTCCTAAAGGCAGCTGTATGAAGCCGTTCGGAGCCACTGGGGCGGCCCGAGGCATGTCGTGCTTCTACACAAACCCCTACTTCGACTAATCTCCGATAAGAAGTCCATCCACATGCATATGTTTAATCTAATTGCACCAGGTGAAGCTCTTGGCATCTGCTCTTCTTCTTGTTGGAGTAGAATCTTACGTTTTGCTACCCATCTTATCTGATGGAGTCCCTCCTAACCTTGTTATCTATCTTCTACCGCATATGTATCCGAGAACGGCAACTTCCGTCTCAGAGAGTCACAGGGGAATACCCTTATGCTACATATCATCGTGAATGCTTAGCCAGAAAGCCAAGAGTGCCGAATGTAAAACCTTGGGGGCTCGCTTCGCTGTCTAGTCTGTTTGTGCTTCGATCGCCCCGTTTACCTTCCACTTTTGAAGAATTCAAAGCCGGTCATGCGTACAGCAACCATCGCATACATATTTGTATCGACCTTCTCTTTCGAGTATGAAAATGTCTAAGACCTTTCTTTGGGCATGCATTACGTTGCCGAGGCCCAAAGTTGCTAAGGGGATTAGGAGATCGTATATATATATTGCCATGGACCATCCACTTTTTCAAGTTTCTCCAGAGTACTTTTGTTATTGGAAAGGTTAGCCATGAAGTCCCTCTTCTTTGCTTCGTTGGTCCTTGGCCTGGTTTCGGCGATCGTCGTACCCCGAAAAGCCAATTATGATGGTTACAGAGTGGTTCGGCTCCAAGTCGGTGATGACGTTTCAAGAGTCAAGAATATCATCCAGGAACTTTCGCTGTCAACCTGGAACGGCGCGCCCAAGGACAACTCCGAAGTCGACGTCGTTGTCCCGGCAGACAAATTTTTACAATTTGAGTCAAGCACTGCCGACCTTGATTCGAGTATCATGCATGCGAACCTTGGTGCTTCAATTGCCAGAGAGACTGACTATCAAGTGTACGCCGGTCGGTCATCTCTTGTTGCCTTCTAACTCAATCCGTGCTGACTTGTCTTTAGTTGGAAGTGCAAATTCTACTTGGTTCAATTCCTATCATCCGTATGCGGATCACATCCAGTTCTTGAATGATTTGAAAAACTCCTATCCATCAAATTCGGAAATTGTGACTATTGGAAATTCGCTGCAGGGAAGGCCTATAACTGGTATTCATTTCTACGGTACCGGCTTGAAGAACACCAAACCTGCCGTAGTCCTCCACGGAACAGTGCATGCTCGAGAATGGATCACAACAATGGTAAATTCGACTCCCATGTTTGTAGATGCCAAATTAATCTCTATCAAAGGTCACCGAGTACTTCGCATACAGTTTCTTAAGCGGCTTTGCCTCTAACACGGATATTCGTACCCTGTTGAACAAGTACGACTTCTATATCTTTCCTGTCGTAAACCCAGATGGTACGTTATCTATGCTATATACCGTCAAGTTGTGACTAAACAAGTTTTAGGCTTTGTGTACACGCAAACCAACGACAGGCTTTGGCGAAAGAATCGGCAAAGCACCTCTGGAAGCTCCTGCCTCGGTCATGATATAAATCGTAATTGGAATTACCAGTGGTCCACCCCTGGTGGTTCTTCTACGGATCCATGTGCCCAGGATTTTAGAGGTCAGTCTTCACCCGAGGAAAGAAGGTGATTGCTCTAAGTGCCCGCTAACATTTCCCATTTAGGTAGCGCCGCTGCAGACGCTCCTGAGACTGTTGTCCTTGCAAATTTTGTCAATAAATTAGCGGCATCGGCCCAGAAGCTCAAGCTCTTTATCGATTACCATTCTTATTCACAGCTCTTCATGACACGTATGTCATTGCGTTACCTTTAGAAGACGCATGGACTAATTCATGCAACAGCCTATGGTTACTCCTGTTCCATCGTGACGTCAAATAATGCAGAGTATCAATCTCTTGCCCAGGGCGTTGCTGCCGCCATCAAAGGCGTTTACGGCACCGTCTTCAAAACTGGGCCTATCTGTCCAACCATTTATCAGGTGTCTGGTAGCAGCGTCGATTACCTGGCTGACGTGACCAAGGCTCAGTACAGCTTTACATCCGAGCTTAGGGACACGGGTAACTATGGATTTGTCCTGCCAGCGAATCAGATTCTGCCAAGCGGTGTGGAGGCATTTGCGGGTTTCAGATATTTGCTATCGAACTTGCGGTAGTGAAGCTGTTGGGAGGATTGCGTTTATGAGGATGGAACATAATCTATGATGTACCAAAGTTGATTTCAATTTAGGAATTCATGCTCAATTCCTATGGGAAAGAATGTGTAGTAGAGTCTACAGCTGAGATTTGGAGACATTGGTGCGTGGTTGGACAGCGTGACTGCACATTCTTACCCTCTGGCATTACATGTTCCATTTGCTTTGCATACTTTCCATTCTGAACTCGCTTCATTTTCTCAATCACTCCTCACGTCGTTTCCTCGTTCGTTCTGGAATTTGAGGATACATAAGCTAAATAGAGGCAATCGAAATCCAGATCAAAGTTTCAGATCTTATACTTTGCCTCTAACCACTCAGCTCGCCATTGGGTCTATGGACGCTATCTACTTTATCTATATAAGGGCATTGTGAGGCTAGACCGCAAACAAACGGGGGCCGAGAGATATCTATTCATTCAAATATATTCTCAATTCCTCGGTATCTTGTTACTTTATCTTCCTAAATCTTGTTAAGACTTCTTGTGCATTTTTCTGCAGCTATAGGTGCGCCCACGGTACTTTTATATCGGGGAATTCCATCTCCTCCGATTCATCCTCGAATTGCTCCATCGATGATGGTGTCTGGTAAAAGCAAGTGAATTGACTGTATAGAACGTCCACGAGATCTCGAGAGACAATAGTAAGTACATATCACTCTAAATCGCTGACATGACTCGATTTTAAGCCCCAGTCGTTCAGTCAGCCAGTCCCTCCTTTAGGTACATGAATGCTGCTGGTAGCGGAGCTGTATAAGTCATGAAGCTAAGAACAGGCATGATGCAGCGGGAATGAACTCGATATCATGCAGAAGTAACTGCTAGCCTTTCTTCTTAATAACCAATGATGTTGTATAGTAGGCATGGGGTGATAGTACGTATTGAAGGTGAAGAACTATCTATCTATAGAATCTGCAACTAGATAAATATGGGCGCCAAGAGGCCCTAAACCTAACTAGGTAAATCTACTTAAAAGGCTTCCTTCGAGCTATAGTAGCTATTCAGCTCTACCTACCCTATTAGCCTTCTATTTATACGGTAAAGCTGCAATAGATACTAGTAATAAATAAAACTATTAGTTTTTAATAATAAGCTTTTTTTTACTAATAAATAGCTTTTTAAATTATTTTTATTATTTAATAATAGTATTAATATTATTCGCGGCTTTATTATAATTTAAAGCCGATTTTAAATTAAAATAAAATTTATATCGGCCAAAAATTTTTCTAGCTTTAAGTTATATTATATATCTAAAATTGTAAATCCGATTATATATATATATAACCAGATTAAATAAAATTTATTTTTTATAAACGGGCTATATACTATAATTAATTCTATTATTAGTTTAAAAATTATTTATATTATATATTTTTAGTAATTATAGAATTAAATATATTTATAACTCTAATAGCGGTTAATATATAATTAGTAGATATTATTTTATAGTTATCGATTAAATATTAATTATTATAATTACTAGCTATAATTACTATAATAAAAATATAATAAATAGATTATATAGTATTAATTTTTAAATTATTATAGCTGTTTCTATTTATTATTTTAAATATTAGTTTTTATTTAATATTAAAATCTTAATATTCGCGATAATATTTTTAAATTAGTTTTTATATACCGTTTAAAAGCGAAAAATTTTATAATATTATTCTATATTTCTACTCCTTTTAAATTATATCTATTATTATATTTTTATAATTAATTTATTTTTACGTTTATTTAATTTTAACTTAATATTTATAAAAAGTATTTATTAAAACTACCTTTTTATAAAATATAGCTTTAGTTTAGAATATAAAATATCTATAGGATATTATAATACTAAAAATATTAGATCTTTCTAAAATTTATTTTCGATATCGAAGGATTTATAATCGATATAAAGTTATAATCTATCTCCCGCTTTAAAAAAGGACTAATAGTTTATATTTTTAAAAATCGGATTAATAGATAACCTATTATTAATATAAATAGTATAAAGGTTATTATAATAAATATAAAGTTAAAAGCCGTATTAAAAATTAAACTAAAAATTAATTTAGAAATTAAATTAAATATTATATTAAATATTTAATTTATTATTTTTTATTTTATTATAATTATTTATTTTAAAATCTTTATCGTTTTAAACTAAATATTAATAAATTAGAATATAATATATAAAAAGAGTTGGATTAATTTTATAATAGGAGCTTTATATTATTTTAATAAATATTTTTTATATTATAAATAAACTAATATTATATATAAATAAATAACCTATTTACCGAATTTTATATTATTTTTTAGGTTAGTATTAACTTTATATTCTAATTTATATACTAGATATTATATATTAATATAGTAAAGTTTATCGGAAAAAACTTTCTAGTAGATAAATACTTACCCTATTTTTATCGCTCGATATAATAATTAAAGTCCCGTTTTTTTTAGAAATATTATTATTAGATTTAAATAAAATATTTATAAAATTATTTAATTAATATATATTTAATTATAATATATTTTTTTTTAATAATATAAAATATATTTATTTAATATATTATTCTATTAGGTTTCGTATATCTTATATAATATAAATCTATATATTATTAAAAAAAATATTCTATTTATTAAAATAATATTTAAACGGTTTTAGTTATATTAATAAATATATTTATATAAATAGAAAAAAATTTTTATTATTTATAATATCTCTACTTTTAAATTTAATTATAATATTTACTGGAATAGTTTTTTTATAAATTATATATTTAATTATTATATAAATAAATATAATTAAATTATTAAAAAGTAATTTAAAATAAAATATTATTTTTATTTTACCGTCTGGGCCCGTTAATTATATTTAATTTCAACTAGAATCGAATTCAAATAAATATAAAATAGTTTTTAATAAAATCAAATAATTTTTTTAAAATCAATTTAAATTAAATTAAATTAAATAAAATTAAATTAAATTAAATAAAATTAAGTAGTATCAATTACTAAATAAAATAGTTAATAATAGATTTTAATAGATTAAATTAGTTTTAATATCTTAATATTATAACGAAATTAGTATATTATCTAATAATTTTTCTTAGAGTTTTTTTATATTTAACTATTTTATACGATTTTAAAAATCAGGAATTAAAAAAAAATTTAAATTTTTTTTTAAGGCAAAAAATAAAAAGAATATATTACTAATCTCGCTTATTTTTTATTATATAATCAGATAGTCTAGATATTATAGTCTTATATATTCCGATCTAGATCTTAATAGGAAATAGTATTAGTATAGAATTTAGCTTTAAAAATTTTAAACACGAGTTCGAATCCGATAATTTTAAAAAAATTTAGCAAAAACTAAAATAAAGTCGATTTATCGAAATAACTAGTTTATAAAATACTATTACGTTATTTTTTTCTTATAAAAATATTATATTATAATTAAAAAAACTAAATTTTATTATTAAAAACTATTTTTCTTCGTATAATACCGTTAGATTCTTGATTTTTAATATCGTTTCGCTAATTATAAGGGTTTTAAGAATCTTTCGATTTTATTTCGCGCCTAAATTAAATAAAAAAACATTAAAAAACATTAAATCTAACCGAATCTAGTTTAGCTTGAATCGATTTTACTCGGTATCAAGCTCGTGTTAAGTCGAGATCCAAATATATCGTTCTAGCTATCTGGTAATTATAAAATTTTATTTTTTATTTAAGTTTTTAAAATAGAATTTTCTAATATATTTTTTTATAATTAACGCCTGAAATATATTATAACCCGGCTTTATATAATTAGCTTTTATAATTATAAAAATAAAGAATATATTAATCTAATTTTTATTTTTTATAAAAAATAAGTCCCCGTTTAATAAATAGTTAATATATTATTTTTTTAATTCGCTAGTAGTTAATTAATTATAATAGTTTTTAATATATTATTTTACTTTTAATATACTATTAGACCGATAAATAAATAAATTATTAAATAATTATTAATATTAGTTACTATAATATAAGATAATAAAAAGTAATAATTTTTTTATATTTCTATATTATTAGTTAACGTATAATATTATTTAATTTTTTTATAATTATTAATTTTTACTTTTAAAGTTATAGTATTAGATTTTATAATTATTAAAATTAAACGGCGTCCGTTTAAAAGCTGTATTTACCGTTATTAGTATTTATTATTATATATATTAATAGTAAAAACTTTATATTCTATACTAGTATAGTATAATCTATTAAAAATTTAGGCTATTTCTATAAATTATTATTTTTTTTTTATTATAATATCTATATCCTTTTTATATAAAAAAATAACTGTTATTATTAAATTATATATTTAATTAGAAGTTAAATAGCGTAATTAACGAATATAACTATATAGATATTCTATTACTTATATTATAGCGATAAATACTACTTTAAAATAATAGATAAAATAATAAAAAATACGAAATAAAATTAATTAATTATATTTAATTTTAATATAATATAATTTTTTATATAATAACTAGTTAATTAAAGAATATACTATTAGTATAAATATATTTAAAAAAAAAGCTAAGCCTATATTACGGCCCAGCCGCCGTTTTTAATAAAATAATTTATTATTATCTAATATTAAAACGTCCGTATTATTATTATTAATAAAGTCTTTATAAAAATATTATTAATATAATTAAAACGTTATTAGCTTTATATTCTTCGTTTATTTTTTTAAACTTTTATATAAGAACGATTAATATAATTCAGGAATATATAAAAAATTTAAAAGAAAAAAAATTTTAAAATATAAAAAAAAGTATATAATAATAATATTAAGTAGTTTAAATAATAAATTCCAATTATAAATTTAAAAGAATATATCCGCTTAAAATAAAGAATTAATAGAAGAAAAATATATATAAAAAGTTTTAGTAACTAAAATAAAATAAAGGAGCGCGTTTTATAGTTATTAATTTAAAATTAAAGTTAATTACTAGTTTAAAATCTAAATTAACCGCGAATTTATATACTAAAATTATTATTAATTACTAGTTTTAATTCTAAACTAGTAAGCTTTAATATAATTTAAATTAGCTATTAATCTATATACTAATATTATTATTAATTACTAAATTCGGGTTGAATAACTAGTAAATAACGGATTATTATTTTCTATTATAGGAATTTCTATATTATAATTTTTATTTTAAATTCGAGCTTAAATAATTAGTATTAATATATTTTAGGTTTAATTAATATTTTATACTACCCGGTTTAAATTTATCTATTAGTAGTTAAAATAGTATTATATAATTATTAAATCCGCTTATAAAATATTTAAATATAAGAAAAATATAATACTATTATTAAAAAAGTAGAGAATAGAATTTATATTAATTTTAATCAAACTGCGTTCTATTAATATCTTATTTATCGGAATATAAATACTCGCTAATAAGATTATAAAAAATCTGGTCCTCGTTAATATAAAATTTTTAATAATTTTAAATAATTAAATAGTTATTAAAAATAATTTAAGCTTTAATTCTTTATTAGTATAAACGTACGCTTATTTTTATATAAAGAGTATTCGCGTATTTATTAATTATACAAACTTTTAATTTTTAAATAGTTTTTTATATAAATATAAAAAATATATTAAATAAATTATTAAAGTTCTATTTTTTATTTAATATAGTTATTATTATTAATCTAAACTTTAAGTTTCTATTAAATATTTACGCCGCCTATAAATTTATCGGTAAACTATTTTATATTATTAATAATTATAATATATATAATTTTAGTTTTATAGATTTTATTATATATAAATATATTATTAAAAGAAAATAATCGAATCTATTTATTAAACTTAAAATAAAAATATTAACGAGAAATATTATAGTTTTTAATATAAAGGAAAATAATAGTAAATAAATAGAAATAATTAAAAATTAAAAAATTTATTCGCTAATTAATTTTATAAATACCTTGTTATTATAAATAAAATATTTTAATTTAAAAAAATATAAATTATAAATACCGCCTCTATTAATCTATTTATATATTTTATAAAAATTTTAAAGTTTTTTCTAATAATTATTATTTATATATTTATATATTAATTTTAAACTTTTTACTAAACTAATTATAGAAAAGTATAAAAAATTATAGCTTTTAATTGAAACTTTATATAATAAATATTTAAAGAGTTTTTTTTAAAATATAAATAGCGAGATTATTTTTATTATAGTATTTTTTAAAAATTAGTTTATATAAAATATTATTAATATTTTAAGCTGGCGGAAATAGCTAATTTAAAATTTTTTTTTATTTAATTATAAAAAGTTAAAAAGGCTAGTTTATATATTATACTCTATTTTTCCTTTATTAAATATATTAGATATATTTATAGTATAATTTGAAATAGTAAAATATTTTTTATATAGGTCGAAATATATTATAAAAATAATATTTATAAAATATATAATAATAGGCTAGTAAATTTTAATAGGACCTAAATTAGCCGCTAATCTATATATTAATATTATCGTCTATTACTAGCTTCGATTCTAAACTAGTTCTAATAAAATCTAAATTAGCCGCTAATAATATTATCGCCTATTAATAGCTTCGATTTTAAATTAATTCTAATAAGACTTAAATTAACCGCTAACCTATATATTAATATTATCGCCTATTACTAGTTTAAAACCGAAGCTTATTATAAAAATTTTATAATTCGAGTAAAATAATATAGTATACGGTTTATTACTACTTTAATTATTTTATTACTATATAAATTATTTCGCTTATTTATTTATTATCGCTCTATTATTTTCTAAAAAATTTAGGTTATAAAACTTTTTTTTTTATTTTTTATTATTAACTAATTATATTTTATTATCTATATTTCTTTTTTAAAAAATAATATATATATAATATAGAACCTTTAATAAATTATAAGCCCGATATTCGCTTAGAATTTATAATATTTATATTATATTTTAAAGCTATAATTCTAGCTCGATTATATTATAAATAATATAAACCCTTTTATTATTTTTTTATTTAAAAAGTTTAATAATTATTTTAATATAAATTTTCGAGTATTTATTATTAAAATTCTCCGGATTAATAACTTTAAAAATAAATTAAAGTCGCCCTATATATAAGCCGTTAATAGTATTTAATAGATTTCGCGGGGCTATTTTATTCTAAATCTAGATATAATTATACTATTATTAATTTTTTTTATTTTTTTAATAGAATTAGTATCGGGTAAAAGATTTAACCTAATATTTACTATTATATAGGTTTTTACTATCTTTTTACTAGTAGTTTATTAATAAATATATATTAGTAAAAGCCTTTTAAAATAAAACGAAATTCTAATTTTTTAGAAGTTTATAATACCTAGTAACTATTAATTAAAGTTCTTACTATTTATTTACTCGTTTATCGATTATAAAAATAGTTATAATTTAAAAAAGCTGCGGTATTCTAGTATACTTTTATAATTACTATACTTATATTTAATTATCTAGGCGTTTTATTTTATAAATCTATTTTAAAATATTAATATTCTAAAAATTTAATAATATTATATTTTATAGCTACGAATAAACTAGTATAATAGATATATTATTAATTTTAAAGCCCGCTTTTTTATTTATTAATATATTTAATTTCGATTATATATAAAAAAGTATATCGTTTATTATAAGTATGTTGCGGCTATACCGTATAGGCAGAAGGCTGATAGGGTAGGTAGGGCTGAATGGCTACCGTGGCTCGAAGGAGGCCTTTTGAGTATATTTACCCAGTTAGGTTTAGCGCTTTTTAGCGCCTATATTTATTTAGTTATAGATTCTGTAAATAGATAATTCCTTACCTTTAATATAATACTATTACCCTATACTTATAGTACAATAAATAGTAGTAATTAAAGGCAACCCGTATAAAATACGGTACTATTAATTTCCGTATATATATACTATTAATTATTATATAGTACTAGATCCTCCGGGTAGGCCTAGTACTCCTCCGCCTATTAGACTACCGCTTTTATACTAATACTCGGTTAATAGAGTTAACTAAAATATACTCTGGCTTCTAGTCCTCCTAGTAAAGTTTTAGGTACCTTCTATAATAATTTGGAGGATTTAACCGACTTTACTATTATACTAGCTCTTATTATAGCTACCTTCTATATTAAAGAGTTCTAAAAGTATATTAAACGGTTTTTAGAATAGGATCGGGCCTTTATAGTAATCCTTAAAGCCTATACCGACTATATTTATAAAAGAAGTCCAGGCTTATACCGTTCTTTAATATAAAAATCTTCTAATAGTCGGGTAACTCAAGCTAGTATAATAAAAGCTAGTATAATTTTTATCGCTGCTTACCCTATAGACTAGGGCGAGTATCTATAGATTTTTATTAAAGTAATAAGCGATTTTTGTAATAACGCTATTATAATCTTCGAAGACGAAGGCTTTTAAATCTACGCTTAAAAGCTAGCTATAAATTTTACCTAGGATAGTTTAAGCCTTTACTTTTATTTTCTAGATTTATTAAAAGACTTGTAATGGATTAACGAACTTATAAATATTACCGAATTTATTAATATGTTTAGGCAGCGAAACTATATTTCTAGTACTAAATCTAGCCCACTTTATTTAGTAAAATTAGAAGGAAGTATTATACCGCTATTAAATATAGTAGGAATTCTACTATAATAGTAATAAGGTGGATTTATAGGTAATAATAATTTATTATAACAGTAATAAGTTTTTTTAAATAGGTAACTACTTATAAACGCCCGTCTAGTTTAGTTGCTAGGATTTTTTATATAGAACTTCCAGAATTAAATAATTACTATACTAGTAAATTTAATAACTATACTAGCGATTACTAAATCGTAATAAAGGGCTTGTAATATTAGTTTATTCTAATTAAATAGCGATAAACTATCTATAAAGTCTATAAAGTTGTATAATATCTATTATAATATATACGCTTTTATATAGCGTGTGAAAATTAAATATAAAATAATAAATATATCGTTAATATATTATAACCTAGATTCTTATTTATAAAGCGAAGTAGTTATATAGTTTACTATTATAATTAATAAATCTATCTGTAAGTCGCTATAATTAGGCGACGGTATTAAACTATAATATATATTCTTTAAAGACTATTTCGGCGAGCTACCGTCTATTACGCTAGCGTAGCTAAAATAGATATATTATACTATTAATAATATACGGGCTCGAAAGAACCCTTTAAAATACTTTAATAATATTATTATTAAGGTAAAAAATATAAAGATAGCACCTATTAAAAGTACTTAAATAATAATTAGTATTAAATATTTTAATATTCGGCTACGAATATTAATTCCGGATAAAACCGTAATAACTATTATTAAAGCCTTCTATAAGTTTTTTTAAAATAAAAAAAATAATTAGTTTAATATTTATAGTAATAATAAAAACCGCGAGGCGTTAAAATTAAACTTTTTATAAAAGAATAAAAGTAAATAATGTAAAGAAGTAATAGTATATTATCTACTACGAAATAATTTTTTTTATACGCCTAGATATCTATTTATATACCCGAATTATATATAAGGAAACCAGCCGAATATATTTCCTACTATATATTAATACCGGAATCTCCCTACGGCTTCGTAAACTCCGCTAATTAAGAGCGAGCTTAATATATAAAATAATCAGCGTGCTATTTAAAATAATCGTTAATAGTTTTTATCTAAGGCTAATACTCCGCCGTAATAGAATTAAGCCGGAAATTAATAAAACTACGGCTATTAATAGCGTAATAATAGCCGAAATCTATATAGAAACCGCCAGCCGAATAACCAGCGAGCCTACTTCTAATAGAAAGCTCCCGGCGAGTAGGTTCCGGGTAATAAAACGGAATAGTATTAAAGTTATAAGAACGGCTTCTACTAATTAACGGACTTTACTAGAGCCGAATATATAGTAGATAAAAAACCTAATAAAGMTTTATATACTATTATTAAAAACTTTAACTAGTATAATAATATAGTAGAATTCTACTTTATTATAATAAAGCGCACGGAACCTAAATTTAAACTAGTAAAAATATACTAATATAATAAATACGATAAAATTTTTAAGTTAAATAACGTCTTATATCGTTATCTACACGTTAGTTATAATAAAAAATTACTTCTAGTTATAGCTATTACGGTTAAACTAATTATTAAGTTAAATATTCTAGTAGTACTAGCGTAAACTTATTTAAAACTAATTAAATTGTTTAAAAATATACTAAAGATTATTAAGTTAGAGATTATTAAGTAGCTACTACTATAAATACCCTAGTTAATTCGTTTAACCGTAAAGGATACGTTAATAATAAGCTTTACTTTCTGAGGTTACCGTTATATAATTATAGATGTTCGCTTATAACTAAATGCTAAAAATTATAACTTCTACTAGAATATAAACTATATAATAAGCTTAATTAACCGAAAATTTCTATTTAAATAGCTACCGAATGCTATAATTTAAAAGATACTAGCTTTTATAAATATTAAAGGTATTAGTAAAAAGCGATATAATATTATTAAATTTATAATTATCGAAATTTTTATACTTAATAAAAGAGCTATAAAACTTACTATTATTACGCGCGAGCTTTATTTAATAGATAATCTAAACGTTAATATACTTATCGGTATCGATATTATAAAGTTTAAAGATATCGATATATATTTATTTATAAATATAATAACTATTAGCTCCTATAATAATATAATAGTACTAATTGTTATTAATATTAAAAGTATTAGAATAAATATTATCGTCTATAGTATTTAACGAGTTATAGTACCGCTATACGCTAGTAAAGCCGTTAAAATCGCTAGCCTATATTAAAGCCCTCTAAACCTTTTATAAAACCGTAACTTTATTTATAAGCTAAAAACTTTAAATACCCTTACTAGTTATATATATATCGTAGATTATATATTTAAACAAGTTTATATTCGGAATAATATACTATTTCCTATTTAATTAGCTGCGAAAATTTAACTAGATACCGTTTAAGAATATAAAGCTAATAAATACTATTAAATAAGCTTGGAAGACTATAAATTAACTATTAAAACGCTAAAACGAAAGCCCGAATAGTTTTTAAAGAACCTTAAATACTATATAATAGCCGCTATAACAGCTACTATAGTTTTAAATACCGCCGTTATACTATTTATTAATCCTAACTATCGGACGGAAGTAGTATATTCTATAAAAGTAACGATCTTTAGAATATAAGCTAAACGAACTATTCTAGCTGCCCCGATTAAACGCTACCCGCGCTTATAATAAAATACTAATAACGTAATTAATATACCGGAGTTAGAGTATATAGATATTCTATTAATAGAAAACTAGAAGTAAATCTATAAGCCCGGGCAAGCCTATATATACCCTGTTAATATTTATAATAAGGAGGTTATTAATAAGGCCTTTAATAAACTCTACGAATAAAATCGGATAGAATAGACTACTATAACTACCCTATTTTCGTTTCCTTACTTTATAGTATAGAAAAATACCGATTAGGGCCTTAAAGGCCGTATTATTATTAATATTCAGGTATTTAATAAAATTATAATACTAGATACCTACTTAGTTCTATTATAAACGGAAATTCTAGCGTAAATTTATAGCGCTAAAATCCTTTTTATAGTTAACTTTATAAGCTTTTTTTATTAATAATAGATTAATTAATAGTATTACTACCGCTTAATAATAGTTTTATATTAAGGATAAGAAACGTTTAAAATACTGGTAATAGGCTATTATAATTTACTAGCTTATATATAACGGATAATAGATAGGATTTTACGCCTATTTCGCTCCTTCTATAGAGCTTATATTAATAATATTATAGTTTTTTCCTCTTTAATAAAARARTAYRTAGARTATTTTAACTAGATYTTTAGYACGCTCGATACTATAAATCTATATTTATTATTTATAAAATCGTTTATTAGCTATATATTTATATATTTATTAAACTAGAAGGTTAATATTTTCGAATTTACTATAATAAAAAATAAGCTAGAAGTAATTTTAAAGCTCTTATTTCTACGTACGCTTTAATAATTAAAAAAATATCTAAATTTAATAGACTATCTTCGGTAGTATATTAGTAATTATACGGCTATTATAAAGCTATTTTAAAAACGTAAAATTTATATAAACCGCGATATTACTATTAAAGGTAACGCTTATAAAAAAGCTACTACTTAGAGTCTACTAGTAGTATCTATATTTAAAAAGCTTAACGCGTTTTACTATTTATAGAAGCTCTTTTTATCGCTATTAATCCTAATCTACTTTAACGAAAGCTTAGTATTATATATAAACCTAGACGCTAGTAAAAAGTTCGATTTTATAATTTATATCTATTATAATATAAACGAAGCCACCTATAAAGTAAATAAAAAACCTAAATAGAAATCTAAATAATCGATTTTATTCTTTAACTATTTATTATTAAATACTAAAATATACTATTAGCCTACGGAATTAAAGGTTATAAATATCGTTTAAATAGTTAAAAAGATCCGTTATATAATTAAAGTAGTTAAATATATTATTATTATTTATACGGACTATTCTACCGTAATTAGTATTTTATGTTAGACTAGCCTGAATATAGTATTTATAGAAAAGCTTAATCTCTATTTAGTATAAACTTTTAAATATTTTTAATACTTTAAACTTAATATCTATTATAAGTTTAGAATTATAAATATGGTTCTAGATATACTATTGAAGCTCGCTAGCTATAAATACCGCCCGGAAATAAATGAATCGCTAGATATAAAGGCCTTTATAGTATATTATTTCCCGGTAAGCCTAGTAAAAATATTAACCGAATTCCGCTAACGATTAATCGATAAATACGCGAAAGAAGGCCGTTGGGCTAAAATTAAAGAATCCGTTAAAGCTAATACGAGGCTAGATAACGATACTATTAAGCTGCCGTACCGTATTATTAACGCGCTACTTTATTTCGATAATAATAAGCGAGGTTTACGCTTAGTAATACCTACGGATATAGAAAAGAAAGTATTCTAGCTAGTATACGATAAAATAGGCCACCCCGGCTATATATATACGTATAAACGCCTAATAGAAGGCTTTTATATATATAATATATTAACGAAGCTATATAAGTTTATTCGCTACTACCTATAGTATTAAATTAATTAAATACCTCGCTACCGCTTATACGGAGCCCTATAGCTAGTATTTAGCTTAATAAGACCGTTTTATACGCTTATTATTAATTTTATCCTCGCTCTACTAAAATCGTATAAAGGATATAATTATTATATATCGGTAATAGATAAATTCACTAAGGCAGTTACCTATATATCTAGAAAAACTACTTAAGGCGGTAAATAATAGGCCGAATAGCTATTAGATAGATTAATAAAGCTAAATTAGGGTATATTATAAATAATAATTTCGGACCGCGATAGGAAGTTCGTGGGTTAATTATAGCGTTAGATATTTAAGGTATTAAAGGTAGATTTATAGTATTCTATTATCTAATACCTATAAATCGATAATATATTAGAACGGTCTAATTAAACCGCTAAAATTACTATATACTATTATATCGCTATATTAGACGACTCTAAATTATAGCCTACTATTTTTTTATAAATATTAACGGCTCTAAATAACTTTACGAACTATAGTTTTATATTTAAAATACTTAATTAAATACTATTTAGATTTAAAACTCGCGAAGTACTAGACCTTTTATACCTACTAAACCCTAAGTAAACTATCCAGCTAGAAAATATACTAGGCCTTAAGGCTCCCGCTAACACTCCCGTTAAAAAACCAGCTGCTTTTCTAGCTATAATATAGATAGCTCGTCGCCGTAACCTAACTACTCCGGAAGTTAATAAGTCCGTAAACGTATTTATAGCACGGAATACTATAGTACTAGTAATCGTAGAAGAGTACCGGTTTATATATATTGATATTAAAGATATTATTACCTTTATTATAATAAAAATAAAAAAATATTATAATATATACTACTAACCAGTTTACTTTAAAATTAGTAATTTTATAAAAATATATTTATATTAAGGCTATAATATACCGGGACTTACGTTTAAGAAGATTAAATAATAGCTAGTAGGCTTTTTTAAAATTATTAAACGTATTAAACTATTAGTCTACTATTTAAAATTACTACCTACTATAAAAATTTATAATATAATATCGGTGGTATATTTAAAGCCTATTATTAACCCTAGCGATAATCTCTACTAGCGCTACTATATACCTATATCCCTAGTCGTCGTCGATAGTAATAAAGAGTTTAAAATCGAACGAATCCTTTATAAATATTATATCCGTAAAAATAGAGGTTTTTTTATTTAATACCTTATTCGTTAGATTAGTTATAGGTTTAAAAACGATTAATAAATACTTAAATACTGTTTAAGTAATATTAAAGTACTAGTAGAAGAGTATAAGTACTATTTTAGCCCGGAATCGGTTTTAAACTATAATAAAGCCGTTAATAATACTAATACTAATATTAAGTAGTAGAAATAAGCTAAAGAGCCGCTTATTAGCGAGGAAGAGCCTATTATTAGAGGCTAATAGCTTTATTTATTACCGGTATCTATTACGGCCATACCGTATAAGTAGAAGGCTGATAGAGTAGGTAGAGCTAAATAGCTACCGTGGCTTGAAGGAGGCCTTTTAAGTATATTTACCTAGTTGGGTTTAGCGCTTTTTAGCGCCTATATTTATGTAGTTGCAGATTTTATAGGTAGATAGTTCTTTACCTTTAATATAATACTATTACTCTATGCTTGCAGTGCAACAAAGTAGGTTCTATTGTTATATATTATAGAGTAGAATTTACTCGTTAAAATTAAAGTTTTTATTAATTTAAAAAAAAAATTTTAATATTTATTTTATAGGCTATTTTGTTTTAATTAAAATTTATACTTTTAGTATTTTTAAATTCCCGGATATAATTTATATAATAGGTTATTATATAAAATTTCGGGAAATTAAAATATTTTTTTTTAATTTTTTTATTTTAAGGGTAATATTTTTAAAAAACTTTTTTTAATCGGTTAATAATATTAAAATTAGTATTTATAAAATTAAAGGTTTTTTTAGTATATAAAAGATTTATTACTAATTATATAAAATCTAGAATAGCCTATAAATATAGAAGTACAGCGAGATTTCTTTTTTTAAAAAATAATATTAAAATAAAAACTAAAATTTTAATTATTATTTTATATTCGTTTCCAATCTATTATTAAATATTATTAAAATAATTAAAATATTTTAGTTTTTAAAAAGATAATATAAACCGGAAATATTTATTTAATTAAAATCCCTATTTAATATTTATAGTTAAACGTTTTCGTTTTTTAAAGTTTAAAATAGTAGTAGCTTTATAATAAACGCTAGATATAATATTTTTTAAAATATATTTATACTATTTTAAAGCGTATATTATTATATTTTTTAAAAATTAGTAGAAATTATTATTAAACTAATTATAATAAATATTAAACCGTATATAATTTTAAATAAAATTTCGAATTATATAAATATTTATATTTAATTTAAAATTATTAGATTTAAAATTATTATATTTAAAATAAATACTAAATAAAGCGTTTATATTAAAATAATTTATTTTTTAAAGGAATTATAAATTATTATTATTTATATTATTAATATTAAATTTATAATTAAAAATTTAAAATCTTTTTATAAAATTAATATTATTTTATTTTTACTATTTTTATAACTGCGTTATAGTATATTTATAATTCCGGTATAACTAAATTTTTTATAGGTTTTTATATTCGTCTAGAGGAATTTAATATATAAAATACTATTTTTTAAATTTAATATCTATTATAACGACCTATTTTTTATAATTAGCTATAATACTAGTAATAATCGGATAATAATATTAGATATAACTATTAGTATAAAAAATATCGATACTATTTTTATAATAGTTTAATAATATTATTAGTTAGATTAAAAAAATTAATCGGTTTAAAATTAAATTAGGATTTTTTTTAATAAAATAAACTATATATATTTTAATATAATATTTATTACCGAATAATATATTTAAAATTTAATATCTTTTATATATTTTTTATTTATTTTAACGATTGGAATCTTATTAAAAAGGATAAATAATAGGTATATTTAGTTCCGGCAGTATTTATTATCTAGGTTTTCGATAATTATATAGATAAACTATATAATTAAATTATCGTAATATAAATTTAAAAATATTTTATTAATAGTAAAAATTATAGATATAATTATTATTTTATTTAATAATATCGTCTATAAATCTTATCCCGATAAAAGATTTAAAAGTAAATTCGATTTTTTATAATTCTATTAGCGAATAAAATAATAAATAAATAGAAATATAGGAATTATAGAAACCGAGCCTATTCGAAAATCTGATTTTTAAAATAAAATAATTAGCTTATAAGCGCTTATAATTAATTAATATAATTAGAACGAATTTTATATACTACCTCTACTATTAATTCCTAATATATATATTATCGTATATCCGTATATTATTTTTTTTATACCTATTTTTATAAAATAGCGTTTTAGTATATATTTTAAATTTTTTTAAAATAAACTATAACTAAATAGAAAACAAATAAATATAATTATATTTTTATAATATACTATAGTTTCAACCTTTATTAAAGTATTTTATAATTTAATATCGATATTAATATTAATTTTTTTAAATTTATTATTTATAATTTTTTAAAGGATTTAATATATTAGTTTTTTCTATTAATTATTATTAATAAAATATATACTACTTTTTTATTTATTATTTAGTAGATTATAATAATATTTAATAATAAATATATAAAACGCTTTAAAATAATAGAACTATTAAATAAAAATATATTCGTTTTCGTCTTTAAAAGGCTAGAATTTATAATATTATTTAAATATACTATTCGCTATTTTATAGCTAAAAATATAAGGGTTTTTATATAATATATTTGGTATAAAGTAACTAGCTTTCTTTTTTAAAAGTTTTTCGAATATTATAATATCTATAATAAAATTAGTAAAAGCTAAAAATTATAACTTAAAAGATATTAATAAATTTAATAGTTTTTTTAATATAGAGAATAGAATAGAATTAATAAAAGAAATACTAGATTTTTCTAATATATTAAAAGTAAACTTTATAAATAATAATAATTTTTTCTTTAAATTTCGGGAGGAATTTTTACTTTCCGTTATTTAAATTAAATTAGTCCGGATTCTAATATAAAAAAGTAAATATTTAATTATTATTATTATTTTATTAAATCCAATTCCTTTTATATTACTATAAACTAGATTTTTTAATTTATTTTCTATACTTTTAATATAGCGTTATAAATTAATTTACTATAGTATATTTAAATAATAATCGCTATTTTTTTTATATTATTATTTTCGCGTTTAAAGCTTTATATAAATAAATAATAGTATTTATATTATTATATATATTTGAATAAAAAGCTATATCTATTACTCTAATAGGTATAAAGCTGCTATAAATATTACCTATATTAAAATATAATATAGGAGGTTATCTAATTAAATAATCCCGCGATTATCGAATATATAATAATATTTTATATATTTAACGGGTATACTAATTTAGTAGCTAGTATAATAGCTAGTATAATAGTATTATAATATTTAAAAAGACTATAATATTTTTTTAATATATTTACTATATTAAATATTCTACCTTTTTTAAATATTATAAAATAGTTAGTTTAAAAGCTAGTTTAACGGCTAGTTTTACTATTAAATTAACGGCTATATTATAATAATAAATAATATCGCTTCGCGTATTTTAAATCGATAACTTTTTATTTTTATTATTCTAGTTTTTTTTTTAATTTTCCTCTATTAATTTTAATAAATCTATATTAAAGCAGCCGACCTCTATTATATTCTTTCTAATTTTTATTACTTCTACCTATTTATATTAATACCGAGAAGATATTATATATTATAGCCTAGTTAATAAATAAGTTACCTAATAATTTAAACTTTAAATACCCGAAAAATAAATAGAATATTATTTAAATTAAAAATTAATTAGGCTATTTTAAAAGGAATAAATATAATATATTTTATATTAAATTTAAAGCAGCTATAAAATATTTAAATTTAATTAAAACGAAAAATTTTAATTCTATAATCTAATAGTATAAATTAGATAATATCTATTAAAAAATATTTTCTAAATTTAATTTTGGTTTATATAGTAAAAATTTAAAATATAAAATTTTATAATAGCTAATATACTAAATTAACTCTAATATAAAAAAAAAATTAAAAAATAGTAATATTATAAAAAAATATATTTTATAACTTTTAAAAATATAAATTATTTAAAATTTATTATAATTTTAATAAATTTTAATTTATATTATTAACCGGTTTTTTATATTTTAATAATTACGGGTATATAATCTAATAAAAGCGATAAAAAATAGTTTATTTTTTCTATTATAAAAGTTATTCAAAAAAGGTTATTAAAAAATATAATAATTTATTCTACCGATTTATTATTTAATATATTATAGACGGTTTTTATAAAAAGAAATCTAATTTATACCTTTTATAATTCTATAGTATTAAATTTATATAATTAATAGATTAAAAATAATAGAATATTTTATAATATAATATATTAAATAATATAAAATAAAGAATTAAAGTTTAAATTTATTATTTAAACTAGGTTTATTAATATATAATCTCTTTATCGATTTTATTCGGCTAGTTAAATATAATAGAAAACTTTATATAAAAATTAAAAAAGATAGAAAATATTTATATTATAAAAGAATAATATTAAATATTATCCTATTATAAATAGTAGAAAAATATAAAAGTATATTATATAAACTATACCTTTTTTATATTACTCTATTAGCTAATTAATTTAAGTCGTAATCGATTATTAATAGTTTTTTTTCTTTTATATCGTTTTAAATAAACCTATATTTTATATTTAATAGATTTTTGTATTTTTTTAGTTATATTTATATCCTTAATCTCGTTTAAATAAACGCTCTTATTTATATTTAAATAACTTTAAAAATTTTTATTTTATAATACTAGTTAGTATAATTAGGCTTATTATAATAGTTAGTAATTAAGAAAGAATAAAATATAAAAAAATCGCGCTCGCGATTTTCCCGGGAGCGGAATAAAAAAAGGGAAAACAAAAACGGAGTTTAATAATAAACTAGAGGATTGTTTATATAATTAATAGTTTTAAATATAAAATTTACTGGATATTTTTATTTTATTAGAAGGCGGAAAAAAACTAGATAAATTATATAAAATATATAAAGATTATAAAATATTTAAAAAAGAATTTTAAAAAAATTATAATAATATTTTTATAGATTTTTTATATAATATAAATATTTTAGAAATAAATATTAGTTACGGGTATAATAATATTAATAGCTATTTTATATTAAAGTATTAGTTTATTTAATAGAAAATATCTTTATTTAAATATTATAAATAAAAAAAAATTAAAATACTAGTACCGTTATATTAAATATTTAAATTTAAATTTTATAATAAAATTATAATATTATTTACTAGTTTAAATAGAATATAGAAATTTAATATAAATTACTTTTTAAATCTAATATTTACTAGATATATAAATAATAAAATTAAAATAAATCGATAAAAAGATAGATAATTCTATTTAATATCGATTATAAATAGTTATAAATATAGTAATATAAAGCGAATAGAATATAAATTATACTCGGAATTAATAATAATTAGCGATTAAATAGGATAAAAATATATAAAATTCGATTATATTATATTATTTATTAAAATATAATTCTAATATAAATTTTTTTCTAATAGCGCGGTATAATAATAACGGGTTTAATAAATAGAAATAGAGATTTATCCACGTAATATATATATATTTAAAGCTAGCTTATTTTTAAATAAATTAATTATATTATTAAATTTATAATTAGATTAAATAAAAAGATCTATTAAAATAATACTTATAAATTTAATTTTAAAAGATAAATATTTTTATTATTCAGCGAACTATTTATATATTATAATTTTAGTTTTTTAATTTAAAAGGTTTCTTTTATAATTTAAATAAAATAGTATAATTATAAAAGTTTATTATTATAAATATATATAAAACTATATATTTTTTTATTAAAAGGAGTTTTAATTATTTATAAATATAATAACTTCGAACGTTTTAGCGAAAAATAGTAGAATATATTTAAAGAGCTTTTCTAATATTTAAATTTTTAATATAATAAAATAAATAGATAGAAATAATAAAAAATAAATATAATAAAAACGGATTATATAAATAATAATTAAAGGTAATAAATAAATAGAAAACTTTAAATTTATAAATATAATCTTAAACTTTTCGATATTAGAAATAAAAAAAAACCTATATATAAACGCGAAAAAAGAAGTTATATTTAGATTTTAAAATATAGTAATTATAGTTAAATATCGTTAATAATCTATAAAAGAAAAATTAAATCTAATTAAAATAATAAAAATTAAATATAACCCGATCGAGGCCTTTATTAAAAATTATTATCTATTTTTATTAATTATACGAATCCTTTTATATAATTAAATAATATACTAATATTCTTTAATTACTAGTAGCTATATATTAAAATAATATAAAAATAATACTAATTCGCTATTATATCGTAAATCGAAAAAAAAGCTAAAAATAATAGAACTATATTATAAAAAAAGTTAGCGGGTTGTTTAAAATTGTAAAGGAGGCTATTAATAGTAAAAAAGACTCCGATAATAATATTAAAATTAATAAAAAAGAATAATTTTAATAAACTTACGATTTGAAAATAAAAGATAMTATTTTAAAGTATATTATTACTCGAGAATACCTATTTTAAAGCCGCTTTAAAAAAATAATATTAATTAAAAAATTTAATTAGTAAAATAAACTTTTATATTTATAAACGAGAATATATATAATTAAAAAGGTTTATTAGAAAAATATTATTTATTTCTATTTTTAAAAAAGCTAATAGAAATATTAAAGATATTTAAAAAATAAAAGCCTAATTATTTTATTAATCGTCGACCTTTTATATAAAACTAGCGCTTTTATTATTAAATAAAATTAATATTTTATATATCTATTAGTATTTTTAATATTTAAAATATATTAAAATTAATTTAAAAAAGGTTTATAAAAAATTATATTTCTATTTATAAAATTAATTAAAATAGATACCGTTTTTTATAAATTTTAGACTAAACTATTTACAGTTAAATTAGTAGTTATTTTTAAAGCTATCCTTTAAATTAAACTAATTTAAATAAAAGCTATTTGTAGTTTTTAAATTAAAATTATTTAGGGTTAAATTTAAAGTAAAAGTAAAAATTATTTTCGAAATTAAACTAGTTTAAATATCCGGTTTCTAAATTAAATTATTTAGAGCTAAATTTAAAAAATTATTTTAAAGATTAAACTAGTTTAAATATCTAATTTTTAAATTAACCTATTCGGATTAAACTAGGAATTATCTTTAAAACTAAACTAGCTCGGGTATAAATATTAAACTAATTGTAAATTTTAGATTAAGCTAGTAAATTAAATTAGAAATTTTTTATTTTTAAATAATATATTCTGGATTAAATAAACCCGCGAAAAAATTAAATATAATATTAAAATTAAATTAAAGGCTAAACTTTAACTTTTAGAATTATTATTAGAATTATTAAATCTATTATAAATACTATTAAAAGGTAAAAATCGGATTTAATTTTGATTTTTTAATAGATAAAATATTATTAATATAGATAAAAGGTAGCCTATATATTAATAGAATATATAGCGTTTATATTATACGGCTTCTTTTTAATTAATAGGAGTAATAATTATTTAGATTTTCGGCGATATAATATCTACTAGTATATTAATAAAAAATACGAGAATAATATTAATTAAAGCTTTTAAATTCTTTAATAAAAAAATTAAATAAATATTTAAATTTAATTCCTTTTTTTTATATTTTTTATACGATTAAAATCTATATTAAATTTTTTAAATTAGTTTTAATTTCGGCTTTTATATCGAGAAAAAGTTATTTTTAGAAAAAAAAGAGTAGAATATTAATATTTTAATTACTATACGGAGTAAATAATATAATTTATTAAAGATTTAAATTAAAAGATATAAATATTATTTAAAATTAAGTTATAACGCGTTTTCTTTTTTTAAATATAGTAATAATACCTATTTTAGATTATTTTAAAAGATTATTATAACTAAACGGTAGTATCGCGTCTATTTTATTATTTAATTTATTTTATTATTAAATTTAAAGTAAAATATCTATATTAACTTTTAAAGTAAAAAAATAAAAAAATTTAGATATTTTATCGAAAATAGATTTAAATAATTAGTTTTTTAATTTTAAATTAAAAAGATATTAAAATTTATAATCGATATAGTAAGTTTATTAAATTTATTTATTATTTTTTTAAAATTTTAATTATTATTACCTTTTATAATAATTATATTAATTTTTTCCGCTAATATTAAATAGTAGCTAGTTAAATTATAAATATCTTTAATCGCGGAAAAATTAAAAAAATATTTTTTAAATTATTTCGCTTATCGGTTTTTAAAACGCTATACTATTAATACTAATTTATAGGAAATAAATATTAGAAAAAACAATTTCTAGTTAAAATTTTTATAATTAAAGACTTTATTATAATTCGAAATTTAATTTTTATATATTTTTATATAAAATCTAATAGACCGTTTTAATATTTAAACTTTATATAGTTTTTATACTTTAATACTATTCGTGTTAATATATTTAGTATATAGGTTAAAAAGCGCTATTATAATAATTTTATCGTCGTTTAAAATAGATAAATATTAGATAAAATTTTAAATTAATATAATTTTTATACTATAAGTATTAAAAATTTATTTTATTATCAAGTTAATAGATTTAAACCTTATTCGCGGGTATATTTAAATATAATTTAAATAATAGCTCGTTTTATTATAATAAATATAAGTAATAAATAATAAATAATAAATAATATATTATTATTATAAATATAAATATTTATAGCTTTACTACTAAATAAAAATAATAATATAAAAATATAATTTTATAAAATTATTTTTCTAGTATTTATAATTTCGTTATTATAAAAGAAAAATATTATATTTAACTAAATATTTATACTAGAAGTACGGCCGATTTATATAAAATACAATAGAAAAAATTACTAAAAATTCGAAAAACGGCGGTATAAAACTAGAATAGTATTATTTATTTTATAGTAACGATTTAATATTAATTAGTTTTTATTACTTTAAATCTAAAAAACGGTTATAATATCTATATACTAATATATTTAATATAAATCCGATTCCCGATAAAATTACCGTATTTAATATTATTCGAAATAATTTATAATAAAATTCTATACTAGCGGGCTTTATTATCTTTTATTAGTATTTTACCTTTTTTTTTTAACGCGATATTTTCTATAAATATAGAAATTAGAGAATAGAGCGAAAAGTAAAATAAAAAATAATAATTACTTTTAATTTAAAGGTAATAAATTTAATAAAATAAATAAATATTACTAAATTAAAAGAGGGTATAAATATAAATAAATAAGTTTAAAACCTTTTATATATTTATATAAAAAAAGAGAATTTAATATAAAAAAACGATTATTTAAATAAAAAAAGGCGATAAATAAAAAAAAATAGCTTCTTTTATAGTTCTAGCGTATTATTAAAATCTATACTTCGAGTATTAAAAATATTTAGCTTTTAGAATTCTACTATTTCTTTATAGATTTTATTTAATAATTTATCTATTATTATTAATTATTTTACCTATTATTATTTATAATTCGATATTTTTTAAGTTATTATAATTATATATACTAGTTTTAATTTACTACTTTTTAAATTTTTATAATCGCTTTTTACCGCGATATTTTATAGAAAAAAATAAAATAAAAAAAAGTTATTAAATATTAATCGCTGGTATTAAATATATTCGAATTTTTTTAAACGATATTTAATACGATAATATTTATTAAAAATCAAATCTAGACTTTATATATTAGTATATATATATTTTACTACTCGATTATAGGGGTTATTATACTATTCTAATTATTATTATTATATATTAATTACTTGAACTAGAATTATATATTAAGCGATATAGTTATTATAAAAAGTATAATTTAATTTAAAGCTGCTATAAAATATAATTAATAATAATAGCGTATATAAAAATAATAGGTATAACGCGGAACTTTATTTATATATTATATTCTACTTAATATTATATTATTAATCTAATTATATAATTTAATAAATTAGCTTTTTAAATAATCTTTAATATAAAAGCGAATATTTTTTATTTAACGCGTCTAGCCTCTATTTCCGCTATTTATTATTTATAATAAACCTACTTTTATAAGGTAGAGGTTAGGTATATTATAGTATATATAGACAAAGGGTTTGAATCCTTTAAATATTTCTTTTTAACCGGTCGAATTTTTTTTATATATATAGAATAGTTTTATAAATTCGAGTTTATATAGCGATTTTAAATATTATAATTTAATTTAAAATTATAATAGAGTACTAGTAATAATATTATTATAATTTAATTTAAAGCTATAATATAATATTAATAATAATATTTAAAATAAAAAAAAACTATAATATAAATTAAATTCCTTTATATATTATATTATAATTAATATATTTTTATTAATAGCCGTATAATTTAATTTTTCGAGTATTATTTAATATATAAAACTTTTTTTTTTTTAGAGGAAAAATAGAATATTATTATTAAAAAATAGATAGATAATTATTTTATTTATATTTTTATCTTCTTTTAGTTTTTAAGTCGGCGGTTAAACCGAAGAAAAACTATATAAACGGGGGTTCGATACTTCGATATCTTTTTACCGGTCGGGTTTTTTTTATATATA
The DNA here is from genome assembly GCA_000442125.1 of Opeltia flavorubescens. NCBI lineage: Eukaryota > Fungi > Ascomycota > Lecanoromycetes > Teloschistales > Teloschistaceae > Opeltia > Opeltia flavorubescens. The sequence continues at coordinate 739,395 of KE546979.1, forward strand.
TAAAACGAATTTATAGATAGAGTTTAAATAAAGCTTTATAGATATAAATTTAACTAAAAAATAGATATAAAAAATAGATTATAATAAAAATTAATAAAGTTATAAATCGATATTTATATATATTTAAATAATATAATAAAATCTAGAAAAAATTATACTAGAGATCTTATATATAATATTTATATACGACTTTATAATTATTATAATAAACGATTTAATAAATTAAATAGCTATAATAATAAAAAAAAAAAATTATTTTATTATTAAAATAGATATATTAGTATTATTATTCTCGATATTAAAAAATTATAATAGTTTTATAAATATTAAATAAAATAACTTTATAGATACGAATTTATATAGCGGCTTCGAATATTATAATTCTATTATACTTTATAAAGCCTACGATATATATTAAATATTAAAATAGAATTTATTATAACTACTAAATTTTTATTAATAACCGTATAATATAGTTTTTTAAATATTATTTAATATATAAATTCTATAACTAATAATAAAACCGATATAAAATTATATTATATCTATAGTTAATTTTTTAAATAAAGGGCGAGAGTTTAATTTATTTCTATAAAATTTTTTACCGGTCGGGTTTTCTTTTATATATATAGAAAAAATTTATAAATAAAGTTTAAATAAAATTTTATAGGTTCGAATTTAAATAAAAAATAGGTATAAAAAATAAATTATAATAAAAATTAATAGAGTTATAAATCGCCGATATATATTTAAATAATATAATAGAGCTTAAAAAAAACTATACTAGAAAATACGTATAATATCTATATACGATTTTGTAATTACTATAATAAATAGTAATTTAGTAGATTAAATAGCTATAATAATAAAAAAAAATAACTTTTTAACTATTAAAATAGATATTTTAATATTATTATTTTTAGAATTAAAAGATTATAAAAGTTCTATTAACGTTAAATATTAAATAGAGTATAAAAATATAATTATCTTCCGATTTAAACTAGCAACTATTTTTCGACCTAAACTAGTAATTATTTTTCGATTTAAACTAGCAATTATCTTCCGATTTAAACTAGTAATTATCCTTCGATTTAAACTAATAATAATTTCTAAAACTTCCGATTTAAATTAATAACCACCTTTTAAATTAAACTAGCGGCTATTTACTAAATAATAATCTATAAAATCTAGCTTATAATAAATTCTATTAGTTTTTCTAATACTATTTAATAAACTCGATTTAATTAATAATAACTCGCTCGTTTAAAATTAAATACGGTTTTAATAGAAATTTTCTATATTAATCCTATTATAGTAATTTATTTAAAAAGATATTAATATATAAAAAAGCTATTTAATATTAAATATTTAGATAAAAATATTATTATAGTTTTTTAGGTAGAATTAGAGGATTAATAATAGAAAGTTTTAAACAATTATAGTTTAAGTAGTAGAAATATAAAATTCTAATATAATAATAAAAAAATAATATAGTTTTAAAATAAATAAATTATTCTATTAATAAGGAAATATTAATAAAATCCTATATATTTAGATAAATAGACTGTATTTTTAATTATTATTACTTATCGACTGTTATATTAATAAAAACCGAAGGAAAATTTATATTTTTTTTAATCGCGTTTTAATTTTAGTTTAATATTTTTTTTTTCGAATTTTATTAATTTATATTCGTTTAATAGTAATTTAAAGGTTTTTTTAATAAATTTTTTTTTAAACCTTTTACTATTATTTTTTCTATATTATTTTTTATTAGAAGTCGCTAGACCTAGTATATTCTTTTCTATCTATTTCGTTATATCCGTTTTATTATTTACTAGTTTATATTATCGAGGAAATTAGAATCGAATTTTACTAGATTTTGGGCTCTTGTAAAAATAATATTAAAGGCTCTAGTTTATAATATTATAATAAATATTTAGGGTTTATTCTTTGTAATATAAAGGAAAAAAGATTTTATATTATACTAGTAGCAGAAATCTCTTGTAGTAGTAAAGATTGCTTATTTTCTATCTACTACCAGCTGACGATATACTAGCTCGCTTAGCTTATCGCTATCTAATCGTTATCTACTAGTGCGTATAACCAGCGTTATACACCTGATATATACTAATATATATAGTATATATTGGTGCAGCTATATAATTAAAGTAAAGATTATAATAAATACCGCTAAATAAAAAAAAAATTATAGCGACCTCGCTATTATATTATATATCTATAAGCTATAATCTATTTCGTATATTGCCTATAGCGCTATAGAGCTTAAGTACTATTGAACCTATTTTTTCTTTCGTGCTAGAACGCCCAAATATATACTATTTTATATAGTAAAAACACTGTTTATTAAGCTCTTTTACAGACCTTTTATATAATTTGTATAGCAACTCTATATAAACCTATCGAAAAAAGAGTAATAAATTGTTCAAGCTCGTTTGTAAGCTTTATATAGAGGGCTTTTATAAATTTCGCGTTTATAGTTATCGACTAAGGCTTAAACGTTATCTAGATCCTTTATATAATACTATTAATCGTATATTGGGCTCTAGTCTTTCTAGTATATAAAGTATTAGACTATAATATTACGGCCCTTTTATATAGTTCTTTTATTAAAAAGCCGTTTAATTTTTTATAATTTTTACTTTTCCGTATTATCTTCTATCGAGATAACCTTTAAAAAGTTAAATTCTAGATAATAAAACGAGTTTATTTAAAAAGGTTTAGACGGCTTTAAATATATAATAAAGAATATAGGGTATATATTCTAATATCTAGATATATCGAATCGATATATAAAACGTCCTACTTATTTTATAATTTTAAATAGGCTAATATATTATTATAATAGTTTAATTTTAATAAGTATATTTATTATTAATATAGAATATCTTTTATATAGGTATAGTAAAATTTTATCGCTAGTTTTAAAAAATATAAATTAGTATTTATAATTATAATAGAGTTTAAATTTTATTTAAATAAAAAAAATTATATTTAAAGCTTTAATATATAATATAATATAATTAATTTTTTTTTTTTTTAGAATAGTATTAAAAAGATCTAGAATAGCTTTTAGCTTAAATTTATAAACTATTTTATTTACCGTTTAATTTCTAGTAATTAAAAAGATAAAATTATTTAAAATAGTCTATATTTTAGATAAAATAATAGATTAAAAAGTATATTTTTTTAATCCGTAGATAAAATATTTAAATATAATTTTGATAATTTAATTAATTTATTTAAAGGAATTATTAATTTAAAAATAATATATTATTAAATATAATAAATCTATATTAAATTTTTTAAATAATATAATTTATAGTTTAAATAGGAATTTATAATTATAATTAAAAATAATAATTTTTAATAATTTTTAATTAGCGGTTTAAAGTCTATCTAGTAGTATAAATATTTATTTAATAATAGAAAAAGTTTTTTTATTAAAAATAAAAGTAATTTTTTTAATAAATTTATTTATTATAAATAAAATCGTATTTAAACCTTTAGATATAATAGATATAATTAGAATAAAATTAATAGTTATTATATAAAATAATATTATAGATAAAGAAATTAATTATAATAAATTATAAAATAAATATCTTTTAGTTTTTATAATATTATATTAAAGATAATAATAAAAATAAAATTTTAATAGTTTTATTAGACTATATATATAATAGCTAGTAATAATAAAATAGTATATTTTATAAAATTCTAGATATTTCTCGCTATATATTATAGTAATAATATTTTTCGCTATTTTAAACGGAATATATAATCTTTAAAATCTAGTAATATAATTAATATAAAATATAAATTTTAATATATTATTTTATATAGTATCTAAATTTTTATACTTCGATTTACATTTATTTTATATAGGAATCGAAGTATAAAATATTATTAAAGGCGTATTATTTTAAAGGTTTTATACTGGCGGAGTTTATAAAATAGGCGGAGTTAATTATAGAATCGCCGCTACCTATCGATTATTATTTTAACTATTAGAAATAATAATCGGCGGATTTTAAATTTGACTTTAATTATTTAAAGTATTTTTATAAATTTAATTTTAATTGCTTAAAGTATTTTAAATATTATTTTATATAAAGTTTTTGATTTTATACTTTAATTTACGCCTATTTTATATAGTATTTTAAGTATAGACCGTTAAATTTAAATAATTTATTATAGTATTACCGCGTATAAAAGGAATTTTAAAGGCGTTCTCGTCTAATATATTATTTTTATTAAATTATCAGGAAATTTTTTTCTATTAAAAATCGTTTTAATAATCTATAACTATTTTTTTATAAAAAAAATTATTTATTTAGACGAGTATTAAAGTAAAATTAATTTATATAATATTAATTTTATTAAATTTATTATAGTTCTAGCTATTAAAAAATAGATTAAAATTTAAACTGGCTAGTTTAAATAATATATCGGGAATAATATATTCTTTTCTAGATTTATATAATATTTCTAGATTAAATTAATATAAATATTAACTAGTATAGATATACCGAATATTAGTTTCTATAATAAAAGTCAAGTTTATAATTAACGTCCTTTTAACGATATTATAAATAATTAAATAGTTATCTAGTTTAAATAATAATAATATATTTAAATAATTTAACTAGATATCGAATTTTTTTTAATATTTAAATAAACCCTGGGATTTTTAGTTTTATAAGCTAGTAATTTAATTTTACGGTAGTAAAAAGTTTAAATAGAAATAGAATTAGCTATATAATTACTTTAAATAACTATTTATCTTTAAATATAATAGTACTAAGTTTAATATAAAATACTATAATATTAAAGCCAAATTTTTTTAAAGCGTTTAGATTAATCTATATAATTAGATTAAAGTTGAAATATTTTAGGATAGTAGACTTTAAAAGTATTTTTTAAAGTAATAAAAATAATATTTTTTATATAAAATTTAGCGGATTTAAATAATATTTAGAATTATAATTCCTTTAATTTATATTAGATTTTAGTGCGTTTTTAAATATAAATATCTTTAGGTTTTATAAAAACCGAGCCAGCTATATATAAAAATAAATATATTAACGAAAATATTCTATAAAATTTAAATAGTATTTAAGTTTATTAAAGGTTTTAGAATATTAAATTTAAAAAATTGTTATAAATTTATTTTCGCTTATTATTAAACTAAAAGAATTTATTCTTTAGCTTAATAATTTAATATTAAAATATTCTAGAAAAACCTTTTTTAAAGAGATTAAAACGTTTTTATCTATTAATAAATAAAAAAGTTCCTTTAAATTAGATAAATATTTTTTAAAAAACCGAGCTTTTAATATAAAATTATTAATATATATATAAAAATATTTTAAATATTTTAAAATATTATTAATTTATTATTAAACGTATATTATTAAATTTATATAATTTATAATAGGTATTAAAAACGTTTTTTAGCTTCTATAAATTATTATAGTAAAAATATATTTATTAATTAGATAAATATATTATTAATAAAAAAAACTAGTTACGTTTAGTATAATAATATAGATATAGCCTTTTAATAATAATATTATTTCGGATTATATAAATATAATATAAATATTACGGATAAATATTTTATTAAAATTTTTTATATTAATAACTGCTTTTTTTTTTTTAAATAATTCCTTTTAAATTATAAAAATAAAAAAGAAGAAAAAAATTAGATTAATTATTATTTCTATATAATTAAGTTTATATTTTTTATTAAATATATTATTAATAATTTAACGATTTTTAATATCGATAGAATAAGTTTTAGATTTATATTTAAATAAATTTTATTAATTATTTTTAAATAATAATTTTATCTATTTATCTTTAAATATATTAATAAACTTTTTATCGACTTATAATATAGAAAATTCTATAATAAATTCAGATAACGCGTTCCGCTATTTTATATTATAAAATATTATTATTCTATTAAATAATTTTTATTCTAATTATAATAAATTAATTTATTTTTTTTTATAAAAATTTATTTTATCGGATTTAAAAAGATATATTATTTTATATATATTTTTAATAGGGTTTTTAATATAATTTAAATCGTTTACAACTAAATTTATATAGTAACCGCTTATAAAAATATCCGAAAATAGTAACTTTTTAAATATTTTGAGTATACGTATAGCTAGTTCCTTAAATATATTATATAAAAAATAATTATTATAGATAATATCTGAAATAATACTAAAATTAAATTTTATTAATATATATATATTTTAATTTATTTTATTATAGGTTAAAATATATATAATTTTATTATTTATAATATAAACGAATAGAATTATATTTATTTCGGCTGGTTTAAAAAATAAATTTTTATTTATAAATAAACCTTTTATTAAAACTAGTATTATAGCTTCCAATATAATAAATATTAAAATATATTTAATAGTTTTTACTTTAAATATAAAAAAAGGTATTTTTATTATAATAATAAAAATAATAACCTTTTTATAACTATTAATAATTGTTTTTTAGTTTACTAAAAAGAGAAATATTTATTTTAAAACTATAATAGTATTTTTTATTAAAATATTAGCCCTAAAATTATCTATAATATAAAGCTCTCTTTTAATATAAATAAGAATTTAAATACCGTCGCTTATTATAATAGGAAAATAGATCGTTTAAATAATATATTCATTTATTTTATATAGATTTATATTAGCGTTTTTTATAGTAAAAAGTTATATTAATAAAAATTTTATAACTAGATAATATTTTTTTAAAAAATTTTTTATCTATTATAATAGATCTATAATCTAAGTTTAAATAAATAGATTTTTTAAACCTATCTAGATATATTTTAATAGGCGTTTTAAAGTAGCTATAAATATAAAATCTATAATTAGAGCTAATATTATCCTTTTTAGCTATAGATTTAACGATTTTTATTATAGGTATAGGAGTAGCAATTATCGTATACGTAGAAATAAGCGTTTTTTATTTATTTTACTTATTATAACCCGTACGTAAATAATTATAAAGCTTATTTTTAAATATAAATAAACTATAATATTTATTATATTCAATCGTTTAAATTTAAACCGTATTTATAAAATTTATAAAAAATTAATTATTATAATCTAATTTTTAATAGCCTAGATCGTTATTTAATAATTTCTAGTATATATTTAAATTATCCTTCTATAATTATTTATTGCTTTTATTAAAATAAAATATATAATCTGGATATTTATAAATAGAGTCCTCCGATAATATAATATTTTTATTATTTTTTTTATAAAAATCGTCTATAGATATATAAAATATAGTTACTTTAAAATATTACTATTACTAATTATTATTATCGAAATTATCTTTATTATAGTTATAATTTTAACTTTATCTTTAAACGTTTAGATATTTTTAAAATCGTTAAAAATTTAGTTAATTTATAAAAGGATATTGATTTTAGATAAGCTTTTAAAGAATCGGTAAAGCAAGTTATCTTTATATAAACGAATTTTAGATATAGAATAAACGCTGACTACTTTATTATATATTTTAGTAAAAATTTTAAATATTCGGATAAACGTTTTAAATCGAATTCTGAATTTAATTTTACGGTCGATATATATTCTAAAAAGTATTTAGATAAATAGAATTCTAAAAGTATTACTACTAAAATATTAATAATTGCCTAAATTATTACTGATTTTAAGGAAATTAATAAAAAAATTAACGAAATTGCCCGTTTAAAGGGGAAATTTTTAGATATTTACTAAAATTATTAAACCGAGATAAAGTATTTTTTTAAAGCCTACTAAAAGAAAAAAAATTTAATATTTTTTAACGCCTAGTATAATATATATTAAACTATAATTTTTTTTTTAGTTTAAGCGTAGAAATAAACTAAAAAATTAACGTATTTTTATTTAATAGATCGATAAAAATATAAAATTTAAATATAATACTTTAATATATAAAGATTAATTAATTATAAATATTTAAAATATTAATAAATTTAGCGTATTTAATAATAAATTAGATATAGCTAGCTAGTTTTTTTTAAAAACGTATATTTTAAATAATATATTTCTTAACTATAAATTTATTAAAAGTAATATTAGATAATTTTTTAAATCTTCTAATAAAATAATTTAATTATTTTTTTATACTATTTTTATTATTTTTTAAACTAATTCTTTTAATATTTAATAGCTTTATTATATATTATATAAAAGTTATACTATATAAATAAATATTTAGGTTAATTTTTACTATAATAATAGATTTTATTATAGCTAAATCCTTTATTTTTTTAACGAAAAAATAAATATTTCTATAATAAATATTCTTATCTATTATAATAATATCTCCTTTACTATAGTACTTATCGAGMTAAAGGTTAAAATAACCGAGATCTAAAGTATTCCAGCTATTGCTTCTGGTTGTACCGATAGGTCCTGGCGGTTTTAGGGGTCCTTAAACTCCTTAAAGCCTTTATTATCTATTATTTCGACTAGCTAGAGTAGCTAAAATTATACGATTAATTATATATTATAATATAGCTTTATTTATATTAAGAAACTAATATAGATTATAATAGGGATTATTATTTTAAATAGCTAATAATAGACGGTTTTTATCTAAAATAGGTAGTAAATAACTAAAGATAGTAGTTTTAACCGATATTTATAATATAATTTCCCTCTCTCGCTAGATTAAAAAGTTACTTTTTTAACGCTCCGATACTAATAATAATACAGTTTATAGTCTAGTATCCACGAACTATCAGACGATAAAATACTATCGGAATTTTTAAATACTAGTAGCTAATTATTTAACAGCTTTTCTAAATAGTAATATTTCAGTTATCTAGCGGAATAGATATCTAGGCGTATTTTTAGATAGATTTCTAAACCGGGAACGCCTAGTTATAACTAGGTTTAATAGATTATTAGTTGATAGTTCTAGGCGTAAAAAATTATTAAGAATATAGTTAATAGTATAACCGATATCTATAGATATATCTTTATAATAAATACCCTTATTTACTTTAATAAACTCAGTTAAATAATAGACTAATATAACAATATTCTCAGGAAGCTCAGTAGTAGGATTAGTAGCCAGCTTTAAAGATATCTATAAGCCAGACCGAAAATCGTGAAAAAATTATTAAAAAGAGCGTTAGAATAAATAGTAAATACCAATAACTATAATAGCCAGGCGAGAGTATAAAAAAAAAACAAATAAACGGGATAAAATCGTTTAAAAATAATTTAAGAAAAATAAATCGCAACTGCTCTATTAAAGTAAAAGACCCTTAAAAGTTTTAAAGCTAATATACCAAATTATAATCGACGGGCGAAAAGAATAAGTGGTTTTAATAGTAAAAAAAAGCGTTTATTAAGTGGTTTGGATCTGTTCTTATAGAATTTATATATGGATTGCTAATAAAAGCTATAAAAGAGACTCGAGAATTTATAATAAAAAGCGTGCGGAAACGAGGACTTAATAATATAAGAAGCTGGTATAACGAATACTGGTGCCTATAATAGGCTGGTAGATCTTTTTTTCGAGGTAAACGAATACAGCGAAAGAAATGGATCAATTGCTACTATTTAGTAAAAATCTCTTATAGTAATAAAGGTTGCTTGTTTTCTATCTACTATCAGCTGACTATATACTAGCTCGTTTAGCTTATCGCTATCTAATCGTTATCTACTAGTGCGTACAACTAGCGTTATATACCTGATATATACTAATATATATAGTATATATTGGTGCAGCTATATAGCTAAAGCAAAAATTATAATAATAAAGTTAGTTTAAAAAGCCGTTTATATTAAGTTTAATTGTTTTACTACTAGATTTCTACTAATAAAATATATTTAGAAGCCGTAATATTTAAAATTTTATAAAAAATTAGTAGATAATCTTTTAATTAAAAATAAATACTTTAATTAAAAGTAAAATTTATAAAAAAATAGTAAAAACTTTTTAAATAATATATTTTATAAATAAACTATTCTATAAAAGAGAATATAATAATAATTATAAATTTTACACCGGCTTTTATTATTTTTTTAGCTAGTATTTCTTCTATTTTACCGGCTAAAAAATCTAAAATAGTTTAAAACTTAAATAAGGCTTTTATAATAACTAAAATAGTTTTTTAAATTTAAACGTTCTCGCGATTTTTAATATTAGCTAATATTAACGCTAATACTTTATATTTTTTATTATTATTAACTACGTAGTCGATAAATAAAAGAAAATTAATAATAATTAAAAAATAGAAACTAAAAATCTTCGATTTATTAGATTTATTAGGGGGTACTAGCTTTTAAATCCGATCTTCTTTTTTTTTATAACGGTTCTTTTTCGTTTAAATAATAAGAGTTTATATATACTCTACTTTTTTAACCGTCGCTTTATTAAAGTAATACGCGGATATTAACGTTTAGTATAAATTAAATATTATAAATATCTTTTATAAAATAGAAAGCTTTAGTAGTTCTAATACCCGGTATTTAAAAAGTATAGTATCGTTTATATACTATATTATAACTAATAATATAATATTTCGGATCTTTATATAATCCCTAATATATATTTATTAAAGAGTATATAATATATATTATTAACTTTATTTTATTTATATTATTTAAATAATAAAAGGTTTATTATAAAGTTTACGCGGGAATTATTTATATAGTATTTTTAATAGATATTATTTAATTAGGGAAAGTTTATTTTTTAAAAAGAACTATTTTAAATTTTTAAATTTTAGAAGTATAAACTAATTATTAATTTTTTTAAAAAAATTTATTGAAAGGTTTTAAAGCCGGTTATAAAAATAGAATTTATTAATAATAATTAACGTTTAATAAATACTAGATAACTTTTATTTATATAATTATTTATTTTTTTTTATAAAAATAACCTTTTTTTTAAATTTAATCTTCTTAAATATTTTTTTAGAAGTATTTATTAAAATAATTTTTTATTTTTATTTTTAGAATAAAAATTAATTATTATTATTTATAAGAAATTTTTAAATAGTTTTCTATATAATTATAAATATTTTAGATTTTTTAGATATTATTCTATATTAAATAATATTCGGATTAATAGATAAAATTTCTTTTTTTATATCGAAAAGTAATTAAAAGTCGCTTATCTAGATTTAAAATAAATACGGAGATATTATTAAAAGGTAACCTCTATATTTAAAATAAAGCTTTCGATTAGTAAAGTTTTTATAATATAAAAAAAAAAAAGGAAATTTATTAATTAGATATTCGACGTTTAAAATATATAGATACTTTTTAATTTAAATAGGGGGGAGGTAATAAAATAATTATTCTAGTTTTCTTTAATAACTCTACCCGCGCGTTAATAATATAGATTTTAAAATATATTCGAAATAGACTAGTAATTATATAGGACTCTTAATAAAAAATAGTAAAGAATAAAATAAAACTTTATAAATTAGGGTATATATTTTTTTATATCCTATTTTATTAGCGAGGAATTTATTAGAATACTCGCTTTTTTTATACTATATTATCTAGTATAAAGCTATTAATTAATATAATATAATCGTTATTTTTAAACTTTAAATACTAATATAAACTTTTATAGGCTATTTTTTAAGTTTACTTTTATTATTATATATAATTACTAGCGGATATTTAATAAAATACGCTGTTTATATTTAAATAAAATCCTTCTCGCTTATTTATATATACTTCGGCGATTTTATCGCTAAAAAAAAATTATAGATAACGGTTAGTATTTTAATAAAAAAATAAATATAAAAAATTAATATAAAATCGAAATTATTATTATTAAACTTAAACCTATTTAAAATCTTTATTTTATTTCCGTCGATTTATTATTAGAATTCTTTTAGCTTTAAAATATCTATACTCGTTGGAATAAATTGAATTGGACCGGGTTTTAACCTAGTTAAATCCAACCTAAATAGATTAAATTCACGCTAGATTGGGCTAGGGATTTTATAGATTAGATTAGAGATTTTATAAATAAATTTAAAACCCTACTACTATTATTTTAAATTAAAGTTTTTATAATAATTATTATAATAGTAATTATACTAATAACTAGTAGTTTATAATAGTTTTAATAAATTTCTTTATTATTTTTTAATATTAATATCGTTAGTATTTTATAAATAAAAAAACTTATTTATATTATTTCCGTTGTTATTTTAAATATTTCCGCCGGTATTTTAAATATTTCTACTTTTATTTTAAATACTTTTACCTTTATTTTAAATATTTCTACTTTTATTTTAAATATTTTTACCTTTATTTTAAATACTTTTATCTTTATTTTAAAAATTTTTACTGTTATTTTAAATATTTTAACTATTATTTTAAATATTTCTACTATTATTTTTAGAATTTTTACTATTATCGCTAAAATATAAAGTTTCTCTATTATTCTCGCGAGTATTTCGCCTATTACCCTAATTACTTTAATAATTATAATATATAATTAAAATAGTCTAAATTACTTTAAATAATAAAATAAAAATATTAGACTAATATTTATAAAAAGCTCTAATATACTAACCTAAAAAAATTAATAAAAAATAGTAATTATATTTTATAGATATATCTTTTATTTATAATTAAAATAAATAAAAAAATTAATTAATTTTATATTTATAAATATTACTATAATATATTTTATATAAATTATAATAATATTAATTATTATAATAATTATTATAATAAAATAATAAATAGTACTATTAATTATTTATTATTAAACTACTCGACTATTATTAATAAAGATACTTTTTTTAAAGTTTTAAATATATTTTATTTAAATTAAATTCCTTTTAAATCTATAAAATTTTATATAATTTTATAATATAATCGAATAAACAGCGCTTTTAGAATTAAAGATTAACGGTTTTTTATAAATATTATATTTCTTTAAAAGCTTTTATTAATAGTTATTAATAGAAGTAGAATTAATATAATAATTACTATAATTTATTTTTAAATTTAAACCTATATATACGCTTTATTAATTTAATAATAAGTACTTTTTTTATAATTATAAATTTTATAATATATTTAGCTTAAGCTTTTAAATAACGCGGTATTTTTATAAAAAAAAATTTATATAAATTTATAAGATAAAAATATATAGAAAATTTATTATAACGACTTTAAATTAAATTAAATAGAATCCTCGATTAAATTTAAATATAATAATTAAAAAAAATTAATAACGGTAGTTATAATAGTTATTATAATAGAAAACTTACTTTTTATACTATAATATAGTAAAATTATAAACTATTATAAAAAAGTTGATAATAAAAGGTATATATAAAAAAAAAAAAGAAATTAAATAAAAAAATCCCCTTTTAAACCTATTAATTAGAGTAAAATTTATATATTTATTATTTAAAATATATTTTTTTTACTATAATATTAATAATTTTTATTTAATTTTTAAAATTCCTTTAATATATAAATACTATAAATATTATCTATTATAATATAATTTATTAGATAGTTATAATAATAATTATAATAGTTATAGATAAAAAAATATTTAAATAGTAAAAAAAAGTAATTTTAGCGCTAGCGGGTATATCTAGCGCTAGTTTATTACTAGCGTATTTTTTATATTAAATTTACTAAAATAATATTTTTTATATTATATTTTTTACGCTTTATATTTTTTTATAGAAATTATATAATAGTTTAATTTAATTTATCGAAAAATAATAATAATTATTTATTTAGATAAATATAATAATAATTATAATAATTATAGTTAAATAGATATTTAAATAATAAAAAAAAGTAATTTTAATACTAGCGGGTATATTCGATACTAGTATCTAATAGCGCTAAAGCTATTTTTTATTATTTACTAATTCCTTTTTTTTTTTTTTTCTACCTATTTTAGATTTTTATATTTTTTTATAATTTTTTAATATTTTAATAGAACTACTATAAAAATTACTATAATATAGTAAAAACTAAACGAAAAATTATTTAAATACTAATTTTTAAAATTTAATTATTTAAAGCTTCTAAAATATCCGGTAATATAAATATAATTATTATTATATATTTATTAATTATATCCGGCTAGTTAATAATATACCTATTAATTTAAATACTATAGATATCGATTTTAAATATATAATTAAAAAAAAAAAAGATATAAATTTAAATAATTTTATAAATATTAATAATATATTATTAATATAAAATATATAGCGGGTTTATATTTAATATATTTACTTTTAAATATTTTTTCTATAAAGCGAGATTATTATAATAATTATTTTATTTTATTATTAAAAATTATTAAATATTATACTATTTAATCGAGAAAAACTAGATTAACCTTTTAAATTTTAGTTAAAAAAAAGGCCGAATTAAAATTTAACTAGAATCTTTATATAATTAAAGTTTATAATCGTATTAATAAATTTATAAAAAAGAAAGCGGAATTAAAAAAAAAAAAAATATAGATAATATAGCGATTAATCGAGTTTATATAACTTTTAAAAATTCCTTTAAATATTAAAATATATTTTCTAAGGATTAATTAATAATAATAAAATAAAAAATTAATATATTAATTAAAAAGTAGTAAATTATAATAATTTTTATAATAGTTTTTATTTTAATATTAAATATTTAATATTATTTAAAATAAATACGCTTTTATTTATATAAAATAATATAGCATTAATTATAATTTAAAAGATATATATATTTAGAATAATAGTAATTCCGTATTTAAAAATATTTCTAATAATAAAAATAATAATAATAAAATTAATATTTATAGTAATCTTTATATTAATTTATTAATCTAAATTTTATTTTAATTTCTTTTTAATTATATATAGATCGTTATAATTATAAAAAATAACCGTTTAAAAGTAATAAAAAGCTATTAAAAAAAAATAAACGAATATAAATTTTTTTCGCGAAACGTTATAAAAAGCGGAATAATAAATAAAAATATATTAAATAAAAGAATTAAATTATTAAATATAAAATTAAATTTAAATATATTAAAAATTATAGTTTAAATTTTTATTTCTATAAGAAAAAATATTTAGAATATTTAATTATTTTTAATATACATATATAATAATTATTATAATAATCTTTTAACTAATAATTTTAAGATAAAATAATTAAAATAAATTTTCCTCCGCTTTAATAGTATTTTTTAAAAATAAATAAGATTATTATTTATAATATAACTATATATTATAATCTATTTAAAAGGGAAGAATATAAAAAAAACTAGATTATTTTATTAAAGCCTATTTAATAATAAAAAAAATATTTTAATAGTAAATAGTTTAATTTAAATTTAAATTTTAATAGTATAAAAAATACCTACTATTTTATAATTAAAAACTAGAATAAAAATATTTTATTTATTAAAGTAAAGTATCTAGCGAATAATTTTAAATATTTTTAGTTATTAAAGGAAAAAGCCTAAAAATATATTAAATATATTATACTAATTTAAATTTATTATAATAATTATTATAACGTTATAAATAGATTATTTATAGCCTAGTAGTAAAAAAATTTAAATAGAATTAAATTATTATTATAATTTTAATTATTTAATAAATAAAAAAATAATAATAATAAAAAATTAAAAAAAATATTATAAATATTTTATATAATAGCGGTAGATTTTTATTATTTTTATTATTTTTATTATTTTTATTATTTTTATTATTTTTATTATTTTTATTATTTTTATTATTTTTATTATTTTTATTATTTTTATTTAATTTTTCTTTAATTTAATAATATATATATTATTTATACTAGCTAGAAACTATTATAAAAGAATTTTTTCTTTTAATTTATTTCTTTTTTTTTTTATTATTATTTAATATAACCGCCGCTTTTATCGCTTTATCCTATTTTTTAAAGATTCTATAGCTTTTAAAAAATAGAAGCTCGAATAAACAGAAAAATATTAGAATAAAAGAAAAAATTATTTTATTAAATCTATAATAGATTTAATAAAAATACTTCTATTTAAAAATAAATTTAAAATTTATACCTATTTACGCTAAATTAATTTTTATTAAAAAAGCTTTTTTTTATATAAATTTTAATATATAGTTAATATTAAATAATTTTTTAATAAAATAGATAATATATTTAAATACCGTATTTTTTTAATTTAAAAATTAATTCTTAATTATTATAATAATTATTATAAAAAGCTTTTTTATTTATATATAATTAATAGATATTTTTTAGAAATTTCTTATATATCCGCTTTTTTTTTTTATTTTTTTAGACGCCGAGGCTAGTTAAAAATAGTACTACCGTTAAAAATAAATTCTCGCGTTAAAAATATTTTTTTTTTTAAAAGTATAATAAAAAAAGCTTATATATTTTTTTAAATAAAATTATAAAAATTTTAATTAATTATTTTTATTTAACGAGTTATAAAAGGTTTATTTTTATTTTTATTATTTATATAGTCCGCCGTTTCTATAAATATTTTATTTTAAATTTATTCCTTTTTTTAAATATTTTTTTTATTTAACGGTTTATTTAAAACGAGATTTTAAAATATAATATATTTTATATATATATTCTTTTATAAATAATATTAACGAATAATTATTTTTATTTAAATTATAAATAAATAATATAATTTATAACTATTATATAATTAGCTAATAATTAAAAATAAAATTTTATTAATAATACCGGATAATATTATATTAAATATATTTTATATTATATATATTATAATAGGAAATCGAGGTTTTAATTCCATTTATTATTATAATATAAGCTTTTTAGACTTATTCGAATTTTTATTATATAAAAATAGACTTATAATACTAGATTAATAAAATAGCCGATTATTATAATAATTATTATAAAAACTATATATATTATTTATAATATTCGTCGAATTTATTTATTATTTTAACTATAATAGAATTCTAGTTAATATTATTAAATAAATTATCTAATATTATAACGTCCGAGAAAATAGTAGTTTACTAGTTAAATCGCCTAGTTATATTAAATCTTTTATATAATTGGTTAATATATTAATAGTATATATTTTCTAAAATCTACTAGTAGACTTTATTTTAAAAAATACCTATTTTATTATTATTCTAATCTACGAATTGTATAATAGCTAAAAATAGATAAAATAATATTATTTTTTTATATAATAGCCCGAGTTTTATTAGGGTTTAGTTATAATAAACCTGGAATTTTTTATAAATTATATTAATCGTATTTACTATTTTTTTTTTTAAACTATTCTTTTTTTTTTAATCGATTTTTAATAGTATTAAAATAATTAAAAAATTAATTATATATTTAAAATAAAAGATATATTATAAAAGCCCGCGTTATATTTAATATTTTAATAAAAATATAAAAAAGTTTTAATATTTAAATAAAATATTAAATCTAGCTCTATTTATTATTATTAAAACGAAAATACCCTATTTTTTTTAATTAATTAAAATATAAATCTAATTTTATTTATAGGCTGTATATACAGATAAATATATAATATATTAAATTCTATTAGCTAGTAATATTTTAAAAGAATTTTAATAGTTATTAAATTTAAAATTATTTTTATTTTTTATTTAATAAATTTATAATAAAAGAATTATTCTATTTAATTTAAATTTTTTAGAGCTAAATATTACTAAAAATACTTTTATAAACCCCGTTTATATTTATATAAATATTTATTTTATAAATTTAAGTTAGTAGTATTATAATAAATAATTATTTTTTTCTTTTAAACTAAATTACTATAATAATTATTATAATATTTATATACTTTTATTAATATAATTAGTAAACCCTTTTAAACTTACTAAATTTTATTTTTATTTTTTAAATCTAGCTAGTTTTTCTATAATTTATTATTTGTAGAATTAATATAAATATTATTTAATAACGCGCCTAATACTAGCTATAAAATATATACTAAATATAGAATATATATTAATCCTAAAGCTATATTATCCTCGTTATTTAAAAGATTATAATTTTTTTTATAATAATTAACGTATTCTATAATATTTTAAAGGTTTTCTAAAATATTTTTAAATATTATTTTATTATTATTTATATTATCTATAGTAATAGCTAATATTTTATTTTTTAGTTTAAAATTTTTTAATATTCCTTTAATTAATTTTATAAAATATACGCCGGTATAATATTTTAAAATATATTTAAAACTAATAAAAATTTTATACTAATTTTAAATTATATTAATAAAAAACGTAATAATCGATATATATAATTAATAATTTTTTATTAATTAGTAATTAAATATAATTAAAACCTTTATATATTAAAGTAAATTATTAAATAATTATTTTTTAATATTATCTAAAGATTTAAATAAATAATTTTAAAAAAATAATAAATTAAATAATTTAATTATTTAATTAAAATATTAAAATATATAAAAAGTTTTAATATTTTTAATTATAATAAAATTTTAATTTATTATAATAATCTAGTATAAAAACTAGATATTAAAATTCTCGCGTTTTACTTCCTTTAAAAAAACCTCGTTTTTAGTAACCTAAATAAAATAATAAAAAATTCTATTATATAAAAAAAAATATAATAATTTTTATAATAATTAATTTATAATACGTATTTTATTTTTTTATAAATTTTATAAAATTATTTAAAAAAGTTTATAACTTTTTATTTTTTTTTTATATTTAAATATAATAATATACGTTTTAATTATATTTATATTTTACCCGTTTATTAAATAGATAAATATTATTTTATATTATATATAAACCACGCCCGGTTTATTATTAAATAAAAAAGTATATTTTTAAAAATAATTTTATATAGTTATTTTTTTATAACTATATTAATAAATATATTTAAGTTTTTTTTTTTTTAAATTTATTATAATCTAATATATAATATTCTATTATTATAAAATAATATCGCGTTTATTTTTTATATAAAAGTAGTTATAATATTTTTTATTAATTATTATTAGACTATTATTAAATTATAAATCGGTCGGTTATAATAAAAAAATCTAAAAGTTATTTAAAATATTTAAAATCTAAAAAATATCTTTAAAATTAAAAAAAAAAGATATAGTATAAATTTAATAGTAAAAGTTTTTTTTTAATAGTAAATATAGTTATTTTATATATTTTTTTTTATTAGCCCCTTTTTTTTAATTTAAATAGTTACTCTAGAAATAAATTATAATATAATTTTTATATTATTTTTTTTAGAATTTTAACCTTGGATTTATTTAAATTTTAATATTATTTTTAATTATTTTATACTTTTCGTTTTATACTAGTTTTATTTTATAATATCTATATTTTATATTAATTACTATAGTAATCTTTAAGCGAATCTTTTAATTAAAGTATATTAATTTATAAATAAGTTTACTAGCTATTATATCTAAATAAATTATAATTATCCTAATAAATAAAGTCTGGAATAAAAACGATATAGTAATATTTAAAGAAGTTATTAATAAAATAAATTTTAAATAACTATTTTTACCTTTTATTTAATCCGATTATCCTAAAAAAATTACGCTTAATTACCTAAAAAGTTTTTTACCGCTTATCCTTAAATAAACGGCTTAGTTTATATAATTTTAAAAATAATATTAAAATTATAAATTATAAGTTAAATAATCGAATATAAAATAACTATTTTATAAATTTTTTTCTATTCGTTAAAAAACGACTATTATAAAAATTAAAAAAAATAAACTATTTTAAAAAATTAAAAAAAGGGTTTAATTAAAGTAAAAAATTTTTATTAAATAATAAATTAATAAAAAGGCTTAAATAGTTATTAAACCCTAAATTTTTTAATATAAAACTTTAATTAAAATAAAAAAAAAAAAAATTTTTAGAAAAAATAAATAAATTAATACTTTAATTTAAATAATAATTTTTATAATAATTTAATATTTAATTATAATATTTTATAAAATTCGCTATTTATAAAAATTTATAAATTTTATACTTTTTAAAATATTTTTCTAGCGTATTATTTAAGAAATTTTTATTAAATAATAAAAAAAAAAAATATAAATTTAATTAAAAGTTTTAAAAATATTATAAAAAATAGTAAAAGCTTTTTTAATATATTAATTTAAATATAAATCTTTTAATATTCTATTTTAATTATTTATTTATATTTCTAATATTAAATTTTTATATAATTTATACTAAAAGAATAATAATATTTTTAAAAAATATAATTTTTATAAAAAAAATATAAAGAATTTAAAATTTATATATAATAATATTATAATATTAATCTAATAATAATTAGATTAATTTATAATATTTAAAATATATATTAAATTAGCGTTTTTAAATCTATTTTTTTAAATTTTATTTTTTTATTTATATATTTATTTAAGTTATATTAATAAATAATTTTATATATTATAATTTTTTTAATCTATAATATTTTTTTTATATATATATATTTTATAATATTTATTATAAATACCGGGTTATTTATAATTCTAGCTCGATTTTATAATAGAGCTATATTAAATAATTTTTATATTTAATTAAGTTATAACTAGTTTATTATAATAATTACTATAGCTTTAATATAGATTATTATATAAAAAGCCTAATAATAGTATATTAAATATAGAACTTCTAAAGTTTTAAATTAAACCTAATCTAACCCGTAAATAATCTAACCTATACGGGTTTTAAAAAATCGTTAAAAACCTAATCCAACCCGATTTATTCGCGGGTTAGATCGGATTAAGTATAGGTTTCCCCAACCTATTCCGACGAGTAAATATCTATACTAGCGTTAATTTAATAACAATAGAGTAAATATAATTATTTTAGATTGTATATATTAAAAAGTATAATAATATTCGCCGGTAGCATAATTAGAGTAATAATAATAATAGAAATTTTTTAAAGGCGTTTTAATTTATATATAATTTTTAAAATAGTTTTAAAAAAGATAATATTAGCGAGTAATAAAATATACGGTATAGAAACGGTTAATAGAAATCTATTATTTTTTGTAACGGAATAATATTATTATTTAATAAAAGGCGATTAATAAATAAAATTTTTTTTAATTATAATATAGTTTTATTTAAATATAAATTAATATAAATAAATAACTTTTAATAAAAGCGATTAATATTTAATAAACGGTTTATTTTTTTTATACTAGATTTTAAGATTTATATAAATTATTTTTTTACTCTATATATAAACTATTTAATTAGTAATTAGCTATTAAGTATAAAGCCCGTTTATAAAGCAATTATAAGCGATAAATAATATATTTTTAGCTTTAAATAATAGAATTTTATAGTATATTAAAACTAATTTTATTTTTTTAACGAAGATATTTATTATTTTAATAGCGGTATTTATTTTAACCGTTAATTTATTAGTAAAATTTTAAAAAAAAATATCGCTATTTTAATAATTTTTTAACTATTAAAATATTCCATTTAAATTATAAAATTTTAGTTTTCTAGTAAAACCGGAAGTATTTTTAATAGGCGAGTAATAAAAATTAATTAAAACGTTTCCTTCTTTTTATTAACCGAATTTTTATAAATATTATAAAAAATCGAGTATAAAATCTTATATAGAAATATTTAAAGAATTCTATAGTTTTAAAAATAATAGTTTTTAATAAAAACCGAAATTTACTTTTATATTATTCTTTTTAATTTTTTTAGTAAAATCTATTTTTAATAAATTATTAAAAGCGAAATCGAGGAAAATAAAATATTATATTTTAATTTATACTTTTAAATTAATAAATTTAATTATTTTTTTTATAATTATAAAATTTTTAAAATAAATACGTTTCAATCTATTTTAAATATAATTTATATATTATATAGTAGAAATAGGGATTTTTTTAGTTATTATAGTAAAAAGTAAAGAAAATAGTATTATATATTTATAATAGAAGTAGAAGAGATATAAAGGAATAATATAGAAAATAAACGAAATAAAATTAGTTATAATTACGCTAATACCCGGCTTTAATAAATAACTTTTTATTTTTATATTAAAGCGATTACCTACGGTTTACTAGTATTTTTTATTAAAAATTAATACTATATATTTTATAGATTATAGCTGGTATAAAAGAAAGTATTATAAAGAAAACGACTATTATTAAAAACTATATTTTTATAGGCGATTATAAATTTAAAAATAAGCGATAATAATAGTAAATATCGATAATAAATATTACTATATTATAGATCTATATAGCTATAATTAGAGCTTGATATTCGAGCTGATTTTTATTATTAAAATTAACTTTTTTACTAGTTTCTATTATTTTATAATAGTCTAAGTTTTATTATAGAATTAAAACTAGTATTTATCTTTTAAATTAAACTAGTAACTATTATTAAAGCTAAACTAGAACCTATTTTCTAAGTTAAACTAATATTTATTTTTTAAATTAAGCTAGCAATTATTATTAAAGTTAAACTAGAATTTATTTTTTAAATTAAACTAGTATTTATTTTTTAAATTAAACTAATATCTATTTTTTAAATTAAATTAGTATTTATCCTTTAAACTAAACTAGTACCTATTATTCTAATTAAAATAACCATTATTTTTAAGTTAAACTATTATCTAGGTTTTTTTTAAATATATCCTAGCCGAATCTAAGGATAAATTTACCGCGTTAATAGATAATATTTATATAGTATAAAAGATAAATATAGAATCGATATTATTATAAAAATAGATAAACTAATATTTTAAAATATATTTCAATTATTTTTTTATTATTATTATTATTTTTAATATATTATTTTATAGTATTTAAACTAACGGTTATTATTATTATATTTAGCTATTTATTTAATATAGTTTTTTATCGATAATTTTTATAGTAAATCTTTTATATATTTTAATAGTATATTTATAACTTTAAATAAAATTTTTTTAAAATATAAAATTTTAATTAGAGCTTTAATATTTTTATTAAATAAAATATCGTCTATTAATAAAATATAGATTTTAAAATCTACTAATAGTATTAAAAATTATAATATTCGATTTTTAATATATAATATATAGACTACTATAAAATTAGTTATTAAATAATATTTAATAAAATATTGGAATTAATAGTTATAAGTAGAAATATACCGAAAAATTATTAGGCGAGAATCGAATCTAATAGAAATAAACTATTTTAATTTAAACTAGTAACTACCCTTTAATCTAATCTAGTAATTATTTTTCAATCTAAACTAGTAATTATCCTCCGATTTAAGCTAATAACTATCCTTTAATCTAAACTAATAACTATTTTCCGATTTAAACTAATATTTATTTTTTAATCTAAACTAGTATCTATTTAAATTAATAATAATCCCTAAAGCTTCCGATTTAAACTAATAACTATTTTTTAAATTAAGCCGGTAGTAATCTTTTAAGTAATAATTCGCAGAATCTAGCTTATAATAAATTTTTTTTCTTTTTTTATATTATATAATAGCCTTAGCTTTTTTAATAATAACTCGTTTATTTTAAAGTTAATATAATTTTAATAAGGATTTTTTATATTGATTCTATTATTATAATTTATTAAAAAAAATATTAATATATAAAAAGGTTATTAGATATTAGAATTTTAGATTAAAATATTATTATAACTATTTAAATAGAATTAAAAGACTTTTAATAAAAAGTTTTAAAAAGTTATAATTTAAATAATAGAGATATAAAATTCTAATATAATAATAAAAAGATAATATAATTTTAAAATAAGTAATTTATTCTATTAATAGGGAAATATTAATAAAATTCTATATATTTAAAAATATATATTATATTTTTAATTATTGATATTTATTAACTTTTATTATAGTAAAAATTAAATTAAAATTTATATTTTTATTAATTATATTTTAATTTTTTTTTAAAATCTATTTTTTTAATATTTATTAAATTATATTAATTTAATAATAATTTAAAAATTTTATTAATAAATTTTCCTTTATATTTCTATTTCTTTTTTATTATTATTTTTTTTATATTATCTTTTATTAGAAATTATTAAATTTAATATATATTCTTTTATTTAATTTATTATATCCGCTTTATTATTTACGAGTTTATACTATTAATAAAATTAGAATCGAATTTTATTAGATACTAAATATTTATAAAGATAAAGCTAAAAATTTTAATTTATAATATTATAATAAATATTTAAAATTTATTTTCTATTATAAAAAAAAAATTTTATACTATATTAGAATTAGTTTAAAAAGCCGTTTATATTTAATTTCGTCGTTTTATAAATAGTTTTCTATTTATAAAATATATTTTATAATTATAATATTCGAGACCCTATAAATAATTAATAGATATTTTTATAATAAAAGATAAAAGCTTTTATTAAAAGTAAAATTTAAAAAAAAGTATTAAAAACTTGTAAAATAATATATTTTATAAATTAACTACTTTATAAAAGAAAATACTATAATAACTATTAGCTTTATTTCGGCTTTTATTACTATTTTAACTAATACCCCTTTTATTTTACCTATTAATATATTTAAAATTATCTAAAATTTAGATAAAGCTTTATAAATAGCTATAATAATCCTTTAAATTTAAATATTTTTATAATTTTGAATATTTACGGCTATAAAAGCCGATAAAATAGTATTTTATTATTATCGACTATATATTCGATAAATAAGGGAAAGTTAGTTATAATTTAAAGGCGGAAACTAGAGATTTTCGATCTATTAGATTTATTAGGTAGTACTAGTTTATAAATCTAATCTTTTTTTTTTATTATAGTTCCTTTTTATTTAAACGATAAAAGTTTATATATACTTCTTTTTTTTAATTATTACTTTATTTTAGCGGTATATAAAAATCGATATTTAATATAAATCGAGTATTTTAAATATTTTTTATAAAATAGTAAGCTTTAGTAGCTTTAGTACTCGGCGTTTAAAAAGTATAATATCGTTAACGTACTATATTATAGCTAATAGTATTATCTTTTGAATTTTTTTAATTAAAATATAGGCTTTTAGGTCTTTTAAATTGTATTTTCTAATAGATACTTTATTAACTAGTTTATTATATCTTTTTAAAAGCTCTATTATATATATTTTAAAGAATTTATAATATATATTATCAATTTTATTTTATTTATATTATTTAAATATTTAAAAGACTATTATAAAGTTTATAAAAAATCGCTTTTATAGCGTTTTTAATAGATACTATTTTATTAAAAAAAGTTTATTTTTTAAAAAGTAATATTTTATATTTATAGCCTTTAAAAGCTAGAATTAATTATCGATTTTTTTAAAGAAATTTATTAAAAGGTTTTCGGCCTAATTATAAAAATAGAATTTATTAATAGTAATTAAAATTTAGTAAATATTATTTAGAATTTATTTATATAACTCGCTATTTTTATTAATATAAATAAATTTTTTTTTAAATTTAACCTTTTTAAATATTTTTTTATAAGTTTTTATAAGAATAATTTTATATTTTTAATTTAAAAAATATATTTAATTATAATTTTCTATAAAGAGCTTTTAAATAATTTCTTCTATTATTATTTATATTTTAAATTTTTTAGATATTACTTTATACTATATAATATTTAAGTTAATAGATTAAATTTTTTTTTTAATATTAAATAGCTTTTAAAAGTCGTTTATTTAAATCTAAAATAAATATAAAAATATTATTAAAAAATAACTTTTATATTTAGTAGAAAACCCTCGATTAATAGAATATTTATAATATAAATAAAAAATTAGGAATTTATTAGTCGAATATTTAATATCTAGAATATATAAATATTTTTTATTTAATAAAGGTAGGTAATTATTTAGATTTTTATTAATATCTTTTAGCGTATTAATAATATAGATTTTAAAATATATTTAAAATAGACTAGTAATAGTTTAAAACTTTTAATAAAAAAAAAAAAAAAAAAAAAACCTTTTTAAATTAAAGTATATATTTTTTTATATTCTATTTTATCCGCGAGGAATTTATTAAAATACTCGCTTCTTTTATATTATATTATCTAGTATATAGCGATTAATTAATATATTATAATTTTTATTTTTAAACTTTAAATACTAATATAAATTTATATAGGTAAATTTTTAAATTTATTAACTTAATTAAATATAATAATCGGAGAATATTTTATAAAATATACTATCTGTATTTAAATAAAATTCTTTTTATTTATTTAAATATATTTCGGCGATTTTACTACTAATAGAAAGCTATAAATAATAGTAAATATTTTAGTAAAAAAATAAATATAAAAAATTAATATAAAATTTAAATTATTATTATCGAATTAAAACTAGTTTAAAATTATTATTCTATTTTTAATAATTTATTTTTTGATTTTTTTTAACTTCGAAGTATTTATACTAACGTTAGTTTAATAGMGATAAAATAAATATAATTATTTTAAATCGCGCGTATTAATAAATAAAACGATATCCGGCGGTAGTTTAACCGGGGGTATTATAGTAATATAAATTTTTTAAAAATATTTCGGCTTAAATATAATTTTCGAGGAAATTTTAAAAAAAGTAATATTAATAAATATAAAAACTTATATAACGGTAATAAATAATAGAAACCTATTATTTTCTACGGCAGTAATAATATTACTATCTAGTAAAAGGCGGTTTATATATAAAGTTTTTATTTATTCTAATATAGTTTTATTTAAATATAAGTTAGTATAAATCGATAATTTTTTATTAAGATTACCGACGTTTAATAATCGATTTATTTTTTTTATTTTAAACTTCGAAATATATATCTACTATTCTTTTATTTTATATATAGATAGTCTAGTTAATAATTAGCTATTAAGTATAAAGGCCGTTTATAAAACGATTATAAATAATAAATAATATATTTTTGGTTTTAAATAATAGGATTCTATAATATATTAAAACTAATTTTATTTTATTAATAAAAACGTCTATTATATAAATAACTATATCTATAATAAGCGTCGATTCGATAGTAAAGTTCTAGAAGAAAAATATCGCCGTTTTTATAATTTCTCGAGTATTTTAGCGTTTAATTTAAATAATAAATATTAAATTTTTTAACGAGTACAGATATATATTAAATAGGTTTATAAAAAGGATAGATTAAAATTTCTCGTTTTTTATATTAATCGAGTTATTATAAATATTATAAAAAATTATATATAAAATTTTATATAGAAATATTTATAGAATTCTATAATTCTAGAAATAATAATTTTTAATAAAAATAGGAATTTTTTACTATATTATTTTTTCTAATTTTTTTTTTTTTTTAATAAAATCTATATCTAATAAATAGTTAAAAGCGAAATCGAAAAAAATAAAATATTCGGTTTTAAATTATACTACTAAATTAATAAAACTAATTGCTTTTTTAATTATAGCGAAATTTTTAAAGTAAAAGCTTTTTAATTTATATTATAAATAATCTATATTTTATATAATAGAAATTAATATTATTTAAACTATTATAATATAAAGGAAAATAATAATATTATAATCGAAATTAAAAAAATAATATAGAAGAAAAATAAAATAAATAAAATAAAATTTATAAAAAATATACTAATATCCGACTTTAATAAAAAACTTTTTAGAATTAATACTAAAATAATTAATCGCGACCTACCGATATTTTTTAATTGGAAATTACTATTATATATTTTAAAAATTACTACTAGTATAAAAGAAAAGTTTATAAAAAAAGAAATTATTATTTAAAATTTTATTATTATAAATAATTATAAATTTAGAAATAAGCAATAATAGATACTAATAATAAATAATATATTATAAATTTATACAGCTATAATTAAAGTTTAATATCCGATTTAAATTTTATTATTGAAATTAAATTATTTAAAATTTTAATCTTTTTATAAAAATCCAATTTTTATAATAATAGCGAAGCTAATAACTATCTTTTAAATTAAATTAGCGACTATTATCGGAATTAAGCTAGTATCTATTCTCCGAGCTAAATTAGTATTTATTTTCCGAGTTAAACTGGTATCTATTCTTTAAATTAAATTAATATTTATCTTTTAAATTAAGTTAGTACCTATTTTCCGAATTAAACTAGTACCTATTCTTTAAACTAAATTAGTATTTATCCTCTAAATTAAACTAGTACCTATTCTTTAAGTTAAGCTAGTATTTATACTCCGAGTTAAACTGGTAATTATATTTCGGTAATAATTATTTTAGTTATATTAGCTACTATTTTTAAAAAAAGTTAGATATTACTTTTCGTAAATACTATAATACTATAAATAATTATAATTATAATATAAAATTATTTTATATAATTAAATTTATTCTAATAATATTAAATTTATTTTTATTAAATTGAATTTATATAAATTTGCGGTTTTAAAAACCGCGCTAGCTTTTTAAACTATAAATTCAAAAATTTTTTGGCTAATATATATTCTTTTATTAATATTTTAATATTAATTAAATAGTATTTAAAAATTTATTAATTATTTTTAAATTTATATTCAATTTAATAAATAAAATATAAAATAAAAATTTTTTTATTAAATTATTATTATAAATACGGCGCTTATAAAAGATTTATTTTTTTTAAAGCTTTTTATTATCTATTTTTTATATAATAGATTTGGCAAATAAAGGGTCCAGTTTATATAAAAAATTAATTTTTACCCGTTTATCTATTGACTACAAGCTGCGTTTAATAAGCGAGGAAAATCAAATTTTACCCAGATTTTGCAGTTGAATAACTCGGTTAGTTTCGTGTACAGTAATATACAAAGTAGCTCAGTTTAAAGCGTTTAACGAGCCTATTCTAATAGTATAAAAAGTTTAAAATTTAAATAAAAATTGGTGGCGCTACTAGCTATAGAAGATTTGCGCTGGCGATTTTTATTGTACGCTCGCTGAATAAACTAGTAGGGCTGAATAAACTAGTAGGGCTGAAAAGCCTCGTAGGGCTGAAAAATCTAATAGGGCTAAGAAGTCTAATAGGGCTGAAAAAATAATAATAATTTTTTTTTAAAAAAAAAAATTTTTAAAAATTATTTAAGGAAGAATAATTAATTTATTTAATTTTTTAATTATTAATTATTTATTTATATTATTTAATAGAAACTATTAAATATAATAACTATTATAATTAAATTAAAATACTAAATAAATTAATTATTTCGAATTTTATAATTTTAAAAATTTTAAATTTTAAAAATATTAATTAAAAGAATATTAGATAAAATTATTATTAATTTAAAATTTTTAAAATTTTTTTTGAAAAAGATTCGAGTTTTTTTAAAAATATATAATAGTATTAATAAATATTATTATTAAAGTCAGTAATAAACTTTAAATATATTATTAAAAATATATTATAGATTTATATAATAAATAATAGTTTTATATAATAAATTAATAATTTAATAAATTTAATAATTTTTGAAATATTTATTAGTTATTATTTAATTTTTTTAAAAATAAATTATAATATATTATAGTTTTAATATAAATATATTTTTATTAAATCGCTAAATTTGAAATAAATTAGTTAGTAGTATATATTATAATATTTCTTTTAATTATAATAATAAAGTTATTACTTTTAATATTAGTATATATAAGCTAGTATTTTTTTATAACTATTAATATTATAATATTTTATATTATAAATATATTTTTAAATTCTTTCGCTTTTAAAATTTTTAGATTATAGCGATAAACTAGTTATATTATAACTAGAAAAATAGTTAATTTTTGAATAAAAATATTAGTAAAAGTTTAAAAATTTAATATATTTTTAAATTAAATAATTTATTTAAAATTTAATAAATATAAAAAATTTAGTATTTTATAAATTTTAATTTCGAATAATATTTAATTATATATTTTAAATATAAAATTATTATTTATAAAATTTTTAAAAGTTATTAATATTTATAAAAAAATAATAAATTATAATTTAAAATTATTAAATATTATAAAATAAAAGTATAGAATAATTTTAATAATTTATTTAAAATCTTTTAATAAATTACTAATTTATAAATATTAAATAATAAAATATTTTATATCTATTTTTAATATTTTAAATTATTAATATTATTATTATTTAATTTATTTTTTATTATAATTTAAAATTATTATTTATAATATACTTTAATTTAATTTTATTAATTTATTTAATAATTATTTATTTTATTATTTACTGTTTTAAATAACTTTTTTAAATATATAAATAGTTTTTTTTAAAAATTTATTTATTATTAATATAAAATAGTTATACTTTTTATAAAATTTAAATTAACTAAAAATAATATTAATAATAAATATATAAAATAGTTTTATTTGATTTAATACTAATTATATAATTTTATATAAATAATAACAAAATATTTAATTTATTTAATATTATAAATGAAAAAAATTAAATTTATAAAATTTTATTAATATATTATATATATATAAAAAATTAATAAAAGAGGTATATATATATAAATAATTAAAATTATTTATTTTATTATATATTAATTAGAATTTTTTTTTTATTATATTTATAAATATTATTAAATATAAATTTTATTTATTATTATTATAATAGAATAGGGCGTTAATAATATAATATAATATAATATAATATAATAATAATATTATTATTTAATTTTATATTAATTTAAATTAGTTTTTTAATTATAATTTAATAATTTCTTTAAATATATTTATTAATTAATTATTAATAGATTTTAATTAATATTTTTCTTAGATTTATTTAATAATTATTAGTAGAATTTAATTAATATATTTATTAGATTTATTAAAATTAATATATTATATAAGTATTTATATTTAATAATTTATTAATTTTTAAATAATATTAATAATTAAATAATTTTTATAATATATTTAAAATAGTATTGACAATTTTAAATTTATAGCGGATATTAAATTTAAAATATTAAAAATATTCGAAATTTTATATAAAATAAAAATTAAATTTTTTTATAAATATTATATTTAAGCTAATTTAATAAAAAATATTAATTATTATAAAATAATTTTATAAATAATAATAATTTAAATAATTATTTTTTTTTATATAATAAATCTTTTTTATTATTTAAATAATATTTATAATTTTTAATTCTATAAATTTATAATATATTCTAATATTTAATAATAAACGGTTAAAAAATAAAATTAATTATTTAAATTTCTATTTAAACTTTTTATTTATTTTATATATAATTTTATTTAATTTATAATAAATAAAAGTTATAAAATAAAATTTTTTATTATTATTTAAATTTATATATAATATTAAGTTTTTAATAAAATAAATTAGAATTAATAATAATAAAAAAAGTTTTAATAAATAGTAAAATATATTAAATTTTTTAAAAATAAATACTATTAATAAATTTTAAATAATAGTTTTTTTTTAAATATTATTTTTAATAATAATATCGCGGTTTATATAAATTTTATACTTTTAAAATAATTTAATAATTATTTTATAACTATTAATATATTATTAAAAGTAATTTTTCAAATTAAAATATTACTTTAGCTATTAAATTAATATTATACAATTGAATATATTATATATTTGAATATATTATATAATTAGATATATTATTTAATAGTAATTATTATTATATCGATAAAACGGGAATAATATTTTTAACGCTAATTTTCTGCCTAGAGTTAAAAAGCTTAAAATTTATAAATCCTATTCTATAATATCTAAAGCTAAATCGATTTAGTCTAAAGTTTATTTTAAGTTAATATAACTTTTTATAATATAATTTTCGTATTATTAAAAATTTATTTCTAATAATTTTTATTATTACTATTATTAATAATTTTTAACCGACGAATTAATTTTTTTTTATAATATTTAACGCGAATATTAGTATTAAAAACTTTAATATTTTATTTTTTCTTAATATTTTTAGAATTTACTAGGTTATTTATACTAAAAAATCTAAAATAAATACTATAAATACTATATAATCGGTTTATTTCTTTTATATATTAAATTTTAATAATATTATTAATTAAAATACTAGTAATAAAATTATTAATCTATAATATCTAATTATTAATTCTACTTTTATTAAATATAACTATTATAATATTAAAAAGTTTTTATCCGCAAGTTTAAATAGTTAGAACTTTTTAAATAATATATATTCTAACCTATTTAAATTTTATACTAGTTAATTATTTTAGAAAATTATAAACTAATTTTTATATTAATTTTATTTTTTTTTTTAAAAATTTTTTAATACGTTTTCTATATTTAAATATTTAATTATATATTTTATTATATTTAAATATATAAAAAATAAAATATTTATTAATAGTATTATTTTTAATAATATATTATAATTTTTAAATATTATCTAGATTAATAGCTTTATAGAACTTATTATATTTTATATTAAAAGAAAATTTATATTTAAAATAAAATAAAATAAAAATATATATATTATTTGTTATATTTTATAATTATTTATAATTAAATATTATTTACTAGTTTTCTATTAATTTAAATAATATTTTTATATATAAAATATATTTATAATTAACTTTTACTTTATTAAATAATATTTTTAAATATATTTACTACTATTATTATCTAGTTATATAAATTATATTTCCGGAATAAAAAAGTTATTTAGATTAAAAAAGTCTAGTAATATTTTATATAACCGTATTTTTATATCCGATCTAGTTTTTTTAGCTAGTAAACTATTTTATAATAATTTATTAAACGTTTTTATTAAATATAAATCTAAAAGTATTTTTTTTAAAAAATATATATTATAATTAAAAATACTATTATTTATTAAAAATCTTTTTTTGAATTTATACTAACCTAATATAATAAAATTATTAATATAGTTATTTTATTAATTTTATAGTAGTATTTTTTTATATTTATTATTATTATTTACTTCGAAATTTTAAACGGCTTTTATATAAATATAAATAATTATATATTTTATTTTTTTTTTATTTTACTCTAATTATATTTAATAATAAATTTTGTATATATTTATTTTATATTATTAAATAATATAAAATATATAATTAGAGTTTTACTTTTAATTATAGTATATTTATATATAATTTCTTTTTTATTCGCTATAGTAGCGAAATAAGCGATAGTATAATAAATTATTAAAAATATTAAATAAATTATACTAGATTAAAATAGATTAAAAAGCTTTTTTATAATTAATAAAAAATTAAAATTTTTATCGATTATTTAATAGTAAAATTTAATAATTATATTAATAATAATATTTATATTAAATATTATAGATTATATTCTAGTTTTAATATTATTATATAATAAAAATATAATATAAAATTCGTTTCTATAATATACTAGCGGATTATTTAGATTATTAAATATAAAGGTATATTTATAAAATAGTTTAATCGCTAGAATATAAATATTATTAATATTAATAAACTAGTAGTATAATATTATTAATATTTTAATTTTAGGTATTATATAAAATTAAAATACGCCTATAATATTATAGAATTTATTCCTATTAATTATAGCTTTATATTTATTAATTTAGAAAAATATATTTTATATATTTTAAAAAATTTCGGTATTTTATTAATATTATTACTATATTTATAGTTTAATCTAATTTTTTTAGAATAGTAATTTTATACCTCGTCTATTATTTTTTTAAAATCGATTAAATTATAATCGAACTAAAGTATATATTATTATTTTTTATTTTTATTAAATATTAATACTATTAAATATAATTTAACCTTTTTTATTATAATATTATATCTAAATAAAAACTTTTTTTTATAATATTAATAATATTTAAAGTCCTTTTAAAACTATTTATTATATTTATATTATTATTTAAATTCCGCCTTTAATTTATAATCCGATTTATAAATCTAGATTTTTTTATAATTATCGCGTTTATTAATAATTATTAAATAATAAAATATTATTGGTTTATTTAAATTGTTTAATAATATTATATTATTCAAAAAATATATTAAAAATAATAATATTTAAATTTAAAACTATTATTTATAAATTAAAAAAAATTATTTTTAATATAATAAAATTTAATTAATAGCCCGCTAATATAAATAAAAAACAGATTTAATTATACTTTAAAAATATATAAATAGTTAATTAATATACTATATATAGATATTTAAAATTATATTATTATATTTTGTATTTTTTTAAAAGCGTTAATAGAATTATTATTATAAATAATCCGTTTTTAATTAATATAAAATATTTGTATTTTTTTTAAATAGTTATATTATTAGTTAAATATATATTATTAGTATATAATATTAAAAAAGGTTATTATATATTATATAATATTTTATTACTCTAGAAATTTTATAGAATTAAAATTATTTTTAATACTATTTTAAATATTAATATATTAAAAAATATTTATAAAAAGCATTTAATCGATATTAAAAAGTTTTTATAAATAAATATACTAATATATAACAAACGACTTTATATATAATATATAATATTATAATTAAATTTATTTTAATTATATATAATAAAAGAAAAAAAAATTAAAAAAAAAATAAAATTTAAAAAAAATACTAGCTTTTAAATAATAGAGGTTTAAAATAAAAAACGAATATATTATAATTTTATTTATAGTTAAATTTTTATTAAAATTTATTTAATATTTAAACGCGATTAAAATAAATTAAAAGAAAAATATAAAATTTAATATATTTTTAATATATTTTTTATTAATTATAGTTTATTTAAAATATTTTTTTAATTAATATTAAAAATAATAATTTTATATTTTTTTAAATAATTTAATTATTTTTATTTATATTTATTACTAGTTTATCTTTTAATTTATTATATTAACGGTATTTTTAATTATAAATATTAATAGCTTTAATAAATATATAAAATAGTATATATAAAATAATATTTTTCGTTTTATAGCCTTTAATATTTTATATATTCGCTTATTTTTTAAAATTAAAAATATTAAATTTCCGAATTAGTAGTAAATATAATATTATTAATAGGATTTTAATTAATTATTTTTATTTTTTAAATATATTTTATATAATTCGCCTTATATTATATAGTTTAATAATAAAGTTTAATAAATATTTATTTATTTTAAATTTTATATAATATATTAGTTTAAAAATAATATTAAATTTATTTTTAATAATAAATTTAAAGCGATTTTATATAATAATATATATATCTATTTTTAATATATTATAATTCTATTAGAATATAAAACTATAATATATAATAGTATATTGAATATTTTAACGCGTATAAATAAACTAAAATAGAGATTTAATCGTTTATATAAAAATAAAAAAATTTAATATTAAAAAAAATTTATTATAATCTATTTAATATATATAATCTAAAAAAACTTTTTAATAATATTAAAAATAAAAATTTAAAATATATTAGCGATAAATAGTATAAAAAGTTATTTAAAATAGTAATTTTTTTATATTTTTTATATAAAAAAACAGTATAAATTTAAAAAATAAAAATTTATAATTAATATCTATAATTTATAATAAATGTTTTATTTTAATTAAAATAATATATTATTAATCTAATAAAATTTTTCTCGTATTATATTATAAAATATCTATTATATTTTTTAATTTTTTTAATATATTTTTATTAGTATTAAATATAAATTAATAGAATTTTTATTAATTTTTAATAAAAATTTAAATTAATTTTATTCTAAAATTTAAACCGATTTTTATAATATATTTAAACTAAATTTTATAAAATATTTAAACTAATTTTTATAAAAGAATTTAAACCGTTTTTTTTTTAAATTTAAACCGATTTTTATAAAATATTTAAACTAATTTTTATAGAATATTTAAGTTAATTTTTATAAAAAAAATTAAGCCGTTTTTTTTTAAAATTTAAGCCGATTGTTATAGAATATTTAAACCGATATTTTTTTAAAAATTAGATTAAAATTAAATCGCTTTATTAAAATTAAAATATAGATAATAATTTATTATAATTTTTATAGAAAAAGGTTTTAAAATACGGTTATAATAAATTTTTTAGTTTATAATAATTATATAAATTAAATAAATTATATAATTCTAGATAATAGTATTAAAATAATTATATATAGAAAAAAACTACTATTCAATTATATTTTAATTTAAAATTATTTATTTAAAATTTTTTTTATATTAAATATAAATATTACTAATAATTATATAACTTTTACTTTTTAATATAAATTGGATATATATTATTATTATTATCTATAAATATTTCAATTTAATATAATACTTTTTATTTTTCTATTAATTTTTATATATATTTTTTTTAATAATATTATAAATATTATAATTGTTTTTTTCTATTTAAATTTTTTTAAAATTCTATTAGCGTTAGTTATCTAGTATAAAAGAATACTTATTACGGTTAATAATAATCTAGTTTATTATAATATTATAGAGCTATTATATAGCTTTAATTAAAATATTATATCGCTATATTATACTAATAAAAAAAGAGGCTTATATAATTAAAGGA
Organism: Opeltia flavorubescens; assembly: GCA_000442125.1. Lineage (NCBI taxonomy): Eukaryota > Fungi > Ascomycota > Lecanoromycetes > Teloschistales > Teloschistaceae > Opeltia > Opeltia flavorubescens. The sequence continues at coordinate 776,173 of KE546979.1, forward strand.
ATTTTTTTTAAAGTTTATAGCGCTCTAGATATTAATATATATATATTTTCTATATATAGCTCTATATATATAATAGTAAAATATTCGATTATTCTTTATATATTTATATAATTTCTATAGTATTAAATTCTTTTTATACTTTAATATTTCTACTTTTTATAAAAAGCAGTTTAACTATATTATAAAGCTATAATACGAGGTAATAATAGTAATACTATATTTATAACTAGATTATAACTATTAATAAATACAGTTATATTATAAAATAACGGTATAAATAAACTTATTAGCGATATTTTAAATATAAAAATTCGAGCCTTTAAAATAAAACGAGCTTTAATTTATTAATAAAGAAGGTTAGAAATATTAAAAATCGAAAAGGAATTAGAATTCCTAAAGCTATTTATTATTATATATCGATAATAAATTTTTAAAACCCTAATTAATAATTTTAAATAAATTAAAAAATAGAAAATAAATAAAAAATTAAAGTTAAAAATTTCTAACTCTATTTAATAAAAATATAAAAATTATATAAAATATATACTATTTAAATACGAATATAAATATATTTTTAAAATTTTTTTAATTATATATAAAATAAAAGATTTAAAAATTTTATTTAATATAAATTATTTTAATTATCGTTTAGTAAATATATAGGATTAAATTAAAAAAGCGATTTTAAATACTAGATTTAAAATAATTTAAATAAAATAATTAAAACTTCTATTAAATTAATTCGATTTTTAAATTATCCGCGGTTCTAAAATAATATTATAAAATTTTAACACGAAATATTATAATAGATAAAATATTTTTTTATTTATTAAATATTTAAAAAAGTTTAAAAATTAAATAAAAAAATTTTTAATAGATTATATTCGGGTAAATATTCTAAAAAACGCTTTTTAAAGTAGTATAGCTAATAAAATATTTAAAATATTTAATTTTTTAAAGATTTATTAGAGGATTATTAATTAAGTAATTAAAATTAAATCGGTTTAATTATAATATTAAACGTATATTAATTATAGTAATATAAATACTAAAATATTAAATTTTAAAACCTATAAAAGTAATTAAAAAAATTAAAATCTATTTAATATTACTATACTAGTAATTAACGCGAATATATTAACGATTAGTTATAAAGGTTATAAAAACTAGTATAATCTTTAAAAATATAGTTTAGATAATAGCCGCGGATTTTATAAAAATAGCGATATATTAATAATAATTATCTATTAAAAATATAGTAGAAAAGATTATAAAAAACTCGATTACTTTTATAAAAATAAAGAAAAAAAAATAAAATCTAGTAGATATTACTTTTATACTATTAGGTCGCTAGTAAATAAAATTACGGATATTTTATCTAATTATAAATATAACTATTTAAAAAAAAAATWGAAAATTAAATTAATTATATTTATTAATTATAATATAAGTCTAAATTCTATATTATAATATTATATAAAAAAGCTAAAATTATATAATAGCTATAATATTAAAGCGCTGGTTAGAATATTAAATAGTATAAACTTATTTTATTTTTAAAAATATAAACTTCTAATTAACTTTATTAATTTAAAAAAAGAATCTAAAATAATAATAAATAAATATATTAAAACGTATATTAAATTTTTTAATATTATATTTATTATTTTATAATTATATCGATATAATCTAGATATTAACTAGATATATATACGATAAATATTACGCGATTCTAGCGTTATTCTAATAGGAATAGATATTAAACTAATCCCGGCTAAAAAATTAAAATATCTACTAGAAATAAAAGAAAATCAAACGGTTATATCTTTTTAATATAAAGCTATATAATAAAAATAATATAATCGCTTTATATAAGGCTAAAAAAATAATTTTACCTAAAAAATACGCTAATTTAAAAAGAATTTATAATTTTTAAAAAGCTAATAAATTTTTTAAATATTTTATAAATAATTATATTTTTAAAATAATAGATAATCTATTATTTAAACTTTTATATAATTTTTTAATTATTAAATTAAAGGTTTTAGAAACCTATATTAACGAAAACCTAATAAAAGGGTTTATTTATTATTTAATATCGCGAGCTAATATTTTAATTATATTTGTAAAAAAAAACGGTAGTTTTTATTTTTATATCGATTATTAGAGGCTAAACTAGATTATTATTAAAAACTAATATTTTTTTTTCTTAATATTAAAAGCTTTAAATAGGCTATATAAAATAATAATTTTTACTCGTTTAAATATCCGGAATATCTATTATTATATTAGAATCCGGAAGAATAATAAATAAAAAATAATATTTTATATTTATTATAATTATTTTAAATATTATATTATATTATTTAATTTAATAAATATCTCGGTTATCTTTTAAATATATATTAATAATATTTTTAAAATTTTTCTAGATTTATTTATTATAGTTTATATAAATAATTAACTTATTTATTTAAAAAACGAAATCGAATATCCGATATATATAAAAGGTTTTTATAAAATTATTATAATATAGATTATATATTAAATTAAAAAAGTATTTATTTAATATATATAAAATTAGATTTATAAAGTTTATTATTTATTTTAATAGTATTATAATAAAAAAGTTTTATATTAAATATATAAGGAATTAAATTCTTTTAAAATTATATTATAATATAGAGTATTTTTTTAAATTCGTAAACTTTTATTAATATTTTATTAAAATATTCTCGCGAGTAGTACTATTATTAATATCGTTATTAAAAAGCGATAATAAAAAAAAATTTAATATTAGATTTATTTTAATTAAAAAAGTAGTTAATATATTTAAAATATTAAAAAAATACTTTATAATAATATTTATTCTATAATAATTTAATTATATACTTTAAATTTATATTAAAACCGATACTTTAAAATATACTATTATAATAATTATTTCGTAATTTTTTAATATAAATATATAAACCCGTTAATATTTTATTACTTATTAGTCCCGTAAAAAAATAATAATAGAATATAACTATAATATCGGAAATTTCGAAATATTAATTATTATTTATATTTATAAATAGTAGCGATATTATATTAAAAGAACTTTTTATAAAATAAAAGTTATTATTAATTACGCGAACTTTTATAATTTTTTTATAAAAAAGGAGCTAAGTTATAAAAATATTAGATAATAAAAATAACTAATTAAACTAGATTTAAATTTAAAATATAATTTAAATAAATTAAATTCTATTAATATAATATTATAAAAAAACGACTATAAAATATTTAAAGTCTATACTATTTTTAATATTTTAAATTAGAAGTATATCTATTTAATTCTATATTTTAAAAAATTTTCGAAAAATTTTAAAGAAAATATAAAACTAATTATAGATCTTTTAAAAATTTAGCGCTACCTATTTAAAATTTTTATAAAATAAAATAGAGATAAATTTAAAAACTTATAAAAGATTTTAAATAATATTAGAAAATCGCTAGAAAATAATAAAAAGAGCTATTTTAAAAATTAAATATTATTAAATAATTTTAAAAATATTTAAAAAAACTTTTAAAAGTTATTTAAAAATATTAAAACCGCTAATAAAAATATTTAAAAAATAATAGTAATACGTTATATAATAAAAAAAACGAAGGCTAATATTTTTAATAAAAAAGTCGAACTTTTAAATAATACCTTTAAATACGAATTTTTAATAAAAGGTCGCGTATTTTATACCTATATAGAAAAGCGCGATAATAATATATCGTTTATACCTTTTTATAATTAAAAAATACTTTTAATATTAATAAATAAAAAATAAAAACGTTTTAAAAAACGATATAAAAATATTAATTCTGTTTTTTATAATTAAAAAAAATTTTTTAAAGTAAAAAAAAGATAGATATTAATAAAAATTTATAGTTTTAAAGTATATAAAAAATTAAAAGTTTTTATAAACCCGATACTACTATATATAATAATATTTAGTCGATTTTTTAAAATAATTTTAATAATTTTAAAAACCTATAATTAAGACGATAAATTGTTAAAAAAGCGGCTTTAGAAAATATATATAATATACTCCCGCTATTTTTCTACCGTATTATAGAAGGGTTTTAAAAGTTTAATAATATAATTAAAAAATTAATATTTTTAAAAAGAAAATCGTTTAATAATTCGTTAAATATTTATATAAAATTAAAATAATTTAATAAAAACTATAAATAGTATTAGAATTAAAAATTACTTTATTATAATAAAAAATAGTATTTATTTTTTAATATAATTAAATAAAAAGCTTTTAAATATAATTATAATAATTTTATAGTAAATTACTTCGATTATAAAAAAATATTAGAATTTATTTATTAAAAATACTTTTAATTAAATATAATAAAAGATATTTATAATATATATTATTAAATAAAATCTATAAAATATAAATTATATAGTAAAATATAACTATTAAAAACTTTTTTAAAACTATTTAACGATTTAATTATAGATTTTATTATTAATTTATTTTTATATAAACGCTTCCTTGTTATATATAATTCGATTTTTATAATAGTCGACTGCTATATAAAATTTATTATATATATTTTATACTAAATAACTATAATTATAAAAAAGCTAGCGGATATTTTTATTAATAAAATAAATAACTATTATAATATTTTTAAATCGCTAATCTTTAATTAAAAAAATTTTTTTATTTTATAATTTTAGTTTACTTTTTATTACTATTTAAAAATTAAATATTATTTAAATATTATTTTCTATTTATAAACTATTAAATAAATTAAATAATAAAATTAAATTTTAAAATATTTTTTAAAAAGCTTTATTAATTATAATTAGAATAATTAAAATAAATAGCTATTTTTTATAGAATTTACGTATAATAATAGTAAATATACTTATACTAGTATAATATCGTTTTTTACTACTATTAATAAATATTTTAATTTAAAAAATAATATTTAAATCGATAATATTAAAAGTAATATATTTAAAACGCGTTAATATACCGAAAAATATATATATATATATATATTTAGTTTAAAAGCTAATAGAAAATAATAATAAAAAAATAATTTAAATATTATAATTAAAAGTATTCCGTAAAATCTTTTATTATTAGTAATATAATATAATTAAATAAGCGTAATATTAAAATAAAAAAGTTATTAAAAAAACTAGATTATAAATTTTATAAATTTTTTAAAATAATAAAACTAGTAAATTTATAATTATATTATTTAGAACTTCTAATATTAATAGATTATATTTATTTTATTTTTTATATTTTTTTTCTCGAGCTATATATAATAGTAAAAGAAAAAGATAAAAAAAATCTATTACTTCTATTTATTAATAATAAAAAATAATATAAAATCGAAAAAGTACTAAATTTAAAATAGTACTATAAAAAATTATAATATTTAGTAAAATAATTTAGTTATAGCTTTAAAAATAATAGCTAGCTTAATATTAAAAAAATTATAAAAGCTAGTAAATATATAAAGGACTTCTATTATATATATTTTAAAAAATTTTTAAATAATAATAAGAAAAACCTTTTAAAAAAAAGGTAAAAAAAAAAAAAATTATAATTAAATTATATATAAATATAAAAATAAATTAATAAATAAAATTAAAAATATAAAACTATAATATTAAAAATATAAAATAGTAATAAAAACGAAATTCTATATAAATACTAAAGTTTATTTATAAAATATATAGTAAAAGATATATATTATAAAATATTTTATTAGGGAAAATTATAATTAAAAAAAAATTTTATTAAAATATAAATTTTAAAATTATAACTATTTAAAAGTAATATAAATCTAAAAATAAAATATAAAAATAAATATATAAAAATAGATATTAAAAATAAATATAAAATATTAGGTAAATATAAAATTATATAATAATACTACTCTTTTTTATCTCGCTTTTATTAGTAGAGAAAAGATTATTTTTTCTAGTTAAATTTAACTATTTCTTTTTAATAATTAAAAGATTTAAATAATTTTAATATAAAATTAATATATTAAATTATATAAAAAAAATAAATATATAATAAAATATATTATATTAATATTTATATTAATCGATTTTTTTAAAATATAAATAGCTTCGATAATATTAAAAGTACTAATAATTTTTTTTTATTATATTTTAACTTTCTTTTAAACCTCGATTTATATATAATTAAAAAGAATAATAATATATAAATAGCGTATAATATATCGCTTTTTATTATTATTAATAATATTAATAATAATAGTAGCGGAGATTATTTTATTAATAACTAAAAAAGATTTTTAAAAAATTTATATAAATTAAAGAAATTACTATAATATATAAATTTAATATATTAGTTTATATTTTTTCTAAAATTTAAAATAACGCGTATAATATTTAAAATTAATACTAGATTTTATATAATAAATAAAAGTATAATAAAAAGTAAAATTATTTTTTATTTATTTTTTATTAAAAATTATTAAATATTAGTATTAATTTAATAATATATACTATAATACTAGTTTTAATATATTAATAATAATAATTCTTTTATAAAATTAAAATATTTAATAATATTTAAATATCGAGCGCTTATATATTCTAAAAAGTTTTTTTAATTATAAAAGTTTTAGGAGTTTTAGAACCTATAATAAAAAATATAAAAGTTAAAAAAAATTTATAAAAAAATAAAGTCGGTAAATAAAAATAAATTATAGTAAAAATATTAAAAATATAAATAAAAGAAAAATCTATATTAGAAAAAAAACGTTTATTATATATCTATAAATAAAAAATTAAATTATACTATTTAACGCGAGATTTATAATATTAATAATATAAATTAAATTATATTAAATTTAATAATTTTAATTATTTAGAATTATTATAAAATAATATAGCCGCTAAATAAAGTTATTAAATAATATTAATTTCTATAAATATATTTTAACGCGAGTATTTATTAAATATTAAAAAATATTAATAATATATTATAACGCGATAGCTAATATTAATATTAATATTAAATAATTTTTTAATATATAAAATAAATTTATTTATATATTTTATATATAATAATAAAATATTTTATATATAAATATATATTAGCGTTATATATTTTTAAATTATTAATTTAATTAATACGCGTTTAAGTATACGCGCTTTATATAAAAAGTTTAGCTATTTATTATATATATATCGCCTAACTATAAAATAATAAGGATACTATTATAAAAGAGAGGATATTATTATAATTAGCGATAATCTAGTTTATTATAATATTATAAAGCTATTATATAACTTCAGTTGTAATATTATATTACTATATTATATTAATAGAAAAAAGGGCCTATATAATTTAAGAAATTCCCCCTAAAGTTTATAGCTCTCTAGATATTAATATATATATATTTTCTATATATAGCTTTATATATACAATAATAGAACGCTAAACTATTATTTATACTTTTATACAGTTTTTTTACTATTATATCCTTTTTATAATACTATCGACGGTTATTAAAATTTCGGTACCGGGTTTCTTTATAAATATTTTAGTAAAAGGTATAATATTTAATATTATATAGGAAGTATTATCTAGTATTAATATTTATTTTTTAATACTACTATTAGTAAATAATATTAGAAAAGAAGGGTTTTAATTAAATATAGGATTATAAAAATTAATATTATTAGTTTAATTTTATAAAATATTTAAAATAGGTTTTATATTATTAAATAACGCGTTATTAAATATAAATAAAAAAGAAAAAATATATTAAAAATATATCTTTAATAGTAGAACTTTTTAAAATTATATAATTTAATATTTTTAGTTATTTATATCTTTAAATTAATAAAAAATTAACTTTTATATAAAATTAAATCCGATTTTATTTTTTTAAAATTTTTTAGAATATTTTAAATTATAAATCGTTTATAATTATTTTTAAAGAGTTTATTAATTTTTATTTTATTAATAAAACTAAATCCTTCGGTTTATATAAATAAGTAGTATTTCCGCTATTTTATCTAGTAGAATTAATAGAAATTTAATTGAAATTTAGATATTATAATTAAAATAACCTTATTATTTTTACTATTTTTATTGAAATTTTAGTTATAGTATATCTAATATATTATTTTCTCTTTTTATTATTATTATATTTTTTATTTTATTATATTAGGTATTTATTTTTTTATCTAATTGGAATATTTATAAAAACAGTTTCGAATTATTTAGATACTTTTTTATAAATAGGCTATAGTTTTTTTTTAACTATAATATTATTAATTTTATTATTTAAAATATTATTAGAGTTGTTTTCGGTTTTAAATATAAATAAAATTGTTTTATATATTTTATTATTAATATTTAAATCGTATTAAATATATCTATTTATTTAATAGTCGATTTTTTATTTTATTTATATTTTCTCCCTATTAAAACGAAAAAGCGCCGTTATTTATTTAAAATTAAAAAATTTTAAATATATAATAAATTATTATTTAAATATTTATAGTTTTAAATAAATATAAAAAATATATATTTTAGCGCGTTAAAAATAAAAAAAATAGTAATTTATTATTAATAGATTAGTAATAGGGTATACAAAAACCTAATCGCTATAAAATTATTTTTAATTTATATTTTTACCGGATTAATAAAGTATTTTATCTAATAAAGCGAATAGCTTTTAATAAAACTTTATAAAATATAAAGTTTTTTTTTTATTTTATTATAGGTTTTTATAAATCCGTAAACTAATATATATTTAATTAATATAATAATATAATTATTTATAAAAAAAGCTTTAGTAAAATTTAAAATATAATTTTTTTAAATTTTTAAATTAATATTTTAAACCGATTTTTATTAATTTCAATTCTTTTAGATCGAAATAAAGGAAATAAAAAATAAATATAAAATAATATTTTCTTAAATCCTTTTTTTAAAATTAATATCTACAAATTATTTTATTATTAAATTTTTATATTTAGATTCTATTTATAAATATATTTATTTCTAGTTTTATTGATTTTTTATCTAGATTTAAAATATTTTATAGCTTTTTAATTATTAAATTCTAGTTAAAATTAATATATTTCTCGCGATATATAAAAATATATATTTCTTTATAATCGATATAATATACTAAATTCTCTATTTTTATAATTAAAAATAAATAATTTATTAAATTTTTAATTTTTATAATTTCTTATTTTTTTTAAAAATATTAAATATACGAATTCAATTTATTAAATTTATTATTTATATTTTAAAAATATTGATTACTTTTAAATCTAATATAATAAATTAAAAAAAATTATTTTTTCTAATACTTTTTATTTTAATAATATTATAAACGATATTAATAAGCCCGGCTCTAATAATAAACTAAATTTATATACTCTAGATTTTTAAAAAAATTAAAGGATTATAAAAACTAGAAATTTAACAAATTATTTATCTCCGATTATAAAAATAGAAAATTTAATATATTATATTAATTATAAAGGAATATTTACCTCTATATACTATAAAATATATACTAGTTCTAACTAGAATTTAATAATTAAAACGTCCGGTATTATAAATCTAGATAAAAAATTAATAAAATTAAATTTATCTATATATATATTTATAATTAAAAGTAAAAACCGGTATTTAATTTTAAAATACTAGCTATCTATTTTAGATTAAAATATTAAAATTAAAATATACTTTACTCGAATTAATATATAATAATTAGTTTTATTTAAAATTTATATTATTAAATAGAAGTTTAATAACTTTATTCTAGATTTTATTTTAAAAATTTTAGTAAAAATCGACTTAAAAATTAATTTTTTAATTTTAAAATAAAAAGATATTAAAATTTATAATTAATATAACTAGTTTATTCAAATTATTTATTATTTTATTAAAATTTTCGTTATTATTACATTTATAATAATTATATTACTCTTTTTTATTAATACTAGTCGGTAGCTAATTAAATTATAAATACCCTCGATTATAAAAAAATTAATAAAATTATTTTTAAATTATTTTATTTAATAGTTTTTAAAACGCTATATTTTCGATACCGATTTATAAAAAATAAGTATTAGAAAAAGCGATTTTTAATTAAAATCCTCGTAATTAAAAGTTTTATTATAATTTAATATCTAGCTTTTATATATTTTTATATAAATTCTAATAGACCGCTTTAATATTTAAACTTTATATAATTTTTATACTCTAGTACTATTTATATTAATATATTTAGTATATAAATTAAAAATAGCTATTATAATAGCTTTATTATCGTTTAAAATAGAAAAATACTAAAATTCTAAATTAATATAAATTACCTAGACTATAAATTTTAAAAACTTATTTTATTATTAATCTACTAGATTTTATTCGCGGGCGTATAAGTATATAATTTAAATAATAGCTTATTTTATAATTATAAATATAAGTAATAAATATTAAATAATCAATAATTATAGTTATTATTATTTTTATAGTAATTATATAAATTTTAACTCTTTATTAGATTTAAAATAGGGGGATTCGAAGTATAAAACTTATTTAAATTTATATAAACGTCGAAACTTTTAAATTAATTTTAAATAAAATTTTAGTATAAATCCGAATAATAGATAATAATAAATAATATAAAAATAATATTATAATTTATTTTATTTTAAATCGATTTTTAAATCTATTTAAATATATTAATTATTAAATATAATTTACTATTTAATAATAATCTTTTAAATATTTATATTTAGCTTTTAAATTCGCTAATTTTAAAATATATTTGTATTAAATTATTACTATATATTATACCGATTTTAGTTTAAAACCTTTTTATTTCAATCGAGTAGTTATACTATTCTATTAGGTTAGATTAAATAATCGGGCTAGACGTTTTAATAAAAAGCGCTAATTTAATTAGTTTTTATAATTAATTAATAACTATTAAATTAAATTATACTATTTAATACCCAATAATAAATAAATAATATTATAATTACTATAAATATATTTTAATAAAATATAGAGCCTTTTTTTAATATATATTAAAATATCTAGATTTTTATAAAAAGCGAGCTATTATAATCTAACCGGAGCGTATATAATTAAAATAAACCGAATATAATTTATTATTAATCGAGGCTATATTTATTATACTAGCTTTTAATATTAGAGATATTAAATTTAAAAATTTTAACGAATACCGCTATAATTATAAAAACGTTATAAAAGGATATAAAAATAAAAACTTTATTATAAATAGTATTTAAAATAAATATAATAACTGTTTAAATAATAAATTTATTAAAATTTTTATATATATTATATTCAAGGTTAAAACCTTTAAAAATATTATATAAAAAAAAATTAAAGACCCGATTTTAATAACCTCTATAATAGAAAATAAAAAAAATAAAAAAAATATTAAATAAAATCCTTTTCTATTTTCTAATAATATTAATTTTATTTTTATTTATTAATTAAAAGGGATTAATTATATTATAAAAAATATAAAAAAATTCTTTAAAAATTTAAAATTAAAGCTATTTTAAAAATATATAAATTTTAAAAATAAAAATAATTAAATAAATATATTTAGCCGAATAGAATATAATATATTTTATAATAAAAAATTATAATAATCGTTAATTATAAGATCTAAAATTAAAAATTAAAATTTTAATAGTTATTATATCTATTATCGAAATATTATAAATATTATCAAATTTTTTATTAATTATAGGCCTTTTATAAATAATTTTTTATATATATTAATAAAGCTTTTTATAACCTAATAACTAAATATTAACAATATTATAAAAGGAGATATATAAATATAAATAGAAATATATATAACGGACTAATAGTAAAAAGTATAATTTAAATTAAATAAGTCCTATAAAAATATTGTAATAGTTTTTATATATTATTATATAATAATAAAATAAAGTTAATTAAGTTAATTAATAGTTTATTATTATAATCTATTTATTATATAATTAAAAACTTTAATATAAAAATTTAAAAGTAATAGATAAAATTTAATATAATACTATTAAAATTAATACCGATTCCGCGAAATACTAATAAAATAATAAAATTCGAATTTTATTATACTACTATAAAATTTATATTAGAATATATAGTATTAAATTTAATTTATTTAAATTTATTAATTCTATTATTAAAAAGCTAATTATATTTTATAATATTTTAATTTTATATAAAATACGGTATTATACTATAAACTATAAATAAAACGATTTATTATTATTATTTAATTATAGTCGGGATTTCAGCCGATTATAAAAAATAAATTCTTATTACCGGTATTAAATCGTTAATATACTATTCTATTTATAAAATACTAAAAAATAAATAAAAGGATTTATAAAAGTATAAATTTTAAAGATTATAAATATATAAAAAAATAATCGCGTAAATTTAACGTTAAAAGACTTTTAAATAAAATAATAAATATAATATTAAATATTTTAACTATATTTATTTAATAAATAATTATATTTAAAAATATTACCTTTTTAATAATAATATATATATATTCGCTAATATTTTTTATTAATTATTAAAAAAAAAAATTAAAAGGTATTTTACTTTATAAATCGATATAATTATTAATATTAATAACTAGGTTAAAAAAAAATTAAAAAATAATTTAAATAAATTATAACTAGATATTATATAAATTTTCCGTAATAATTTAATTAAACCGGGCTTTTTAATATATTCTACCGTTTATAAATTTAAAGCTATTTTATTATTATAATAAAATCTTTTAATAAATTAAATTCGAATATAAAAATCTTTTATATTAATTAATACTCGTTATAATTTTATTATTAATTAAAAAGCTAAATATACTACTAGTATTTAAAATAATTATCGATTTTATAATTATAACCTAGTTTTATTTCTATATTATAGAAATTCTAGAATATATAAAATACTATCTAAACGTATTTAATAAAATAAAAAATATTATTTGTTTTTATTAATATAAAGTTACTAGATAAACGACCTGCGAATTTCGGATTAACGAAACTATATAGTAGAATATAGAAGACGTTTATCTAGATAATAATAAAACTAATTATTAAAGAATTAATAGTTTAGAATTTATAGAGTTTTTACTAAATATAAACGCTATTTATATTTAATATAATCCTATCTTCTATAAACTTTATACTCGCTAAATCTCCGATTTTATAATTATATTTTTTTTAATTAAATATAGTTCTTTAAATTTTATTAATAGGTAATAAATTTATATAATATATTTTAACTTTTTACTAGCCGGTATAAAGTTATAATAAAATTTATAAAAATTAATTTTATAAATTATAGATAAATAGATTTTATAAAAAATTATAAAATTTAAATATTTTATAATTTAATTAAAAATATAATTATTTTTTTAATTTATTTAATTAATTTAAAAAAATTAAATTATTTATTTTAATTTTACTAGAATATTTATTAATTTAAAATTTTTTATTTATAATATTTTATTAATATTATTTTCTAAAATTTAAAAAATTAAATTTATAAATAAATATATTTAAATTTTATTTTTTTATTTATTATAAAATAATTTAAAATAATATAAAACTTTTTTAAAATTTTTTTAAAAAGTAAAATCTATAAATTTTAACTTTTAACTATATTAGATTATTTTTAAATATTAAATTTATAAATAAATAGTATTTTTATTATATAACTTTCTATTTTAAAATATTATTTTATTTATTATATAGTTATAAAATATTTTAAATTTATTTTAATAGTATTAAACTATTTTTTATTATATAAAATAATTTAAAGTTTAATTTTTAATTTTAATTAATTTTTAAAAAGTATATAATAATAAATATAGAATAAATTAGAATTTTTTTAAAAATTATATTCTTTAATAAACTATAAATATAATAAAAAAATAAATAATTATTTTTCTATTTAGTTATTATTTATTAAACTTTTTTTTATTTTTATTATATTTTTTTTAATAAATATTTTTTAAAAAATTTAAATAATTATATTTTTTTTTAAATTTTTATTTTTTATTAAATTATAAATTTTTTATATTTTTTTTTTACTTTAAATTTAAAATTATAATTTATTATATAAATATTAATTTTAATTATTATTATAATTTATATATTAAATTATAGTACTAGAATTATAAATTCCTTTTATTTTTTTAAAATTTTTATTTAATTTTATAAATTCTAGCTAATTTAATAGGTAAATAAATTTAGAATTAATTTTTTTTAACTCTTTATATAACTTTTACTATAGTTTTTCTATTTAAAAAAGATTATAAAAAAAAGCTATAGTTTAAAAATCTATAAAAAATAGATTTTATAAATATTTAAATTATAATTTTATAATTTATAATTATAATAATATTTTTAAATAATTATTTAAATTTTTAAATTTTTTAAATTAAATATTAATATAATTTCTTTTAATTAATAAAAATCTAATTTAATATATATAATATATTAAATACTTTATTATAAATTTTATATATATTTATTATATATTTATAAAAAAAATTATTAAATATAATTATTATTTTTTTATTAATTATTAATATAAATAGGATATTTACCTTTTAAAAAAATAATATATATTTAAAAATTTTTATTAATATTTTTATCTAAAAGTAAATTTTAAAGTTATTTTTATTTTTTAATAATAATATTTTTAAAAATTTAAAATAAAGCTTATTATAAAATATAAACCTATTAATTTCATTATTTTAATAATAGTAAATATAATTAAATTCTTTACTTTTATAATAAAAAGAGCTTTTATTTTATTATAAAATATAGTAAATAATATTTAATAAATCGCTAAAAAAATATATATTAATAATTATTTTTTTAATTATTTATTTAAAAGTTTTTATTAATAAATTATTTTTAAATATAATAGTTAATAGTTTTATTTAAAAATATAAATATATTATAAACTAGTTTATAAAAATAATAATAATTTAAATTAATAGAATAATATAAATTTTTTAATCTATATATAAATTTTTAATAATAATTTTCTAAATAATTAATAAATTTTATATAATTTATTTTTTTTCTTTTTACTTTTAAATATATTTTTTATTTTAGTTTTTATCCTTTTTAATATATCTATTTTTAATTTTATTTATTTAAAATTTTTAATAGATTTTTTTATATTATTTAGATTACTAACTAGCTTTTAAAAATTTTTAAAAAATAAAATATTAATTAAATAAATTAAATATTAGAATTTATTTTTTATTATATATTTATTAAATATTTATTCTTTTTTTTATTTTTTTTTTCTTTTTATTAAAATAGATTAAAATTTAAAGTTTTTATTATAAAAGTACTATAATTTAAGTAAACTAATATAAAATATAAAATAAATTCTTTTATATTATTTAAATAATTTAAAAAAATAAATTTATTTATTAATTTTTTTTAAAACTTTAAAAAGCTCTAATTATTTATAATCTAGCTTTTTTTTAAATTTTAAAATACGAATATTAATATTTTATAATAATATTTTATTATTTTTTTAAAAGTTTATAGCTTTATAATAGATATTATAATATTTTATTTATTATTTAAAAATATTTTTATAAAATTTTATTAAATATTCCTTTAAATTTTTTAATTAATTTATTTTTTTAAATATTAAAAATACTTTTTTTTTAAAAACTATATTTTTAAATTTAATTTTTAAAATAGTAATATACTTTTTAAATTATTTATTTAATAGCTAATTAATATTTAAATATATTTTATTATTATAAATAAATTCTATTAAAAGTAATAATTCTAATTATTTATTCTATTTATAATTATAATAAATTTATAAATAATATTTTAAAGTTTAATTTTAATATTTTATTTAACTATTAAATTAAAAATAAAATATAATATTAAATTTCTTTTTAATATTTAAATAATAATAAAAAGTATTTTAAAATTTATTTATAAAAAATAACCTTTTATTATTAATAATTTTCTATATAATTTTATAATATTTAATAGATTTATATTATAAAAGTTCTATAAATTTATTTATATAAATATCTTTAATTATTAAAATATAAATTATATATTTAATTAACTTATTTATTAATATAAAAATTAAATTATAAGTTTTTTTTATAAAAAAAATCGGTTATAAATAATAAATTAATAATAAAGTCTATTATTATTATATAAAATAACTTTATATTTTTTAATAAAATTAGTTTTAACTAGTTATAAAGCCTATAATAAAAAATCTATACTTTTTAATAATTAGAGTATATTTTATAATAATTTTTTATTTTTTTAATTATATTTAATTAATAATATTTTTTATAAATTAAATCCTTTATTTTTTTTTATAAAATAACCTATTTTAAAATTATTATAATTTATATAAAAAATTTCTTTTTTTATTATTAGATTATTAGATATATAAATTACTAGACCTTTTTAAAATAATTTATCCTCTTTAATTTTTTATTTTAAAAATTTTTTTTAATTAATAGTAAATTTTTAATTCTATTCTTTTTTTATAATAAAAGCGTCCTTTTATTAAAATTTAAAAAACTATTCTATTATAAATAATTATATATTTAAAAAAAAAATTTAATTTAATAATCTATTAAATTAAAAACCGGGAGTTTATAAAATTTAAAAATTTATAAATTTTTTTTAATTTTTTTTTATTTTTATAAATATTAAAAATATTTATAATAATTATACTATTTAATTATACTATTAAAGTTATTATAAGTTTAATTATTATAAATATTCTATTTTTTTTTTATAATTTAAATTAATAGTTTTTATTATAAAATTTATTCTATAAAATAAATAGGAAATTATTATTATTATTTTTACTATTATTAAATTTTATAATATTAGGCCTTTTAAAAAATATATATTAATTAAATTTAATAATTTTTTCTAATATTCTATATAAAAATTAAATATAACTAGTTTTTTTATTTATTATATTTATTTTATAATAAGTTCTTTTATAATTATAAAGTATTTAAAGTTATTATAATTTATAATTATATAAATAACTTTTTTAACTTTTTATAAATAATACCGCTAATTTTTAAAATCTAATATTATAATATAAAACTTTTTATTATAAATATTTTAATAAAATTCTATATTTTTAAATTTATAATTAAAAAATATTATTAAATATTAATATAAACTTTTTTTTAATTTTTAATTAAAAGTTTCCTTTATTTTATATTTTAATATATTTATTTTTATATAAATTTTAGTATTTATATTATAATATTATAAAATAAAAATTTAAATAAAAAATTTTTATAATTTTTTAAAAATTTTTTATACTTTTTTAAATTAAAAAAATTTAAATTTAATCTATTTTTTTTTATATTTTATATTAGATTAATTAAAAAAGTAATTATTTATAAAAATCCTTTTATAAATTATTTATAAAATTTTATAAATTTCAAAAATATTAAAATATTTTTAATATTTTTTAATATTAATTATTTATTTATAATTTTAATTTTTAAAAACTTTATATAAATTTTCTATTAATTTATTATAAAATTAAAAAATATAATTTTACTATAATTAAAAATATATTTTAATATATTTTTAATTTTTTTTTTTTAAAATAAATTAATATATTATTTAAATAAATTATATAAAATATATTTAAATAAAGTTATAATATTTTATTAATATATAAATAAAATATAATAAAAGTATTTATAAAATTTAATAATATAATATAATATTTAAACTATTTATAATAAATTTAAAATATAGTTTTTTATTTATTTTTTTATTTAATTTAAATATAATAATAAATATTATAAATATTAATTTTAATAAATTATTTTATATATATAAATCTATTTAAARTTTTTAATAATARARGTAAAAAATATYTATTTTTAATAATAATTTTATTAAAACTTTTATAATTTATATATAATTATAAACTATTATTTATTTTTTTAATAAATAATATTAATATTTTAATTAATTTATTTAAAAGTTTTATTTAATTTTTAATTTATATATTAATAAAATAATTTTAAATTATTATTAATTTATTTAATAATATATTATAGATTAAATCTATTCTTAATTATTTATTTAATTTTAAATTTTAAAATATTTTATTTAATTATATATATTTTAATTATTATTAAAATTTTTTTTAAAGAATTTTACTAAATTTTATAAAGCCGGCGGAATTTTAAACTCTTTAATTTATATTATATCGTATTTTACTATTTTTAAAATAATTATTTTTATTTTTAGATTAAATATTAATTAATAAGAATATATAATTTATATATTATTTTTTCTATTTATTATTAGTATTATTATTTTAGTAAATTTTCTTATAATATAAATATTAATCTAGTTTAATACCGCTTTATAAATAGTAAAAGTATTTTTATAAATTTATTTCTAATTTTATTAGCGAATATTAAAGTTTATTTTTATTAATTAAAAATAGTTTAAAATTGTATTATATTTATATATATTTATTATATAGTAGTTATTTTTTTTATATTCCTTTATTTTATAATTATCTATTAAATTTATATCTAGTAGATAGAAATTATAAAATAGAATCTAACGGCTATTTATCGCTTTAATTTATTTTAAAGCTATTTAATTTTTAAATAAAAATATTTTTTTAATAAATATTTATAAAATAAATTTTTTTTTATATTATAATTAATTAAATAATAAGCTATTTAAAGTTTTATAAAAGTATTAATATATAAATAAACTATTATAATAGGTATTTATTATTTAATTATAAATAATCCTAGTATAATAGTTGTATATATTAAAACTTATTTTTTTTTTATATTTCTTTTCCTTTATTATATTTTTCCTATTTTTTTATAAATTTTAAATATATAAAATTATTTATTTTATACCCTTTAATTTTATAAATCTAATATTTTATTTTAAATACTATTTTTTTATATTTTTTTAAATATTTAATTAAGTTTTAATTACTATTTTTATTATAATTTAAACCTTTTTTTTTTATAAATTTCTTTTTTAACTATTTTATTTAAAGGATTAAATATTTTTATTAAATATTTTATATTTTAATTTAAATATAATATTAATTTTTAATAAATATTATTTTAGTATAATATATTATATTAAAAAGATTTAATAAATTTTCAATTTTTTAAAATTTTATAGCGCTTTATTACTAATTCGTTTATTTATTTTAATTTATAAATAAAAAATCTTTATATTTTTATTTATTAAATAATTTAAATCGCTATATTATTATTATAAATACTAATTAAATATAAATATAAATTATAATTTTAATTATTTTATAAATTCTAGCCGGGCTTTTATTTATATATTCCGGATAGTTAAATTATTAAATATATTCTTTTAATATTTAATAAAATTATTTTAAATAAATAATTTATTTTAAATATTTAATAATTTAATATAATTATACTATAAAACTTTAGATTTATTATTAAATCTAAAAACTACTTAATAAATTTTTTCCTTTTTTATAAAAAAATCCTTCTATAAAATATTAATATATTTTTTATAATTAGTAAACTATTTTACTAAATTTTTATATTTAATATACGATTATTTATTAAATATTTTTAATTTATTAGCTTTTATTTTAATATTTAAAAAAAATTAATAATAATTATTATTATACTATTTTTAATAGTTTATACTAATTTTTAGTTTAGTAATTTATAAATAAATTTTTAATAATTTATTCTTTAACTCTAATTTTTAAATATAAAACTAAGCTTATAATATTTATATTTTAGTTTTTTCTTTTAATAAAGTTAATTTATTAAAAGTTTTATTTATTTAATCGTTTATTATTTTAATATTTTTTTTACCGGACGAAAATTTATTCGCTAGATTATTTTTATTATTTCCGCCCGGGTTTTTAAATAAATTTTACTCGTTATTATTAAATTTTATAATTTAGTTCTTTTATAAAGCTTTTAGTTATTTTAAAATTTATACGCAAGGTTTTTTTTTTAGGTTCCTCTTATTATTTTACTAGAAAACTCCTTATAATTAAAGAGTTATTAGAATTATAAAATTACTAGGCGAGTAGCCTATAAACTTTAGGTTAACGGAGCTGTATAATAGAATATAAAAGACGTTTATTTAAATAATAGTAGAATTAATTATTAAAGAATTAGTAGTTTAAAGCCTATAAAATTTTTATTAAATATAAACGCTACTTATATTAGGTATAACCCTACCTCCTGCGAACTTTATACCCGCTGGGCCTCCGGTCTTACAATTAATTAGATTAAAGAGCCGTTTAGAAAAATTAATAAATATAATAATTTCAAGCGTTAAATCCTTTAATACAATATATAAAGGCTAAATCTATTAGTTATATATAATATCGAAACCTATAAATCTAATTATATTTAAATCAACGCTAATTATAAAAAATAATTTTTTATAAATTAAATAAATAAAATTTAAAAACTTTTTAATTTTAAATAAAAAATAATAATAAAAAAATAGTAGTAGATATAAAAGTATAAATATAATTTAAAACTCTAATACTATATATTTATTATTATAAAAGAGTCGAATATAGATAATTTTATAGAACTTTTAGTAGGTTTTATTTAAAAGGTACAGGCGAAATTTAATAAATATACTACTAGTAAATCCTAATTTAAATAAAATCGAGCTAATTAATAAAACTATAATATAAATTCTATTTTAAAATATCTCGTATAATTTTATACTTCTATTTATATATAAAAAAAAACGGGTAAAAATTATAAAAATTTTAATAAACTAATAGAAAAAATCTATTACTATTTTTTAAATTAATAAAAAAAAAACGTCGAATAATATAATTATATTTAGATCTAAAAATATAAATTAAATATTATTAATAAAAATAATAAACGATATTTTTAATACGGTAAATAAATTAATTAACTACTATTAATAATTATTATAATAAATATACTATAAAAAATTTATAAAAATAAGCTAGTAGGCTATACTAGTTTTCTAATTAATATTATTTTAATATAAAATAATAGAAATATTAATCCTATTTATAATACGGTTAAAATAGAAATATTCTTTTTTTCTACTATTAAAAAGCTATATATTTTAAATAAAAGACGCTTTTATACTATATCGAATATTATTAAATATACTTATATATTTTCTAGTATTTGAAATATACTATATATTAAATATATTAATAATTATATTAATTAATGGAAATATAATAATATATATAATTCTAACTTTAAAGAAAAAAATATTTAGATAATAAAATAATATAAAATAGAAATAATTATAAAATACAATAGTATTAATTTATAAAACGGTAGTATAATAAATAATTAAGTCTAGCTATTATTTAAATAGATTATTTTTTATTATTTTAATTTTTAATTTATCTATTATAGTATATTTAGGTATATAATATCTATAACTATTATATTTAATTTATTCGCTTAATAGTTAAAAAGGCCGGTTAAAAAAATAATAAAAGATTTTATATAAAAACGTTTTTATTAAAAGTATTTATTTAATATTCCTTTATATTATTAATAATAATTAATAAGATTAGGCCTAATACTCGGCCTAGACTAGAAATAAAATAGTAACTCTTTCTAATATAGAATTAGTTTAATCCTTAACCTAAATACTAATATTAAATTTAATAATATATATTAATAAATTTATAAAAATTTTTTTTTTAATTTTAAATCTATATAATAAAATAAATTTAAATTTAATTTATTAATAAAATTAAAACTTATTTAAAATCTTATATTAAATATTTAATTAACTAGTAAATATTTATTTTAAAGAAACTATATATATTTTATTTACTAGATAATATATCTTATAATTAAATCTATATATATATTTTATATAGTTTTATATCTATTTTATTTATAGAGAATATTTATATATTTTAAAGATTATTTATAAAATTAGTACTTTTAATATAATTTATACTATAAACTTGAAAAAAAAGCTTTAAATATATATTATTTTTATTATTTTCTAAATATAATAATATAGTAATCTATTTAATAATATTTATTATTACTACTTTTAACTATTTATTAAATATTTAAAAAAAAATTAGATATTTTTAGCTAGTACTAGCTTTTATAATACTTTTAATATATTTTTGAACTATATTTAAATAATTTATATTTAGTAATTTTTAAATATATATTTTATCTACTATTTTAATAAAATAATATCCTAAAAGTTTAAATATAAAAATATCCCTATAATTTTTTTTATACGGCCGTTGTAATAGTATAACCTTTATAATTTATAACAGTTAATAACGATATTTATTATTTATAATTATATATTATAATATTTAATAATTTTATATTTATTTTATTAAGGTTTCTTTTTAATTAACCGGTCCGTCTTTAATTACTTTTTTTAGACTGGTTTTATATACTACTCGGGATTATAATCTATTTTTTTAACGGCTTTTATATTAAGTAAAAAACGTATAATAATAAAATATTAATAATTTTAAATAAAATTGGTTTAAATTATAAAATTTTAATAAAAGCTTTAAAGTTTTTTATAAATATAATATTATTTATTTAAATAATATAATATTTTTATAACCGTTAATAGCGTTTATTTTATTATAAATAGGCTTTTTTTACCTTTAATCCTATATATTATAAAATTATATTTTATAATAATAAAAGTTTAGTTTTTTAAATAATAATAAATTTATATTAAATAAAAAAAAAGTATAAAAAAATAGTTAAATATTAGAATAATAATTATAAAAAAAATATAAATAAAATAAATTTTTAGAAAATATATTAAAGGATAATAAAAAAAATAAATATAATTAATATAAATATTAAAATATAGCTTTAAAATTATATAGAATTTATTAAAAAAAATATATTAGTAATAAAAAATATATAAATAAAAAAATAAATATTAATAATATTTATAATAAAAATATTAAAATTTTATAAAAAAAGTAATATTTTTTATAATATTTTCTTTTAAAGCTTTAAAACCTTTTTTTTTATATTTTTATTTTTAAAAAAAAATAATCTAATAAATATAGAATATTAGATTAATTTAAAAAAGAACTCTAATTTATTTTTCGCGAAAATATATCGAGCCGAAATACTTTAAACTAATATTTTTAGACTAATTTTTTTAGATTAACTTTTTTAAACCGATTTTTTTACTAATTAAATATATTAAAAATAAATCAACTATAAATAAATAAATTAATAATTATATTAAGTTATATCTTTTATAAGTTAAAAATAATTAATACTAATTTGAAATTAATTACTATAATTATAACTTTATTAATATATAATAATTTCTAATAATTAATATATATATTATTTAATATATCGCGGATAATTATAACTAACTTTTATTAAAAATTTAAAACGCGCTAAACTTTATATTAATATTATATTTTTTTTTATTTTTATAATACTATCTTTTTTATTTTTATTTTTATTATCTTTTATAATAATATAGGCTTTATCTAATAAAATCGATTTCTTCGCTGCTAGCTTATAAACGTTATTTTTTTTTAAAAAATCCACTATTTATAGATTATAAATAATAAAAAGCCGATTAACTCTTATATTAATATAATATATCCATTTTCGAATTTAAATATCTAAAGTAATTAAATAATCTAATTCTATTTTAATAAAATTATAAATATTTATAAAACTTAATTCTATTCTTTTAACCTTTAATATTACTACTAGAATTTAAAGCCTAAACTTTTATTTATAGACGATTTTTTTAACGCCCGATTTTATTTAGTTTATAATATTTTAAAACCCTTTTATTAAAGTTTTATAATTATTATATAAAATCTTTAAATAAAAGAAACTAACGGATTATTTTAAAATTTACTAAATATATTATAATAAAATTATTAATCTATTTAAAGCGGGTAACTTTTTATTATAAAATTTAAATATAAAAATATTTTAAAAGCTTTAAAATACGAGAATAGTATATAAAATAATAGATATACTAAATATAAAATCTTTCTAATTATAATAAAATCCGTATAAATAATAAATTTAATTTTAATTAATAAATTAGTTATAAATAGCTTTTAAATATATTTATATTTTAAATTTTATAAATAAAAATTAGTAGCTTTCTACTATTATAATAAATTTTTATTATTTATTTAATATTTTTATATTTTAGTTTTTATAGCTGTTAAAATTAATTTATAATAAATAATATTATTTACTAAAATAAAAATATCCGCTAGAATATATAAATAGTATACTCTCTACTTTATTTATTTATTAGAAAACGCTAGATTTTACTCTTTTATAATATTAATTAAATATTATATCTTTATTTTTAAATTATACTTTATATTTTTTCTAATCTTACCGATTTTAGTAAATAGAGCTTTATTAATATAATATTATATTATTTAAATATAATAAAACGGTAAAATAATAAATATTTTATAAAAAAATTTCAAAAAATTTCTCTATTATATTATAAAATATAGAATTATTTTAAAAAATTTAATTTCCGTTTTATAGAGTTAATAATTTTTTTTTATTTATATTTTTTTTAATTAATTCCTCGCTTTGAAATATAGATATAAATTATATATAATATTTTATTCCTCTAGAACTAATAATCTACAAGAATAGAAGATAAATAAATATTTATTAACTATTATAAAAAACTTTCTATAATAAACGTTTAAAATATAATATCGAGCCGATTAGATTTTTTAAAAATATTTTAATAAAAATACTATTAAAAAACTATTTAAATAGTTTTAAATTTTAAAAACTATTACCGCGTTTATTATTCTACCCGGAGTTTATATAAAAAAAAATATTTAATAAGGAAATAAAATTAATAATCTATAAATTTTAGATTTTATAATAATAGGCTTTATTAAAAAAGATTATACTATAGTACGCGCTATATTATAAACGATATTAGTTATTATTTATTTTATATTTAATTACTAAATTTAAAGTTTTATTTTTATTTTAAGAAGCTATAAATAATAAAAATCTAATATAGTATAATATTAAAACCAAGTTTATTTCGCTTTAAAGCGTTAATTATTTTTAATATTTAATAATAACGCCGTTATTCTAAAGGTCTAATACTATTATAATTCCGCTGAATCAATATTTTAAAATAATATTTTATAAATTTTATATCGTTTTTTATTTTTTTTAAATATTTCTATTGCTTTAATAAATTATTAGAAGATTAATATTTTTAAAATAATAACTAGAATAAAATTATACTTTAATTTTAGTTTTATTATTAATCCGGACTTTTAATAAAAATAAAAGAATAATAATAAATGTTAATTTAAGTATTTAATATTTTTAAACTAGTAATATATTTTATTTAAAGTTTTTAAGTATTTTATAATTATTAAATTCTATAATAATTTTACCGCCTTAATTACTTCTTATATAAAGTTTAGAAAAATCTTAAAATACGCGATAAATATTAATATTATAGTTTATATATTTAGTTTAAATTAGTTTTTACTCGATCTAGATAAAATATAATTAAGCCTAATATATAAATTTAAAGGTATAAAAAAGTATATATTTTATCTAAATTTAAATTATCTATTAATTAAATTTTTAAATATTTACTCGAGTTGTAATATATTATATAAAAAGCTATAGTTAGTTAATAATATAAAAAAAACTATTTTAAAAAATAATCTTTGTTTTTATTATAAATTTATATTTTAACTTTTTTATTAATCTATTTTAAAAGGTAAAAAAAAAATTTATAAGTCTTTTTCTATAATTACTAGAAAAAATATTTATATTAAAAAATATTTTATATATTAAAAAATTTATAAAATTGTTAGCTTAATAATTTTAATAAAAAATAACGAATATATTTTATTTTATAATTTTTATCCGCTTTATTACTATTATTATTTCTATTATAATTAATTATATCCTTTTTTATTAAACCGGAATCAAGTATTTTATTTATAAAAATATTATATTATTAAAGATTTTTAAACTTTTTTTTATTAGTTTTACTACTTTTATTTTAATTTTTAGATTTATTTTTTTTATTTTTAAATAATAAATACTCGCTTTAAAATAGTAAAAAAGTTTTTTTTTTATTTTTAAAGATTATAATATTGGTTTATTAAGAGTATTTTAGAACTAGTATTAAAATTAATAGCGGAGGTTATATATAAAATAGACTTTTAGTATTAAAAGTCGGCGGAATTGAAATTAGAATCTATATTTTAAACTTCTTTTATTATTATTTATCTTATTTTTTTTAAATCTTTTTTTTTTAATTTTATAGCTTTTTTTAATATTAATAAATTCTTTTTTATATAAAACAAAAGTTTTTTCTTTTATTCTTTTACTATAAATTTAAATTTATTAAGTTTTAATTTTTTTAATTATATTTTACTAAATAAAAATATATATAAAAAGTATACCGGCGTATTATCTATTAAAATAATTAGTTTAAAAGTTAAAAATAGAATTATAAAATATTATATTATATTTTATAAAACTATTTTAATTAAAATTATTATTAGATTAGATTTATTATACGCTTTTTAATAGGCTAATACTATTTTTAAATATCGATCTCGGGTTATTATTATAAATATTTTTACTTTATTATATACTAATATTTTACTAGTATTACTAAATATTAAAGCGTTTTCTATAAAATTTAATATAACTACCCTAGTTTTAAGTCTATACCGTTAAAGAAATTATTTAATTAATATATTTAATATAGTTTAAAATTTAATAATTTATAATAAATAATAGTATTTAATACGTTAAAAATAAAAAATAGAGGTTTAATTAATTTAATAGGTAATAGCGGATAAAAAAAAAATTTAATAATAAAAAAGTTAGTTTTAAATTTAAATATATATATAAATTATTATTATTAATTGGTTTGATTTTAACTCGATTTTTTACTTATAAATAATATCAATAAATAATAAATTTATATACTTTTTTAATCTAGTTTAAAAGTATATTAATAGAGATAATATTTTTTTACTTTAAATATTTCTTGAATAAAGCAGCTACTTAAGTAATATTTATAATTGACTATTTTCTTTTTTTAGAGGCTTAAAGTTTAAAAGATCTAATTTTTAATATTATAAATTTATTTTTATACGGATTTCCTTTTATAATACTATCTAGTCTATTAGTTTGATAACGCCGAATTCTAGTAAAATATATCTCTTACCTTATATTATAGCCGGAAATTAATTATACTCTATTTAAAATTATACTATACAGGAGTTAAATAATATATTAAAAGATAATAAAATTATAAAAATAGTATATTAAATAGAAAAAAAGGAATCTATAATTTTTAAATAAAGTAAATTTTAATATTTAAAAACTAAAGAAAAAAATTATATAAAAAATTATATTTTTTTTATAATATTTAATAATATTATATACTAAAGAAAATCGGATAATAAAGTTTTAAAAAGGAATACTATATAAATTACTTTTTTAATTTATTATATACAGTTTTTAATATATATTAAAAATTATATATATTTAATATTTAATTTAACCTATTCAAGCTATAGATCTACGCTACTAATACAATATTCTATTATTTATATTTAAATATACGATTTAAACTTCTTTTTAATTAATTTAAACTAAATTTATATTTAATTTAATTTAATATACTTTAAAAATCGATTATTTAATTTTTAAAAAACCGTTATAAGATTATATTAAATTAAAAGGTAGTCTATTTAATAATACTAGTATATAATAAATATTAAGAAATTAGTATAAAGATTAAAACTAGATTTATTTATATATTCTATCCAGCTTTATATCTACCGCGTAGATAGACGATACCTATATAGTAGAAAAAATAGCTATAAGCTTATTATTTTCCTAGAAATATATAATTTAAACTTTTAAAATAAATTTGAATTTTTTTCTATTATTATTACTTTTAAATTATTAAATTATAGTATATAAACTAATAAATATAACTTTTATTTTTTATTATTTATCTAATATTTTAAAAATTTTTAATCTTCTTTAAATAGTACCTATTAATAGAATACTTATAATATAGATCTAATTGTAATTAAAAATCTTATAATTAAAAATATTTTTAGCGCGAATATTATCAATTATTTTAATAAAATAATAACTCGAATATTTAGATAATAAAATATTTTTACTACTATTTATACGGGTTTTAAAATATATTTAAAAATATTAAAATCTATTAAAACTAATAATAATATTTTTAACCTATTTTTATATTTTTTATAGTCCTATTACTTTAAATTTATCTTTTTAATATCTTTCCTTTTTTAATTATATCTTCTAATATTATTTATCCTATTTAGTTTTATTATAATATTTAAAATTATAATTTAATTTTATTAATAACTTTTATAATAATTTCTTTATAAATTTGAATAATATATTTTTAATATTATATAGGATACTTTTAAATTTAAGGATTTTAGTTAAAGATTTTAAACTTTTTAAAAAAGAATCGTTAATAATCTATAGGATATAAACTTTAATATTTAACGGTTATATTTATTTTATTATAATTAAACGTCCTTTTCTATTATTTTTATATATTATAGAATCGAGCTTTTTTATATAAAGGATTAAGTCTTTAAATTATAAAGATAATTTTATTAAATAAAGGAAAGTTATAAAAGAATAATAAAATAACAATTATTTATATATTAAGTTTAATAAAAAAAGAGTAAAATTATAAATAAATAATCAAAAGTCGATTAAAACGGTATATATATATATATATATATATATATATATATATAGTATTTTATAAAAAAGACGAATTTAATATTACGTAAAAATTATAAATGGAATTTATAAATACTAAAAAGTAAATTATAAGAACTATATTTATATTAATAATAATAATACGGACGAATAAATTTAATATATATTTAATAATATAATAAGCTAAATATATATTATAAAAATATAAATAAATTAAGATATTTAGGCTGAATTATTTAGGCTAACGCTTTTAAGCTAATTTCTTTAGATTAACTTTTTTAAATCGATTTTCTAGACCGATTATATATATTAATTAAAAATAAACTTTATTAAATTACTTTATAATTATTTAAAGAGTTATTTTTTATTATTTATATTAGAAAATAATTTTATATTAATTATTTAATAAATAAATTCTACTTTTATATAATAATTTATATCGGTTGAATCTTATAATTTAAAATTTTTTATATTACTATTACCTCTATTACTAATAATTCGATATTTAATAATTATAATAATTTTATCTAATAAAATTATTACTTTCTCTACTAATTTATAAATATTATTCTTTTCTATCGAGTCCGCCGCCTATAACGGGAATATAATATAAAGGCGGTCTATTTATATACCAATATAATATATTTATTTATAAAATTAAATAGCCCGGCTTTATTTTAAATAGATTATAGGCCGTTATTAAATTAGGATTTATCCTTTTAATTCTTAATATTATTATAATAACTTTAGAGCGAATCTCTTATTTATATATAATTTTATTATTGTTATTTTTCAACTAGTCGATTATTTTTTAAAATCCTTGTATTAATATTTTATAATCGTTATATATAATATTAAATAAATAAACCCGATTAAAGTTTTTAAAGCTAACTAGATTTATTATAATAAAATTAGTAGTCTATTTAAATTAAATCGTATCTTTTTAAAAAATATAAATATAAAAGCATTTAAAAACTTTTAGAATATTAAATAAATATATAAAATTATAAATATACTAGATATAGAATTTCTTTACTTATAGTAAAGTCTATATAGATAATAAGTTTAATATCGCCCGATAAACTAATTATTAATAGCCTTTTATTATATTTATATTTTAAACTTCGTATATAAAGTTTAATAGTTTTTTATCGCTATAAAAAATTATCGTCGTTTATCTAATATTCCTCTTTTTTAGTTTCTATAATAGTTAGGTTTAATTTATTATAAATAATATTATTTATTAAAATAGAAATATCCGTTAAAATATATAAATAATATACTTTATATCTTATTTATTTATAAAAAAGAACTAAATATTACCTCTTTATAGTTTTAATTATACGTCGTTGTTTTATTTTAAAATTAAATTTTATATTCCTTTAATTTTTATTAATTCTAGTAAATAAAGTAATATTAATATAATATTTTATAATTTAAATTTAATAAAGCGGTAATAGGATAAACTTTTTATTAAAAAATTTAAAATAATCTTTTTAACGAAATATAAAAAGCGGGATAATTTTTAGAAATTCTATTTCAGCTTTATAGAGTTAGTAGTTACTATTTTTTTTATCGAGATTTTTTTTAATTAATAGCTGACCTTTAAATATAAATAATATTTATAAATAATATTTTAATATTTTAAATTAACGCTACGTAAAAATAAAAACCGAAAAATAATTATTATTATTTTCTTTAATAGGCTATAATAGATATTAAAAGTAAGATCTTAATTTAATAAAATTTTTATATAATAATTCTATTAAGGTACTGAATAGAAAATATATATTTAATTTAAATTCGACGAGATTATTATTATACTAGCCGAGCCGTTTAAATTTAAATTAAAATTAGTAATTAAATAATTTAAAAAAAATCTATTATTATATAATTCTAAATTTTAAAAAAAATATATCTTATTAAAAAATACTTGACTATAATATATATTATACTACTTACTAATTTTAGTTTTTATTGTTTTTATACTTAATTTCTAATTTTATAATTATTTTATTACTTTAACTAGCTAAAAGCTATAAAAATCTAGTATTATAGAATAATAGCACTAAATTTACTTTATTTTAAATTACTAATCGTTTCTAATATATAGTAAAACTATTACTATTTTAATTATTTAATATAGTTTTAACTCCGCTAGTTAAATATTCTAAAATAATTTTTTTTAAATTCTATATCTTTTTTTATCTATACTAAATATTTCTATTATTTTAATAAACTACTAGAAGATTAATAATTACGGGATAATAAATAAAATAAAATTATATTTTAGTTTAAGCTTTAATACTAGCCCGAATATTTAATAAAAATAAAAAAATAATAGTAAATTTTAACTTAGATATTTAATATCTTTAAATTAGCTATAAATTTTATTCTAAAATTTAAAGTATTTTATAGCTATTAAATTCTATAATATCTTTACCGCTTTAATATTTTTCTAAATAAAATTAAAAACCGTCTTTAAATATTAAAAAAATATTAATAATATAGTATATATATTTACTTTAAATAAGTTTTTATTTAATTTAAATATAATAAAAGTTTAGTTTAGTCGATAAATTTAAAAATATATAAAAGAGTTTACTTTACAAAATTTTATATTATTACCCGTTTATATTTTTTTATATTCTTTTTACTAGTAAAATAGTATCTAAAAAGCTATAAAAAGCTAATAATAAAAAAAAGCGTATTTTAAAAATCCCCTTTAATTTTATTATAAATCTAGATTTTTATATTTTTACTAATTTATTTAAAATTTTAAAAGACGATTTTATAAATTTTTTTCTATTACTATTACGTAGAGTACCTATACTAAAAAATATCCTATATATTAATAAATTTATAAGATTTTTAGATTATTAAATCGAGTAATAAATAAATAATATATTTTTTATTATAATTTTTATTCTATTTCAATTTAATATTATCTTTATTATAATTAATATACTTTTTTTTAAAAAGTTTAAATCTAATATCTAGCTTATAAAATTATTATATAGATAAAAATTTTTAATCTTTCCTTTAAAAGCTTTAATACCTTTTTTATAATTTTTAAACTTAACCCTTTCGCTTTTAAATAATAAATATTTATATTAAAATAGTAAATATATTTTTTTTCTTTAACTTTAAAGATTATAATATTAATTTAACAAAAATAAATTTTAATACTAATAGCGAAGGGTATAAATAAAGCAGATTTCTAGTATTTAAAGTTAGTAGAATTAAAATTAAAATTTATATTTTAAACTCCTTGTATTATTAATTATTAAATATTCCTTTAAAACTTTTTCTTTTTTTATTTTATAGCCTTTTTAGATTTTAATAAACTCTTTTATAATTTAAATAAAACTCTTTTTTTTAATTTCTTTATTATAGATTTAAAACTAGTAGATTTAGATTTTTCTAATAGTAGTTTATTAAATAATTAACTATATAAAAATATAATCGATATAGAACTTATTCAAATAGTTAATTTAAAAATTAAAAATAGAAATATAAAATAATATACTATATTTTTAAATAATTAGTTTTATTTAAAATAATATTAAAGTCGATAATTTATAGAATTTTTAATAGATTATTACTAACTTAAAATATTAATTCTAGGTTATTTTAATAGATACTTCTAGGTAATTAAATATTAATATTTTATTAATATTATATACTATTTACGCGTTTTTATATATTATTTTATAAAACTAGCTTAAATTAAAGTTTATATTATTAAAAAAATCCTTTATTTAATATAATCGCTATATTTTAAATTTAGAAATCCGCGATAAACTATAATATTAAAATTATTAAAAATAAAAAATAAAAGCCGAGCTATTTTAATAGATAATATAGGAATAAAAAAAGAATATACTAATAGAAGAGTTAATTTTAAACGAGGGTGTTATATAGTAAATATAGGGTAATAGTATTATATTAAAGATAAGGAACTATTTATTTATAGAATTTATAACTAAATAAATATAAACGCTAAGAGGCGCTAAATTTAACTAGGTAAACTTATTTAAAAGGCCTCCTTCGGGCTATAATAGCTATTTAGCCCTATCTACTTTATTAGCCTTCTACCTCTATAATATAGCCGTAATAGATACCGGTAATAAATAAAACTATTAACCCCTAATAATAAGCTTTTCCTCGCCGATAAACGGCTTTTTAACTTATTCCTATTACTTAATATTAATATTAGTATTATTAACGGTATTATTATAGTTTAAGGCCGATTTTAGATTAAAATAACGTTTATATTTTTTTATTAATACTTTAATATTATTTAAACGGTATTTAAATATTTACTAGTCGTTTTTAAATCTATAACTAACCTAATAAATAAGGTATTAAATAGAAAAACCTCTACTTTTATAGATATAATATTTATAGAGAATTTATTTAATTTTAAACTTTTTATTACTATTAATAATAACTAGGGGTATAGATATATAATAGCGCTAGTAGAAATTATTATTAAAGTTAATAATAAGCTTTAAATATACTATTAATATTATATTGTAAATTTTTATAATAAGTAGTAGTTTTAAATAGTAGGCTAATAATTTAATACGTTCGATAATTTTAAAAAAACCTACTAGCTATTATTTAATTTATTTAAAAGTAAATTTTAATATATTATAATTTTAATATAAATATATTTTTATAAAATCGCTAACTTTAAAATAAACTAGTTAATAGTATATATTAAAGTATTTTTTTATTTTTATTATAATAAAGATAATAATATTTTTAATATTAATATATATAAACCAGTATTCTTTTATAGCTATTAATACTATAATATTCTATATTATAAATATATTTATAGATTTACTAGCCTTTAAAATAGTTAAATTATAATAATAAACTATTTATATTATAATTAAAAAGATAGCTAGTTCTTTAATAAAAGCGTCGGCGAGAGCTTTAAAGTCTAGCGTATCTTTTAATTAAATAATTTACTTAGAGTTTAATAGATATAGAAAATCTAGTATTTTACGAGTTTTAAATTTAAATAATATTTAATTAAGTACTTTAAATATAAAGCTATAATTTATAAAATTATTAAAAGCTATTAATATTTAAAAAAAAAATAATAGACTATAGCTTAGAATTATCTAATATAGCGATATAATAGTATATAGTAATTTTAATAATTTAATTAAACTATTTTAATATATTATTAATTGATAAATATTAAATAGTAAAATATTATAAATTTACCTTTAATATTTTAAATATTTAGCGTTATAAATAACCTATAAACTTTTTATTATAATATAAAATTACTACTTTTAATATACTTTAATTTAGTTTTATTAATTTATTTAATAATTATTTAACTTATTATTTACCGCTTTAAATAGTCTTTTTAAATATATAAATAACTATTTTAATAAATTTATCTATTATTAATATATAATAATTGTATCCTTTATATAATTTTAGTAGAATAAGGATAAAATTGATAATAAATATATAAAACGGTTTTATTAGACTAAATATTAATTATAAAGCTCTATATAAATAGTAGCAAGATATTTAATTAATTTAGTACTATAAATAGTAGCGAATAAATTTATATAATTTTATTAATATATTATATATATAAAAGCCTTTTATTAAATATTTATACATATATATATAGCCGGGATAGCCTATTTTATTATATACTAACTAGAATACTTTTTTTTTTATATTTATAGGTATTTTTAAATATATACCTTATTTATTATTATTAAAGTAGATATTGCGACTGCACTATATATATATAGCTGGAAGTCATATATATATAGCATTATTGCAATATAGCAACAAAAAACTGCGCTTGCCGTTGCGAAAATAACCACTAGTATTAGTAGTAAATTCTCTGCGGATTCAATAAACAACCTTTTTACAATATAATAAAGTTCTATTATATCAAATAGTAGCAATTATCGAAGCACAGGATCAGACGATACGTCCGGTCCTTTACACAATCAACCAGTCCTTACCAACGCCAGTTAATTATTAACAAACCAGTCCTCCGGGTATAAAAAGTTTTTTTTTCCTCTCAAAGCTTCGTTACTAGCCCCACCACTTAACCATTTCGTTCAAACCTTGGTGCTCTTATTATAGCCCTTAAAAAATATATTCTTTAATTTACTCAATCTGCTCAAATTGAACCGTTACTCTAACGGCATCCACCTAACCAAATGCCACAACATCCACTGTATTACTAGTATATCATCTTAACATTTTCTCATCTATAAATCACTCCTATATAACCAATATCAGACTAGAAATACGTCGTGTAATAGCCTATATTACCACGAAGTATTATTACCCAGGCGAGGAATAACGACTAGGCAAGGATCTAATAGAGCGTTCTAAGAGATCTAATAGATTACGGAGCCGTTCGGCAGCACCTAAATACACTTTTAGCTAGTTTAACAACTGGGCTCTTTAGCGTGCATTTTTTAACCATATAATTAAAGACTTCAACAGTAGGATATAAAATATTTTAGCGTACTTATTAAGCCTACCCCTAGAATCTAGTACAGGTAATAAACAATAATAAGATAAACTATATCAACAATAACTTCAGCAACCTAGTCAGAACAACATTAAGAACATCAATAAGAACACCTAAAAAATTATCGAAGCTCAAGAAGAGCATACCACACCTTAGATAGAAGATACCTCAGGCAACACTAATCTATTAGTAGACATAACGGGTAATAACAACTAGAACGCTTAAGGCTTGAATTTTTCTCAGGCCTAATAATAATAAATGTCCTCCATTATTACTAACGCTATAGCGCTATTACAATAACAATAATAGAACGATAATTAAAAATTATAAATAAATAATACGGTACCAACACCTTAATAGCGCTTAAAAGATATTAGCTTCTTTAACCCGAACTTTAACGTTCCACCGGTTAAAATTAAAGATATTTATAATATTTATTATAATATATTTAGCTTTACAAATCGTTTTAAAGTTAAAGTAATAATAATAAATATTAAAATTATTACAAAATATCTCGATTTATACCTATTAGGAAAAGTAAATAAATAGTATACCAGCTAGCTAGAATCTGCTATACGCGTTAGCCTTTATAACGACCTATTAGGAATAACGGAGTAGGTAAAGGTATTAGAAAAAAGATTCCGGGACTTACTAGATAGAAGTTTATCGCTATTAGAATCTATCCGTTTTACCGTCCGTGACGTCCGTTAATAAAAAAACCCTGCGGATTTTATATTTAGTATCGTCCTAAACTTTTAGAACGCTAGTATCGTAATAATTAAAAAAATCTAGGTATTACTAGTATATAAATATATTAATAGTTATTTAAAAAGGGATTTACCTAGGTTAATAAAAATATTAATAGTAGCTGTATTATTAAAAGAGCTATATTTTTAAAAGGATATCTAGTACGATATCTATAAGTTAAAGTAATAAATATAGCTATAATTAAAAAGTAAATAATAATATAATTAAGGTTAGTATAGCTTCTATATAAATAATTTTAATAATAATCGTAGTAGGAATTACTATAGTAATTACTTAAATAACTAATATAATAGATATAGTTTAGGCTATAATTATACTAATAACCAGACCCTAAATGCGAATAGGCCCTTTATTTCCCAGCCCCTTACCCTTAATTAAAACTATAGTAATAACCAACAGTAGTTAAATAATTACCGCTAGTAATCTAGTAAATACTAGCAAGTCCAGATTAAAACTAAAAACGAAAATATTAATATTATAAATTAGCGGTTAAACGTATTAAATAATTAATATAGTAACTATAATAATCGTAGTCGAGATTTATTTAAACTATAAAGAAATCGTTAAATAACGCCTAAAGCCTATTAATACGAGGTTAAAAATAAAAACGATAACTAGAAGAACTAATAGCTATTAGAGGATAAATAATAGTCCTAATTATATAAGGATATATTTAATAATAATATTAAATAGTAAAGGAACTATAATAATAAAGAGCTTAATAGTTAAAACGACGATAAGTACTATTAAAATAGTAGCTAAGAGGATATAATTAAAGGATATTTTATAGCGTTACCTTAACTAGAAAAAAAATTTAAGTATAGGAAATATACCGAGATTTTTTTATTAAATAACGCTTTATACGATTATATCCGTATAGGAAAATATTTTAAAAAATTAATAAAAGTTAAACTAAACTTTTTAATTATAATAATAAATAGTAAAGTATTTAAGTTAAACTTAACTATTAAAATAATAAAAGGATATATATTCTATAAAAATTATTTCGTTATAGCGTTAGTATATTTTACGCTTTATAGACTAGACTATAATATATATTTTAATATAGGGTGTATAATAAGCCTTATTAATAGGAAATTTTTACTAGTAAATTTACTAAATAGCGTATTAAAGATTCGAACGATACTAATACTACTATTTATTAAAGGTATCGGAAAGAATAAATATAAAGCTAATAAATATATTATTATCTAGCTATATATACCCGGAAAAAATAGTAATATTACTCTTATTAAACGCGAAATCTATATTATTAACGACTTAATAGCTAATACTTTAATTAAAATAGATATTCTTAAATTAGAAGATAATTCTATATACTACAAACGTAATATAATAACGATAAAAATATATAAAAGCTTAAAGGTACTAGTTATCTTATTAACTAAAAAACTAATAATAAAAAGAACTATTTATAGTAAGGAGCACGTTATAATCCCTCCTTATACCTATATAACTGTTTCTATCGCTAGCCCTAAACTACGCCTACTAGACCTACTGGACGATTGTAATTTCATTTTCGAACCTAACACGTTAGATAAACTATTATTCTACGTATATTTTATCGATTAATTAATAAGTTATATAATAGTCAGGAATAATACGGATAAGACTGTAATATTATCTAGGAAGTATAATTTAGGATCAGTTATTAAAAACGACTATAAAGTCAGTAGTTACTATATAGTATCTTTAAAGAATAACGAGCTCGCTATAAAGGCGCTTAAATACTATATAAGTAAATTTTAAAATAACTTTAAACGATTTATAGCGGGAGCAGCTACCGCTTTTACTACTATAGTAATAATAGAAGCTATAGAGTCGCTTTACTTAATAAGTATTACTATATATAGCACGTCGATAGCTTAAACGGCGATAGATAATATTATAGATAGCTTTCCTAATCTATAGAAGGATACAGGCAATATTACGAATATACTAGAAAGCGAATAGATAAATATCCTACTAGTCGATAATTAGCGTAAGCTATATAAACTAGGCTAAATTAAAATATACCCTTTAGATTAGTATAATAAAAATATTATTAATAAGACTTTTAATAAGCTATACTAATAAGGCCGTATAAAATAGATAACAACCGCTACTCCGTTTTTATTCCTATATTTTATTATTTAAAAGGAAGTTAATAAGAGTTAAAAATATAAAAAACAAATAGTGGTTGATATTAGAGCGCTTAATAGTATTACTATATTTAACGCTTATTTAATACCACCTTAAATAAAAATTTTAGCCTAAATTTATTATATAAAAATAATTTCAGTTATTAATTTTATAAACTTCTTTTATTAATAATAGATTAATTAATATTATAAATACTATTTAACGGTAGTATCGTATTATAGATAAAAAATATTTCTTATCCCGGTTATAGGATATTATAATTTACTAGTATATATTTAAAAAATAATTAATAGGATACTTCGCCCCTTTTATTTATTTACGAGAGTATACGTAAATAATATCGTTATATTCTTTTTATCGCTAGAAAAATATCTTAATTATTTATAGCAAGTATTCCAGGCTCTAGATAGTTATAATCTATACCTATTACCTAAGAAATATTTCTTTAGCTACCTAACGATCCACCTACTTAGTCAAAAAATCGATACTTTAGACCTTATAATAATCGATAATAAGTTTAAAACCATTTCGAATTTTATATTTCTAAAAACACTACATTTATTAAAACGATACCTAGATCTTATAGAATACCTAAAGTAATACGTTCCTAATTATATAGCGGTAGTTAAGCCCCTATAGTAATAAAAAATTTTCTTAAATCAAACGATCAAATCTAAAAGCACTACTAGGAAAAAGGCAGCTAGAAGGATATAGCTTTTAGTATTAATACTGAAGGAGATTAACGCTTTTAACTACCTATAGTAAATCTTCTCTTTTTTTAATATACTCGTACACTTTAATAAAAAGCTTATCTTATATATCGACCTTAACGCTAGTAAAGAGTTTAGCTTTAATATATATACCTATTATACTGCGGAGCTAATAGCAGTAGAGCCGAAATAGAAGTCTAAATAATCTATACTATTTCTTAATAGACTACTTATTAACGCTAAAACGAGATATTAGCTAATAAAGCTTAAAATCGCAAGTATAGTATAGGTTATTAAGAAGATTCGCTATATAATAAAGGTATTGCTTAATATTACGATTATTTATACCGATTATTCTACCGCTATTACTATTATACGATAGATAAGCCTTAATATAATATTTATTAATAAGCTAAATCTACGACTCGTTTAAACCTCGAAGTACCTCTAATAATTTTGATTAGATATCCACTATAAGTCCGGTAAATCTAATACAATTTTAAATACCCTATTAAGGCTGGATAGTATTAAACGCCTAGCCAATCGCGAATATCACCCTTTAAACGAATCGCTAGATACTTTAATAGTCTATTATTTCCCTATTATACTAGTAGAAATAAGCCCTAAATTTCGCTAACACCTAATTAATAGCTACTAGGAACCACGCTGAACTAGAATTATCACCTCCGTTAAGAGCAACGAACGATTAAGTAAAAATATAACTAGACTATCCTACCGGTTAATCAACCAGTTATTATATTTTAACGACGATAAATATAGTCTATACCTATATATTCCTTCCGCCTTGGAGGCTGAAGTATTTAAATTGGCCCACGATAAATAGGGCTATCTAGGGTATACTAGGATATATAAACGCCTAATAGGTAGCTTTTATATCTATAATATAGTAACGAAACTCTATAAATTTATTAAATACTACCTATACTATTAGCTTAATTAAATGCTACGGTATCAGCTATATAAAGCCTTGCAACCTGTTTATAGTCCTTTCCGGCTATTTTATACTTTAATAATCGACTTTATCCTTATATTACTACTATTTTTTAAAGGCTATAATTACATTATATCTATTACTAATAAATTTAGTAAACTTATTACGATTATTATAGGTAAAATAATATAATTAGGAGAAAACTAGGTAAAGTACTTTTTTAATAGGTTAGCTATATTAAATTAGGGTATTTTATAAGTAATTATTTTAGACCAAAACCGTAAATTTATTATTAGAATATAGAAAGAAATACTTACAGTATTTAAAGTATCGCTGTTATTCTTAATAGTATAGTACCTATAAATAGATAGAATATTAGAATAGATAAACCAGACTGTAGAAATCGTACTACAATATTATATCTCGATTCTACTAAACTTAGCGTTATAGTTAATAGTACTCCTTAAGATATCCGTATCCCTTAATAATTCCACTAACTATAATTTAACGTTATAAGCTTTAAACTAAGTAGCCTTTAGCTTTAAAACGCGCGAAATACTAGATCTATTTACCCTTAATAATCCTGAGAGCTAAAATTAACGCCCAACTCTAATATCTGTAGTCGTTATATTCTTTACGGTTATACGTTCAGTAAACCGCCAAGCGTCGATAAAATAGCCTAGCACGCTACAACCGGTAATACAACCCACAGATCTATTAAAGTGATAGAGGCTAGTTTTAATAGATAAATACCGTCCGAGCTATATCGATATAAAGGATACCATTATATTCGTAGTAATAAAGATAAAAAAGCGGTACGATAATAACCATCTACCAAAATTTTTTTATATAAGGGACCTCGTTAAGCTTCGATTATATAGAAATTACCGAGTTCCCGGTATTATATTAAAGAAAATTAAACTATAATTCGTAGGACCGTTTAAAATTCTAAAAAGGATCGAGCTATTAGTATATAGACTAGAGCTATCTAAACGTATAAAGGTTCACAATATAATTTTTATAGTATACTTTAAACCAGCTACTAACCTATTAAACGACCTGTACTAGTAATACCGAGTACCGGCACCTCTAGTTATAGTAGATAATAAAGTTGAGCACGAAATTAAACGCTTAATTAATAAGAGGCGTATCTAAAGAAATAGGGGGTAGTTAACCTAATATCTAGTCCGTTAGCTTAGATACGGACTAAAAGATAACTAGTAGTTACCTAAATAGCGTCTGAATAATATAAGGCATTTAATAGATAATTATAAGGAGCAGTTCGGTATAAAAGCTAGACTACCTAATTAATACTTCTAGTAGCGACGTTTAACTATATATAGATTTTTTTATATTATCTTC
Organism: Opeltia flavorubescens; assembly: GCA_000442125.1. Lineage (NCBI taxonomy): Eukaryota > Fungi > Ascomycota > Lecanoromycetes > Teloschistales > Teloschistaceae > Opeltia > Opeltia flavorubescens. Next base: position 817,622 of record KE546979.1, read on the forward strand.
TGAAGTTCGATTAAATAGATATCTATTCCTTTATATATAAATCGTAGTACTTAAATTTTTCCTATTACTTAAAGCTTTACTTATATTAATTAATCCTTATTTATACCGTTAAAACCTTATTTATTCTATATAACTCTACGTTTAAAGTAAGGTATAACTTTATTAAAGTTACTTATACTTATAACCCTAAACCTTACTAGTACGTCACATATTATTAATTAATTATAAAACTAGTACTATTATTTAAGGCCTTTTACTCGCTCAACCCTATTAAATAAAAACTTACGTTTTTTTCTTTACACACGATTATATACTGTAACCTCGAACTTTAAACTTACCTTGACTACTTATTACTACGACGTTTACTATATCTAATCAACTTATAACTAAATACCAAGCAGCCGAAGAATTCGCCCGGTATGAAGTAATAGTAAATAACCAGGAGCAGGAGCTAGACGTTTACAATAAAGGAATAATCAAGGAGCCCGTCGCTTATAAAAGACCGGCTTAAGAGCTCGTCGCTTATAAAGGAATGGCTTAAGAGCTCGTCGCTTATAAAGGAATGGCTTAAAAGCTCGTCGCTTATAGAGGAATAAATTAAGAGCTCGTCGCTTACAACAAAGCCACAACCAGTGACCATATCGCTTATTAGGGCAACGAAAACCATACCGAGGGTTAACAACAGCTTATTATAGAAGCCCTCGAACGTCTTAACAGTAAACTACTTAGTAGTCCAGCTAATAAATAGCAGAAGCCGGTGAAGTATAAAGGCAAATTCAAGCCCTACAACAAGAACGATGGAACAACGCAGATTAACTTACTAACGTTATCAGGGCTGGAGGACGGTTGCCACCTTTTGGAATTCTATAAAAGCGACTATCCCTTGATTGACGATAAGGATGAATACAGCGAGGATAGTAACCGTATTAAGCAATATATGGAGCACTATATAGAGAGGAATCTTAAGAAGTTTAGCTATAAGGGACTGAAGGCTACAGAAATCTATTAGAAGCGAATATTCGCCAGCGTTAAAACAGCTAATAAGCTCTCGAAGTTAGCTATAGCAAAAGAAAAGGGCAAGTCGAAGGAACAAGTTCCCACCGATAGCAATAACGAGGACTAGCTAGAACCTCCGGCCAACGACGATAGCAAGAAGAAGCGTAAGCGCAAGCCAGGCGTTATAGCAGGCCTTACTGAAGAGTAGAAGGCGGAATATCGTTGCTAAGCTGCTAAAAAAAGCGGAGAGGCAAGCGGCGAAGCACGACGCAAAGCGAAGGAGACTAGTATCCCGATTATACTAAAGCGAGTAAAAAAAATAAAAAATCTACCGCGTCCAAAGATACCTCCGCCACCCTTGAAGTTCCATAAGATCATCTAATAATAAATACCAGACGTGGTAATTACGGACCCAAGCGACCGTTTTAAGATAGCAGTCTAGTCGCTTAGATTATAGATAGTAGAATTTAAATAAAAATATACCGAAGCTATCAACGCCGTTATCTAAACTAAAGATAAAAAACGCGCAGACATCATTAAATCGAAGAACGACGAAATCAAATCAGCCTACGATAATAGATAGAAAGAAGGATTCGCGAACGTATAGAAGCAATCGTACTATACTATTAAAGACATCGAACCTATAAGTATCGAACTAATACTATCTATATCGTCGTCATCGTACAGCTCCTCTAAGAAGGGGTCCGATAACGAAGAGGTTGAAGACGGTAAGGTCGAATAAAGGCGGTATCTTTAGGTTATTTTTCTTTTAGATTAGCGTTCGATTAGCGCTTACTTTAGGTCGTTTTTTCTTTTACAAGACTTATATCTATAGATGGATATACGCTTCGGGACGAAGCCTTTCTCGAAGGGTAGCACTTATTGCGACTGCACTATATATATATGGCTGGAAGTTATATATACATAGCATTGTTGCAATATAGCAATAAAAGGCTGCGCTTGCCGTTACGGAGATAACCACTAGTATTAGTAGTAGATTCTCTGCGGATTCAATAAACAACCTTTTTATAATATAACAAAGTTCCATTGCATCAATAGAGTAGCGCGTTAATAATATAATATAATAGTTTAATAATATTATTATTTAGTTTTATATTAACTTTAATAGAATTTTTAATTTTAACCTAATAGTTTTTTTTTATATACCTATCGATTAATTATTAACGGAATTCGGTTAATATTTTTATCAAATTTACCGGGAAGTAATATACTATAAACGCCTTTATATTTAGTAATTTATCTATTTTTAGGCGATATTTATAGCTAGCAAGCTTTAATAGTATATCTAGAACTATATTTATAACTTTAGGTTTATAATAAATATTAAATTTAAAATATTAAAAGTATTTAGAAATTTATATTAAATAAAAATTAAATTTTTCTATTAATATTATATTTAGGCTAGTCTAGTTTAAAATATTAACTATAATAGAATAGTTTATATAAATAATAATATAATATTTAATTACTTTAATTATATAATAGATCTTTTTAACTACTTAAATAATACTTATAACTTTTAATTCTATAAGCTAGTAGTATATTTTAGCGTCTAATAATAAATAGTTAAGGAATAGAATTAATTATTTAAATTTTTACTTAAATTTTTTATCTATTTTATAAGTAGCTTTATTTATATTATAATAGATATAGGCTATAAAACCGAATTTTTTATTAGTATTTAAATTTATATATAGTATTAAACTTTTATTAAAATAAACTAGAATTAATAATAATAAAAAAAGTTTTTATAAATAATAAAATACGTTAAACTCTTTAAATATAAATACTATTAGTAGATTCTAGATAATAGTTTTTTTATAAGTATTACCTTTAATAGTAATATCGCGGTTTATATAAATTTTATATTTTTAAAATAATTTTATAATAGTTATATAATTACTAATATACTACTAAAAATAGCTTATTAAATTTAAATATTTTTCTAATTATTAGAGCGTGCGTAGAAATAAAAGTTTTAAAATTACCTCTAGTTTATTTTTTATTATAGTAAGCTCGAAAGTATTAATCTTTTAGTTTAATAGGTATATAGATATATAACTAATAAACGATTTTATAAGTAATAAATATAGATTTATAATATTAAACGTATTAAAAATCTAGTTAAAATACTCCGCGTATTTTTCTATTAAAAAGGAAAAAACTATAATATTATTAATATAGGCTTTATAAAAAGAACGAAACGGGCGTAAAATTCTATTTATTATCCGTTATATATAAGCTAGTAAGTTATAATAATCTATTACCGGTATTTTAAACGTTTTTTACCTTTAATATAAAACTACTATTAATTAGTAGTAATACTATTAGTTAATTTATTATTAATAGAAGAAATTTATAAAATTAATTATAAAAAAAACTTTAGCGTTATAAATTTACGCTAGAATTTTTATTTATAATAGAACTAGGTAGGTATTTAATATTATAATTTTATTAAATATCTAAATATTAATAATAATATAGTCTTTAAAACTCTAATTAGTATTTTTTTAAATTATAAAATAATAAAATAAAAATAAAGTAGTTATAATAGTTTATTTTATCTGATTTTACTTATAAAGCTTATTAAAGGCTTTATTAATAATTTTTTTATTATAAATATTAATAGGGTATATATAGGTTTATTTAAATTTATAGATTTACTTCTAATTTTTTATTAATAAAATATTTATATATTTTAACTCCGGTATATTAATTATATTACTAGTATTTTATTATAAACGCGGGTAGCGTTTAATTAAAATAGTTAGGGTAATTCGTTTCGCTTATATTTTTAAAATTATTACTTTTATAAAATATACTATTTCCGTTTAATAGTTAGAATTAATAAATAGTATATTAGCGGTATTTAAAGCTATAATAGCTATTATAATAGTTATTATATAATATTTAAAGTTTTTTAAAAACTATTCAAGCTTTTATTTTAGCGTTTTAATAACTAGTTTATAATTTTTTAAATTAATTCAATAGTATTTATTAGCTTTATATTTATAAATAGTACTTAATTAAATTTTTATAACTAATTAGATAAAAAATAATAAATTATTATAAATATAAACTTATTTAAATATATAATCTATAATATATATATAATTAGTAAAGGTATTTAGAATTTTTAATTTATAAATAAAGTTACGGTTTTATAAAAAGTTTAGAGGTTTTTAATATAAACTAGCGATTTTAATAGTTTTACTAGCGTATAACGGTATTATAATATATTAAATACTATAGACGATAGCGTTTATTCTAGTATTTTTAGTATTAGTAGTAATTAGTATTATTATATTATTATAGGAGCTAATAGTTATTATATTTATAGATAAATATATATTAATATCTTTTAATTTTATAATATTAATATTAATAAATATATTAACGTTTAAATTATTTATTAAATAAAGCTTGTATATAATAATAATAAATTTTATAGCCCTTTTATTAGATATAAAGATTTTAATAATTATAAACTTAATAATATTATATCGCCTTTTATTAATATTTTTAATAATTATAGAAGTTAGTATTTTCTAAATCGTAGTATATAGTAGCTATTCTAGTAGAAATTTTCGGTTAATTAGGCTTATTATATAGTTTATATCCTAGTAGAAGTTATAGTTTTTAGCGTTTAATTATAAGCGAATATTTATAGTTATATAATAATATTTTTAAAAGGTAAAATCTACTATTAACGTATTTTTTGCGGTTAAATAAATTAACTAGGATATTTATAACAGTAGTTATTTAATTACTTTTAGTTTAATAACTTCCGGTATATTTTTAAATAGTTTAGCTAGTTTTAAATAAATTTATACTAGGATTAGTAAAATATTTAGCTTAATAATTAATTTAATTATAGTAGTTATAATTAAAAGTAATTTTTTATTATAACCGGAGTATAGGTATTAATATAAAACGTTATTTAATTTAAAAATTTCGTTATATTTATTATATTAGTATATTTTAACTACTTTAAATTCCGCGTGTTTTATTATAATAAAATAGAATTCTATTATATTATTATATTAGTTAGAATCTTTAATAATAATATATAGAGCTTTATTAAACTTTTTATCTATTATATATTCAGCTCTAATAAAGTCCGTAGATTAGTAGAAGCCGTTTTTATAACTTTAGTACTATTTTATTCTATTATCTAAAATCTACTCGCCGGAAACTTTTTATTAGAAATAGATTTATTAATTATTTAGCTAGTAGCTTTTATATAAATTTCGGTTATTATTACGTTATTAATAGCTATAATTTTACTAGTTTCCGGCTTAATTTTATTATAGCGGAGTATTAATTTTAGGCGGAAACTATTAATAAGTATTTTAAATAGTATACTAATTATTTTATATACCTGGTTTATTTTTAATTAACGGAGCTTACGGAGTTATAAAAAGATTTCGATATTAATATATAGTAGGAAATATATTTAGTTAGTTTTTTTATATATAGTTCGGGTATATAAATAAATATTTAAATCTATAAAAGGGGTTATTTTATAGCGGTTAATATATTACTACTTCTTTATATTATTTACTTTTATTTTTTTAAGAAAAATTTAGTTTTAATATTTTACGGTTTTTATTACTACTATAAATATTAAATTAATTATTTTTTTTATTTTAAAAGAATTTATAAAAGGTTTTAATAGTAATTATTATAATTTTATCTAGAATTAATATTTATAGCCGAGTATTAAAATATTTAATATTAATTATTATTTAAATATTTTTAATAGGTATTATTTTTATATTTTTTATTTTAATAATAATATTATTAAAATATTTTAAAGAGTTCTTTTAAGCCCGTATATTATTAATAATATAATATATCTACTTTAAATGCGTTAATATAGTAGATAATAGCTTGCTAAAATAATTTTTAAGAAATATATATTATAATTTAATACTTTTACTTAATTATAACAATTTATCGGTAGATTTATTAATTATAATAGTAAATTATACAACTATTTCGCCCTATAAATAAAAATCTAGATTATAATATATTAATAATATATCTATTATTTTATATTTAATTTTTATAAGCTATATAAAAGCGTATATATTATAATAAATATTATATAATTTTATAAATTTTATAAATAGTTTATTGCTATTTAATTAGAATAAACTAATATTATAAGCCTTTTATTATAATTTAGTAATCGCTAGTATAGTTATTAGATTTACTAATATAGTAATTATTTAATTCTAGAAATTCTATATAAAAAATCCTAGTAATTAAGCTAGACGGGCGTTTATAAGTAGTTATTTATTTAGAAAAGCTTATTACTATTATAGCGAATTATTATTATCTATAAATCTACTTTATTATTATTATAACGGAATTTCTATTATATCTAGTAGCGGTATAACGCTTCTTTTTAATTTTATTAAATAAAGTAGGCTAGATTCGATATTAGAAATATAGTTTCGCTATTTAAATATATTAATAAAGTTAGTAATATTTATAAATTTATTAAACTATTATAAATTTTCTAGCGAGTTTAAAAAATAAAAATAAAGGTTTAAACTATTTTAGATAAAATTTATAGCTAGTTTTTAAATATAAATTTAAAAATTTTCGTTTTTAAAAATTATAGTAGCGTTATTATAGAAATCGCTTATTATTTTAATAAAAATCTATAAATACTCGTTTTAATCTATAGAGTAAATAGCGATAAAAACTATATTAGCTTTTATTATACTAGCTTAAATTATCTAGCTACTAGAAGACTCCTATATTAAAAAACGGTATAGGCCTGGACTTTTTTTATAAATATAGTCGGTATAAGTTTTAAGGATTATTATAAAGGCCCGATTTTATTTTAAAAACCGCTTAATATATTTTTAAAACTTTTTAATATAAAAAATAATTATAACAAGAGCTAATATAATAATAAAGTCGATTAAATCTTTTAAATTATTATAAAAAGTATTTAGAATTTTATTAAAAGAATTAAAAACTAGAATATATTTTAATTAACTCTATTAACCGAGTATTAATATAGAAATAGTAGTTTAATAAATAGAGGAGTATTAGGCCTATTTAAAAGATCTAGTATTATATAATAATTAATAGTATATATATATAGAAGTTAATAGTACCGTATTTTATATAAATTACCTTTAATTACTACTATTTATTATATAATAGATATAAGGTAATAATATTATATTAAAAATAAAAAATTATTTATTTATAGAATCTATAATTAAATAAATATAGGCGCTAAAAGGGGCTAAACCCAACTAGATAAACTTGCTTAAAAGGCCTCCTTCGGGCTACGGTGGCTATTTAGCCCTACCTGCCCTATTAGCCTTCTGCCCCTGCGGTATAGCCGCAATAGAGGGCGTAAATTTAAATAATTATTATTAATAGATTTCTTTTTAACTCTATTCTTTAATTATAAATATTAATATTAATTTATAAAAATATAAACTTTAATTATTTAGTTTAAAAGTATATTAATAAAAATAATATTTTTTTATTTTAAATAATCCTCTAATAAAATAATTATTAAAATAATTGTTGTATAGTAAATATAGGGTAATAGTATTATATTAAAGGTAAAAAATTATCTACCTATAAAATCTATAACTAGATAAATATAGGCGCTAAGAGGCGCTAAACCTAATTAGAAAAACTTATTTAAAAAACTTTTTTCGGGCTATAATAGTTATTTAGTTCTATTTATTTTATTAGTTTTTTATTTATATATTATAGTCGTAATAAATACCGGTAATAAATAAAGCTATTAGCCTTTAATAGTAGGCTTTTCCTCGCTAATAAGCGGCTCCTTAATTTATTTCTACTACTTAATATTAGTATTAATATCGTTAATAGTTTTATTATAGTTTAGAACCGATTCTAGATTAAAACGGTATTTATATTCTTTTATTAATATTTAATTATTATTTAAGTAGTATTTAAATATCTATTAGTTATTTTTAAACTTATAACTATCTTAATAAATAAAATATTAAATAAAAAAACCTTTATTTTTATAGATATAACGCTTATAAAGAATTCGTTCGATTTTAAACTTTTTATTACTATTAATAACAATTAAAGATATAAATATATTATAGCGCTAGTAGAGATTATTACTAGGGTTAATAATAGGCTTTAAATATACTACTAATATTATATTATAAATCTTTATAATAGGTAATAATTTTAAATAATAGGCGAATAGTATAATTTATTTAATAATTTTAAAGAAACCTATTAACTATTATTTAATTTATTTAAAAGTAAATTTTAATATATTATAGTTTTAATATAAATATATTTTTATAAAATTATTAATTTTAAAATAAATTAATTAAAAATCTATATTATAATATTTTTATAATTTTATTATAATAAAAGTAATAGTATTTTTAATATTAATATATATAGACTAGTATTCTTTTATAACTATAATTAGTATAGTATTTTATATTATAAATATATTTACGGGCTCGCTAGCCTTTAAAAAAGTCGGGTTATAATAATAAACTATAAATATTATAATTAAAAAGGAATTTAATTTTTTAATAAAAGTATTAATAAAAGCTTTAAAGCCTAATATATTATTTAATTAAATAGTTTATCTGGTATTTAATAGGTATAAAAGGTCTAGTTTTTCCCGAGTTTTAAATTCGAATAATATTTAATTAGGTATTTTAAATATAGAGCTATAGTTTATAAAATTATTAAAAGCCTCTAATATTTATAATAAAATATTAAGCTATAATTTAAAGTTATCTGGTATAATAATATAATAGAGTATAATAATTTTATTAATTTAATTAGACTAGTTTAATATATTATTAATCTATAAATATTAAATAATAGAATATTATAAATCTACTTTTAATATTTTTAATATCTAGAATTATAATTAACCTATAAATTTTTTATCGCGATTTAAAATTACTACTTTTAATACACTTTAATTTAGTTTTACTAGTTTATTTAATAATTATTTAACCTATTATTTATCGCTTTAAAAAGTCTTTTTAAATATATAAATAATTATTTTAATAGATTTATCTATTATTAATATATAATAATTCTATCCTTTATACAATTTTAATAAAACGAGGATAAAATTAATAATAAATATATAAAACGATTTTATTAGATTAAATACTAGTTATAAAGCTTTATATAAACGGTAGTAAAGTATTTAATTAATTTAATATTATAGATAATAGTAAATAAATTTATATAATTTTATTAATATATTTTATATATAAAAGCCTTTTATTAAACGTTCGTACGTATATATATAATTAAAGTAGCCTATTTTATTATATACTAGTTAGAATAGTTTTTTTTCGATATCTATAGATATTATTAAGTATAGACTTTATTTATTATTATTAAAATAGAGTAGTATATTAATAATATAATATAATAGTTTAATAATATTATTATTTATTTTTATATTAATTTTAATAACTTTTTTAATTTTAGTCTAACGGCTTTTTTTTATATATCTATCGATTAATTATTAGCGGAATTCGATTAATATTTCTATTAGGTTTATTAAGAAATAATATATTATAAAGGCTATTATATTTAGCGATTCGTTTATTTCTAAACGGTATTTATAGCTAGTAAGCCTTAATAGTATATCTAGAATTATATTTATAATTTTAAACTTATAATAAATATTAAATTTAAAGTATTAAAAATATTTAGAAACTTATATTAAATAAAAGTTAAGTTTTTTTATAAATATAATATTTAAGCTGATTTAATATAAAATATTAACTATAATAGAATAGTTTATATAAATAATAATAATATATTTAACTACTTTAATTATATAATAGATCTTTTTAATTATTTAAATAATATTTATAACTATTAATTTTATAAATTAATAGCGTATTTTAATAATTAATAATAAATAATTAAAAAATAAAAATAATTATTTAAATTTCTATTTAAATTTTTTATTTATTTTATAAATAACTTCGTTTATATTATAATAAATATAGATTATAAAATCGAATTTTTTATTAGTATTTAGATTTATATATAGTACTAAACTTTTATTAAAATAGACTAGAATTAATAATAATAAAAAAAGCTTCTATAAATAATAAAATATATTAAACTTTTTAGGTATAAATATTATTAATTAACTTCGGGTAGTAGCTTTTTTATAAATATTATTTTTAATAGTAATATTATAATTTATATAAATTTTATATTTTTAGAATAGTTTTATAATAATTATATAATTATTAATATATTATTAAAATTCGTCTATTAAATCTAAATATTTTTCTAGCTATTAAAATATATATAGAAACGAGAGTTTTAAAATTACTTCTAGCTTATTTTTTATTATAGTAAACCCGAAAGTATTAACTTTCTATTTTAATAGATATATAGACGTATAGCTAATAAATAATTTTATAAATAATAAATATAAATTTATAGTATTAAATATATTAAAAATTTAATTAAAATATTTTATATATTTTTTTATTAAAGAGAAAAAAATTATAATATTATTAATATAAACTTTATAAAAAAAATAAAACGGGTATAAAATTCTATTTATTATCTATTATACGTAAGCTAGTAAAATATAATAGTTTATTATTAGTATTTTAAATATTTCCTACTTTTAATATAAGACTATTATAAAACGGTAATAATACTATTAATTAAGCTACTATTAATAAAAAAAGCTTATAAAGTCTATTATAAAAAGGATTTTAGCGCTATAAACTTATACTAGAATTTCTATTTATAATAAAACTAGATAAATATCTAATATTATAGTTTTATTAAATACCCGAATATTAATAGTTTTACTGCCTTTAAAATTTAAATCGGTATTTTTTTAAATTATAAAATAAAGAAACGAAAATAGAGTAGCTATAATAGTTTATTCTATCTAATTTTACTTATAGAATTATTCAAAGGTTTTATTAGTAACCTTTTTATTATAAATACTATTAAGGTATATATAGGTTTATCTAGGTTTATAAATCTACTTTTAGTTTTTTATTAATAGAATAGCTATATATTTTAATTCTAGTATATAAATTATATTATTAATATCTTATTATAAACGCGGGTAGCGCTTAATTAAAATATTTAAAATAATTTATTTAGCTTATATTCTAAAAATTGTTACTTTTATAAAATATACTATTTTTATTTAATAGTTAAAATGAATAAATAGTATAATAGCGGTATTTAAAGCTATAATAGCTATTATATAACGTTTAAAATTTTTTAATAATTTTTTAGGCTTTTATTTTAATATTTTAATAGCTAGTTTATAATTTTCTAAATTAGTTTAATAATATTTATTAGCTTTATATTTTTAAATAATATCTAGCTAAATTTTTATAGCTAATTAAATAAAAAATAGCGAATTCTTTTAAACGTAAACTTATTTAAATATATAATCTAGAATATATATATAGTTTATAAAAATATTTAGTATTTTTAGTTTATATATAAAATTATAACCCTATAAAAGGTTTAATAGATTTCGATATAAATTTATAACTTTAATAGCTTTATTAATATATAATAATACTCTTATATATTAAATACTATAAACGATTTTATTTATTCTAATACTTTTAGTATTAATAATATTAAATACTATTATATTATTATAAAAGCTAATAGTTATTATATTAGTAGAAGAATTTATATTATTATTTTTAGATTTTATAATATTAATACCGATAAATCAATTAACGTTTAAATTAACTATTAAATAGAGCTCGCGTATAATAATAATAAGCTTTATAGCCTTTTTATTAAATATAAAGATTTCGATATTTATAAATTTAATAATATTATATTATTTCTCGTTAATACCTTTAATAATTATAAAAATTAGTATTTTTTAAATCGTAATATACGGTAGCTATTCTAGTAGAAATTTTCGATTAATTAGGCTTATTATATAGTTTATATTCTAGTAAAAGCTATAGTTTTTTATATTAAGTTATAAGCGAATATCTATAGTTATATATTAATATCTTTAAAAGGTAATATTTATTATTAATATATCTTTTACGGTCGAGGGATTTAATTATAGCGCCTATAATAATAATTATTTAATAATTTCTGGTTTAATAATCTCTAACTTAGCAGTCGTTAATTTAATAACTTTAGATTTTTTTTTAAATAATTTAACTGGAATTAAATAAGTTTACGTTAGTACTAATAGAATATTTAGTTTAATAGTTAGCTCAATTATAGTAGCTATAGCTAGGAATAGTTTTTTATTATAGCCGGAGCGTAGATATCGATATAAAATATTATTTAATTTAAAAATTTCGTCGTATTTATTCTATTAGTATATTTTTACTTATTTAGGTTCCGCGCGCCTTATTATAATAAAACAGAATTCTATTATTTTATTATATTAGTTAAAATCTTTAATAATAGTATATAAAGTTTTATTAGATTTTTTATATATTATATATTTAATTTTAATAAAGTCTATTAATTAATAAAAGCCGTTCTTGTAATTTTAGTACTACCCCGTTTTATCGCTTAAAATCTACTCGTTAGAAGCTTTTTATTAAAAATAAGCTTATTAGTTATTTAACTAGCGGTTTTTATATAAATTCCGGTTATTATTACGCTATTAATAGCTATAACCTTATTAATTTMCGGTTTAATTCTATTATAACGGAGTAATTATTTTAAATAGAAATTATTAACGAGTATTTTAAATAATACGCTAATTATTTTACGTACTAAACTTGCTTTTAATTAATAGAATTTATAAAACTATAAAAAGATTCCAGTATTAGTATATAATAGAAAATATATTCGATTAGTTTTTTTATATATAGCTCGGGTATATAAATAAATATTTAAGCGTAAAAAAAGGGTTATTTTATAGCGGTTAGTATATTACTACTTCTTTATATTACTTACCTTTATTTTTTTATAAAGGATTTAATTTTAGCGTTTTACGGTTTTTATTATTATTATAAATATTAAATTAATTTTTTTTTATTTTAAAGAAATATATAAAAGGTTTTAATAGTAATTATTATATTTTTATTCGAAATTAATATTTATAACTAGGTATTAAAATATTCAATATTTATTATAACTTAAATACTTTTAATAGATATTAATTTTTATATTTTTTACTTTAATTATAATATTATTAAAATATTTTAAAAAATTATTTTAAACTTATATATTATTAATATTATAACGTATTTATTTTAACTATATTAATATAATAAATAATAGCTCGCTAAAATAGTTTTTAAAAAATATATACTATAATTAAATACTTTTATTTAATTATATATAGCGATTAATAAAAAAATTTATTAATTATAGTAATAAATTATATAACTACTTCGCTTTATAAATAAAAATCTAGATTATAATATATTAATAATATATTTATTATTTAATATTCAATTATTCTTTATTATATAAAGATATATATATTATAATAAATATTATACGACTTTATAAATTTTATAAGCTATTTATTACTATCTAATTAAAATAAATTAATATTATAAGCTATTTATTATAATTTAATAATAGTTAATATAGTTATTAAATTTACTAATATAGTAATTAACTAATTCTAGAAAATTTATATAAAATATTTTAGTAATTATACTAGACGGGCGTTTATAAATAGTTATCTATTTAAAAAAGCTTATTATTATTATAATAAATTATTATTACTTATAGATCTACCCTATTATTATTATAGTAGAATTTTTATTATATTTAACGGCGGTATAATATTACCTTCCGATTTTATTAAATAAAGTAAACTAGATTTAATATTAAAAGAAATATAGTTTAATTATTTAAATATATTAATAAATTCGATAATATCTATAAATTTATTAAACTATTATAAATTTTTTAATAAATTTAAAAAGTAAAAATAAAGGTTTAAACTATTTTAAATAAAATCTATAGCTAGTTTTTAAATATAAATTTAAAAGCTTTTATTTTTAAAAAATATAATAGTATTATTATAAAAATCGCTTATTATTTTAATAAAAATTTATAAGTATTTACTCTAGTTTATAAAATATATAATAATAAAAGTTATACTAGTTTAAATTACCCGGTTATTAGAAAATTCCTATATTAAAGAATAATATAGGCCTAAACTTCTTTTACAAATATAGTTAGTATAAATTTTAAAAATTATTATAAAGACTTAATCCTATTTAAAAAACCGTTTAATATATTTTTAGAACTTTTTAATATAAAAGATAATTATAATAAAAGCTAATATAATAATAAAATTAATTAAATTCTTTAAATTATTATAAAAAGTATTTAAAACTTTATTAGAAAAATTAAAGATTAGAATATATTTTAATTAACTCCATTAATCGAATAATAATATAAAAATAGTAGTTTAATAAATAAAAAAGCGCTAGACCTATTTAAAGATCTAGTATTATATAATAATTAATAGTATATATATACGGAAGTTAATAGTATAGTATTTTATATAAATTACCTTTAATTACTACTATTTATTATATAGTAAATATAAAGTAATAGTATTATATTAAAAATAAGGAATTATTTATTTATTAAATCTATAATTAAATAAATATAAGCGTTAAAAGGCGCTAAATCTAATTAGATAAATTTATTTAAAAAGCCTCCTTCGGGCTACAGTAGTTATTCAGCCCTATCTGTTCTATCAGCCTTCTGCTTATACGGTATAGCCGCAATAATAATATTTATTATATATTACTTTCTTTTATTAAAGGTTTGGAGTTTAAATAGATCTATTTTTAATATCGCGGGTTAATAAAAATATAGATTTTTTTTTTAGCGATTATATATTCTATACTATTATTAATACCGATTTCTAGTAAAATATACTCCCTATTATATATTTTACCTATAGATCCGCGATATTCTATCTATACTTAAAACGCTATTAAAAATAATATAAATTTATAAAAATAGATTAAATTTTAGATATATAATATTAGATAAAAATAAAAAAAATAATTGTTTTTATTTAGAGCGAAAATATAATAAATATTTTAATTCGTTTATTATATAAAGATTATATATAGATTTTTTTTATAACCGCTACTAGAGGTTTATTTAGACTAGTCAGATCGAGTCGGGTCGGGTCGAGTCGAACCCGGGTTTTTAGCTTAGTAATCGGTTCTAGATTAGATTATTAGCGAGTCGKATTAAATCCGGGTCGAGTTACTAGTAAATTAAATCGGTTTCAGGTCCTAATTTTTAAATTAAAAGTCGGGTCGAGTTATAAAACTTAAATTAATAATCCGACTTAAATAATTTAACCCGACCCGACTTTTTTATAAACTATATTAATAAAAATTTAAGCTCTAGAATTTAAATCAATATTTTACTATATTATTATTTTAAAATTATATTATTTTTAATTTTAATTTAATTATATTTATTAATAAATAAAACTTTTATAAAAAAAATTAAATAATTTAAATTTTAAATAAATTCTATTACTAATATTAAAAGGAAATATATTTATTTTTTTTATTTATAGTTATAATAAATATATAATATCGTTAAATAGTAATAAATTTTAAATATCTAAACTTTTTATTTATTTTAAATATATATTATATCTAATTAATAATAATATTAAACCGACTTATAAAACTAAAAATAAATTATATATTTTTATTTTTAATAGTTATATATTTTATATATATTATAATAAATTAAACGTTTATTATATATTAAAATTATAGTATTAATAATATTTAAAATTAATATATTTATTTTTAAAAAATACTATTATATAGGCTTCCGTAGCTTTATATAATATATTTAATATATTTTATTAAATAAAATTAATTATAGAATTTTTAAAGTTATTAACTTTATAATTCTATATATTAAAAAGTAATTCCTATATTAAACGGCTAAATAGTATTTTTAAAAATAATAATTTAATAATTTTTTAATATTAATAAATTTTTTATAAAATAATAGTATTTAATTTAAAAAAATACTATTATAAATATTAATTTATTTTATTATATAAATAAAGTATTATTATTTTATTTTATTTTATTAACCCTTTTTTTATTAATTCCTTTATTATAATAGATCTTTTCTTTATAACTAATTTTTATACCGCGAATAATTACTCTTTTATTATACCTTTTATTCTATATATTCCTTTTATTTTAAATATTTATAATTTAAAATAGTTTAAAGCGGTCTTTTTTTTTAATATATTAACTTTATTAATTAGAAGTCTTTTTACTACTAGATAAATTTATATTTAATAAATTTTTATAGTTTAAAACCCGACTACTATTTTATAATATATAATTTAGGGTATTTTTAAAAATATAACTATTTTTATATAAATATAAAAAAGATAACGCTTTATTATTTAATAAATAATTATTTTTTTATAAACTTAGATAAATTAATAAATTATTATTTTTAATTATATATATTTTATTATTTAAATATATTTAAAGTTAATAAATAAAAAAATTTTAAATATATTACTCTAATATATTATCGGTATATTTCTTTTATATTTTACTATTAAATAGTTATATAAACGCGTTTTCTATTATTACTAATAAAAATATATAATAATCTAATTAATAAATAGAATAAAAGAGTAATAAATAAAAATAAATATAATTAATATAAAGTATATAAATACCCTAATTAAATAAAAATATATTAAAACTATTAAATAGTATAATTTTATAATATATAAAATAGAAAAATTACTTTAATTAATTAAAGTAAAGTTTTATAATTAAGTTCTAGCCTTTATTAGGAAATTGTAAATAGGCCCAGGATTTTATTTAGGGCTCGGTAAACCCTTTAGCGCAGAACTTCCTTTATACCGGCCCTATAAATTTAATACCTAGTATTATATAAACGTAATATTATTATATAGTACTGCGTATTAAATATAGCGATAGTTTTAATAAAAGTTCTTTTATTAAGCGGTACGAATAATAAAAGCTATATTTATAGTCTTTATTATTTTAAATTATCCTATTAACCGCAGCTCTTAATCTATAAAATCGCTCTTTATTATTAAGTTCGCTCTATATCCTATAAATTTAATTCTATTATATATTAGAAAATTAAAAAGAAAAAAGCCTCTTTTAAATAAAATCTATAGAGACGCTTTTATTTATAGGTTATCTCTTACCTATAAATAATTAATATTCCTAGTAAACTAGTTCGTTAAACCGTTTAATAGAGATAAGTTATATATATTCTAGCGATTTTATTAATTTTATTTTTAATTAATTCTTTTAAAACCTATTTTCTTCTATTTTAGGCCTTTAAATAAACCTACTAGTATAGTTTATTAAACTATATATAAATAATTATATATTATTAAATAAAATTTTACTAACTTTTATTAAGTACTAATAAAATATAATATCTTAAAAAACCTTTATATAGTTTAAAGGTAGAGTTTAAAAAGTATTAAATAAAAAAAATAAAGGATATTAATTTTATAATAATAAATATATTAATAAAATACAGCCTATTTTTAAATAAATATTATCCTATTATATATAGTATTATATATATTTATATTATCCTAAAGCCTATTATACGAAGTCCTAGATATAATTACTATTATTTAATAAAATCCTATAATTAAATAAAGTAAAGACTCGAATATTAGCGCTTTTTTAGAGAATTTTACTAGTATAAAAATCCGCGAAAATATCAGCTTTATAAATCGCTCTAGATTCGAGATTATAAAAACCGCTATTAACTTTTATATAAACTATTTCCTCCTCGATTTTAATTCGGATAAAATAATATATTATTATTATATTAATATTTTAATTTATTATATACCGATATAGTTTAATAAACTATAACTTAAATTTATTAAATTATAAAAGAATAATAATATTTTAATAGATTTTTAAATTAATTATTATTAGATATTAATAAATTAATTATAAGTTTAAACTCGATTAAATTCTATTACTAGTTTTTCGAACTTTAGTAAGCGAGATAATTAAAGAACTTATTATTAAAAGGAAGTATAGTAAATTTTAATATAATATCCGGAAGTTATAGCGCGATAAGACCTAATAGAATATTTATACTAGCGAGTTACTAAACTATAAGTAAGTCCTTTTATCTATATTATTATTATTACTATAATTAATAAAATAATAGTAAGCGTTTTAAAATAATTATAATAAAGTTAGATAATATTAAAATAAGTTATTAATTTTATATTTTATTTTTTAAGCCTACTCCTTTCTATATTCTAGACCTCGCTTTTATAAAATCTAATCTAGGCTATTTCCCCTAAATTTTTTACCTAGATTAAATACTCTATTCTCTTTATATAAAAGAAGTAATTTCTGTTAATTATTAAAACTAAAGTCGAAGTTAATTTAAAAAATTTAAAACGGGGTTTAATTAATTAAAAGATAGAAAAGGAAGAAATTAAATCTAAATATCCAGCTAATTTTTTTATTAAGGAKTTTAAGAAGCTAGAAATAGATTATATAGTTAAAAAAGATAGTATTTTATTTAATATTATAAAAAACGGCGTTAATAAAAAAAATAGTTTTAATAAAAATAATATTATAATAAACGGAAAGAATTAATTATAAGTAATCCACGTTTTTTAAATTTACTAAATAGCTAGTAGGATTTAGTATTATTATAATATTATATAAAATAAAGGAAATAAAGCCTTTAACTTATTTTAGACGCGTAAAAAGCTTTTTATAAAAAAAGAAATTTTAGTAATAAAGTCGAGATAAATAAAAAAGAACAGTTTTAGTTAATATATAAATATTCGGCGTTACTTTAATTATAGTAAATTATAAAGTTTTAAAATAAAAGTATTATTTATCGGCGGATATATAATCGAAATATTTCGCTGTATAAAATCCGAGTTAATACTAATAAAAGCGTTTAACTAGCGGTAAAATATAGAGTAAATAATTTTAATAGAAGGAATATTAGCGATATATTTTATAAAAAAAAAAGAATATAAAAATATAAATTAACTTTAATAATTCTAGTAGCGGTAGCTAGTTTAGTAAAACTACTCTATTTAATATTTAATCGTACAATTAGTTTAGTATTACTAATTAGATTATTATTTATCTAGTATTATTTTACCTAATTTTTTCTATCTTTATAGCTTCTATTTTTTTATAGGTATTATTAAATATTTATCTAATATTTTTAATAATAGGCTCTATTTAATAAATTAACTTTTATATTAATTTAGTTTATTAAACCGCTATAACGCTTTATATAACCTTCCGGCTGGATATTTAAAAGGCCCGCGAATATTTTTTTATTAATTAGATATTCTAGTTAATAAAGTTTTTATTATATAGCTTATTATATTCGCTAAAATTAATAGTATAGTTAATAAAAAACCGGGTAAAATTATAACTTTTATTTTTCATTTATAATATTATTAAAATTAGATACGCGCTTTTTTTAATCGCTAATATAAAGTATATATATTTATATAATAAACCTTGTAGGTATTTAATTATATTAATCGGCTATTATTTTATTTTAATTATACTATAAATTAGGTCTAAAATACCGCTATTTTAAAAACGGAATATTTCGATTAAAGCTTTAGTATAGCGCTTATAGTAAAAAGGCCTTTTTTTTTTTTAAAAAATTTTACGGTCGATTACTATAAATAGTAACTAAAAAGTTTTTATTTTTATATTATTTTTAATCTTGGTTAAGTCGTTTAAACGCGTTTTTTTTAATCCGTAAACTAATTATTATTAAATTTATACGCTATCTCGCTTTTAATTATCTAGAAGCCCTTTTTATATTAGTAAATAGCGGATTATATTTTAAACTAGTCCGTCAGCGTTAGTTATATTAAAACTATCCGGTTTCTAAATAGTAGCCGAGKTATATAAATAAATTATATAGTCAATAGCCTATATTTTATTTTTTATCGAAAGTATAATATAAATATATTTATTATTAATACTAAAACTATATTTTTAAAACTTTTAAAAAAAGGCTGCTACCGTTTATATTAATAAAGAGATCTTAAATATTTCCTTTATAATATATACTATATACTAGATATAATTACTCCGGATTCTAATACCGCGTAATTAATACCGATCTATTTAAAAAAATTATTAACTTAAATTCGATAAATCTATTACCTACGATATTTTAGTAATTTACGATTTAATTAATACTAGTTTTATATTTTATTCCTTCTTATTTTAGAATACTAATTATCTTTTTATCGCTATTAATTTAATACGCCTTATATTATAATATAAAAGCTAAACTAGAAAATTTTTAAAATTTATTAAATCCTACTAGTCCTTTAATAAATACTTATAATATACTTTTTAATATTTAGTACTAAAACTATTCGGAATATTAAATAATTAAATTAATATTGAATAATCTAATATTAAATACTATTTTATAAAATTAAAAGTTTAATCGGCGCGGAATTAATTAAAGGCCGTATTTTTTAATTTATTTATATAGTAACAAGTATAGTTTAAATACTTTAAAATCTCTTTATCTTTATATTTATAACCCGCTAGTATTATAAAGTCTATTATAGCTTAAATAAAAAGTATAACCGCTGGATAGTTCTTTAATAACGGTACTGCTATAAAAATAATCTATTATAATATAGCTTTAAGTTCTACCCTAATTTACTATATAATAGCGCTAAATTTTTAAAAGGTCTTTAATCTTAAATAGTTAGATATAAATTAAAAGTAATAGTTTAATTATTTAAGACTAATAGTATTATTAATTAATAAAAGCTATTTTTTAACTTTCCTAGTTTTTAAAATAATAGATTTTAATAATTTAAGGAGCTATTACTCTATTAAATACTCGCCGAAAATATTTTTTATAATTTAATAAAGGGGGTTATTAAAGTATATATTATAAATATTTATATATAAAAATTTTTAAGCGAAACTCTACCTTTTATATAATTATAAATCCGATATTTTAGATATTACTATTTACTACTACTATTTAATCTATATCCGGGTCTTTTTATAAGTCTATTAAAACTATTATCTTTTTAAATTTTCTTTTTTATTTAAGGGTATTTTATATATAGGATAATACCGGTTTATTTTTATTTTTATTATTAAAGTTTACTTTTTATAGTCGATTATTATTATTATAATAATTAGGTAGTAGTATTAAATTTACTTATTAATATAACGCTATTTAATATTGGTTCTACTTATTTTTTTTATTACTACTACTACCGTTAACGATATATTAATAGAGTATAAGTATCTAATTAATGTTTAAAGATAGTTTTTATTATAAAATAGTATATTTTTATTTTAAAATTACCCTTTTAGTTTTTAATAATAGGGATAAATCCGGCTAGTAAAGCTTTAGGAACTGTTTATTTCCGCTAAATTAACTTAACTAGGTTACTGATTATTATATATATAGGTTAAATAGTTATATCGCTATATATTTATATTAGCTATATTTTATCTATTATTAATAAAATAAAAATAATTATTAACCTATAAGGAAACTCTTTCTATTTATTCTACTACTAGTTTATTATCTATATATTATTATATATTCTTTTTTTCTTTTAATTAAAAATTTAAGTAGGTATATAAATAAAATAAAGCGCGAATAATTCGTATTTAAGTAAATATTTTAAAATATTAAGAATATTTTAATATATAACTATATAGTATTCGGTATTAATATTAAAATAATCCTTTTAATTAATAAAGGTAGTTTTTATTAATATATCGTTCTTAACTTTATAAACTATATTATATATTTAATATAGCTATTAATTTCTATTAATAAAGTTTAATTAGGCGAGTAATTTAAATATTTTTAAATCTTTAAATAGTTTTTTTATATTATTTTTAAATATTTAAAAGTTAATAAGTTAATTAGTAAATTTAAATTTAGCCGCCGAATTAAAAGGATAAAAAAGTTTATAATCCGCGTATTTATAATTTTAATTATTTTAATTACCCTGGTTTCCTATAAAAGGGTCGGGCTTGCTTTTATTATTTATATCGCAGTAGCTTCGTATATCTTAATAGATATAAAAAAGTAGAATCTAGCTAAAATATTAGTAATTATATATATATATTTCGAGTTTAGTAGCTTTAAACGAGGTATTACCGAAGTTATTATAGATTATCTGGCCCCTTTTAATATAAAATAATATTTAATATCTATTATTTTTAAAGATAATAATATTTTTAACTTATACTATATAGATATAATCTTATTTATATTTAAGTCTCTATTATTATTAGTATTGATATTACTCTATATTATATTATTTTTAAACGAGCTACTATTATTAAATAGTTTTATTTATATCTTTTTAATTTTAATAAATACTATTAGTATATATAAAATTAAAAGCTGTATATAATTATATATTAATATCGAATTTATAGTTTTTTACTTGTTTAAGCTATTTACCGGTCTTAATATCTTTTAATATATCTCCCTCGTCCGAATTTTATACTATTGCTTATAATAATTAAAGCCTCGCGATACGTTAAATTTTTATTTATAATAAATATAAGTAAATAATATTAAAGTATATTTAAAATAAGTATTAAATTATATTCTACGTCGAATTTAATTATATAGAAAAAACGGGTGATTTATTTACTAATCTAGACTAGACCTAATATAGTGTTAATTTTTTAGAAAATTGTTCCGTTTTTACTTTTATAATCGATAAGCTTGGATTTTTTATAAGTTTAATATCGAAATTAAATTATAAACCTATTTAGACTGTTTTAAAATATTTATTAATAAAAGCTATTTAAGTAGTAGATTATATAATAAATAGTAATATAGATATTATATAATATTTATATTATACTTAACGTTTAATAGTAGTATATAGGATTTTAAAGTAGATTTTAATTATTCTTGCTATTAAATAAATTATTGATAATACCTTTAAATAATACCTTTTAAATTTTATTCTATTTAAATTTATTTTTTAACTAGTATTTAAATTTATATTAAAAGTTTTATTAAAACTTTTTATTTTTAATTACGCTTATATAATCTATTACATTACGTTAAAAATCCTTTAATTTTCGATATATAATAATATTATACTCCTTATATTTCTAATAGTCTAACTTAATAATATAATTTCTATTTTTTTTTATTATTTTAATATCGTTAATAAAAGTTTTATAAATACTATTAATAATACTACTAGTTAGATTTATAAATTAAAAAAATAAGTCTATACTAATATATATATTTATATAGTTCTTATATCGTATAAAATATTTAAATCGGCTATTAATAAAAAATACTACTAGAATTAAAGTAGGTGAGCCTATAATATAGTAGCTATTAAAGCTATTTTTATCTAGATTAATCGGTTTATATTTAACTTTAAAATATATAATAGGCGGGTTGTAATATATAGCTATAATAAGGTATATATAAAATTTATATTTATTATTTTTATAAATATAGATATTATTATTATAAAATATTCGGAATTAGAATTTATCGTTATTATTTTTTTAATTTTAATATACGATTTTAAATATTTCGCTTTTTTAAATTTTAAAATTAATATCGTAGTTTTTATTATCGGTATTAATAAGTAAGTTGTATATTATATAAGTGATCTTTTTAAAGGGAACCGGAAATAAAATATAATATATTTAAGTAATAGTTTATTTAATATTTTAAAACTATATATTAAAGTTTAATTTTACTTTATTATTAAATAGCTTTAATTTACTATAACTGGTTATATATTATTCGATTTATTATATAATATTATAGTAACTAGTAAATAATTAAAGTAAATTTAAATATATAAAATTTAAATTTAGTATAAAGAACCGTTTTAATATTTAATTATATAATTAATTATAGTAGGGTAAATATTAAATAAATATAATAAATATAACGAGTATTATATTTAAATTAATATTTAGTTTTATTTTTTAAATTTAATAGAGTTTTATAGTAATAAATATAATATATATTATAATAAGCTTTTTAGCTCTAACTAATTAACGATTTATATTAAATAAAAAAGGTTTTTATATAAATATTTAAATTAGAGCCGGTAATATATTATATTTTTTAGTATCTTATATTAATATATATTATAAGTATTCGTCCTTTTTTTAAAATAGTAAAAGGTATATTAAAAGAAGGTTAATATATTATTATATTATTAAACCCTTCTATTTATTCTAATTATTTAGCGAATTATAGTAATCGGTAATATAAAAAGGGATAGAAAAGTTTAAAATTCGAAAATATAGTCTTTAATATATTTTTAAAAAAAATTAAAAGCGGGTATTTAAATATTCTAAAAGATAATCGCGGTTAGGCTTTTAAAAAAGCGTTTAGCTAGTAATAGAAGCGTTATTTATAGCGTATATAGTACGTGTAATTACCGAAGTAAATAGGTATATTTTATACTAGAAGTATATTAAAAATTTATAATAGTTTATTATTAGTATCGAATAAACTATAAAATTAGTAATTAATAAAGCGTATTAGTATACTAGAAATAATACTACTAGTCCTAGTATAAGTTTAAACCCGATTATAATAAAGAAAAAATTATATTCCTTTTATAAATAGATTTAGAAAAACTAGTTTTAATATTATTATTCCTTTACTTTTAATTATAATAATCGATTACTATAACTAATAAGCTACTTAGAAATCTATATACTAATATCTATAGTATATTCTCGCTACTAAATATAAAAGGGGTTTAAGTATATCCTCTCGCGTATAATAATTAATACTTTTAATTATAAGTAATATAATTTATTATTTAATTTATTCGGTTTTATTAACTATTTCTAAATTATTATTACTTTTTTTCTTTTTTTCTATTAAATTATCGCTGTTATATAATTTTTTAAATATCTAATTTTTAATAGTATTAAAATTTTTTATTAAAATATCTACCTATTTTTTTATTATATTACTATTTATAAGTATATATTCCGCTGTAAAATTAATAGCCTAAAATTTAAATATTTAAAAGATAATTTTTTAATCTAGTCGCTAGACTTTATATTTCGCCTATTTAATTACCCGAATACTTTATTCGGGTTTCTACTAAAATAAGTATTTTACGCGATAGAAATCCAGCTTAATATTAATAATTTTAGTCCCGATTAAATATTAAAATAGGCGTGGCTCGGTTCCTTATAATACTAGCCTATTAGTCGGTTATATATTGTTCTCTTCTATAAATTTCGTATATATTTAGGCCGCCGTTAATTTAGACTATTTATTTAGGATAAATATAACTTTAATATTTTTAATTCGACGGAAATACTATAGTATTATTTAATAATAAAAATAAACGAAAAAACTACTGGAATTTATCTAGTATAATATATACGCTAATATATTACTAATATATATTAAAATAATTTTTCTATTTTATTTTTAATAGTTATCTAGCTAGTATTTAAAAGCTTTTATTTTTAGATTTTCGCTAGAATCGCAGATTTTATTTAAATAAGCCTAATATAGGTATTATAAGTCCGCTTTTAAAGTATATAATAAATTTAATATTATTTTTAACTAATTATTTTTTTCTCTAACTAGTTTTATAAGAGTATACTTTAATTTTATAATATTATTAATTTCATTTAAAATTKGCTAGGAACTCTAAATATATAATCGGAAAATCCCTTTGGCTATAGTTCTTATAATAAGCTTTTTAAAAGGTATAAATTTATTACTATTTTAAATATATTTATATTTATTTTTAAAGACCTTTTTATAATATTTAATATAATTTTTATCCTTTTTATTAAAAATTTAAATATATTCCTTTTTTAACTTTATTTAAATTTATATATAATTATTAAAAAGTAGTTTTAATAAAAATTCTTAACTAAATAGCGAGTCCGGTTTTTATATAATTATTAGTTATTTTATAAAGGTTTATATAGTATTAAAAAAATATCCAGAATTCTTTTCTATAACGGGTCTTAAGAGTATTTATTTATAAATTCTATATAATTTATTTAATACAGTCGGGTTATACTTTTTAAAGTACTAATAATAAATATTAAATTTAAGCTATTTCGAGACTTTTAATATTATTTTATTTTAATTCTATCTAAATTTAACTATTATTATCTATACCTAGACTATTATATTATATACGTTAGTATTAAAAGGCGTATTAATAATAAATTAAATTTTAATTTTTTTCTACCCGATTACTATAAAGATTTAATATACCTAGTTAGTAGTACTAGTAATTAGATAGGTTTTATCGAGAAAAATTCTTATTTAAAAAATAGAAGTTCTATAATCTTTTAATATTATAAAGGGTAGGATTAACTAAAAATATTTATTTACTACTTAACCGTAGTAACTACCGCGAGATATTATATAAAATACCCCGATTTCTTTTTTAATTTTTTATATATCTTTTAATATTATATAAAAGAATTTTTCGATTTTTAAATATTTTAGAATAAGTCTATAATCGCTATATATATAAGTAAATTAATATTTTAAATCTAGATCTTTATAATCTAAATAGTAGATATAATTATTAAGCTATTTATAAATTAAACCCGTAGGAATAATATTTAAAATTATTTTAAATTAAAGTAGTATTTTATTAATAAGACTTATATTAATATAATAGTAATAGATTTTTTATAAATTATTTAAAGAATATTAGGCGTTTTTAAATTAAAAACTTATAAATAAATATTATTTTTTTTTTTCTTTATAATTTTTATCTACCTCCTATTTATTAAGCTAGAATAGGTTATTTATAGTAAACCCCGTAAGTATTTTAAAAGTTTAATATAAATATAAATACGGTTTTTAAAAAAAAATAATATTATAATCTTTTATTTTTCTAAATTCTATTATATCGCTAAAATAGCCCCCGCCTTAAAACTTCTTGAATTTAAAGGCCTAGTATACCCCGAATATCTACTAGATATATAATAGAGTCTTAACGCTTTTAATCCGAATTTTTATACCCTTTTCTATATATAAAGGGTATTATAAGAAAAAATAATAGTATTTATACTAATAGATTAAATTTTTTTATTCGGTAATTTTTTTATTTATAATATATTTATTTATTTTTTTTATTAAAATACTTTTCTAACTTTTTAATAGGAAGTCCTATCTAATAATTAATAATTACTAATTTTTATCGTACTTATTATTCGCTAGAATATATTTTTAGATTATAACTTTAAAAGTAATATTATTACTAACTTCTATTATATTAAAAAATACTAGGTCCGAATATTTATTAATATCGATTATATATATATATAAATTTTTTAGATCGATTTTAAAAGGTTAATTCTTTTTAATTTCCTTTATTTCTATTTTTAAAATAGTTATTAAAGTTAATACTAGAGGGATACTCGATAAAATAAAATTTATAGAATTAGTTTTTATAATTATTATTAAACTATTACTCGGGGGTTTATTATATATCTTTCTTTTAATTAATAGTTATTTAATAACTATATACTTTAAATAAATAGTATAAATATAATTAGTATTATTTATATTAATATTAAAAGATTCTAGTATATTTATAAATACCTCCGGCTTTAATAAAGTACTTAGGATCGGTTTAACGTTATATATTTTAATATTTAAAAATTTTAATTTTTTTATATAAATATTACTAGTAGCTATAATTTTTTAATATTTCTAGTTACTATTAAATTACTTTACTATTATTACTAGACCTATTTAATTATATTTATTAATAAAAAAGTATAATTATTTATTATATTTATATTTTATAAACTAAATAAAAATTATATTATTTTAAAATTTAAATAGATAATATTTTAACCCGCTTTTCTAATATTTATAAAAATAAGATTAAAATTATTATTATTATTAATAATAGTCTATTTATCCTAGCTAATTATTTATACTTTAATATTTTTTTAAAGTTATATTTCGCTATTACTTATTCTATTAGCTTAACTAATAACGGCTTATTATCTATATAAATAATAGATAAAATATAGCGGTATTACCCGCCGGTAGTTATATAAACGATTTAGATAATATACTATTATATATATTAATACTATCTAGTAATATTCCTAATAGCTTTTATTTTACCTTATTATTTTAGATTAAATATAGTAATATTTTCGCCTAGTCGCCCTTATTAACCCTTAATAAATTTAATTTAAAATTAATTTCGGAACTTTATCGGCTTTAAACTTTTATATTAATCTTCTATTTATATAATTTCCTTTTATTATCTATTTTTATAATATACTAGATAATCTAATAAAGTCCCTTATACCGAGCTGTATTAGATAATTCGCCTAAAAATTTTTTAAATCTATCGCTAAACTCTTTATTTAACTTTTAAATAATTTATTTAACTATAATAAAGTCGGCGTTTATTTTAAAATTAAAGGTATTATAGCTTTTAATTTTAATTTATATAGATTCCTATATTTAATTCGTTACCGAATTATTAATAATATTAAAAATAAACTTAAAATTAGTAAAATTATATAATATAACTAGGCTTATATTAATATCTATTATATATTTTAGGCGGGTATCGCGTTTTAACCTTACGATTTCTACAGTATTAGCTATAATAGATACTATATATTAGCGCTTAAAAAGCGAGTAGGTGCTATTTATTTATTTAATCTCTTATTTAATCCGTCGAATTTTTTATAAACTATATTAAGATTTAAAATTTATTTAATATCTTTATTATAATAAAACTACTTTTACTATATATAAATTTAATAGTATTCTAATATATATAATCGAATATAAAATATAATAAATAATATATATAATATTAAATTAAATAGGGCTATAAAAAATAAAATAAAATAAAATAAAATTAAAAATTAATAAAACTTAAAGTAACTATATTAAAAGTTTATAGAAGAAATAAAATTTATAATATTATATTAAAAGCTTATAAAATAAATAAAATTTATTATATTATAATAAAAGTTATAATTATAGCGTTATAAATATTTATACTATTATTACTAATAAAACTATCGAGTAAAAATTAATATAATTAATATATTGTAGAGGCTTATTAAAGGTATTATATATATAAAATTTTATAAACCGCTTAATAATTTATAGAAATATTTATTTTTTATCGAATTATATATACTTTAATAATATACCGAATAAGTTACTATTAATATCTAATATTTATAATTTTAAACCTGGTTCGTATAAGTTTATTAGAATTTAAAAGTCGATTAAATAAAAAAAATATAAGGTTTAATAGAGGGTTTTATAGAAGGTTTAAATATAATTTTATATTAATTAATAACTTTATTTTAAATTAATTAATTAAAGGATAAAAGTTTATTAAAAGTTTACTTTTTAAATAAATATAAATAAGGATAAACTTTAATACTAGTAAAGCGGAATTATAATCCGGATAATATTAAGATATTTATTTAAAATTATTAGGTAGGCGTAATAAGTATTAAAATCTAGATAAAATAGAGTATAAGTAAACTAAATAATAATAATAATACTTTTTTTATATTATATAATAGGTTAAGTAGATATTAAATAGGCTAGTTTCTATTTTAAAAATCTAATTAATATAATAACCTAGCGGTACTATATTAAATACTTAGAACCTATTTATAATCTTAATAAGATTACGTTTTTCTAAATCTATAATAAAATAAGCCTTTCTCTTAAATTAAATTAGTAATCTCGCTTTAAAGGCTATTTAAATAGGTTATTATAAAAATAAAAATATTTATTTTAATTTATATCGATAGAATATTCTATCTGGCGTATTATTAATATATTAATCTATATAATTTTATTAAGTCCTATTTTATTAGTTAAAATTGTATTTTACTACCGGTACGATTAGTAATAAAACTAATTTAGGCTATTAAATTAATAAGTTATAAAATTACCGTTTATTAAAAACTTCGGTTATTTTTTAAATACGGCCTTTTCTTTAAAATTATAAGTCCGTTCCTAGATAAATTAATTATTTAAGGTTATAAGATACGGCTAATAAATATACTAACCTTAAACCTAGTTATTATAGGTAGAATAGAAATTTTTTAAACGCTCGATATCTTATAAATTTAAAAGTATATTCTAAATAATATTTTTATAGCCGAGACTTTTAAATTTAATATAAACTCGTTTAACTTTTTTTACTCGCGTTAAATTTATCTATTCTAATTATATCTTAATAAAGTTAATATATTTAATATTAAGAATAATATTAATACGGAGCTATTCTTTAAAAATAATATTCTTAAATTTTATCTTTAATAGGTTTTTATTATTTTTATAATTAGTAAAAGCCTAATATATAAAAAATTTAGTAATACTTTAAATCTAAATATTAAGTATTTATATATTTTTTAAAAATAAATATTTATTCTAGCGTATAAGATATTTTTTTATATTTTTTTTAATTATTTAAATAGCTATATTAGTTGTATACGTATTTAAATTAACTAGCCGTTATATAATTAGGCTATTTACTTTAATAAACGCTATAAAATACTATTAATAAGTTTAATTGCTATATTAATAATAGTTTATAAATTATTTACTAATAAATTTTTTATTATTAAAATCTTTAACTATAATATTATAATCCTTTAATAATAAATAGTAAAAATAAAATATACGAAAATAATTTAAATAGTAGAAAAATATGTTATTAATATTATTAATTAATAAACCCGGTATTTTAGAAATCGGGTCTTTTTTTTTATTTTCTTTTTAGTCTTTTTACTTCTAATAAATAGATTTTTATTTATAAAAAAAGGCTAAAGTAACTTTAAGCTTATAATACGCGGTATATATACTTTAATTAAATATATAAAGCTCCTTTTACCGGGCGAATTTTATATAGCGTTTATATTATAAAATAAAGTTCCGATCTCTAATCTTTATAATTAAATAATCGCGGCTATTCCGCGGGTTAAAGCACTTCTAATAATATAATATATTATATCTTTAATAAAAAAATAGAATACCTTTATTTTTATTATATCTAAAGTAGTAAATTAATTCGAAATTAGTATTTATTATTAACTACCGTTATACCGATAGAAGATTTTATTTATTAATTATTAATATAGTATAAATTAATATAAATTTAAAGTCGAATTATTTTAATTTATATAATATTAGAATATTTATTTTTTATATTATAAATTTCGATTCGGTTAATAATATATTATTATATAAAAATAAAGTAGTATATATTTATATAATTTCTCTTCCTTAAAATATTATTTTATATTTAAAATTTAAAAGTCCCTTATTTTTAAAAAAAAAATAAATTATTAAATATTTTATATCCCGGAAATAAATAAAAGAAAAAAATATATTAATTTTTTTTTTTATCTATCTATCGAATTAATATTTATTTTTTAAAAATACTATAATTTCTATTTTATTAATAATTTAATTATTATAATTTTTTTTTTATTTATTACTTTCTTTTTTAATTAAAAAAGTATCTCTATAGTTAATTAACCGTATATATATAAAATAAAAAAATATATTAAAATAAATAGTTAACTATTATATTATTTATATAACTAGAGTAATTTTATATAACTAGATTAATATTTTTTATTATTTTCCTCTATTATTATCTATTAAATAAGGGTCTTTTAATATTATTATTTTCGTTAAAATCCGTTTTATCTTTTTTTTTACTATTTCTACTAATATTTTTTTAAATTACCGTTTCCGTATATTTTATAATAACCGCGCCTGGTATTTAACTATTTTATATATTAATTACTATATTAATAAATATTAATAATATTCTTTATTATTAATTTTAGTTTTCTATTTCTATAGTTTTTATATTAGTACCGCTATTTATCTAGTTATCTTTAATTAGAAAAAAAATATTTCTAGCTAGAAGTTACTATAATATAATATCGTTAATAGGGTTCGTCGATTTAGTAGTTTTACTTACTATCGTTTTATTAGGAGCTATTACCGTTAGATTAGTAGTCCTATTTACCGTTATTTTTTTAAAAGCTATTACTATTAAATTAATAATTTTATTTACTATCGTTCCTTTAAAAGCTATTATCGTTAGATTAATAATCCTATTTACCGTTATTCCTTTAGAAGCTATTACCGTCGAGTTAATAATCCTATTTACCGTTTTTCTACTAAATACTAATATATCTTCGGTACTCTATTCTTCTTCTAGTAATATTTAATAAAAGGGGATTACGGTAATAATAATAACGGATATACTAGTTCTAGCTACTATTAATTAAAGATATTTATCGTCGTATTATTAGAAAAATAAGTTAATTTAAACGATTTTAAAGCTATAAAAGGTATTATATATATAAAATCGTTATTATAATTCTTTTAATTTAGCGGTTTAATAAAAATAAACTCGATTTATTTTATTTTTAAATAAATAAAAATAATAGATAAATATTTAATTAAAAATCGATTATATTAAAAATATTATTAGATAACTAATATTTTTTATATAGTTAATAATACTAACGGTAGTTAGGATTATAATAATATACTATTCTTTTTTATTTTAGAATTTATCGACAGTCGAAATTCGTATATATATAAAAATAAGGAAATCTTTTAAAAGGCGGATATTATAAGCGCGCTAAATAAAATATAGAATTAGAATTATAATATACTCGGGTTTAATCTTTATTTCGATATATATTTTTATTAAATTTATTATTATAAATATCTCGTCTTTATTAATTTTAGATTAAATAATTTTTATAATATAATATACTGTATCCTATAAGTTTATAAATATATATAATATACTAATTTTACCGCGAGTTTATAATTGGATAATATAAATAGCTATATTTAATTCTTTAATTATTTTAATAGAAGTATTATTTATAATATTATTATTATAGAACGCTTTATTAATAATTTTTAAGAATAGGATTTAGTATCGGTATTAATTAGGTAAAATAGCTATATAATATCTATTATCTATTATATAAGCGAACTGGTTATAATTAATAATAGCGGCGAAATTATTATTATTAATATTTTTTTTTATTAAGCCGATTTAAAAAAGGTTT
Source organism: Opeltia flavorubescens (assembly GCA_000442125.1). Classification (NCBI taxonomy): domain Eukaryota; kingdom Fungi; phylum Ascomycota; class Lecanoromycetes; order Teloschistales; family Teloschistaceae; genus Opeltia; species Opeltia flavorubescens. The sequence continues at coordinate 850,807 of KE546979.1, forward strand.
TTAGATAAGATATATATTTAATTAGAATTGTTTATTAATACGAAAGCCGTAATAAATCTAGCGCTACTAGTTATAATTGCTTTTTATATTTAATTATAATTAGGCTAAAAGGATTTTATTATTGAATAAACTATAGCTATAATTATTATTATAAAAGCGCTAGTATCGTTTATAAATATATAATTTTTAATTTTTTTAGTTAGGGCGTTTATAAGTATATACTCGCCTTTTTTAAAAGATCGAAATTAGTATAAATATATAAAAAGGGATTTATATTCTATACATAGTTTATTAAATTTTTTAAATATTTAAAAGTCGGATAATCTTTTTATAATTTTTTTAAMGAGTATATTATATTTTTATTATTCTATTAAAAGCTTTATAGAGTTTTTTCGTTTTTTTATTTTACTTTTTTATAAACGAGCCGCGCCTAAATCTTTACTTTAGTAACCGTTGTTAATAGGTACTACTACTGCTATTAATTATTTATAATCTTCGTTTAAATCTAAAATTTATATATTTATTAGTTTAGCGTATAAAATAGAATAAGCCTTTTAAATTAAAGATATTATAATTATAGAATCTATAAATATTATAGGAGTATTCTTTAAGACTAGAGTTATTATAAATATAGGAGTTGCGGGTATTATAGGAGTATTTTCTAAAACTAGAGTTATTATAAATATAGGAGTTGCGGGTATTATAAATATATTCTCTAAAACTAGAATTATTATAGGTATAGGTTTAGCGAGTATTATAAGAGTATTCTCCGGATCTAAATATATCTTTTTTAGATACTTAAGTATTAGGCCGATAAATTTTATTATATATCTAGCTATTATAGCCTACTATAATTAGTATCTATTATTAAAAACCCTGTAATTACTTTTATACTATTAGTTAATATATTACTACGTGTACGCGTTTATTTCGAATTAAGAAGTCTAGTTTAGGTTAAAATATTGCGTGGTTAGGTCTATTAGATAGTCTTTTATTGTTTTATAATATAAAGCCTAAAAAAAGTTAGTATATAACTTTAGCGGGATAATAAAAATATTAGTATATATCTATAGATTAAAGTTTAATAGTATCTATTATATAATTATCTTTTTTCTAATATTATATTTTTTTTCTATTAATTTATTTCTAATTTTTATAGTAACTAAAGTAAGATAATCTACTGTATTATTAGTTTCGCTAAAAGATTGTATCTTCTTCCTATAAAAGATATTAAATAATAAGATATAGATCTTGAATATTATTTTTCTAGCGCTATAAAAGCCTTTAATATATAGTACGCTATTTTTTATATTAAAGTAGTCGTATAAAAATTATTTTTAGTAATTATTTAAAATAAAGTTTTATTTATTAAATCGATTTAAAGAGTCGATATTTAAATTTTTAAAATTATTAAAAATATTTTATTAAAACCGGATTTAATAATTTTATTTAAGAAATAAAAAGTTTTAAAGTCTATTATAAAATTATTTATAGCCGGTCTCGCTTATATAAACCGGATTTAGTTTTTTAATAATAGTAAATATTTTTTTATACGGCGTATTAGAGAAGATAAAATAAATTTTAATTTTATTAAATTTATTTTAGTAGTAGTATATTTTTATGCTTTTTAAAGTTGATATAAAATTATTAAAATCGAAAATCGACTAAAAACTATAAAAAGACTAAAAGCCGTTATTATAACGCTTGCGATAGAATATAATCTATAAATTTTAGCTAAAAATATAAGGCTAGATTGTTTTAAAAAGGACCGCTAATTATTTTTTATTTTAAATATCGATATAAAATCTATTTTTAGACGAGATTTAGTAATTAAAATTAGATTTTTAACGTATAAGGGCGATATAAGTTTTATCTTTAGAAGACCTAAATTATAATAGGCGTATTTCTATTTTAATATTAAATACTCTCTATTATATTTAATCTATATACCGTTATATATTAATAGTCGAAATACTATTAATAAAATAAAACCGATATATATTATAATAGATAGGCTAGTAAGAAGGTATTAATTATAAAACTATATTCGCTGGTTTGGTTTAGTTATTTATAATAATATTTTTAGCGTTTAAATTATTAAACTACTTATTAAGTTTAAATTTATTTAAATTTATAATCTAATATTTTTTTTTTAATTATTTTAAACGGTTCTTAAAAAAAGTAATTTTCGTAATATTAACTAGCGCGATAAATCTAACTTAAATAAAAGCTTAGGATTCCGGTATAAAGCTAAAAATCCCCTTTTATTTATTAAATTCGTCTAAAAACCCTTTTATTATTATTAAAGCTAGGTATAATATTTCGTCTAAAAAGATATTAAATATATAGGTTTTAGTCGGATTAAAGATAAAAGTAAAATAAGCTAATTAATTATATTCGCGGAGTTTACAGGTCTAATTAATTACTTTTTTAGTATATTTATAGAAGAATTTTTTATATAATAAATAAATAATAAGGTTATTTAATATAGGTATAATTCGATTGTACGGTTTAATTATAAATTCGTTAATTTTACTATAGGTATTAAAGGTAACTAAATAGTTATATAAATAATTAATAACTTCTTTTCTATTTAATAATAAGGGTACAATTTTTCTTTTATATTATTAAATTATTGTTAAATTAAATTTTTATTCTTCGTATAAAATAACCCGGAGGCTAGTAATAATATATAAATTTTTATCGATATTATAAGGCCTTAATTCCTTAATTAGATTTTTAAATTTATTTTTACTATATTATAGGGCGAATCTATATAGCTAGTTAATACCTTTTATTTTTTATACGTTATATAGATCAGGATATTCGGACTATTTATTATATACTATAACTATTTCGTATTTTAACTAGGCGCGAGTTATTTTTTTATATAAATCTTTAATACCGTTTTTAATATTTATATATACGCTAATATTATTTACTATAACGTCCGATAGATTTTCTTAATAATTTATCTCGATTAAAATTTAGATAAAATTAAGTAAGGCGTATACTTATAAAGTAATCTAGTAATAAAAAAAATTTTAACTACTATATTTTATAATATACTAATATTATTTTATTAAAGCTGACTTTAGTAATATATAAATAATAGAAAATAATATTTAAAAGAAACCACGGTAGTAAATAAAAAATAAAAAAGATATTAAATAAGAATTACTTTTAACGCTAATAATAGTAATCCTATCTATAATAAATAATTATTCGCGTTAAAATAAAATTTAATAAGTATACCTACTAAGTAATAAAATCTTTTTATAAAAAATTAAATAAAGGATAAAACTATCTAGTAGATAGAAGTAATAGATATTAATAAATAAATAGATAGAGGATAAAAAATAGGTAAATAATAAGAAATAAAGAATAAAGTAATAAAAAAGTATTTAATTTATAATTTAGTTATAGAGTAAATTAATAATATAAATTTTAGTATTATATACCTTTTAATTAAAAGAATATAAAGTTTTAAAAATTATATACTATACTAAAATCGGTTTAAATAAAAAAGTTTTTATATATTATAACTAGCGAATTTAAAAGTATAATAAGGTTTTAAAAGTATTTACCGCTTAAATTATTTTATATAATAAATATTATACTATAGGTAAAAGATAAAATAAAAAAAAGGCGAAATATTAATTAATAATATAAATAGGATTAATTATTTATTAAATTATATTAATATAATTATCTATCGGTTCTATTAAATAGCTGGTTTAACTTAATATTAATAAGTAAAATATTATACTATATTAATAAAGCTCGAACGAGAAATATAAATTACGAATATAAAATAAAAAAATAAAAGTAAATTTTCTATTTAAATTACCTTTAATTATTATTAAATTTTTTTTATAATCTTTTATTAGATTATTTTTATATTATAATTTTATACTATCTTTAATCTTTAAATTTTCTATTTTATCCCAGTAACTTTATTATTTCTTTATAATAGTTATTTTATTATAAATATACTATTATCTTTTTTTAAATTTAGATTATAAATAAACCTAAAATATTATCTTTTATATTATTACTTCTCGTTTACCGGCGTAGGCTATTCCTATAAATTATATAATCTATACCTTTACTAGTTAAATATATAGTTAGATATATTTTCTTTTTATAAAATATAAAACGTTATTATTTATTTATAATAAAGATTTTATATTTATATAAAAATATAATTTAAATAATAATTATAAGTTTTAATAGCGGACTACTATAAAAATTAGTACTATTATTTAATTACTTCTATTTTATATTAAATATATTATATTAAATTCCGCCTAACTCGCTATATTTTTTATATACTCTAGATATATAGCGTACGAGGTTATAATCTATATCTTAATAGTACTACTATCGCGTATATAAAAGTCGTTTAGTTATTAGTTTAAATATTATAATAATTCCTGGTTTTAAATTAACGGTATTATTATTAGACGAGTATATATTTATTTTAATTAGTAAAGTAAATATTCCGTAAATACTAAAAATATAAATAAAAAGGTTAGGATAAAATATTATAACGCCCGATTATTAAATAAATAATATTTATTTAAAATTCGTTTAAGATTCGTTTTAATAAAAAAATTTATTTATTTTAATTTTTTTAAATAAAAACTAAAAACGCTAATATATAAACGGTTAATCTATAATTTTAAATTATAGTTATATTTATTATTTCTATTATAAATATTATATATAGTAGTTTTAAATATATAACTACTAGGTATTAAGTCTTATTTAATTTATATTCGCTTTTAAGTAATCGAATTAAATATTTATTTTATAAATAGTAGTAAATATTAGTATACTTTATATATATACGGGTCGCTATTAATAGTATATAAATTCTTTTTTTAATAGATCTTCTATTAAATATTAAAGGCGGATTATTTATATTATTAATCTTTATTTAATAGGTTTTATCTAATAATAATTCTATATTTATTTTTCTAGTTATTTAGCTTTATTTCTTCTTTTATAATAATTTTAAATACTGTCGTTTAACGGGCTAGGCTACCTTTTAACTTTATTATATAATTATTTATAAATCGAGCCCGCGGTTTAAATAAATATAATAGCTTATAATAAAAGGTTCTAATATAATAAATAGTATATTAAATATATAAATAGCTACGGCTCGCGAGATTAATACGCTTTTAACTTTTTATAACTACTACGTCCGAGTTAAAAATCGTAATCTTTTATAATTCTAATTATATTATAGAAAATATTCTTTATATAAAATACTTTATTTTATTAAATATTAAAGAATTATATTTTTAAAACGCCGTTAATTCCGATTTTATATATTTATTAAATATATATTAGCCTACTTATTATTATAAAAAAGGTTTATTTAGTAAATTATTATATATAATAGTTAAATATTAATAATACTATATTAGAAATAATTAAAGCGGATTTAATTCGAGTAGTTTTTAATAATAAAATTTAAGTATAAACTCGGCGCCTTTCTTTTATTATAATATTAATATTATATTTTCTATTTAATAGATTTAAAAGGTATTACCCTTTTATAAATTATTTTAATTTTATTTATTTTATTTTAAAAGCGCGAAAGTTTAAATAATTTTTTTAAATCTTTTACAAACTATATTTTTTTTTTACTATTTAACGCTATTTAATAGTAACGCTGGGTTTTTATATATAATCTTTTTTTTTAAAAAAGTAATATTTATACTTTATATCCTTTATAAAATTATAATTTATATTATCTTTTTTACTAATTACGGTTTTTTATAAATTTAAAAAGTATATTTTTCTCTTTTATAGTATAACTAGCCTTTAATTTTTTAAACTCTATTAATAGAAATATAAGAAATATTAAAAATATAAGAAATATTTAAACTTAATATTCTATTTTTATAAATTTTTACTAATTATAACTAGTTTTTAGTTCTTTAATTTAAATTTAATTAAGGCTATTATAATATTAAAGAATTACTTTTATATAAAAAAAAAGCGTTTTTAACTTTAGTATAAAATAAAGATAATTATATTTATTAAATTATTTTATATTTTTTACTTTTTTTACGGTTTATATATTTAATTAAACTTTTACTTTTTTTTTTATTACCGGGCTTCCGCTCGGCCGTAAAAGTACTATTTTAAAAAAAATTATTAAGTTATATAAAATAAATAAAAAGAGTAGTAGTCTAGAAAACCGAGATATAATAATAGGTAATTTTTAATAATTTAAAGTATAGTAAAATTATAAAAAAATAAAAATATAATAGGATATACTATAAATTATCGCGGCTATTAACTAGGTAGAATCCGTTATTATAAAGGCCTTTATAATTTTATAGTTATTAAAATTTCCTAGTTAGTTTAAATAATAAAAGTCGTAATACCCTTATTAAACTAATTATAATATATTTTTTATATATATTTAACCTTTTATTTCTTTTGATTATATTTACCGCCTTTTTAATCTTTACTATTATATAATAAGTATATATTATAGCTAATCTATATAAATTTCTATTCTTTTTAATTAATAAATTAGTAAAAGAATAAATATAGAAAAAATAGTGATTATATTATAATAATCGCTTAACCTATTATTATATAATATACTATACGTTATATTAAATAGTAGTTTATAGCGGTATTCGAACTTTAACTTTATTTAATATTATATATATATTTAAAGAAATATAAAGTAATAAATTATTCTTATATAAGAATATAAAAAAGCTATAATAAAAATTAAATCTAATATATTATATAATCCTAATTAAGCAAATAAATATTATAGTAATTATATTAATAGTTTTTTACTACTATATATTAGTAGTAATGTAAATAATTTTATATTAAATAATATACGTATATTAATTATAAAGCTGCAGCTATTATTAATAAAATTATTAACTAGTTATTTATTTATATAATAGTTACTATAAATACCCCTTTTTATTTATATACTCGTTTAATTATTATATAATTAAAGACTATAGTTATAAAAAATTATATTTAAAAAAAGAATTTTTATTATTAAATAAATTTTTTAATCAAATTAATTTATATATTAAAATATATTTTAAAATATTTTTTATCTACTAATTATTTATAGACCGCTAGTTATTATTTAACTTAAATATTATAAAAAGAAGTTTTATTTATAAATTACTAGTAATAAAGCTTTTAAATTATATATTTCTTTATTATTATAGTTTCCGATATATATTTTATTAATATTATATATAATAACGGCTGGAGTTACTAAAAACTATTCTAATTTAGATAATATTATATTAAAGGGCTAAAATATATTTATTAAAAATACCGAGTAAAATATTAAAAAAGCTAAAATTATTAATAATTTCTAATTAATATATACGCGGCGCTTTATAATCCTATTTATATATTTTTAATAACTACCGCGCCGGTAAAAGAACTTTATAATAGAATAAAATTATAATAAAAGTTAAAAGGGTTTAAACTACTAATATACTAGAATATTTAAAGCTTATTTTATAATTACTAAAGTATTAAAATATAAATTAAGCGATAAAATTATTAATAATATATATTCGGTTTAATTATCCCTATAAATATAGTAATTATTACTAAAGCTATTAAAATTTTATTAATTACGTTTAAAAATTTAGATTTATCGTGTTTTATATAATTAGCTAGTGGTTTATAAAACCTAATTACTATTAAATTATATAATTAAATAAATTCGCGATTTAAATATTCTAATTTAAATAATTTTATAAGTTAGTTTATTAGCGCGCTTTTATTTATTATTTATTATTTAATCCTACTAAAAATTCGTTTATTTTATATATAGCCTAGTACTAGCTTTTATTAATATAAATAACAATTCTAGATATAAAATTCTAGAATTTTTTTTTTCTATACTACCTTTTTTATTATAAATATATCTTTTATATTACCTTTTATAGTAAATAGATCCCTATATAACCCTACTATTATAAATTTATATAATTATTTTTCCCGCGGCTAATAAATAGTTTAATATATTTAACAGGTCTTTAGCTATATAAAAGCCTAATATAAAACTTTATATATCGAATTATAAACGGGAATATAGAAATATAAACTTATAAATAAATAGTTTAATAATTTAGAAAATAAATATAAATTAAAATCTTTTTTATTATAAATTCTAACCAACTTTAATAATAGATAACTAGCGCTACCTACTAGCCGGAAAATTAAAACGCTAATCTAGCTAGTATATAAAATTAAAAATAATAGCTTAAAACGAGCTATAAAAAGTATAAAAAAGCGATAAGTCCGAAAAAATAATAAAATAAAAGGCGGATTAATAAATAAAGCCGCCGAGGTTTAATAAAAGTTTATAAAGGTTAGTAAATAAAGTTAAACTATTTAAAAGGATATTATTCTATATAGTATATAAATAAATAATATATAAAAGACTATATATTAATTAAAAGATATTATTAATCGATAAGTTAAAGCTTTAGATAAAATTTATCTAAATAATATAAATTTATATAAATAGAAGAAAAATATAAAGGCTTTCGGTATTTTATACTATTTAATAAATTATATTATATACTATTCTACTACGGATTTTCCGAATAAAATTATTAATAAATTAAAGTTATAATTATAGATTTAATATAAATATTTAAAAGCTTATAATAATATTACTTTTAAAATCGAATTAAAAATAATAAATAAAAAATTAATAATATTTTTAAATAATTATAAGCTAATATATTATATAAATATTTTTTAAAATTAGTATAAAGGAACGGAACAAGATAATAATATACGTATAAATAGTTAAATATCTAGTAATAACTATAAATTATACCGAGGATACGGAAATAAAGAGTATTTATATACCGGTTTAATATAATTTTATATAATTCGGTATTTATTTAAATAATATATTAAATCGTTTATTTATACGCTTTTATTTTTCTAGTCGATTTTATTTTATTCCCTTTTATTCACCTTAAGTATTTACCGCTAGATTTTAGTCGTCTATTTAAAATAGCTTTATTAAGATAAATATATTAAAAAATTTATTATATATTTTAAAAAGCGAATCGGATAAGTAAAGAAGCGGATAGAATTTATTTAATTAATTATATTATCTATATTATTAATACTACCGGTTATCTTTAATAAGCCTCGACGTTTTATAAATTTAGAAGAACGAAAAGAATAAAAATAAAATTCGTTAGCTAGAAATAGAATAAAATAGCTTCCTTTTTTTAAAAAATTATAGGATAGTATTAAGCTCTAGTAGATTTAAAGAGTTGGTTAATAGTTAATAATTTATATAGAAGAGTTGTATTAATAGCGAAAGCTAGTTATTAGAAATAACTTTTATTAAAGAACTTTATTAAAAGGTAGGCGCTTTATTACTAGAAGTAATTATTATTAAAGGATTTTATCAAAAGGTAGGTAGTATATTTTTAGTATTTTATAAATTAATAGTCGTTTACTATAAATAAATAGGCGGTATATATAGAACTACTAGTACTAAAGAGGTCTATTAAGGCTCGGTATTTAGATTATTTATATATAACGTTTCCGAGTCTAGTATTAGCTATTTAATTCTAATATACGCGAGGGAGATATAGATCTATTCTGTTTTTATACGCGAATAGAGTTAATTATAAAACTAGCGTTTTTTAAAGTTATCGCGGTTATATATTTTTAATTAACCCGGGTTAATATTTTAAAATATAATATTATAAAGGATTAATTTAAAGTATAGCTACGTTGTTTTATTATTAGCTAGTTACGTAAATCTAGTAATATCTAAATTATTAAAAATTTTTAGTTAATAGAAATTATATAGGAGGTAAATAAATATAAAGCGTTTAAAGTATAAATAATAATATAAATATTAGGATTTATTATTTTATTTAATAATAAATAGAACCGAGTTATTAATTTTTAATAAATATTAGTAAAGATAACTTAACTATTTTATATCGCTTATTTTTTCCCGACTATAATATAGTAAACGATATAGAAAAATATAAAAAGAGGCGTTATATAGAATATTAAGATAGCTTTAAAGAAAAAGACCTTTTAGATAAAACGCGAGTATATACGTTTTTATATTAGAGTTAATTATAAATAATTTTATTTTTAAAATTAAAGAATTTATACCTTTAAAGAAATTATATATTAATATAATATAAAAAAATATAAAAATTATATAAAAGCGGGATTTATTACTAGAAAAGGGCGTTTATAAATAATAATATTTAAATTATACTAATGTAATTTCTATATATAATTCTAATATTTCTTTTTTTTTTTTATTATTTATTTAAAACTTTTTATATTATTTTATATTATTATTTATTTTATTATATCTTTATTATTACTTTTTTAATACTATTTAGATAGTAGAGTATTAAATTTTATTAATATACTACTAAAGAGTTAAATAGCCTGTTAAAAAAAGATAGTATTTTTAGTAGTTAAAAATAAAAAGTAATTAAAAAGATATAAAGTAAGTAAAATTTATTTATATTTTTATTTAAAATCTCTTTAATTTATAAATTTAATTCTAGATTTAAATAGGAGTCTAAAGCCGAACTTAATATTTAGAGTAGATAACCGGTATTTTTTTTTAATTTAAATAAAATATTAATTTTTAGTTTTATATAATTAATTATTTCTTTTAACTAGAAAATAGATATTTAGATGGTATTAGCGAGGGATAATATATTTTAATTAGCGGGGAATCTATTAATAAGATATACGTTATTAAGAATAATATAGTAGATAGATTATTATTAAACGATAATATATATTTAGATAAATTTTAATATAAAATTATAGTAAGTTATAATTTTTTAATATATTTTAATTTATATTTATATATTTTATATTAATTAAAAGAATCGCTAATAATTTTATAAAACGTTTAAATTTCTAAAAATATTCTTTTTCTAATTTAATCGCTCGAACCTAGGGAATTTTAATAAATTAATAGCTAAAAATAATAGTAGTCTAATTACCGGTTTCTAATATATAAAGGTTAAAAATAGGGTTAGAAGTATTTTATAAATTTAAATACTATTTTTTATTAAGGATAATAATTTTAATAAAAAGGTTATCCTTTAAATAGGAATTTACTATTATTTATAATTTAATTCCTTCCTAGTTTATATTTTTATACTAAAAATAGCGATTGTAATAGTATAAATTATAATATTTTTAGCCCGGGCTTTAAAACTAAAGTTAGATAAAATATAATCTAAAACCTATAAAGTTATATTAAGTCGGGAACTTTTAAAATTATAGTAAGMGGTAATATAAAAATTTATTTAGTAAATAGGTTCTAATAATTTTAAAATTATAGAGTTTTTAATTAGTAATAAATTAAAAAAAATAAATAAAAAAGGATTAAAGTAATAGGAATTATTAATTAATTACCGCGCTAGTTATATAACTATATCGACGATTTTAGGGCTTATATAATAAAAAGGATATAAAGGGTAGTTTAATATTATTATAATTTTATTAATAAATAAAATAACCGCTGTTTTATAAACGATTTATTTTATAATAATAACTTTATATAGTAAATATTTAATCCGGTAAATTTAAAAGACTAAAATATTATATTTTACTAATATTTATATAGATTCGTAAAATTAAAAATATTAGATTTCTAGCGCTAGTTATAGTTAAAATTTTTATAGTAGTTTTTTTTTAAAATAATAAAAATAGTTTAAGTTTATATACTACTTTTAAATATATATTTAAAATAGTTACGCTTAAAATTATAATAATTATCGCTATTATAATCCGCTATATATTATCTAAATAGAAGTTTAGTAAAAAAAAAATTATAAAATTTAAAGGATTCGGAATATAAAATAAATTAATTATAAAAATAGGCTAGTATTATAATATATCTAATTAACGTATATTTTAATATAAATACGTTTACTCGAATTTTAATTATATAGCTTAAATAGTTTAATAAATAAAAGGAAATTATTTTAGCGGAGTTAATATATATAATATAAATAGTAAGAGGAGTTATATTTAGCGATTACTCTAATAATTATAAACCGATATTTAACTTTTATAAAAACGATATTAAAGATTTAAATAAAATTATTTAAGTTTAGTAAATATATAGGTTCGGAGTTCTAATATTAATAACTTTAAGTTTAGTACTTAATTTATAGGAGACGACTTTTAATATTATAAATAAAGTAGAGTTTAAATTATACTATAATAGCTATAACTAGAAATATATTATACTACTAATTTTATCTTTTAGATAGGGGGTTTAGATAATTATTAGGAGTAATTAAAGTAAAAAATACTATAATTAATTACTTTTAATATAACTTTAATATATAATAATATATTTATAAAGCGGGAGAAGGTCTATTATAATTTAAGTATTAAAGATTTAAGCTATATTTTTTATTTTTATAGTTAAATAACGTAATTAGAATTCCTTTTAGCGGTAAAATATTAGGAAAATATAAAATTTTAGTATTATAAAAATCTAAAGGTATTTTTATTTTTAGTAAATAATAAAAAGTAATATTCGACTTTTATTAATTTTATTCTACTTAAAAAACTTATTATAATTAAAATCGAAAGGAAGAACAACTATATATTAAATTAATTTATATAATAAAACTTTTTAATACTAGTTTATACTCTATTTATTCTATAAATCTTTTTCTTTTAATAGAATTTAATTCCTTTTTTTTTTTTTTTAAATTAAGCTTTTAATAATTATTTATTATATAACTAATAATTATATAATTTTAATTATATTTATTTATCTTTAAATTTTTTAGATATTTACTAGAAAAGCTATATATACTCCTTTTAGATATTTAGATTTTTTTAGGAACTACCCGCGATTATTTTAATTTTATAGTTGATTACTTTTTATTATTTAACTTTTTTCTAGTAGGAATAAATACCGTCTAAAATTTATAGTTTAATATATACTTATTTTAATATAAATATATTATTTATAATAATCGATAAGTATTAAATATTTTTATTAATTTTTAACGCGTTTAAATTATTATTTTTTATATTTTTATAATAATTAAATTTAAATATATTTATAAATTTTATAAAAGTTTAATAATTTTATAAAAGAATATAATACTTATATTAATATTAATAAGGTTATTTTAAATCTATTATACTATTAGAATATTATTGGTTTCGAGGACCTATATTAATATATAGTTTATTTATTACTAGTACGAAAATATAATAAAAAGATTATAGATTTTTTCCTAGTAGATATTATCGTTTGTAGAATAAGAATAAATTTATTTAAATTTATTAATATCTAGTTAGAATTTTTTAACGAGATTAAAATAAAAATATATTATTATAGAGTATAAGAGAATTAATAATAATTAATTCCTTTATTTTTATTTATTATATATCTTTGTTTTTCTACCGGAACTCCAATATACTAGTAGTAAAGTTCTATAGTTTAATACTAGATAAAAAATTTTTATTTACTTTAAAACTATTTTTATATTTAATATACTAAATTTAATAATATTAATAAAATTATAATCTAATAATAAGGTATTTATTTAAATTTAATATTTTCCGATAATAATTAATCTACTCCGAGATTATTATAGACCTAATATTTATTTAAGATTTTACTTAAATCTAGAATTAAGATTAAGAATATTTATAAACTACGGCTATACTAAAAATAGGTATAATTATATACGGAAAAGGATACTATATGCGATTCTATCTTATATAAGGATTAATAACCGTTAAATTTTATAAGTAAAACTTTAAAAATAGGATTATTATAAAATATAGTATTATTTTTAAGAGTTTTTATAATTTTTTTCTCTAATTGTATATAGCTTTAATTAATAGAATAAAGTATAGCTTTATTTTAGCGATTTAATTCTATTTTTTTTTATTTTTTTTTTTAAACGGTTATAATTTACTCGGTCTAGATTAAATTAGAATATTATACTGTTATTTATAACGATATAAATATAGGGTTAAAAAGTATATTTTTTAAAATTTTAATTTTATTTTAATAAATATTTATTAATACTAGCCGGGCTTTATTATTAAATTTAAGATTCCCGCGATTAAATTTAACTAAAATAGATAAAAAGGTAAACTTTACTATTTATATTAATTTTTACTAGAACTATAATAATATTATCCTAATTATTTAATATATAAAATTATTAGATATATATAAAGGCGTTTTAATTAGTATATATTTAGCTAAAGGTATAATATAATATTTACTTAACTTTAGATATATAAATTTATAAATTTTTTTATTATAAGTAAATACTATATTATAATTAAAACCAACTCTAATTAAATTTATAGTAAAAAGCTTTTAGCGCGATTAAAAATATTTATTTAAAAGATTAATCTAATTAAAACTTATAATTAAATAAATCGTTCCTATAATAATATATATTAAAGGTTTTTATTTTAATTAGTATTAAAAACCTAATTAATTAATAATTATCTAAGTAATAGAATAATTATTTAGCTTTATTTTTTAATATATTATTTTACTATATTATACTTAAATTTATTTTTTTTTATATTTTTTAGTCGAAATTAAATCCGGTAGAAGAATATTTATAAAGGGTTATTAAATTAAATATTTTTTTATATAAAAACGAATCCGAGCCGGTTCGGTTTTAAAATAATATATCTTTTTATATTAATATAATATATAAACGGCTAATATTATAAATTACGAGTAGGCTATATTATTATATATTTTAAAGTTTAACTATTAATTAATTTTTTTTTTTAACTACTATCTAAATCCTCGCTTTAGTTTTATATCGTTTATTTTTAATATAGGGTTATATTATATTTAAGCGTTAGGAGGTTATTCGAAATAGCTTATAATAAATTAAATAAAAGATTTACTTTAAATTAGAACCGTTAAAAAGGTTAAAAAGATTTTTTATTAACTCGACTATATTTTAAATAGAATATATTTTTAAATAAATATAATTTTATATTATATAGTATTATATATATAAATAAATAAATTAACTTATAAAAGGAAGTTCTGAATTTAGATATTATAATTTTTAAAGTATAGTTATAAAAGAGCGTAAAGTATTAAATACTAGATTTTTTATAAGGAGTCCTATAACTTTAATCTACTATAAGGATATCGGCCTCTTCTATTATTTTATATATAGATTTAAAAGGGCGTTTAAAAGTTATTAATTTAACTATTTCGCCTATTAATATAATTTAAAAAGGTAGAATAATATTTTTATATAAAGATTTAGAATAATAATAATTAGAAGTATAGAAATAATAATAACTCTTTTTTAATACGATTTATAAAATTAATAAATACTAGTTATTAATAAATAATTATTATTTAGCGATCGACTATTTATTTTAGAAAAATTTAATCTAATATTACTAATATTTTATTATACTAACCGAAGTATTTTAAATAAATAAACCTACTACTATCTAATAAAATACTTTATAGTTATAAAAGTTTAGGTATTTTTCTCGATTTTATAACGTATATTAGGAAAACTATATTATATTAAGTCGGAAAAATTATTAATACTACTATCGAGTAGTATTATAATAATAGTAAGATCGGTGGATTTGTATATTAATAATAAATAAAATTCGTAAAATAATATAATAAAAGCTTTTTTTTATAATACTTTTATTTAATACGGTTAGGTTAATATAATATTTATACTTTCTACTATATTAGTTTTAAAATATTAAAAATAAATTAGATATTAGTTATAGTAGTAATATATTAGTAAATAAATAAGTAATTATTTATATATAGATTTTCTTTTATTTAATTTATTTTTTTTACCCTCCGTTATCTTATAATTAAATAGACTAGTATTATATTATAATATATTAATAGATATATACGGTTTAATAAATTAAAGTGATACTAGTTAAAATAAAAAAAATATATAGTCACCTTTATAATTATAAGTAAGGTATTTTTCTCTAGTAGAATATAAATACTTTATTTTAGTAATAGTTTAATTAGAGTTTAAATCGTTTAAAAAAGATTATATTCTAAAGATTTATAATAGATTAATTTTATTAGTATTAGTAAATTATAGATTATTTTATTATTAATAAATACGCCTATTATTCGGTATATAAATCTAGGATTTCGCTAGCGGTTATTTATATTTTTTTAATACCGACGGAAGTTATTAAACTAGATTTATATTATAAAGTATTAATATAGTAATATATTTTAAAAGAATTTTACGTTTTTTAAAGGAGGAGTTTAAGAAAGGTTAAATAAAAAAGATAAAAGAAATTAGCTTAATAATAACTAATATATTAATAAAAGATAGTTTATTTTTAAATAAATAACGTTTTATAATATATAGTATTATATTTATTAATCTTATTCTTAAGCCTATAAAATAAAGTTTTAAATATAAATATTACTATTTTAGAGGATACTGCTATTAAAAAACGTAAAGTATTAAATATAGGAGTTTTTATAATAAATTTTATAGTTATAAACCTTGGCGAGAATATTAATTATTTAATTTATTCTAGATATAAAACTATAAAAACTATTATTAGCCTTTATATAAACTACTATAACCTTTAATTTAATTAAAAAAAAAAGATTATTTAATAAAACGTAGAAATATTAAATTTAAAAATTCTAGAGTTTTATAAAAGAAAGTAATTTTTTTTAATTATATTTTAAAAAACTTTTATTTAAAGAATATTATTTAATAATAAACTATATAAAAGTTTAAATTATAATTAGATAGTTTAATTTTAAATCTAATAATATAAAAAAATATTAATTAAAGTATTATAAAAAAAATAAACTACTATAATTAAATATAAATACCTTATTAATTTAAATCTTCTTTTTTAATTCTATATTTATATTTAAAATATTAAAATATCTTTAGAATGCATAAAATAATATTCTAGCTTTTTTTAGTTATATAAATAATATTATTTAAATTATAAATATTGTCGTAAATACTATATTATATAAAAATTCTATTATATATTAGTATAGTTATAATATTTTCGCGGATTATTTTTTTAATAGTAGTATTTATATTATAAATATCTATAATAATATTAATAGCGAATAAACCTATATTATATATTTAATCGGGAATAATATATAAAGGTAATTAGTACTAAAAAATTAAAATAGTTAAATTTCGATTTAATTATAATATACTATATATTAATTATAATATTATTAAATAAGGGAAGATTAGTAGATATTATTTTATAGATAAAATTAAATAAATTACTTTAATAGAAGGATTTAAAAAGTATATATAGCTTTTTTTTATTAATAAATTTTTAAAAAGCTAAATTAGATTTTAAGCTCTAAATTTTACTATTTACCTAGAAGAATCCTGGAAAAAATCTAGGGTTACTATTATTGATAGGTTGGTTTCTTTTACTACTTTTAAATTAAATACCCGGTAATAAAATAACCTTTTTTTATCTTTAATTATTTATTAAAAGTCTAGTAATTATTTATATTATTAAAAATAAGATTTCTATTTAGGTTTATCCTATAATAAAGAAATCGACGTATTATATTATTATTAAAATCTATACTTAATATAATAATTTTCTATAATTAGAAAATATTAATAATAATATTAATAAACTATTTAAATCTTATTAAAACCGATATAAAGTACTTTAATAAATATATTAATAAATAGTATTAATATTTCCGTTAAAAATAGTAGGTATACTATTATATTTAAAAAAGCGTAATATTTTATATATAGAATTTCTATTATTTTATTTAAAGTATAGCTTTAATTCGGATAACTTATAGTATATTATTAGAATATTCTAAATAAATAATAGCTAAAAGAACTATTTTTTTAAAGGATACTAAATATATAACTAC
This sequence comes from Opeltia flavorubescens, assembly GCA_000442125.1. Taxonomy (NCBI): domain Eukaryota; kingdom Fungi; phylum Ascomycota; class Lecanoromycetes; order Teloschistales; family Teloschistaceae; genus Opeltia; species Opeltia flavorubescens. The sequence goes on from KE546979.1 coordinate 868,781, forward strand.
TTCCTATATTATATGGATATTAGCGACGAAAGAAACGAATAAGAAATTTTATATTATCTCGATTAAATTTAGTTTATTATATTAATAAGTTAAAGGATAAATAATTAAATCGATTAATAATATATAACTATTCGACTATTAAAATATTTAAATTGTTAAACTAATAGGCTAATATATTTATAGAATAATCGATAATATTTATATAAGTAAAATATTAGGCGCGAAGTAAATAATAGTCTTGAATTTATATTATTAATATTATACTAGTAGATATTATTTAAAAATAGTAAAGTCCTTTTAAAGTCTATATATTATCTTTATTTTTATTCTAATATTAATATTAAAAAAGTCGATATATTTATTATTAAATATTAATTATATTTTTTTAAAGGATTAGCTACTATTATATTATAGGTACTTATAATAAATTTTAATACGACTATTTTATATCTATTTTTAAAGATTATTAATACTATAATTTTAATATATCTACCTCCTTTCTTACTATAATATATAAAAATAGTAGGTTTAATTTATCTATTAATTATTAACGTTAAATATATATATATTTTTTTTAAGAATAATTCGAATTATTATAGGTTTAATAAAAGAACTATTTTTAATTAGGATTAATAGTATTTAAGATCGTCTATAAATATTTAAAAAGTAAAGACTTATAAAATAAATTAGTTTTATATAATATATCTCGAATATAGATTTTATAAAAAGACCCGACGGTTAAAAAATAGCGATAATAAATATAACTATAAAAAGCGGTACTATAATAATAGTAGGGACCGAGAAAAACAGATTAATACTTAGGAGAGAAATTATAAGGCTAATATATATAATAATAATAACTTCTAAGGAATAAAGGGTAACCGATTTATAATAAGTAGGTATAGTTTTATTTTAATAAAATTAAATATTTCTTCTATAATAGATATATATAATAATTAAAAAAGTTACTATTAAGTTATTTAATATAGAAATTTCTATAAACCTAGTTTAAAATAAAAATATAAGCTTTTATAAAATAGAAGTGTATTTTTAATTCTAATTAACGATTCTTTTCCTATTAGTAAAAGACGGTTAAAAATACTACTAGTTAGTTATAAAAAAGAGATCTTTATTATTAATTCCGATAATAGGAAAGAAATTATATTAATAAAAGATTTTTCCCTAAATAATAGCGTTATTATAGGTTTAAAAAAAGAATTATATCTAATTAAAATTAATTATATTTACTATTATCGGTTAAACGCCTTTAATACTACTAATAAAACTATTAAATTATAAAATACTAGTATAATATTGTTTTTAAAAAATCTATTTAGTATATATAATATTAGCGGCGATAAATATATTATATAGACGGCTGCGGAACTTTAATTCTAAATTATAATATAATTTTTATAAAATAATACTTAAATTTTTTACCTTTTTATTAATAAAGCCTAGTAATATATTATTTTAGAACTATTTAAATATAAGCTTTATATAATTCTAATTTAATATAATAAAAAGCAGGTTATTTAATATAAAATACCTAATAGTAAAAAAATTCCCGGTTTTAGATATATTTTATCGCGGTATTAAGTTATTAAAGTAGAGTTAAATAGCTTATTAATATTTAATTATTTATTTTAAACTTTTACCGCGAATATAATTTAAAGAATAATATATTAGTTTAAATTAGTTTTAATAATAATATAAAATATTAAAAAACTTTTTTTTTTATACCGGTTATTTTAAATCGAATTTTATTTATATTATTTTATCTAGTTTATTTAATTTATTTTACTAATATTTATCTATTTTCCTCGTTTATATTATCTATAATAAATTACTATTATTTCGCCTATTTATTCTTATCTTTTATTATTTAATAGAGGACGTTAATAACGCTATTATTAATACGATCCTTGTATTATAATTATAAAACTTTACTAATTTTAAAAATAGTAATTAGATTAATATAAGTGTTTTTATCGATATTTATTGTTAAAAATTTAAATAGCTTACTATATAAATTTACAATTGTAATATTAGAACTACTTTTAGTAATTTTTATAGTAATAAAATTAAAGTTACTATTCTTTTAAATATTATATTGTAATTCGATATAGTTTAAATAAGTATAATTATTTAGGCTATTAAGGACGATTATTTAAATAATTTTAATAAAGAAGGGGGGTAGCTATTAGTTTAGGAAATTATTTTAATTAAAAAGTACTTTAATATAATAATTATTAATGAAATTATTATTATAGATATTATTAGGACTTAAAAACGACTATTTAGGTAGTAATTTATTAATAGTAAAAATTATAATAGTAAAAAGGGTAATAATAGAAAGAGTAAAATCGATTTTTTTATATTATTAGAGTTTAGTTAAAGTATTAATTATAATAATTATAATTTTAATCTTTTTTCCTTGAATAAGCGTAATAAAGAAAATAGTATAATATAACTAACTATATAGCTAGTAATAGATTAAAAAGAGATTACTTTAGAATAGTAGACTATTAAAAAGAAGATTTATCTCGTTTATATTAATAAATTATTGTTAATTAAATATATATATATTCGATATAATAATATCTTTTATTATAATAGTATTAAATAATTGCTTGAAATCGTTTTAAAGGATAATATACTATTTTTATTTTAATATTATTATAAAAAGATTCTTTTAAGTATATAGTATAATATTTATTTAAAATTTAGTTAAAAGTACTAAAATATTATTTAATATAGTTAATTTTTTATAAAATAAAACGAATCGGTAATAAAGATAAACGAGATATAGTAAAAATATAGTCTATATAGCTATAATATAGCTACCGAACCTCTTTCCTTTTTATATAAATATTAGACTTTATTATTTAATAGCTCGTATAAAAGTCTCTAATATACGGTTAATTCGGTAGGATATAACTAGAATAAAGTACTTATATTATAGTTTTATTATAATACTAGGTTGAACCTATATAAATATATAATTTACGGCTTTTTTAAAACCGATAGCGAAAAAATATAATAATTTAATATTTATCGGGAATTAAGAGTAGTAAATTTAACCTAGAACGTCGAGGCGGTTTTTTTTTTAATTAGATAAGTAGTATAATAAATTAGTAGGGTTAGTAATAGCTTTTTAAGAACTATTTATAACTATTTTAAAATTTTTAAATTTTATAAAGAGCTTTTATTTAATATTTTTAAATTTTTTATATTAATTTAAATAAATTAATAAAGTTTTAATACGATAAAATCTTTTATTATAATCTTATAGTATATATTAGTATTAGGTAGTAAAGAATCTATATTAAAGTCCGTTTTGCTATTATATAAATATTATTTAATTATATTCTACTAGACTACCGGTCTAATAAAAGGATTATATATAACTATATTATTTTTTTAAATTATAGATTTTTAGTATAGTTTATTTAGAGTCGCTTTATTATATAGAATAACTTTCGATATTAATATTAAGTATATATTATATATAATAACTGCGCCCGACGATATCTACTAATAAATAGCTTATATAATAATTATATAGGATAATTTACTTAGGGCGGAATATTAACTTCCTCTAGATTTCCGCCTGTTTTTTTTAAGTAATAGAAAGTTTAATCGCGTATATTAAAAACGCTTATAAAACTTTTTAACGATATTAGATAATATAAAATTTAATAAATTTATTTTTAAATTATAGTTATTATTTTAAAGTTTTATTAATATATAATAGTATTATCTACTAAACGATTAGACTTTTTAACTAGCTAAAATACCTAGTATATCCGCTTACTTGCTCTTTTTCTACCGTATTATAGCTAAGTAGCTTCTATAAATAGAATAGAATATTAATAGTAGGTTAATAGAATATATTATAATAATAGTAGATAATATTATATATTTTATTTAAACCTTGAGCTACTCGATCTAGCGGAACCTAAAAGTATTTATAGATATAATAAATTAGTATATAACGAATATATAAGCGTTAATTAGATATAATCTAGTATATAATAAATCCGCGGTTTAATAAACTATATTCTTAGTATAAAGACTATAGTTTTATAAACTATCGATAGAAATATAGTAATAATATACTATATTAAAGAATATAAGTATTTTAATAAATTAATAATATTATTTATAGTAATATAGTCTATTAATAGTTTAAAAAGGTAATATATCGTTTAATAGATACTAATTATAATTCTAGAAATATTAGTTGTATTTAATACAACCTAATTATAGATATTCTATTATAATATTAATATCTTTCTTTATTATAGCCCGGCCGGCTAATCTAGCTATAGGTATTATATTTACTCTAAACTAGGAGACTAAATTACTAGAGTATTAAAAGATGCACTAAAATATTAGTAGTTTATACTAGGTAATCGGTATTTAAAATAACGATCGCCTCGTTAATAGTTATAATATTTATTATATAGCCTATTAAATCTAATATAGCTGATTATTAAATTAGGATATTAGAAAAAACTATATTAACCGAAGCAGGGTTATTATTAAATAGATTATTTCTTAATAGAGGAAGTTTTTTTAATTTAATTAATAATCCTACTATTTTAAAATCTAGAACGTCGATTAATATAATATCTTCTATTAATAAATTAAACTATATATATAGTATAATATTTTATATCTCTATTATATAGTAGGTATAGGGTAATAGTATTATATTAAAGGTAAGGAACTATTTACCTATAGAATCTGCAACTAAATAAATATAGGCGCTAAGAGGCGCTAAACCTAACTAGGTAAACTTACTTAGAAGGCCTCCTTCGGGCTATAGTAGCTATTTAGCTCTACCTACCCTATTAGCTTTTTACTTATATAGTATAGCTATAATAGATATCGGTAATAAATAAAGCTATTAGCCTTTAATAGTAGGCTTTTCCTCGTTAATAAGCGGCTTTTTAGCTTATTCCTACTGCTTAATATTAGTATTAGTATTATTAGCGGCTTTACCGTAGTTTAAGGCCGATTCCGGGCTAAAGCGGCGCTTATATTTTTCTACTAGTGCTTTAATATTACCTAAACGGTATTCGGGTATTTATTAATTATTTTTAGGTCTATAACTAATCTAATAAATAAGGTATTAAATAGAAAAATCTTTATTTTTATAGATATAGCGTTTATAGAGAATTCGTTCGATTTTAAACTCTTTATTATTATTAATAACGACTAGGGGTATAGGTATACGGTAGCGCTAGTAGGGATTATCCCTAGGGTTAGTAATAGGCTTTAGATATATTATTAATATTATATTATAAATTTTTATAGTAGGTAGTAGCTTTAAGTAATAAATTAATAGTTTAATACGTTTAATAATTTTAAAAAAGTTTATTAGCTATTATTTAATCTTTTTAAAAGTAAGTTCTAATATATTATAGTTTTAATATAAATATATTTTTATAAAATCGCTAACTTTAAAGTAAATTAGTTAATAGTATATATTATAGTATTCTTTTATTTTTATTATAATAAAGGTAATAGTATCTTTAATATCGATATATATAAGCTAGTATTCTTTTATAGCTACTAGTATTATAGTATTCCGTACTATAGATATATTTACGGGCTCGCTAGCCTTTAGAGTAGTCGGGTTATAGCGACAAGCTATCTATATTATAGCTAAAAAGATAGCTGATTTTTTAATAAAAGCGTTAGCGGGAGCTTTAAGGTTTAGTATACCGTCTAGCTAGATAATTTATTTAAAATTTAATAGGTATAAAAGGTCTAGTATTTCGCGAGTTTTAAATCCGAATAATATTTAATTAGATACCTTAAATATAAAGTTATAATTCGTGAAATTATTAAAAGCCGCTAATATTTAAAAAAAAATAATGGATTATAGCCTAAAATTATTTAATATAGTAATATAATAGTGTATAATAATTTTAGTAGTTTAATTAAACCGTTTTAATATATTATTAATTTACGGGTACTAGATTATAGAATATTATAGATTTATTTTTAATATTTTAAATATCTAGTATTATAATTAATTAACGAATTTTCCATCGCGATTTAAAATTACTACCTATAATATACTTTAATTCAGTTTTACTAGTCTATTTAATAGCTATTTAACCTATTATTTACCGCTTTAAATAGTCTTTTTAGGTATATAGGTAACTGCTTTAGTAAATTGATTTATTATCGATATATAATAATTATACTCTTTATATAATTTCGATAGGATAAGGATAAAATTAATAGTAAACGTATAAAACGGTTTTATTAGATTAAATACTAGTTATAGAGTTTTATATAGGCGGTAGCGAGGTATTTAGTTAATTTAATACTATAGGTAGTAGCGGATAAATTTATATAGCTTTATTAATATATTATATATATAGAGGCCTTTTATTAAATATTTATATATATATATATAGTCGGGGTGGCCTATTTTATCGTATACTAGCTAGAATACTTCCTTTTTTATATTTATAGGTATTATTAAGTGTAGGCCTCGTTTATTATTATTAAAATAGAATAACCTGTTAATAATATAATACGGTAGTTTAATAGTATTATTATCTAGTTTTATATTAGCTTTAACGAATTCTTTAATTTTAATTTAGCGGCTTTTTTTTATATATCTATTAATTAATTATTAACGGAATTTAGCTAATATTTCTACTAGGTTTACTAGGAAATAACGTATTATAAAGGTATTTATATCTAGTAATTTATCTATTTCTAGGCGGTATTTACGGCTAGCGAGCTTTAATAATATATTTAGAATAATATTTATAACCCCGAGTTTATAATAGATATTAAGTTTAAAGTATTAAAAATATTCGGAAGCTTGTATTAAACGAAGGTTAAATTTTTCTACGGATATTATATTTAAGCTAGTTTAGTATAAAATATTAACTATAGTAGAATAGTCTATATAAATAATAATAATATATTTAATTACTTCGATTATATAATAGATCTTTTTAATTATTTAAACGATATCTATAATTTTTAATTTTATAAGCTAATAGCGTATTTTAATATCTAATAGTAAATAGTTAAAGAATAGAATTGATCGTTTAAATTTTTATTTAAATTTTTTATTTATTTTATAAATAGTTTCGTTTATATTATAATAAATATAGGCTATAAAACTGAATTTTTTACTAGTATCTAGGTTTATATATAGTATTAAGCTTTCGTTAAAATAAACTAGGATCGATAATAATAAAAAGAGCTTTTATAGATAATAGAATATATTAAGCTCTTTAAGTATAGATACTATTAGTAGATTTCGGGTAGTAGTTTTTTTACGAGCGTTATTTTTAACGGTAATATCGCGGTTTATATAAATTTTATACTTTTAAAGTAGTTTAATAATAGTTATATAATTATTAATATATTATCGAAGGTAGTTTATTAAATTAAAATATTTTTTAAGCTATCGGAGTATATATAAAAATAAGAGTTTTAAAATTACTTCTAATTTATTTTTTATTATAATAAGTTTAAAAGTATTAATTTTCTAGTCTAATAAATAAATAGATATATAGCTAATAAACGATTTTATAAATAATAGATATAGATTTATAATATTAAATGTATTAAAAATCTAGTTAAAATATTCCGCGTATTCTTCTATTAAAAAGGAAAAAACTATAATATTATCGATATAGGCTTTATAGAAGGAATAAAACGGATATAGAATCCTATATATTATTTATTATACGTAAACTAGTAAATTATAATAGTCTATTACTAGTATTTTAAACGTTTTTTACTTTTAATATAAGACTATTATTAAGCGGTAGTAATACTATTAGTTAATATATTATTAATAGAAAAAGCTTGCGAAATTAACTATAAAAAGGATTTTAGCGCTATAAATTTATACTAGAATTTCCGATTATAGTAGAACTAGGTAGATATCTAGTATTATAATTTTATTAAGTACCCGAATATTAATAATAATATAGCCTTTAAGGCTCTAATCGGTATTTTTCTAAACTATAAAGTAAGAAAATAAAAATAAGGTGGTTATAGTAGTCTATTTTATTCGATTTTATTTATAGAATTTATTAAAGGTTTTATTAATAACCTTTTTATTATAAATATTAACGGGGTATATACGGGTTTACTCGGGCTTATAGATCTACTTTTAATTTTTTATTAATAGAATATCTATATATTTTAACTCTAGTATATTTATTACGTTACTAGTATTTTATTATAGGCGCGAGTAGCGTTTAATTAAGGTAGCTAGGGTAGCTCGTTTAGTTTATATTCTAAAAATCGTTACTTTTATAGAATATACTACTTCTATCCGATAATTAGAATTAATAAATAGTATAATAGCGGTATTTAAGGTTATAGTAGCTATTATAGCGGTTATTATATAACGCTTAAAGTTTTTTAAAAACTATTCGGGCTTTTATTTTATTTTAATAGCTAGTTTATAGTTTTTCGAGCTAATTTAATAATATTTATTAGCTTTATATTTATAAACGGTACCTAGCTAAATTTTTATAGCTAATTAAATAAAAAATAGCGAATTATTCTAAATATAGATTTATTTAAGTATATAATCTACGATATATATATAACTAGCGAGGGTATTTAGGGTTTTTAGTTTATAGATAAGGTTATAATTTTATAAAAAGTTTAGAGGTTTTTAATATAGGCTAGCGATTTTAATAGCTTTATTAATATATAGCGGTATTATAATACGTTAAATATTATAAATAATAATATTTATTTTAGTACCTTTAATACTAATAGTAATTAATACTACTATATTATTATAAAAGCTAATAGTTATTATATTTATAAATAGGTATATATTGATATTTTTAAACTTTATAATATTAATACTAATAAATATATTAATATTTAAATTATTTATTAAATAAAGCTCGCGCGTAATAATAATAAACTTTATAGCCCTTTTATTAAATATAAAAATTTCGATAATTATAAATTTAATAGTATTATATTACCTTTTACTAATACTTTTAATATTTATAAAAGCTGGTATCTTTTAAATTATAATATATAGTAGTTATTTTAATAGAAATTTTCGGTTAATTAGATTTATTATATAGTTTATATTCTAGTAGAAGCTATAGTTTTTAGCGTTTAATTATAAGCGAATATTTATAGTTATATAACGATATTTTTAAAAGGTAAAGCCTATTATTAGTATATCTTTTATAATTAAACGAATTAATTAGAGTATTTATAACGGTAGTTATTTAATAACCTCTAGTTTAATAATTTTTAGTATATTTTTAAATAACTTAACTAGTTTTAAATAAGTTTACGCTAGTACTAGTAAAGCGTTCAATTTAATAATTAATTTAATTATAGTAGCTATAACTAGAAGTAATTTTTTATTATAGCCGGAGCGTAAATACCGATATAAAGCGTTATTTAATTTAAAAATTTTGTTATATTTATTATATTAGTATATTTTAACTAATTTAAATTCTATACGTTTTATTATAATAAAGTAGAATTCTATTATATTATTATACTAGTTAGGATTTTTAGCGGTAGTATATAGAACTTTATTAGATTCCTCGTTTATTATATATTCGGCTTTAATAAAGTTTATTAATTAGTAAAAACTATTTTTATAATTTTAATACTATTTCGTTTTATCGATTAGAACCTATTTATTAGAAGCTTTCTATTAGAAATAAACTCGTTATTTATTCGGCTAGCGGCTTCTATATAGATTCCGGCTGTTATTATACTATTAATAGTTATAATTTTATTAAATTCTGGCTTAATTCTATTATAACGGAATAATAATTTTAGATAAAAACTACTAACGATTATTTTAAATAGTACGCTAATTATTTTATATACTAGGCTTATTCTTAATTAACGGAGTTTATAAAATTATAAAAAAATTCTAGTATTAATATATAATAGGAAATATATTCGGCTGATTTTTTTATATATAGTTCGGGTATATAAATAGATATCTAGGCGTATAAAAAGGGTTATTTTATAATAGTTAGTATACTATTATTTTTTTATATTATTTATTTTTATTTTTTTATAAAAGATTTAGTTTTAGTATTTTACGGTTTTTATTATTATTATAGATATCGAATTAATTATTCTTTTTATTTTAAAAGAATTTATAAAAGGTTTTAATAATAGTTATTATAATTTTATTTAAAATTAATATTTATAATTAAATATTAAAAAATTTAATATTAATTATTATTTAAGTATTTTTAATAAATATTATTTTTATATTTTTTACTTTAATAATAATATTATTAAAATATTTCGAAAAGTTTTTTTAAGCCTGTATATTATTAATAGTATAGTATATCTACTTTAATTACGCTAGTATAATAAATAGTAGCTCGCTGAAATAATTTTTAAAGAATATATATTATAGTTTAATATTATTATTTAATCGCAGCGATTTATAGATAAGCTTATTAATTATAGTAGTAAACTATATAATTACTTCGCTTTATAGATAAAAAATTAGATTATAATATATTAATAATATATTTATTATTTTATATTTAATTTTTATACGTTATATAAAAGCGTATATATTATAATAAATATTATACGATTTTATAAACTTTACGAGCGGTTTATTACTATCTAGTTAGAATAAATTAATATTATAAGCCCTTTATTACGATTTAGTAATCGCTAGTATAGCTACTAGATTTACTAGTATAGTAATTATTTAATTCTGGAAGTTCTATATAAAAAATTTTAATAATTAAGTTAGATAGGCGTTTATAAGTAGTTATTTATTTAAAAAAATTTGTTATTATTATAACGGATTATTATTACTTATAGATCTACCCTATTATTATTATAGTAAAATTCCTGCTATATTTAATAGTAGTATAGTACTTTTTTCCGATTTTATTAAATAAGGTAGGCTGGATTTAATACTAGAAATATAGTTTTATTATTTAAATATATTAATAAATTCGGTAATATTTATAAGTTTATTAATTCGTTATAAATCTTCTAGTAAGTTTAAAAGGTAAGGGTAAAAGTTTAAACTATTCTAGATAAAATTTGTAGCTAGCTTTTAAATATAAGTTTAAAAGCCTTCGTTTTTAAAAATTATAAGAGTATTATTATAGAAATCGTTTATTACTTTAGTAAAGATTTATAGATACTCGCTCTAGTTTATAAAGTAAATAGCGATAGGAATTATACTAGCTTTTATTATACTAGTTTAAATTACCCGGTTATTAGAAGATTTTTATATTAAGGAACGATATAAGCCTAGATTTCTTTTATAGATATAGTCGGTATAGGTTCTAAAAATTATTATAAAGGCCCGATTCTATTTTAAAAACCGTTTAATATATTTTTAGAACTTTTTAATATAAAAGGTAGCTATAATAAAAGCTAATATAATAATAAAGTCGGTTAGATTTTCCGAATTATTATAAAAGGTGCTTAGAACTTTATTAGAAGAATTAAAAGCTAGGGTATATATTAATTAATTCTATTAACCGAGTATTAATACGGAAGCGGTAGTTTAGTAAATAAAGAAATACTAGATTTATTTAAAGAATTTAGTATTATATAATAGTTAATAGTATATATATATAGAAGTTAATAGTACCGTATTTTATATAAATTATTTTTAATTACTATTATTTATTGTATAGTAGGTATAGGGTAATAGTATTATATTAAAAGTAAAAAATTATCTATTTATAAAATCTATAACTAAATAAATATAGGCGCTAAAAGGCGCTAAACCTAACTAGGTGAATTTATTTAGAAGGCCTCCTTCGGGCCACGGTGGCCATTTAGCCCTACCTACCCTATCAGCCTTTTGCCCATGCGGTATAACCGCAATAATCTCCGTTAGAATTTATATTAAATATATTCTTATAATATATTAAAAAATTATAATAATATAGGATAAACTTTTAATTAAAATAATAAACTTACTTATATTTATTAATAATAAAATTTCTAATAAATAGTTTCGATATTCAACTCTATTTTATTATATAGTGGATAGCTGCTATATATTATATTTATTATATTTAATATACTTTTATTTATTATATACTATATACTATATTTACCCTATTTACGAAACTTATATATAAATCTAGTTAATATTAATTAATAGTAAGATTATATAATAAAAAACTTCTAGTTCAATTATTTAAATATCAGTTTATTAAATTAAAATTATTAAAGTAGTAAATTCGATTCCTTTTATAAACTTTTTTATATTCTATAAAAAAGGATAATTTTTTAAAAGTAACCGATTATAATAATAATATAGAAAATAAAAAATATAATATAATCTAATTTCTATAAAGTATTATTATATATTATAATGTATATTATATTATATAGTAATAAGCTAATTAAATATTCAAATAAATTCTAAATTTCTTTTTTTTAGTATTAAAATTTTCTTTTTTTAAAACAGCTTTATAATCAGCTAGCTAATCCGGTATATTTATAAAAAATACTCTTTTAGGTTTTTTAAATAATATTTAGCGCGAAATAATAATTATAGTAATCTAATATTATAAAAAAAAAAATAAAATAATTATAATAATCTAATACTATAAAAAGGGAGAAAAAATAATTATAGTAATCTAATACTATAAAAAAAGAAAAAAAGTAATTATAATAAGCTATTAATCCTAGAGTATATCTATTAATAACTAATAGGGCTAATTTCCGGCCGAATTCGATAGGGTTATAAAAAAACGAATCTTTAACGGCTAATTATACTATTAATTTCTATCTAAATTATTTAATTATTATATTATTAGAATACGCTTACTTAGAACTTTAAACTAAGCTATTATAGGCGTTACTATATATAAAACTAACGAAATTATAATTATTATAATATTTAATTATTTTAGTAGTTAATAATACTAATTTAAAAAGGGTCTGTAGTTATTTAATACTCGCTAGTCGTTAATCTAATAACCGAAATTCTATTCTTTTTTAATTATATTTTAATTACGAATATATATCTTATAATCCTATTTTTACTTTATTTAGGTTATATTTTATTAACTATTATCGCGTTTAAGATCCAAGCTTAATAACGGCAGTTATTAATTATTATAAATAATATCTTCGATAAGTTTTAGATAAAAAGCTAATATAAAAATACTAGATTTAATTTTAAAAATCGTTATTTTACTAATAAAATACTACTTTTCAGTTACTTATTATTATATATATAACTAATATATTTAGTTTATCTCCTCTT